>CM046302.1:38840630-40040630 GCA_025267735.1 Mactra quadrangularis
TGCTAATTTCTTTGAGCAAGAAATTTACCTTCAGTTGTTCCACTCCACCCAGGTGTAAAAGGGTACTGTGAATGATCGCCTGCCTGAAAGTGATTTCAATTATCAATGTTTATCGCACAAGATTTTAAAGTCAGCTGTACTAAACCGTACTTTAACTTTTAACTTTCAATACTAGTTGCTTTTGCTATATTTGATTCCATATTTGCATTGATCAGATTTTCCAGCTTGATCTGCCATACATTTGATTTCCTAAATATTTAGAACTATCACTAAAGACTTGTTCAAACTACTCTGTCGAAAATTATTGCTTCGTTTTTGTGTTGGATTTTTTTGTGTTGGGTTTAACACCATAACAGCACATTGTATAGGTTATACAACGGCGGTCAGTCCACCTTACTCAATGTTCCTGGAAAGGCAAACTCTGGATTAAGCTGTTAACCAACTACTTTGCACATACTTCTGTCAGTGACTGACTACTGCCCTACATGATTTAGAATCAGTGGAAGGAGGGAGAGTGGCCGTTGAAAATTATGAAAGTATGCCCCGTCCGGGAATCGAACCTACGACCCCTCGATCAGTAGACTTGTGTGCTACTGACTGAGCTAGCTGGGCGGGCTTTATTGCTTAGTGTTATCTGATATTTTCATAGCAGAATCTATTCTTAACATCCCTGAAAACTGGGTCTTTTGTACCAACTGTAACATAACCTTAATTATTTTCACAATTAGAGTGTAGATTTAACCGTTGTCTGTATTTTAAACCAGGGTTTTAAAGTAGCATGAAAGAGAAGAAAGCGTTCTAGAATTACCTTTAACTGTTATGTGATAGCCTTCTGAATTATTAACAATACCATAAAACCTAGAAATCTTCTAACAATGAAGTTTATAACTCTTCTCTATGAGATCAATGAAAGGTTTTTATTGGTTTGTAATAGAGTTCTCCTTTAATCAATAATAACATTTTGTTCCATTTTATTTTATACTTTCTATATCATTAATTTTGTATACTTTAGAGATTTTTATGTCAATTAGATTTTAATTGAATTTGTATTACATGCTAATATTTAAATTTCATTTGTTGTTAATGTTACTGCTAACTACATGTACAGTCAAATATGGCATTTTATGACAATTCCTTTGTTAGCATTTGAAGTTTACTGCTTTAAATATTCTGGAGTACTAGCCTGATTTATCATGTTCATAGGCGGATCTAGAGGGGGGAGGGTCAGGGGTGTCCGGACCCCCCCCCTGTCCATGAGTGTATATTTTGAATTGTTAGCCTTTTTTAAGTAGCATGGAGCAATTTTTCTCAAGCTTGCTTCACTTGCATTTGTGCTTAACATAGATCTAACGGTTATGTAGTTTTAATAATTATTATGTTGCATTATTCTGCAAACAGTGTTTAATGTGGTTGTGGTTAGAAAGTTTGAAACCCCCCCCCCCCAAAAAAAAACTTTGGATTCCCCATGAAAAAAAAATCTGGATCCGCCCCTGATGTTTAATATTAAAAGGAGAATTGAGTGAGTAGCCCAACCATATAAAATGAGAAATTGAGAAATTTTCACAAGTCAGAATCAATTTTCACTATTCATAGACTTCACACAAGTGGGTTATGGCTATGACTGCTTGCATACCCCTTAAAGTCCAGTGGTTGTAGGATTAAGAGGTCACTGGTTCATATTGTGACTGAGGCATTGTACATTAAGTTACTGAGCATTAGACATGCAGGTATCATCAAGGTGTAAATGGGTACCTATGACAATGGTACTTAATTGTTAAAGGTGGCCACAGTGCCTTTGGTTGATCGGGACTATGCCAGCCTCCTGTGCTGCTGTGTATAGTGCTGTTTGAGTGCCATTTGTGAAGTTCATTTTAGCTTGATTGTGAATCAAGTTCTTACAAACTAATTAATCACTTTTAGTCAACTTCCTGGCCCCCCAGTACTGAGTTAGTAGGATTAGGTTTCTTACTTAAGGAAACAACAGTGTAGGTTTTGGTTGGGATTTGAACCAATGCAGAGCTGGTTATCCAATTTTGTAATGGCTCAGTCACTCCTTAAGTAAGTGTGTGATGTCAAAAAAGCTATCTAAAGTCAGACAGGAATATGTAGATAGTGAGTGCGAAAAATACTGAATTTTATTAAGATATCAAACATTCAGTATTGATTTTCAATTCAATCATAAGTTATAAGGATGGTTTTGTTCATTTTTACCATCATGTCATATATAAGATAATATTTATGTTGAAACCAGCTGGTATGTGGGTTTAATAGTGAAATATTAATCAATTATTCTGATAAAAACATTCATTTATATCATGTCATGTCAAGTGCTTTGTTTTACCAATGTTAAAATTAATTTAGAAATTTATAGGTATACACTCGGGCTAGATTATTTTCACAAGTAGATGTTTTCAAAGAATATAAGTATAATTTGATGCTACTAAGCAACAGTTTTAACCCTAGCTGCAGATTACTTCAAATTATATTTTCATGAATTTGAAAAAGTGATGTTATCATCTTACATCTTTGGTACAATAATCCAACCTATAAGGCAAAAGCTTTTCATTCTTAGAGAAAAGGTTATACACACTGATCCCTCCATATCATAACTGCATAAACTGTAAAATGTCTTACAATTCTTGATCTGCAAATTTCTTTTAACTTGGCAGCCTCTCCCTTCAATCTGTACATGGATGATTTACAACATAAGCTACATTTATTTTAATAGTTTTTCATAACATTTAAATGGCTAGTCCCTAAGTGATTATCATTGTTTTAAATCTAGAAAGTTTTTTTTAAAATATATGTATGATCAAGCAGTCAATCAGTACTACTAGTAGTTAATTGTATTTTTTTTCTTTGGAATAAAATGTAGTCATAATTCTCCTTTTAAATTGAACTTCATTTTTCATATTTTAATTTTCTATGCTGTTCATTGTGTGTTGTTCAGAATGGCGACTGGAGTATCTATGACTCAAACTTTTGTGGCTGAAGATTTGTTCAGAAAATTTGGAAACTATCCTTGTATTGATAAGTTGGACACTCATAATATGAGTAAAGATAAACCATCGGACAACCTTGATGATAAAAATGATCAATTGAATGGAAACAGAATCAGAGTTTTGAAAAGAAATGTTATCATTGTAAATTATCCTTTGGCAAGGAAGTTTGAGGTTGCTGCACCAGTGGTTACCACTGTTGATGGTACTAAGCCAAGTGTTGCTGATAAATCAAATTGTGTGGACTTTGATAGAAAAAACAAGAATGATAATAAAATATTTGAGTTTGATAAAACTCTCATAAAAGAAAACACAAACAGTGTAAGCAAGTATAAACATCATAACACTAATGCAGTTCACAAATGTTCTGCCAGTTTGAAATTTGATAGATCTAAACCTAAAGGTGTATGTTTGCCTGAAACAGTCTGGACTGATTTAAATCCTAACAAACGTACATCAATCAGTGATATCAGAACGAATGTTGAGGACAAATGTGAAAAGGAAAATATTGTTGAAGGTTTGGATATAGATGAAGGTTATAGAATCTGGAATGAAGTTGATAGAATTATAAGAACAAGTAATTCTACATATAGAAGACATAGCACTATCTCTGATACATGTAGATATAATTATAATAATGGTTATGGTAGTGAGATGTTTGACCATGGTGGCCATAACAAATCTTTAGAAAGATTTAGATATTCATTAAACTGTATTGAATTTAGTCGTAGATTTAATAAAACAAAACCAATACGATCATGGAGACATTTAAATCGTATATGGTCTTATGAAGGAATCAACTCTGATAATGAAACAACAAGAAACAATGAAACTGGTAAAAGTGCTGAGATTGATTCAACAAAAGTCAGAAAAATTAGCAATGTGTTTCCAAGTACTGGTGAAATCGACACTAGAGTTGTAGATAAAAGATGGACTGGGTTAGTTAACAATATATGGAGCACATTTGATGTTAGCACTGGTACTAAAGATGACATTTATAGAAATTCTTATAGACATCACCTAGATACTAGATGGGTGAGACCATGCATGTTGTAATACATTGTACTTGTGTTACCATGGTAACAAGTTTTTTGTTTATATGGAGTCATATGTGTTACCATAGTGACAAGAGTTTTGTTTTTATGAAGTCACATGTGTTACCATGGTGACTAACATTTTGTTTATAATTATGGACTCATATGTGTTGCCATGGTGACAAGAGTATTGTTTGTATGGAGTTAACTCATCTGATTTTAGATGCTTGAACAACGTGAAGATCACTTTGTGCTCTACTCAGCTATGTGTTTATGTACATGTGTTCACATCTTTGTGATTCCTGTGTTGTATGTTAGTGAGTATGTGATGCTGATGAACAATTTGTGCATTACTGCATTTTGAAAGTGTAATGTAGTTATTGCTTTGTCCACCATATTTTCATACTACCAGTTAGTATCATTTACAAAATTGTTGTTTATTAGATTAACATGTAATTACTAGTGTCAGATAAACAAGCTTTTAATATATAGTTCCTAATTTACTGAAAATATATGACAAATCAGTTATCAATTTTAGCATTGTGTTCATTCTCAAGTCTTATAACCTGTGCCCTTAGTCTATCTAAATGTCACACTCTCATATGATATTTCTGTAACAATATTGAGTTTCAATGTAAATTTATATATCTGTATGAAGTAAGAAAAAAGACTTAAGCTATTACATATATATGTATTTATATTATACATTATGACCTTATTGTGACCTCAACTTCTAGTTTACCTGGTAAATATTTGATTAACATTATATATATTAACACTTTGCACTAAGACCTAGTCTGATACTTTGTTAATATAGAATGTTAGGATAAATTCTGTATATCTTTGATATCTGTTTTGTAAACAATTATATGTACACTGCCACTCCACCACCACACATACCACCCTACACAACTCCATTTTCCCACCCCACTCAACCCTACCATTGTTTCCTACACTCTATATTGTATCTAACATGCGAACAGGACATTTATTTTGTATATTGCATTATTTTATTAATTATCATAGAAATATACTTATAATGCCTATTGTTTTGAAGACATTTTTATGAAGACTATATATGAAATTAGCTGCTGTATTATAAGATCAACCCAGTCTACAAAATTAGGGTATAAAAGTGGTTGTCCAAACAGACCATTTAAGAGCAAGCTCTATATCTCATTTGCAGACTTTAGGATGCCCAAATGAAATTGTTGCTTGCCCTAACTAAAAAGTGGTCTTCCCGGGCCACTGGACAACTGCTAATTTCAATTTGGCAACGAAAATAAAACTAGGAAATATGGCTAGACAACCATTTAGAGCTCTTAATTGTAGAAAGTCACATACAAGTCTACTGTACCCATTCACACCTAGATTGAGTAAAGTAATTGTATGGAAATTGTATTTGAGGTCATTAAGCAGTGCTTTAGAGTGATTTGAACCTTAAATCTTTTGAGGGCTTAACATATTTCCTACCACTGCACAACTTAACTGCTCCTTTTTCCAGAAAAATTGGTGGCAAAACTTTGGTTCAATGTACAGTGGTAAATTTAATGACCAGCACAAAGTCTTCGATGTTGCTGCTGACACTATTACCAGACTTGTATTTCTTGAAACCTAAAGATTGTTTTAGCAATTTATTAGAAGTACTTGCACACTCTTTCACTTTCTCCATGGAAAAATGTTCCTTTGGCTCAGCTGTTTAAAGCTTGTTGCATAAACAAATTCAATAACTCACCAGAAATTCTCATAGGAATAGCTAAATTAACTGAAATATTGTTCTATCTGTTTATTTGAACATCATGACATGAATTTATTCAATATTGTTAATGTTTGATCTTTATGGCTGGATCAATTTGACCTAGAACATTAATAAATGTATCACATACTAAAGTAATGATAATAATACTGAGGTTAATGATTGGACGAATGTAATTGAAAGTGATCAACTTCTCTCAGGTCAATATGAACAAGCTTTAATTGTATTCTTTGTCTTAAGTTAATATAAACCAGCTATCATTGTAACATTTGTCATTAGACTCATTTCAAAGTAAACAAATCATAACAAAATTTGATACGATAATAATTATATCCTTTTTCTCATGTCAATGTTACGAAGCTGTAATAGGATATAAAAGTGGTTGCTGGTCAGGAACAGAACAGGTCATTTTAGCAGCTAGCACTACTATATACATGTATCTTGTTTGTAGAAATTTGGTTGCCCAAAAGTAATTTTTGGTTGCCCCTACTAGAAATTGGTTGCCTAGGGCAACCGGACACCCACTAATTTCGTAGACTGTGATTATGTTTCTCATTGAGCCCAGGTCAATGTGAACAAGTTACAAATTTACCTTATTCAATATTAACATAGAACATTACTTTCACTGTATAATGAAAGTATTAGATTGATATTAGTTTGCAGGGGGTATGAAGTTAATATTCACAGCTTTTTTTTTCTTTTCTAAAACATATATTGATTAAATCTATTGGTTTCCTGATCGTAAGAGACGTTTCCTTTTTTACAGGTTTTTGTATTATATAAACATGGTACATGAATAAAATGATATTTAATCTATCAAAGATGATCAATAAAGTTTTTAACTACATGTATATGTAACATTAAATATTTATATTCAAGTTTATCTATTTGTCATTACAGGAATGCAAGGATTCTAAAGCAGCTATGACAACCACGCTGCCAAGGCTCACCCCGGCGAGCACACCACTCCCAACGGGGATCACACAGCCCCCACCAAGATCTCACTCTTCAGCCTCCATGTATGTTCCATATCCACCTAAGGAGCTTTCTAGTTCATTTGACTTTGTACGCATTCCTGGAAGGATTAACCCATTAGCTCCGCCCCCACCTAAAAGACGTATTAATTGGAGTTGGGAAACAACCAATCAGCATCATGAAAATGAAAAAAGACGTTTACTTATGCAAAAACGTGAACATACAAGATATCATTCAGCTTGGTCTAAGGCTTTCTATGGGGCACCTGCTGAAAAAGAAGCTTACAGGTAAATTATATGTAATATCATTTATTGATGATATCCTGCTTTGTAAACCTACCCTTTGAAAGCATTAATATGACAATTAGTTTAATCTTGATTTAGTATATTTAGTTAAAATACTGGGGTAACTCATGAACTGTGTAAGACCTAAAGTATCTTTGTGTCCAATTTTTGTGTTATAATAATTTTAATGGCTTAACAGGGAATCTCTTTTATTTATATCTTGGCTTTCACTTGTGTAATTTCTTCAGAGCAGCAAGCTGATACATTTTAACTATCAATGGATTATGATGATAGCAAGATGTCTTTAAAATCTATGTGAAACAGAGACCAATTTGACATGGCTCAATATATTTCAATCCATGTCTTAGAGCAAAGTAATATTAGAACATCCGTGTTTCACCTTACAAGTCATTTACAAAATGTAGCAGTATTTCAGCAAGAGAAATTACAGCTTTAGATACACATAATGGATTTCCAGAGTGACAGTGTATAATATGTGGTTGTGGTTCGAAAGTTTAGACCCCCCCCTAGCAAAAATCCTGGCTCTGCCCCTGACATTTGCCAACTTGTGGAACATATGCTTGAAATTTTGTTTTGGAATACATGTATTTAGGTAACTGCGAGTAAAAACAATGATGCTTCAAAGGTCTTGCATTCTGAAATTTTTTAGGATTTTAACTGTTTATAGTGGTCTACTTTAACAGATTTTCTGGCAAGGACAATGTTGACCATCTAATGCGGTATAAATAACTTAATTGTTTTTATTTAATTCTTTTTGTATAATTTTATTATTGAGATCTTTTTTTATGAAATTTTCAATATTCAATATTTTAGCAACTTTTCCACTAAAACATCTAGCTAGACAAGTAACAGCATATTAAATGATATACTTTAAAATACTACATGTATGTATGTAATAACTAAATTCCAAACTTCATTATAAATAAACTTTAATTTAGTTTTATGAACAACTAAGTTGTTCAAATAAAAATAAATTGTTGTCGTGATGAATTAATTAAAATTTCAATTTACTTGTAGTTATAAGTTGTTGATAGAATGAAAATTAAGGATCATAAAATGCAAACAAGTTTTGTCTATACCTATTCAAGAGTTTAAATTGGTATTTTAATTAAAAAGCATGTATAAAAGAATGTGCCATTTAAAATATGATGGAACAATTTTCTCTAAATTTATGATACAGTGTGTAGCGGATTGAAGTCACAATTGCAGAGCACAGGTGACAGACTCAAGGAAAATTTGAGTCTGTCACCTGTAGCCTGTTCAATTACCCTAAACGTTCCAAAACGTTCCGTAACAATACATTTGGAACTCCTCGGCCATTCGCTGAGAATCATCTCGGACATATTTATATGCTATTTTGAAACTATCGGTGTTGAAGTAAACAAATAAATGATCCTTTAGGCAATGAGTGATGTTTCATTTTTAGTCCATAGATTTTGAAACATCACTCATTGCCTTAATGATCGTATATTTGTTTATTAGATTAGATTATTCGCAGCGAATGGCCGAGGAGTTCCAAATGTATCGTTATAGAACGTTTTGGAACGTCTTGGGTAATTGGACTGGCTACTGTGTTGCAGTGTTAATGTCCTTAAAAGTCAATTTGACTTGAATGTAAACTATCACAATTTTTGTTTAAGTTTGAGAACAATTGAGAAAAGTTGTACTGTTGTATGAATGCTAAATGAATGCTCATGAATATACATGTAATATAGTTAGAACAATAATTAGCATTCTTGTAATTAAAGTTATGACCTATTTCTGTGAACATAATCTACCACCTAGTCAATGTTTAATTAATATTTAATGATACGTTGTCATTAAAAATGCATGTAATTTAATTTGTACAGAACTACATGCTGAGGGTTGCCCTCAAGACTGTAGTAACTTGCTCTTTTATGCAATGCACTTACTACAGTCTTGCAGGCAACTATCAATGTATATTGATGGGTCAGCACTAAACTAGTCTACATACTTCTCTATTTGTAGGTTGTTAGACTAATTTTGCATTTAGTAGTTGTTACCCTCAAATACGTAATTTTGCCCTATCTACAGATGTGTAATTTTCATTAGATAATAAAATATATTAATTTGCAGTGTGTTCAATTACCCCGAAGGTTCAGAAACATTCCGTAACGTTAGGTTTGGGCCAACTAAACCCAAAAACAACTCAACCCAAGAAAACTCAATACCTAACTAACAGTTGAGTTGTCCTGACTTTGGTTTGAGTTGTCTACAGGTTGATTTGTCTATGGGTTGAGTTGTCCGGTACCCGTAATGTTTGCTAACAGTTGTTACTGAACACGCCCCTGAATTTACCATAAGATCAATTTTACCATCACTCTATACTCAGACATGTTAATGGTATCAATATTCAACATGTAAAGATCTATGGTCTCAATTTGTATAAAATGCATGGATACCTGCTGGTAACAATCTTTAGACAGTAGAAAACTGTCTGTATACAGCTCATAAGTGGCTAGAACAGTATTCAAATTCTGCTAGTGGTCCATTGGTCCAGTGACTTTTAGACAGTGAGTGGTTCGATTTAAAAGTAAACTCAGTACATAAATTAGTATAAATATTTGCTGAAGTAGCAATATTGATTGTGATAGCTTGAAGCAAGACTGGTGCTGTGTGTTCATAGAACATGCTTTCATGACAAGCTCGCTCTTTTTAAAAGCATTTGATAACAATACCCAATTGTACAAAACTGGCTCCAGCTCCTAGTGGCAGTTGACAGGATATTTATTATAAACCAATATACAAATACAACTTGTAGACTTTGTAAGTTATTTTAAGATTGTTCTATCAATGTCTTTATTTGTTTATACTTAATTCCTATCACCAGTATAGCGGTATGTATGTCACTATGTGTTAAATAAATTACATTGCATTGATATTCAAACATTTAACTTGGAGATATCCCTATGGCTGTCTGTCGATACCTGTGTTAGTTAGACTTGATGATCCCTGTACCATATCAGTGTGGAATAGTTTTCTTGTATGTTGTAACTAAGCTTTGACTGTTTTATCTTATAATTTCTGATAGCTTTCTCATATCTAAGTAAATAACACATATTGATTTAAACAGTCCAATGCTAAAAATCGAACGATTTTAAATTTAGAATGGTTTTTGTTTTAAACTTGACTTTTGGTCATTATATTAGTTTCACAGTAAGGGTTGTATAATCTTTAAATGTCTGTCAAAATGTTGTTAGATGTTTAATCAGCCCCCTGTTGACTGTTTAAGATAACTTATATAGACTGTTGAATAATTTATTTTGTAAATTGATATCAAGTGCTGAAATTAACCAAACTTGATTGTTTAACATTTAAAATAACTTAAGTTTTATGGGAGTGACATTATTTACCAAGTACTGATTTGTGTTCCTATAAAACTAATTATTAGTCAATTCTACATTGCCTACGTCTGTTAACAAAATTGCAGTATGCAGCTTATTTTTTTTACTGATTTATTCTCTTCAAATAATACTGACCATTGTCTCGGCTGAACATTTGAACCATTCTATCACCCTCTGTAGGATGTAATATTTATATATTATTGTACATGTATATATTTCACATACTATAGAGGGTGATAGAACGGAACTATTGTCAGGAATGGTAAACGTATAACTGTGGGAGCACAAATCTAAACAGAGAAAAACTTACAAGTAGATTTTGGGTATACATGTAGTATTAATTCCATAATGTTTTTGTGCGTAGTGCATTAAACATTGTATATAATATAATTTTTTTAAAAATGCAGTAGAAAAAGTAATAATTATAAAATCAAGTGCCTTAATTATTATGCTTTTAACTGACCATTCTGACCGAAATGTCTGTTTCTATCTGTATCTTTAATTAACAATAGGATCATTCTATCATTTAAATCTCAGTAAAATTATAAATAAATTAAAATTTATATTTTTGGAACAATAAATCTGATGTTAACAAGAAGGTCCTTAAGAACAAGGGGGCGTAGGGGGGCATTTAAGTCCCACCCTAAAATTTTTTTAATGTGAATGTGATTGGGACTAAAACAGATGAAGAAAAAAAAAGTTTTTCCTTTCAACCTATAATGGAATGGAATATTCAGATCATCAAACTCCAATGCACTTACCATAAGACTTCTAGTCTTTGTTTGATTCATTTATGTACTTTTTTCTGTTGGGTTTAATGCCATAGCAACACATTGTATAGGTCATATAACAGTGTCCATCACACCTAACCTATCTTTCCTGAACCCTTGTCTATAACCAGTACTTACCTACTTTTCATTATCATTATTATTGACATTATTGTCAAATTTTCATGGAAGGGTATAACCTCCCCAGGTGGGATTTGAACCCGTACCCCCTTCGGGACACTAGATTCAAAATCCATGCCCGTCACCAACTGCGCTACCAATCCAGGTTCCATTCATGTACTCAAGTACAAAATTATATAATATATAATTATAAATGTATCTAGAAACAGGTTCATAATTCATCAATACATTGTTAAATCATAGATCAAATACTTTGATATACTAGAGATTTGTTTAAATACTTGAATAAAATAAATATTGATGTTTTAAATTACTGATAATCCAAGATAACTTCAAGTTAAAATCATTAGTTAAATTTTAAGTTTATTTTATGGTAGTTAAATGTTCAGCGACCACTTCAATTGAGTAGACTAAAATACTTTAAGGCATATTTAATCATGTTGATATAAAGTATATAATTCTTGTACATATATATATAGTCTGTAGTCGATAGATTTATTAACTCACTGTTTACTGTTAACTGTTTGATTTATTGTCACTGTAAATTAACAACAAGATTTGAATTTTTAAAATATACAGCAGAGAACATTAGAAAACTGGAGTGCATTATAGAAAATTAAATTTTCTATGGTATAACCAGGGAATTAGATGTATGTCTCTGGTATAACCTTGCCTGACTAGCTCAATTGGAAGCACTCAAGTCTACTGATCAAGGGGTCCTAATTTTAATTTTTGCGTTGGGCATACTTTTGTGGAGTTTTGGCATGAAATAATTTCTACGGCCATTCTCCCTTTTGCCACTGATTCTAAATCATGTAGGGCAGTTGTCACTCAAGAATGAGCCTAGTTACTGGTTGATAGCTAAATCTGGAGATAAAGTTGTAAGGTTTTTTGGAAATATTTGATCAAAATTTTCAGCATGCTACAATGCTTATCTAAACCTATATACATTATAGTGCCTTTTGTGAATTGGGGCCATGCAGACTGCCTGTACATGTGGTACCAAATATTTTACTTTTAGTCTATTCTTTTACATGTTAGAAGTCTGTTTTCCATGTAGATCTGTTTTGATGTTTCATGAAAAAATGATAAATACATATAAATAAGAAAATTAAAATTGTTCTATCATTGTTTAGAAGTACCAATATACTGAGTAGCCGTAGAAAGTCACAGATGTTGGGAAATAGTTTCAAGTCAGACATTCCTTGAATGTGGTGTCAAATGAAATATTTAAAATGAAGATTTTAATATTATCTCTTATACATTATCAACATAAGATACCTCTATGTCTCTCAATGTTTATAAAATACATACATCATGAAGATAATACTTATTTCAATTGAATGAAATGTTTTACTAGTGTGGCTTTTTTCAATGTAAGATTTTATGTTAGAATATTAATGAAATCTTTAAAAGACTGTTGAAAAGTTTTAATGTGAATCTGACACCTTCAATTGTGAACTAAAATTACTTTAAGTGCATGCATGAGTTTGTATGTATGGGTTTTAAATTTACATTTTCTCTATTTGAAATACTTGTTTTCATTAGTACATGAACACGGCAGGTACAGATTGAGATTTTTTTCTAAGGGGTTCAGTCTGAGAATTTTTTCTCTAATGAGCAAGAACAACTAAATTATTGATTCCTTATAAATTCAAACTTGTCAGTCAATATTCAAGGGATATGTGATGCCCCGTCTGCATCCTTAATGTGAAATTGTGTGTTACTCACAATTTTTAAACATTCTTCAATGAAGGTCCAATCGGAGACTGCGCCTCACTTTCCCTGTATCATGGTGACTATTGAACAGTCTCTGTTATCATACTGTCCATGTATGAATTAATTATGAAATACTTAAAACTTAAAGTACTAAGAATAAAATGAATAATTTAGATCACTGTACGTTTAAGTAGATAACAGGTACACAGATTACAAGCTGGCTATCTTAAAATCAATTTTACTGCAAGAAATAACTGTAGTACTAATTTTATGACTATTGAATTATGGACATACTGCCTCTAAAACTGATTATCAGCTATGAATAATTTCAAAGTGGGCTGAGATTATAAATGCTTGCAGTGGTTGCATGCAATCATTCAGAAATTTAAGATCATTGTCATTTCCTCATAATTCTGTGTGATAGAATCATGTCGTGTTTTTATTGTGCCTTAGAAATGTTAGGTTTGTTCAATTATAGCATTTCTTAGGAAATATATTTACTCTTAAATAAACACTGAAATTGCTAGTTGGTTATCTCCCTTTATCATATGATACTGTCAATGTGATTTTATCTGATATTGTATGAATGAAGCAAAATTTATAATAAAATGGCATGTATACTTCCTTGCGTACAAGCCCTAGTTTTTGTGATTAATTTAATTGATGTAATAAAATCATGTTTTGTGTCATTCTGTAAAAAAATTTGGTATATGCTAATTTTTTAGCTGAATTGTTCTTGTAACAATTAAGTCTGCTTCCTAGTCCCCCAGGGGTGAGTTTGTAGGTCAGGGTTCCCACGGTCAGGGAAAAGTCAGGGAGAAATGAATTTTTTCAAGGTCAGGGAAAAGTCAGGGAATTCTGAAATTAGTCAGGGAAGTTTGAAAAATAAGCAAAAGTCAGGGAAAAGTCAGGGAACTTTGTAAGAAAAGAATTTTGGTCAAACAGTAGGAAGCAAAATAAGTAAAGGCTAAGGCAGTCTTCTATCATTTTGGATATTTTATTGATATTTATCATAATGAGTATCTTTATTATTCTTGTTAACATCTTACTCTGAAAACATGCTTATGTCAAAAGATTAGGATACAGTAACTAAGTTCTCCAGGAAGAAGTTGAAAGGGGTTTAAGCGTCCTTTGCCTTACTGCATTTTGCTTCTTCTGTAGCTCTTTCATTACCTGTCTTATTGTTTTTGTTCAATGTTAGTTTACCATTGATTACTATAATAATTATATTCAAGTAAAATGTGTGCCGGTTTAAGTCAATTCTCTAATGTATGTTTAAGAATGTAACATCTTTGAGCATGACATGTGTTATCAAATACTTCTCATTTCGGATAAGTGTATGCATACTAAATGAAAATAAGCAGCTTTAGGGTCATTCCAAATCAGTCAAAAAAACAAAAAAATTCCCAGTTCAAGTCTTAGATTTTGCTAAAATTTTAACCACATCAAATTAAACCTTATTCATGGAGAAATCTAAAATTTTAGTATTGTGCTCCTAATAGTTTCTGAGATATAGACATTTGAAGTTGGTATGTACTGCACTATTATTGAAGTTAGAAATTGATCAGTTTTGAGCCACCTTTGAGGGCAAAAGTTATAAAGAAAAAGAGCTCTCAGAGTCCCTTAAGTCCATATATGTACTCACATTTAGGTTAATATTTGAGTTTAATAATCCTTTAGATTCTTATTTTTTTCCTTTTTTGAGCAATATTGATCAGAAAATGGCCCTGCGGCCAATTTGCGCAAAAAGTTATTACAGTGCTGTGAAAGTCTTGATTTATAAATTGCTATATTTTCTTTATTTTTCAAGATATTACTTTAAAATTTCCAGGGAATGGTCTTATAATCATAATTGATGTGTATTATAAAATTATGGTCTTAATATATTGTTAATCAATAAAAGAAAAATATTTTTTGTATTTTATACAAGGGTACCCCCTCTTTTTTTACGAAATAAGTTTTTTTCATAAGTTTTTTATTTCTTAGGATATTCTTATAAAAATGGGTATACATTGCATTCAAATAAGTTTAAAACTATTTGTCTTGAAGAAAATAGTCTCTAAAAGTGGCTCTAGCATTCAAGTGGCATAAAAAAGTGACAAATGCTAACACTTTGAAACTTTTTGATTGCATTATCCTACTGTATATTAATATCATACTAAAAATAGAAAATGCCTTCTTTTTCCTTCGATTGAAACATCATGTTTCAAAAAAATTTTTTTTCCAAATCCAGACTGAATTTCTTGGTCTTTACTAGAATTCAAGTTTAGATTTATGGACATGCAATTGTTTATTAGAATTTGAACTTAATTTCGAGCGAAGAAAAAAAATGTTTAAAAAAATCTTATTTTAGTAAACTGTTGCTTTATATAGAGGTTTGACAAAATTTTTATGAGTGGGCAAGGAAATAAATATATATTTCTTTGTAAAAACCGTCAAAATTAAGGTGCGAACGAATCCAAAGAACACATAATCAACTTGTTGAGGCCTAAGATGGTGCATCAAATGGCTTGTCGAGGATTACAATGCGCAGCTCTTTTTGGAAATTTTAGAATGGCATTGGATAATTCCTTCCTGCATAATCCCCAAATTGTGCAATAGTAATCAATATGTGGAAGGAGATAAGTATTGAACTATACATTTAGTGCTCAAAGATTGTGAAAACCTGACACTGTTACCAGTCAGGGAAAAAATATTTTGGTCAGGGAAAAATCAGGGAAAAGTCAGGGAATTTTGATTTCTTATATTTGTGGGAACCCTGGTAGGTGTAAGTAAGTTTATTTCTCCAGAAAACATCAGGGTAGGTTTATGGATAGGATTCGAACCAATGCAGAGCTGTGATCTATTATAATTATCAGTCCAACATCATAGCCACTCAGCCATCCTTGCTCCTTGATGTATTTGTGGCGCTAACATGTATTCCTTGTGACATACTTTTTAAGATCTTATAATCTGAATATTAACCCCAAGTACAAGTTTAAAAAGACATCATTTATGATTACCATCAGTTATGTAAACATACTATAGCACATGCCATTCTTTTACAATTAGTATTCCTGGCTTGTTGTCAACTATTCATTAATATTTAGACATAATCTCTTCCATGTATCAGACTAGTATTATACAAACTTTAAACTGCAATCTAAGCAAAACAGTTTCCATGTACATCAAAGCAGTCATCAACTTAAATTTCCTTAAGCACTATCCTAATCTTATTAAGTAATATATTAAAGAGTAAAATTATCAACAAGTATGATTATTATGATAATAAAATTTATAATTTTAATTAGCCCGGGCAGCATGTTATCAAATATTTTATGACAATATCACAATACAAGATAGAAGGATTTATATCTAAAATAGGTTGTACAATCATTGATAATACAGACCCCTAAACCATTATTTTCACCTGTCATGGGCTGTGAGTAACTACTCAGTATAATAAAACAGTTTATGTTCTAGACCTTGTAACATTCGGCTAGGCAACAAGATGTTTAATACTTCATAATATTGTTGTTAGTTGGTACCAATCTAATTAAAACTCACTCGCTCGCTTTCTTAATAGATTATTTAAGATCTGGCTATTTCATTATGAGGGTCATGTTCAGGTGTCCTTTTATCATTATAATATTTATGATACAATTATTATGTTTAGTATCTTGTTTACACTCTTTACATCACTCAATATCAAAAGAGACATTCAATCACACCCTGTAAATGACACTGCCGTCAAATTACCTCGCAAACCTCAGTAAAAAATAGAAACTACTAAATCAAGATGCTAAATTGCTAATAATTATGTTTCGTCTCGATGAAAGCTACCCATTGTTGGTCAACACAAAGGTCATCTTGACGTTACCCTTGGAGCCACCGTAACAGATCCTACACGTCAGTGGTCCATAGGATATCTGTTTATGTAGATTGTATTGGTACTTGTATACTTCTTAGTCTTTAACCACCGCCATGCTAGACCAATATATCCATGAATGTCCTATCATTATTTAAGTCAATAAATCATTTCAGTTTAAATTCCTTCAGCTACCCTGCAGAGCTTTCTATTCCTAACAAATAATGACAGATTTCTCTCTTGCTTTCATTTTTGTATTGTGAAAAAAATCATTGAATTCTCCAATGTAAATAAATTATGGAATAAAATAGGATATAGATATATTTATTAAAATGATAATAGTATTTTATATTTATCATTATATTTCATTCAGTACATAAAGTCTAAGTTATTATGCCAAGCTATTGTTCATTTACATTGAAATGTCAATGGGTCTAAACTTATTATATTGGTATTTTACAATCGCCAAATATCTAACATATAATCACTAGTATTAGTCATTATTTATTGTAAAATTTTAGATTTAAAAGATTGTTAGGTTGTCTAAGTATTTCAATTACTTAAAGTACTACTTGATTCTTTAGAACAATGTATAATTATTTTCTGACTCACTAATAATTAGTTACTTTCATTTTGCTTGCATCATAACTTGTTACTGTATTTGAATTTGAATCTGTGATTATCAAATAAATTTTATGTTTTGTTTTGTTTTTAAATATTATTATCATACAGTAGCTATTGATTTGAATTAGTGTGAAGACAAACATTTATAACATATGACTGTCCAAATAATACTTTTTATTGGTATTTTTTACTGTAAGTGGGGCATACATTAACCCTGCTGATTTAAATATTTAATACAGTATCTAAGTTATCACCATCAGTAATTGAGTATCTAAATCAGTGGTGTTAATGTATGACAGTTGTATAAAATTTATTAGAACTAATAGTGAGTGCTCATCTAACTTGAGTTACCAAAGTACATGGAAAAAAAGAAGATGGATTAATTCATCATATTAATGATTGGTATGTGTATTATAAATTTGATGTTTCGGTCCTCCTGAGCCTGCCCTTTAACAAAAAATCGCCTCTTGAATCATCTTAAAATATGTCTAGATGGATTGCCCTGTGAAATGGGAAATATATTATCAAAGCTATCTTAGAAGCTAAGAATTTGTTTATGCTATATTGTTAATAGATTATTTAAAGAAATATTATCTCCCACCTGAGTTTACCTATCAGCAGGTTATGTATATATATTGTATGCTAAAATGTCAGCAATCTAAATAGAAATGAGCACCTATGGTATGTTTAAAATGTTCAATTTTCTCGACAAAAATTGGCAAAAAAATAAAATTTATGCTGATAAGCTATCAAAATAATTAAAAACAGGAGAGGGTAAATTTTAAATGACTTTCAAAGATTCTTGTTTCATAAGTAAAAATTTAAAAAATCCAATTATAGGTAAACACTTGAATTTTCAATATCATTATTAAATACCACCAACTTTTTTTTGAAAATATTATGAAAAAAAAATTAATTAGAACTTTTCAAGAGTAGAAAAAAAATGTTTAAGAATGTATCGTCATCTTTTAGAAGCAATGTGCATGTTCATTGATAATGCTTATCGAGGGTAGCCTGCAAGACTGTACTAACTGTTTTGCCAAAAGAGCGAGTTACTACAGTCTTGCTGGCAACCCTCATAATGATAATAAAATACATGTATACAATATGTAATCGTTGGAATCCACTGAATAAAATATCATTCTGCTGTTTTGACATTGATCTTAAGTAAATCATCTTAACAACTCTTTCTGTTACTAGACTGTGCCTGTAAAAGGGTCAGTGCAAAACTAGTGTAACTTCATGTAAATAAAGATAGATAATAACTAGTTATGCACTGATCAATCAAAATACTTTTAACTCTTAGATTTTAATCTATTAATGATTATAAGTTTAATTTATAAGTAACTATTAATCCACCGTGAAATATAAACTATATATTGATTTCTTTATAGTAACAAAATAACATATACAATAACATACATTATTAAAATATTATGACATTTTATATATTTTATAATCATACTTAATATTCATGACCAACAATATTCGAAACAAGTTGTATAAGACTATATATGTATACATGTAACAAGTTTCTTTATTGACCTAAGTATATATGTTTTCAAGGTTATGGGTTTTAATGTAAAAGTGAGAGTTCTACCTTATAGATTTATACTAAAAATCTATATGTTATTATGTTGATACATAATATAATAAGGTAATTGTTATTATGAAGCTACTTTGAGGTCAATATACAATGTTTTTACTTAAGGATATTGTTCAATTCTATTCAACTGTCAGTGGCACATACGTTAACTCCCACTGATTTGAATATATTTTCATTGATTTTTAGTACAGAAATACTTTATTGGATATTGGAGTCAATTATACACCACTGACAGATGAATAAAAATTAACAAAACTCCTTTTTTATTTCACTAGATTTCCCTCTGACTTGTGTTTTAATCAACTGAGTGTATTGTGTCACAAAAAAATATTTTTTGCCAAATTAATCAATGAGACAAAAAAGTTTTATATTTTGAAATTTATGAAGAACAATTAGTCAGTTATTTGCAATGATGTTGTTTTAGTTTAAATCTTGTTGGAGGGGCAGTACAACTTTGCTATGCCAACTAATAACTACTGACTTAAAAGAAGGACTTATGTACTTATTTGTACTTGTATGATTAAGTTTGTCACTTTATGACAGTGACAAATGTTTAAGTCTAATGTATAATGCTTAGTGATCAATGAACTAGGAATTAACAGATCTACAATTATATTTGAAAAATACAAGGTTTGGATTAAGTTTGTAAAGAACATATCCTTGTAACTTTGACATATAAATATTATGGTACACTTTTACAGCCTTCATTTAAATAATTATAAAAATTATATTGTAATGTCACATTGATGATTAATGACTATAAAGAATATATTGAGACTTACACATATACATGTAATTGATGGTACTAAATTAGGAATAGGTAATTCAATTGTCAGAACAGAACAGAACAGTACTTTTATTTCTCAAATTACATGTAACTTTATATACATAATAATGAATATAAAGGAAGGAAAAAATGCATTTTAATATAAAAGGTTACCAAAGAATAGTATAAAAATGTGCTTGTAACTCCATACTAAACTAAACTTCTCAATACACTGGGCAGCATAACATCATTTTTTTATGATAAAATAAGAAAATTTCACCTGATGGAAAAATTTACCACTAAAGTTGGTTGTAAGACCATTGATAAATTGGTTACTCCATGGCCCTGGTACTTTTATATCCTAATAATATAGTTTTATACTGTATTGAAGCACCCCCACAGTGCATTATACTACATGTATGTGTCAATGAGTTGTTACCCTTGCATGTATGAATGTGGGGGATATTCTTTCCTTAAATAATTATTTTAAGTGTATCCAATATTTGTACAGTCTGATTAAGTGTTTAAAACACTCGATCAAACTTCACTGTTCTATTATATACATTATCATAAGTGAATCTCATACATTTCTCTATCAATAGTTTTCCATCTAGTAAAAGTCTCCAATCAATATTGATACCAAAGTAGACTTCTTCTGAAGAGTTTCTGGTAGAATTTGGACTTCTATTGTGAAGAGCTTTTAAACTTTTATATGGGTAACAATTTTATCAAGTGTTTGACCATTGGAGCTCACAGACTGTAGTTTAACAAATGAAATGATTTTGAAACCTAATAAGTCAACAGAATGTATTTATTTTAATGAAATTTATCCAAACAGACTTATTGAATTTGTTGTTGACACATAGAGTATGTCCAACCTTAAAATTGGTTTTAAATCGTCTGGTGGAAATCGAAAATCATTGAAACTCTTCAAAGATATTTCAAGGAGAGGGAAGACTTAAAATTGTTAACAATTTTTACTTGCTTTTCCTACAAAGCAGTGCATGGTACTAATAGGTACATGTATATATTCTTAAAAATAAATTATTTAAATTTACATGTATACATGTACATTAATTGTAGTTATGCCATTATTTTTATGACTGCATGATTATATCTCTATGAAAAGATAAGGACACAATTCTCTTTGCTTAGATTTGTTAATAATGTTGGTTTATTCCGTACTTGTTTGCATTTAGTATTTGTTAGTAAACCTTATCAATGGTCAGTACAAGGCTAGTCAATATCTGTCTTTACTTACAAGTTAGTTAGACTAGTTTTGTGTTGACACTAAATTATTACTTGTGTTCCTGACCTGAACTTACTTGAACAATCTGCATTTCATTATAAATATCACAAATTAAACATATTCATTGTCATAACTCCCCTTGTTCTTTACCACAGACATTGGCCTTCTTACTGAAAAGCTGATAGCCGCCATAATAGCTCAGTTGGTACTGCATAAGTCTACTAATCAAAGGGTTGTAGGTTCGATTTTTGGGGGGGCATACTTTCATAGGAGATTTTGTCATTAAATAATATCTACAATCATTCTCCATCCTACCACTGATTCTAAATCATGGGGGGCATTCGTCAGTCACTGTAGGAAGTAGGTGCCTTTAATTAAGTGGTTAAGAAATTTAAATGTTAAAACCAAAAAGAACTGGAAAGGTTTTCAATATAATATTACATTTACAATATTCAATTTTAAATTTGAATTTTCAACTCTGTTAATTCTATTGTCATATCAATTGACTAGAAATTTAAACCCTAACATTATAAAAGTTCTCCTCCCAAAAATATAAGCATTTATAAGACAAACAATGAGACAGTCTGAGTGTATTGTAAAAAATGATTTAAATGTTTTTTAACTAAAATAGTTAAATTATTTGATATAGTTGTTAGATACATGATATGTCATTATATCTGTTTTAATTCATGTTTGTCATTGTTTGTGTTAATTTAAGTATATGATATATATCGGTATATATATTGATCCAAACTGAGATATTTAAAAAAATATTAACACATGGTCATGAATGTATACTATAGTGCGGTCACAGTTTGTTATATTACTTAAGTAAATATAATTTAAAAATTTGACCTTATAATGTTATATATCGCGGGTTAAGCGGAAAACAGTCGTAACTCAGAATAAGAAAAGAGTGAGTATAACTACCGTTTTGCACTAAACCCACAATATGCTGAACATATACTTTGATCTGGTGCCAAATGAAACATTATCAAGTTTTACTTTTTCACTTGTATGAATGTATTTATCAACTGTAATGTAATTGGAATTACTTAGAGAGAAGTCAAGTAACTTTATCTAAAGGCCACCCAATAGTTCAAAGTAAAAAAAAATGTATTTGTTATGATTGCTTTTTTTTTAACTTATTTTTTTACTTTCTTAAATTATAGTGAAGAGTTTATTTCCGACACAATTGGTAATATGACCTAATTTTGAACTCAAATTTGTGGGTGTTTTCATTAATGCACACAGGGTACAAACAGAATTTTTTTACACATTATTGCTTAGAAGCAAAGGACACAGATTAACTCCTTTTGTTTTTTGTACACATGTTTATATCAAGACAGTTTTAGTTTGTTTGCATCTTAGAGGAAACCCAAAATATTGAGTTCCAAATATAGTTTATTTAGAATGGAATAAAATATAACCTAACGGGTACATTACCCATAAGACTAATTATAAAATATAAGCCGTGAAAATGCTCCATTATTATACCAAAAATTGTCTCCACATTTCCATGTCACCAAATTTCAATAAAAAATCAATGAAGTTTTTTGTTCTATTTCAGACGACATTTTCGAGAAGTATTAAAGCAACAAATGTCTGATAAACAAGTTATGGAGAAAGAAGATTTTAAACAGAAAATAAAGGAAACAGAGCAAGCAATAGTATATGATTCTAATTGTAGAAAAAATGATGCCCAGGAATATTATAGAAAACATACTTATCTTATGCAGTATAGAGACGGAAATAAACAAGTAAGGCAACATTCCTATAATTCTCAGCAAAACAAATTCACACCCTTCTTTATTAAATTCAGTTTGACTAGTAGTTCAAGAGATGATAGGGTAATATTGCACTTTATTTTGTCACTGCATTTGACACAACCACCATAAAATATATTGTCTGTAAGTTATAAGAAACCGATTTCTTAAGAAATTAAAAATATACAGTTTTTGTTGTTTTTTGGTGGCCATCTTGAATTCCAGTACTTTTGCTGGGCTGTGGAGCTTAACATTCATTATATTTCCAATCTGATTAAAACGTGATTGAAAATTCATTTTTGTCAAGCTTGCAGTAAGTATCACTTTCAGCTGACCATTACTATGATTCATATCGCAAATAAAAACGCATCATCCAATCACAGCCTGTGAATAAAACCAACCATCGAAAAGCATTGAAAATCAAGTAAAATGTGCAAATTTTGACTTTTTTTATAAATAAAAGCAAGCATTGTTAAGTCAACACAGAGGTCATCTGATCGTGACCCCTTGTGCAATGTTGAAATTCTATGTCCCTGTCTGTTTCAAGATATTTTAATAATATTTCTCATTTCTGTTTTTTTTTTCAGCAAATGGAAGATAGATGGGCACAAAATAGAAATAATAGAGAATTAGAAAACAGAGTAGATAGAGAAAGATTACGTTATAATCCAATAAACTGGAGTTGTACTTTAAAATAGTTATATATTTTATATAATATAATAGTTCAGTAGAATGTTGGTATATAATAATATTGTACAGAAAGTTCATTATAAAATCTTGAGAGAACCAAAAATATGGATAATATAAATTATTTACTGGTTATCATTTACCCTGTTCTTGCTGAAGGGGACATGGCCACAATTTTTGTACCAGGATTAATTCTGACTGGCTTATCTAAACATTCATGCAACCTTGTCTTACCCTGTCCTGAAGGCTGTTTTACTTGAAATTTTTATTTGAATCTCCCTGAAATGACTATTAATGGACTTTTTTAGACAAGATACCACTTTTATTACAATTCAGCTATATTAGGGTTATCATCATAGAACTATAGATTCATTCATTCATGAAAGGTTGAGGTGTTCCGAATCTGTCCAATTTGACTAAAATGGAAATACTCAACATAATTGAACAAAATTCAAGGTATCCATTGCATTTTCTTTTAAGGAACTCTGTTCAGAAGATAGTTAACATTGGGTATCTGGTAATTTATAAGAACCAAAAATTAGTGAACATAAAAACCTTTGATGTTAAAGGAAAACAAAAGCATTTGAGACTTGCCTTACATTCCGAGTTTTCAATGAAATTATTGTGTTAACTTGCTAGTATTTTGTGGTATATCTGTTTTTGGATGGTATCAATTTCCTGTGTCACCTTCAAAATTTAGTAAACTAGATGTAAAAATGCACAGAAAACATGTCAGTAAATTGGCAAGCTCAGTTTATTTAATGTGATCATGTGACTTGTTTATATTATTAAAATTAAAACAAACAGTATATATATTGTTACTCATATTTTTGGTAATCAAGTTTTGATACTATAATGATAGTTATGTAGATCGATCATGTTTCAGAATATTTGCTCATGTTAGAATTATACATGCCAAGTTTAGGTAGAAACTTATTTTTTTATAATGATTCTGTTACTGCCAAACATCAAAATTATCAATATGAAGTGAAATTGTATTTTGAAACACTTTGTTACTGCAAGTATAATGTGATAGTTATAGCTAAAGAATATGTTCTTTATAGCTCTCAAGTATATGTTCATGTGTTATAAAAGTATAGTATTAATTGATACAAGTTATTATAATGTCACAAGTTCACAACAATCAATAGCCTCATATAGGATCTTAGAAGTTATAAATATAAATGATAACAATATCAATCTGATTAAAACCCGATCTAAAATTTTACACTCGCATACTCGCTAATTTAGATCTGGCCTTTTCCAAACGAAGGTCACGTTCAGGTGACCTTTTCTCATCATAATATTCATGACCAAATTGTTATGATACGTAACAATCGCCTATGTCACGCAATTTGAAACGAGCTGCCCAATCGCAGACTGAATAATACTGCTGTTAAATAAGCATGCAAACCTTGGTCTAAAAATAAAAATTACGAAATCAAAATGTGTTTGATAGTGTTTTCCTCTAGATGAAAGCTAAGCATTGATTGGTCGACACAAAGTTCATCTCGACGTGACCTTCCACAGAGAAAGTAGAGAGCCTGTACGACAATGCTCTACAGGATATCTGTTTAAGGAGAGTGTAACAATATATTATAGATATTGGTATCTGCTATGGTCAATAAGTGTTTATAGGGCCACATGACTGCTCTCAACCAATCAAATTTACAAATTTTAGCAAGGCATCTAATATCTTAAACATTGTTATCATTTTGAAATCAACATATTGAAGAAATGGTTGATGACAAGTTCTTTTTAAAGTTTTGTCTATGTCTATAATGTCCTGTATGAGACTAAGTCTGATTGAACAATGTTCATTATATAATTAGTCAAATCGGCCCTCAACAAGGAGAAAATTAATACCAGGATACATCTGATCTTTGATAGCATATCATCTGTTATATTTCTTATAAAATATGATATGCTTTTTTTATTGTTAATTAATTATAATAAAAAATGATAGCTTACACCTGTATGATGTAATGTCATAATTCATAACTCATTTTATTTCTTTATTGAGATGTTCATGCATTATTAGTAACCATGCTACTTTCTTTCATTTTGCTTCATAAGGAAATAAGAATGAAACTTAGGGTAGATATATTAAATGTACATGTACTGATGGTACCGAATTTTTGAATTGGGATCCATGATGTTTTGTGATGTTTATTTTTATATTTACATTTTGCAGTATTATATTTTAATTGTTTATATTAGGTATTGTAGCTTCTTATTTATGTTTTATTTTATTTTATTTAAAGCTTTCAGGAAGCTAACGCCGAGCACCTGACATTTGTTCAATATTTTATCACAAGGGAGATAATTCTCCTTTATGATTGTATGATTTGTGTATGTGTGTTGTCTCCCTTTCATCAATTTTGAATGTTTTATTTCATTCTTTCATATCACTTTAATTGTTTAAGAATGTGTTTGTTTCCCTATGCATGATAAAATTGTTATTCAATTTTGAAGATTTTTTGTAAGAATGAATGTATATGTCACCCCTCTCACAACATTGCGATTGTTTTTTGTATGAATGAAACAAGCAAATAATCATTCTATGAAGGGTACATTTACATAGAATACATCGTCATGTATAATTAGTCACCTTAACTCTGTTAACAAGTATGTTGATTTTATTCATTATGAGAAAATCTGCTAGTTAGTACTACTTTTTAGCTTTCGGCTTAAATTGAATTACACATCTGTAAGTATTAGGCTGACTAGCTATCAAGTATACCTGTGTATTTTATAACAGTAATCATATTTAGGTTACTGTGCTGCTATTGAGGAATTGTTTATTCTTATAATTTGCTACTTTAAAAGTATATTTATATAGATTGCTCTGTATTGAAGCTGAAAATACAATAATAAAAAATGTCCACTTCTACTGTTAAAAGTAATTTTTTACAGAAGTTGTTCATCATTCATTGATTACTACTTGATATCATTGTAATGTTACAGACCTGTTTTAGATTTAGGACCATGGAAATGTACCTTAAGTTGTGATACATTAACTATATTTTATGATCCATATATTTGTTCTGATCCATATATATGTTGTATACGAAGTCTATGTTATATGTTAACTCTCTCAATTTATCACTGTGATAGTTTGTACTGTTATTATATTTTAGTGTGATTCCCTCTGCTTTTTTTCTTATTTCATGTATTTATACAATCTTGTTATAAATAAAAATGTGTTATTTTACAAAAGCTGAACTTGTTCTGTTCTCTATGAATGTTGGACATCAACAACTTGAATTTGATTTTAAGATTTGTTTTGACTGTCTAGAAGTTTTCTTTCCTTAACCATATTAATCATATATCATGCAGTTTCTTCAATATGAAGCAAATCAAGTTGATGTAACATGAATTTATCACCCATGAAACTAATCATTGAGTTCCATTGCCATTCAGATGTTTCTTACCCAAAGTAACAACAGAAGGTTATCAAGATGTGATTAGAACTAAAATTGGACTAGCTTTCCCTATATAAAATGTCAAATAATATAATAACAAAATGTATTCCTGGGGTAAGCAAATCATACTATAATCAGTTAGTGAAACTTTGAATGGAAAATTGTTGTCTGAAATGAGCACTATGGTTTTAACTTCACAGACATGTGTTCTCAGTAATTTCGGAATAAAATGAGAAAACAATAATTACATCAGCGAGACTTCATTTATTCATTTTAATGAAGGCAAAAACATATACATATATAAAACTCTTCAATGCATTAAAATACACAATAATTTCATACACATTATACACATGTACAATAAAATATGATAGTAAATGAAATAGACCATTAAATCACATAGTACATTATAAATATAGTGTGATAAAATTGACCTGATACATTTGTACATCATTTCAATAGTTTGACACAATGATACAACTATTTCAGTAACAACTTATAATTATGAAAATAAAACCAGCTACAATGTATTTTTGAAAGTATTGAACAATGTACGCTACCTTTGAAAATTCACAGGTAAATGTTGAACAATTATAGATACATGCAAAATAATATAACCAATACATAGAAGAACACCAAGATGGGATTATATTTAACAAAATATAACTTGAATGCATGTCCACTACTGGAAAATTATAATTAAAAGTTGAAAATCAGGTCAAATTGACTACTGAATCTTGTCTATTCCAAACAATAATTTTAAGACATTTCTGTTTATGGTTTAGGAAGTTGGTTAAGCATAGCATATGATTGTAAACAAAAATGCATAAAGGGCAAACTCAACTTTGTTTATAAATAAACTTCTAGTAGCTTATAATAATGTCATGTCACTTATTTCCAACCATAGGAGAAAAAATAAACTAAAGGGAAGTAACTCCAATCTCTAAGACACAATATCTCCCACAATGCATCAGTACAACAATGGTAACCTTTAAATACCTTTAAATCACCTTTAATTTTCACAAGCACTAGTCAAACTCACATTTTATTATGGTAAAAGGCAAAATTATCACCTGGCCAACCATAAAATAGGTAATTTTCACTAGTCTGAATCAGTTTTCATGGGCTTTAGGTTACAATGTTGGTTAAGACAATGACTGAAATCCTAGTTTCTAGAATATACTATGATCCTTCTAATTCCTCTTCTGTTTTACCACGATATTTTCCTCTCATTGATTTAGGTACAGGTTGAAAACCAGGACAAGGAGCTTGACCAGGTACTTCACATATACACCATCTGTTACAATGACTTCCAAAGTTAGCTGGATTTAATCTTCTCTGTTCTCTTTCTCTTTGTTCCTCTCTAAAATAATACAAGGTAAAATATTGTATGGGACAGTGAGAATTTTAAACATTAGGCTCAGTGTTTCCGCAACTGTGCATTTTTTGCGTCTTTGACGCATTTTTTTCAGTGATGACCCGTAAAAATGTGTCTAGTGCGTCATTTGTGACGCAACCAATATATTACAGTAAATTATTATCTTTTTCTTTCATGTTCATTCCAAGACAAAGATAACAGGGTAAATTATAGCGTCCCAAAAATCGGTATATTTTTTCATACTGATACACAGTGAAAGCAACAGAAAATTGTTTCTTTGATCACAATTTACCGATAAAATTTTTATTATTCTATCATAACTTTGTCAATTAAATTTTACGACAGTACACAAATATATGCTGCCAAAAATACGACAGTCCTTTTTTGGGTGATAAGTAGATCACTAATCATTGTATATGACGCGGACATTTGGTTACGAGGTATCAATTTAAAATAGTGATTTTGTCTTATTAAATTAACATGTGTCACAAAACGTCTGTAAATTGTATATTTCATCATTTACCAGCGATAATTCATTTTAATCCTTTGTTTGGTTACAAATTTACACATGTTTGACATTGTTAAGATGTGTGTCGTATCGGCATCTTTTCACACTCTTTGATGTTTTATTACACAGCAATGTCTTAGTTGCAATGTCTCAGTGTGTTATCATAGCGTTAAGTTTGATTTAAATGTTAATATAATTATTATGCTTAAAACAAGAATGACCTAGTTCTTTATTTGTCTGCTTAATACTTCAAAAGAAAATTGCCGATTAAAAAAATATTGGCGAATGCAGATAAACTTGTTCTTTTGTTTACTATAATACATTCACCTATTTTTAAAATAGCACTGTCTTTAGATTGTTACTTTTAAATAATTACTTTAAGACGGTATAAACTGATGATTTTACACAACTTATTTTTTTCCAAAAAAAGCTCTGCGATTTCTTGTGAAATGTCGGCGATTTTTAGTGGATTATTTCAAACCATTAAACTGAGAATTTAACATAAAAAATATTTGTAAATTTATAAAATTTACAATCCAAATCGAAAATTGCCGATTTTATATACGTTTCCGTGGATTTTCTTTTTAAAAATGACAAATTTACGTAAGAAAATATTTTATCTTTTATGTGATCATGTGACGGATTAAACCCTGTTTACTATTTGTAAATACTTGATTTTTGTTCAGTTTATCGCTGTGTTGACAAAATAATGTCATTTTATGGTTGCAAGCTCACCTAACCAGGCTTTCAACAAGGTTGTCAACTTCTCTATATATATTTAGTGGAGCAAAACAACCCTTCATTTTTATTATGCAGCTCATTTTTAATATAAATGGGGTAAATAGTCAAATTATAACACTGACCCTTTTAAACTTCAAATGACCCTCAAAAATAAAAGAGGGGGTCAAAAATGACCCTCGGATTTTTGAAGATTGCAGAAACACTGCATTAGGTATAAATTTCAAACTACATGTATATGCTTTAACAAGTTGATGTGTTCTACAGTTTTTTCTGGAAAAAAAATGGGGCCAGCGAGTGAAGAAAATAAATTTAAAAAATCTTAATTCAGTTGCGTTATATGTTTAGATTTATTATACTGCTAACTGTTAGATAGATAGATTTATTTCGACATTAGGTAATACATAATGGCACAATTAATATAATCTGACATAATATAAATATAAAATACAGTTCTAATTACTTAGACAATGATTTAACACAAAACATTAAAAACAATTGCATTTAAAATTAGTACCATGACGTGCCAAGTACCAAGGATAACAAAAAAAGAAAGTCTTTATTTCCATTGTGGTCCTTGGTATTGGTGGCAGGACATAGAGTGGCAATGTATGGACATGTACTAAATGTAAATATAATAAGTAAATATGAACTATGTTTTGCTGCTTGTACATCTACATGTATATGTTGTTTTGTTTATAGAAATTATCTGACCTGTGTGCAATTCATTCTGTTTATATAATGTTTAGTTATGTTTATTATATGCTTATGGCCATAAGTAATACATACTGCTATGCCATTTAAATAAACTGTAAACTGTATAACTTTAAAGATTAGGTATAAATCATTGGTGTGTTCACTGACTTTACAGCTAATTGGTCATCTAGTACTAGGAGAATTAAAAAAGTCTTAGAATATTGTGTAATGAAAAATGATATAAAAAAGTTGGTAAGATTTCAAACAGGAATGATGTGAGCGCCAATTTGAAACTATCGAGAATAATTACATGTAACGCTATACAAATACATGGTCCTAACTAGGATCTAGCTTTAAGGCAATGGAGTACAAATATCATATTACCATAGATACTTATCTGGTTACAGACATGATGTTGCTATAATTCCTGAGGAACATAAGTTTTGGCAATTGTGAGAGTTTGGTACTGTTGTAATCACTTTTTCTTGCTGTAATTTACAGTAAAACTTATATCACTGTGAATCTATTCAGTACAGACAAAAATGAATTTCCACTTTTAAGTCTTGCTTAATATTTACTTTCTGGGTCTTTACATGCTTTCTCCTCAAAACTGTGAATTACTCATAAGTCAGTTTGGAATTACAGTGATGAAAAGTAGTACAAATATATACTTACTCAGATAAACAAAATGTATTCCATAAATGATCATGTATTTCTATTCTACTTCTACCATATAAATCAACTAATACTTTCTCACCATTATCTGAAATAAACAATAATAAATACACTATTTATTACTACAAAAAATATGCTTATTAGTAACAACTTTTTTCCGCCCACTTTCAATGTTTTTTCATCATTTGCAGAATTGGCAAACTGCACTGGAAACTCTGCAATTATTGAACAACAAGAGCATCACTAGGTGAAACATTGAAATAGTCTCACAAAGTGAAGCAATTTAATGCAATTTACATGTACTTTAGTTGTTTAAGCCGATCTATGTGCTGCCATTTGCCACATATAGAAAATAAGAAAAAGGGGGACAACTAAAATATTGTACAAGTTTAAACTACATATCTTGTACACTGCACTTCAACTTGCTGCAAAGCACATGTACACCAAGTTTGAAGTCATTTTGTCTTCAGGACAAATAGAGATAGACAATGCAGCAGCCTGCCTACCATAATAGCTTCCTTCTTGGACTAGAAAAAACATTGAAAACATGATTACAGTTCCCAAAAATTTAGAAAGAGTGCATAGTCAGAATTTCATACAAATTGAAAAAAAAGCTTTAGTAATTATAATATAATAAGCGCTTTTGATATATATATATTCAATATGAAAAGAGCACTATACAAATGTGGTATATAATAATAATAATATAATAATAATAATAATAATAATCATCATAGATACTCATAGCTTGACTTGATGTGCAAGAACTGGTTGTTGTTTCAAGGTTAGTCACATCAAAATTGTATAACTGAATCACACAAAATCAGAAAGAAGACAAATTCATAGAATTTTGAATTTTTAGAATGTAAGTACCTAATAAAAACTGTTTAAAAAATGGAAAGTGAAACATTCACAAGTTAGGTTCATTGAATATAGTCAAACTTTGTAAAGCAACTCATTGGCAATGGCATTTTAAGATATCAAAGAACTGTTAAGAAGTACAAAAATAATTCGTTTAAAATAAGATAAGATTCATTCTGAGTCAGCAAAGCTGAATAACGAATAACTTAAGTTCTGATGAACTTATGTAACACTTCTATACATCCAAGTTCATTTTACTTTTTTACTCAACAGTACTGTAAATTAATAATTTACAAATATTTCTTTACATAATGGAACATAACTTACCAAAGAAAAGTTGCATAAAAGGTGTTGGAGTCATATTTTTGAATTTTACAATTTGTAATATGGGGTTCTTATATTTTAGTTGTGGTAGATGCCATTTCATAAACTCACTGAAAAGACAACAAAAAATTAATGATAGCTATTTAATAAATGTAGCGGAGGTAATATATAGGAGCTGTACCCTCTTGCCATCAAGCAAACTTTTATAGTGATGTGATTCAATGATTTTGAATCTCCACTTACGACTTGTGGGTTTGATCCAAGCAAAGATCTTTACCAGGCAATATATACTTACACTTAAGAAAAATTTCAGAATGCAGTGGTCCTAGTAAATATATATTTAGTTACAATAACTATTCAAATATGGTAATGTATAAATTTGTAGAATATGTTTTGTCCAGACCCTATAAGCCTTGTACATGAAAGTCCACTACATTTAGTTTAAGACAGCTTGCCATAGCAAAATCTCAAAGATTTTGTAGGTATTTCAATCAAATCTTGAAACTGGTTATTTTCCAAAACTCAGTTAAACATAAGCATTAATAATTATCAAGGGACCTCTGTTATATACAAGTTTTAGAACCATACTGAACCACTTGTAACCCTTCACTGCAACGTAGAGTAGAATACTAATTGTACTGTAGTTATGACTGGCCCAGTAAGTGTCCAGATTGTGAAACTCAAAGCATCCTGGACAATTATATGAATGTTCCCAGATCAAAACCAAGTGAAAACAATCTTAAATAATGGTACATTTTGTCGTATCTTCGTCCCGCGGGTCACCATTCAATAACACAATCATACAACAAATTAATCATTTGTCATGTTTTCGCCTGAAAACGAAAAACATATTTATACGACCAAACATTTACAAATAAACGACACCTTTTCATGTCGTATTTTTGGCTAAGTTTTGTAGCATGTTTGTGTTATCTTCTCACTCCCCTCGGGACGAAGATATGACAAACAGACATTTGTCACATCTTATCTTTTAGTGTGATGCTACGCGGGACGACAATTTGACAGATCAACACTGTCGTATAATTGTGTTTTCGTTCTTTCACCTTCGGCTCACACATGCGTACATCTTCAATAATAGTTTTATGTACAAGTACAAGCGGAAGGCGAAAGAGCAAAAACACAATCATGCACCACAGTAAATCTGTCGCATCTTTGTCCCGCGAGGGGACACACAAAAACACATTCATGCGACAAATGTATTTTTATCATATCTTCGTCCCACGGGTTTTAGGCTAACACACAAACATACATCAAAATTAAAGCAACAACACAACATGAAAAAGTGTTGTACTTTCATAAAAGTTTAGTCGCAAAAATGCATTTTTTTAATGTGCTTCCTGGAGCCAAAACTCGACAAATGATTAAAATGTCATATGATTGTGTTTTTGCATGGCGCCCTGCTGGACAAGGATTCGACAAAAAGACCATTTTGTCGTATTTTCGTGTTTATATGTGGTGCCCCTAGTCCTAAATATAAGACCCTACATAACTGATTTACCATATGGACGTTCTTCAGTTATGTAGGGTTTTAATGGATTGCATCAAAAAAGCATAGCAAAATATTTCTTTCAAAAAGTAAATAGAATGAGTCAAATTAGCACCAATCGATAAATAAAAGTCTACTTTAATTCCTTCCATAAAGCAGAAGATAATATTCAGGTTTTTTGCTTACAATAACACTAATAACTTTTCCTGCTATCCAGTGTTGTCTCTGCTCTCAGCCATTTTGAACTGAATTCATGTCGGTAAATAAAGCATTGCTTCGCTTGAACAAATTTTTTTCTATACAGAGCAGTCTTTCTTACTACCAACTGTGTCAATATTATACCTGGAGAGGACTGGATACTGGCTTTTATACCTTAATATTTCATTCAAAATCAATTCTTACAAATGCCGTTACCCAATTTAAATTCGGATTGCCTTGGCGATTATTTCACGGTCATTCTGGCAAACTGAATATACTCGTCAATGAAGGAGTTTAAATGGATTTATTGACTAAGGTTAGAAATTGAATTAATTATACTTTTATCATGTCTTTTTTCATTTATCTTTCCATTGGTGTATCGTTTTATTGTGAATTTTTTTGTATTAAAATGAGTAAAACCTGTATCAGACCTAGATCAACATCTGTACACTATAATTTTTGCTATGGGTTTTTGAAGCAATCCGTTAAGACCCTACATAACAGAAAAATGTCCAAATGAAAAAAAGTTACGTAGGGTCTTATATTTAGGACTAGTGGTGCCCCGCAAGACAACAATGCGACATGGCATAATTCAGCCACCATAATTGACACATGTTAAAACTTAACATTGTCAGTATTGACTGATAGGGAGTAACCTGTAGATGTATCATGAAGAACTTACTATGCTCCAACACTTGAGTTTTGATCTACATTAAAATTTAATGTCATCACACGTATCTCAGGTTTCATGACCAGTTTTCCAGCTTCTAAATATTGTTTTGTTCGCCGGATAGGCGCTATTCCTTTCATAAAAGGCATTGTGACAAAATATGTGAAATAAATTAAAACAAAAACACTAAAATATTTCACATGTTTTTTTGTGTTGACCTTCACTACTAGTAAACGCTTGATTCTACTAAAGCTTTAATAAAAGCAAGCGCTTGAATGAGTTAAAATGTCTGCAACGCGATCCATTTAATTAAATGTGCGGCTCCAAAACTCTTATACACAGTTATTGTTCGTTATTTCACTAAAAGACGACATCATTCAATCTCCGTAAACAGATATCCTGTGGAGCAATTTTATAACTCAAATCAATTTTGAATCAAAATATATTTTATTTAACTAAGAATTAAACTAACCTTCTATTGCTATGAACTATTTGGCAAGTTACAAAGTTTTAATAATTAATATATACAATATAAATAACACAGAGGATATTTAATATTATAATAATATATACAAACGGTATATACTTATAAATATTACAAAACATAAGTTATAACACAATAATTAAAGTTGAGGAAATATGTCAATCAAATTTATTTGTTTTGATGATTTGTACTTTTTAATACTGGCAAATCCTCTAAGTATATATATGAATTGATTTAGAATCCTATGGTAAAACAACTCTGTTTTGTTTTTAAAATCAATTTAAGCATTTCAATTCTTTAACAAATTGTTAAACAAATATTGAACATAATGCTGTTTTGAATTTGTCTCTCATATTTCTTTTTCGAAAGGTATGCATGTTTTACGAAATTGTGTATGTACAGTTGTTTGATTGTACACTTAACAACTTTTCTAAGTATACACCTATATATTTGGTCATAAATGGGTTGATACGTAAGCTATTGATATAAAATTTGTAAAAAAATGTTCATCAAATAGTATTTTGTTTACTAACAAAACGAAGAATAAATTGAAAACTAACTGACTTCTTATAAGCAGTAACAATATTGGCACCAACTAAGTACAATTTTAAATTCACATCAATAACGCGTATGGCCACCTTCAGCTCGTATAACTGCAAGACACCTTGCTCGAATTGAGATCATGTAGCTCTTAATGATATCCTGGGGGTATCATAGTCCATTTTGCCGTCGTGTCGTCATACGACGTCTTCTCTGCCTTGGCAGGACTTATAAACACTTCCGGTTTGCTCAAACTTTCTAAAAAGTTTCATCACAGTCAAAGGGTTACGCTTGAAATTACCGGCAACCTGAAAATGGTTTTACTTTGTCACGATTGTTGGAGTTTTCTGCATTGCAACTATGCTAAGAGTGTCTCATTGATAAATATGATGCGAACAAGACATAAGTTAGCAATTTAATTCACCTCTCTTATTGATGCCGAATTAAGATTTTTTTTAAATATTCGCTGCCCCCATTTGTCCCCAGAAAAATCCGTAGAACACATCACCAACTTATTGCGGCCTTATCTTATGTTATCCTTACTACAAATGTCTTGTAATAACTTGCTTAGATCATAATTATGAGCTGCTCACCAATATATATAGAAAAAAGTCATTACCAAGATAGAAGATATTTAGGGTCAAACGACAACCAACTGAAAGAAATGTCACGTGAAACATACTTAACACTCAAAGAATACAAACTTTTCATAATCACAAATACGTTATATAATACAATTATCCAAAAATATAGACAACATACTGTTGCTATCAACTTAAGACCGTTTTAGTTTTAACTTTGTTGCATGTTTGATTTATGATTTTGTCACTACATTTGTATTTGCAAAATGAAGTATCGCCTCGTACATCTTACTGTTATGGAACAAGTCTCGTACATGTTTGACTTAATTGTTGTTGTTTTTAGATAAGAGCGCATTAACTCGTACATTATGGAACAATTGAGCTTTGAAAATATAAATTTTATATGACTTGGTGTTTATCATAATTTGAATGAGAGCTCATCAATCCAATTGTGTTAACCTATTTACACATTTACTGTTTCTTGCAACAAAATAATGTTTTAGCTAACTTGGAAAGTCCTTGCTTGATTTGCTGATCAAGGAATACATACAAGAATGGATTGATGATATGCTGAATGAAGTAAAAACGTAGAAAGAAGAAAAACACAAGTTTGCCTTCGCCTGTCAACCCATTGACGATGTTACCAGCACTACCCAGTATACTGACCATGGTAAAGTACATAATTGTCGTACAAATAAATGTCATGGTTAAGATAAACATTATCAATGCCTTTCTTCTGATTCTCTGAGCATTTATTTCACTTTGTTTCAGCTTCTTTTCAGATTTACCGCTTGTTTTCTTTCTTGTTGACTTTCCAGTGGAACTCTGTCTGGTCGTGACAGTTCTAGTAGAATCATTTCGGGTAGATAAATCCCCAGTTGAGGTAGTTGCGTTCACGATGGAGACATTTCCGTTCTCAGCCGTGGCACTTCCGGTTGCCACGTTACCAGTGGAGTTACTTCCTGTTGACACATTTTCAGAAACACCATTTCTGGATAAGCCACTTCCATCATAGATATCTCCACTGGTAAACCCTGGTTTATTTTCACACGGTAGTATATCTACACTTTTCATTTCATTGCCATCATTAGATGTTTCATTGTTTGTGTCCAATTCAGAAGTCATTTCAAAGTTTACTTCTGTCGCTGATACTGTTTCAACTGAATAAGCACGACCTGATTTTTCTTGTTTAGCCATCTTTGCCAGTAATCCTCTTCGACGTTCAATAATAAGTTTCTTGGCAACAAGCACATTGAAGACGAACATAGCAACAAGAAAAATGAAGATAATTCCACCGACAACAGCTGTATAACCAAATGGATATTTTGTATCTTCATAGCGTTCATCTTTCTCACATGTAGTGACGAGAATCGTTGTGTTCTTATACGTTTTAAGGTAAGTCCTAACACCCCAAAATTCCACAATAGGGGCTGCCACAATGCCTGCAAGGAATACTACAAGACAGCAAGACCCAACAGCTGCCGTTGGTCCAATTTGCCATTTCAAAGGTTGACAAATTTTTCGATATCTATCAATAGATATGACAAATAGACAAAATGTTTCAGCCGCGACCGTAAATATATTGAAGAAATCTTTGGTCTTACAGATTTCTTTAACTGGATAGTTATACCAAAATCGTTGAGTCACCATTTCTCCTGCCATTGTTGTAAATGTGCACGTGAGATCAATTAAACTGAGACAAATACTAAATGTCCTGTAATTGCAGCGTTTGTAGTAGAATGAAAATACAAAGATGACTAAAGAATTTCCAATCAATCCAATACAGGCTTCAATCCCTATGACAGCCGTCAGTGGAAATAACGTATCCTTTAAATCAGTGTTAAGCTCATCCAACAGAGCACTTGCTTTATCGTCATTTACAAAATTGTGGTCATCCATTATGTCCAAACTTCTACTGAAAGATCATCAAATACTTGTTTTGTATTGTTGTCAATGTTCCTTGTAATAATTTCTAAGTACAACAGTTTTTTAACAATGTATTATTTAATAAGAGTCCAACAATTGATCGTTTTTTTATTTCAATGTTTCTTCAGGAAGAAAATTCGGCGTTTTAATTTATCTAACTGATATGTTTTGCATTTGGGTATCGTTTATAAGTACATCTATCACGCTTATATCACATGGAAGTTTTTAATAAAGCTAAAATAATTCTTTGTTTCTAGTCGAGTGGGATCAGCATTCACTTGAGAGTTATTTAAGTATGTGGTTAGCTTTATATATGTTGTGAACAAGCAATATCGGCCAGTTAGTAAACAATAACCGGAATTTCCTTCATTGAATTGAATCACAATGTCTTGCAAAACACAACAGCGTAAGTTTACTGGCTGTTGTATCTATTGAAAAGCTAGACCATAGCTCTATGGGTTTCCTTGTAAACAGTTAATTTCAGATTTTTTGTCCACGCAATATATGTTTTGGCTTTGCTTATTTCCTTTGTCAAGTGAATGGAGCCATTTTAATTCCATTGTTGTTGAAAGTTCAAAGCTAAAGACAAAAATTAAAATTTTAATCAGGAAGCATTATGCAATATCCAGTACCTGTTCATTGTTGTTCCATGTTGACGTAAGTTATGTATCTGAATATCTTATCATAATATTTAATGTTTTAACATCTACGGAACTTCCGCAAGTAGTTTATAATATGGAGTTGAGTTTTATTGAACAATATTGTGAAAAAAGCTTGTTAGTACTGTGTGAACTAGCTTAATGCCTTCAGCGAACTCATGTCTAAAATATACTGTTGATGAAAGGGTATAAAAACAAAATGATTAAAAGCGGCTGTTAAGATTTGGGAAGACAGGACTGTTTGTGAACTTAATCTCGACATGTCCGTATTCAAGACTGCAATTCCTCTCACAATCTTGTTTAGCCCAAACTATATTATGGTATATAATAAGAATTGAGCAGAACTTTTGTTACCAATTCTTTTTTCGACAAATGAGCAATTTTTAAACCAGAACCAATTCTTGTAGATGTAAACTGACATTGTCGTAATAAACTTTTCAAAATACTTTTTGTTCGCGCGCAATACCTCAACACAGTCACCGTTGGAACTTGGAGTTTCGGAAAACTCCCTTTGCTCTAAAATCAACAAAATTATACTAACTTATGGACTTCCAATTATTCCTGACATAGTTGTGCGTCATGCTAAGCTTATAAAACGAATTTTACTTTATCTCAAAATGGTGTTGTTTTCCCATGTTAAGTTGAATACCTCAACACAGTCACCGTTGGAACTTGGAGTTTCGAAAAACTCCATTTTTTTTCAAATATCAACAAAACTATGCAAATCTGGAGACTTGCAATTATTCCTGATATAGTTGTACGTTATGCTAAGCTTATAGGAGGAACTTCACTTTATCTTTAAAGTCGTTGTTTCACATATTAAGTCCCTACCACCGCTTAATTGTTTCATTGTTTTCTCAACACATTTTATTTGATTATTTTGTCTACAGTCTAATATTCATAATCCAACATTTTTATTATTTTAGTATGATTTTCCACATATTCTTTCTTTTATCTATATCAGTTCCTGTGATACACCATTAATTGTTTGAAATTATTGTGTTTATAGCAGGTGCGAGCATCCATGTCATGCCATCAATGCCCCGGACCACAATAGAAATAAGGCATGGATTTCTTTTTTGTATCATCCCCTGTATTGATGTGCATGACATATGGTATTTTACATTCTGTGGTATTCACCATTTGTATGCCATGTGTCATGTCATTGATAGCGAAATCAAATTATTGTCAGTATTACTACCTAACAAACTTTCCAGGACACCCTTCTTTAACACTACTCACTCACCCTTCCACAAGTAACCGAGGACCATTCTATACAGGTGGCAGACCCAAATTTCTCTATATACATGTATACTATATTAAGGAAAATTTGGGTCTGTCACCTGTAATTTTATATATAGAAATTGAAGATTTCAGACCGAGGACTTCTTCCTCTACAGAGAAAATCGATTAAAATATCGAGTTCTCATGGAAGGATATACACATGTATATAGCCTACTGTGTCTGGGATTCGAAGTTTGGACATCAAGGTTCGATTAAATTCAATGAGTAACTTGATATGTAATAGAAAATGGAGGAATAATAATAATACAGTTGAACTAAGTTGCAAAAACAAACAAAGGCGTTTTGAGTGGCCTTAATTCGATTTAGTGATAACTTATCTATTACAAGCACTTGACTATTTGTCAACATGAGCAAAACCCAAAGCAACACGTAAGAATATGTTATTGAGTTAAGCTTTCTGCAAGAATGTAATAATTTTTACATGCTTTCACATTATTAGGCAGTGAATATCGATTTTAATATTAAATCAAAAAGGAAGTTTATATTGTTTTGAACATTATCAAAAGCTGTTGGGTTATGTAAACAAATATTTAATCAAAATGAGTCGGATATTATAAAATCAATTTAATAATGAGCCAGTTGGTTTCTTTTTTATACTTAAATGCCTATCTTTAACATGTCTATCACAGAGAAGCATTCAAACGTCCCACAGCGGTTACTTCCTTTTAATGAAATAATAATTTTAATGTACCGTAACCGGATTACGCTGAGGAGTAGAGACGCATTGAATTCATGAACAAAACCACGTGGGCACCCATACTGAATTTTAAGAATGATGACACATGTTTCCGCAATGGGTTTGAGATACTAGGACATGTAATTGAGCAGTACTGAATAGTCAAACAAGAGTCGTACATACATGATATTTTGTTGTGTTTAACGCCGTAGCAACACATTGAATAGTAATTGCATTTTATAGTCTAAGTTTCATGCTTACGCACGTTCACCGACTTTACAGCTATTACCCCTGGTCATCGGGCTACTGGTATCTATCTCTCAATCTCCCTGGGGAGTCTTTAAACTCCGCTTAGTGCAGCCGACACTTTGGCGCAACGGAATTTTACCACCCTTGCAGGTACCCATTTACACCTGGGTGAAGTGAAGCAATCGCAGGTAAATTACTTGCTCAAGGAAATTAGCAGTGCCCCTGGTGGGGTTCGAACCCGGGACCTCTCGATCCCTAAGCGCGCGTCCTACCACTGGACTACTGCTCCTACATAGGAAAATTATAGGTTATATCACGCAGGTCAGTCCACCTACTCACTGTTCCTGGAAAGGCTAAATCTCTGGATTTAGTTGTTTACCAACTACTAGGCGCATACTTCCGTCTGTGACTGACTACTGCCCTACATGATTTAGAATTACATGTACACTGTAAAAACAGGTGTTTTGCTTTTAAACACTTTTTAAAACACTTTTCTGTTACACTTTTAAAACATGTTACCACTTTAAACATGTAACATGTTTTGCTTTAAAACATGCTCGTGTTTTGTTATAAAACATTACACATATCAAAATAACACACCAGAACGCATTGAAAACATGTAAAAGTGTTTTAAATTAAAACACTTGACGCGTTTAAAATCAAAACACTTTCTTGTTACACTTTTTGCACACGTAACGCCATATTAAAACACTTCATGTGTTTTCTTGATAAACACTGAACATGTTTGTATTTTTCACATGTTTTGTTGCAAAGCTGAAACTTATTGTTTTAAGAGCACTGTTCGCTGAGTCTTCTAAAATGAAACCTTGACTAACTAACGATGTTATTTAATCAAAGTCACGGCTGAAAATATGCAAATAAATAAAAAACATAATTTGAAAAGATTAAATTATCATTTATTTGTCATAAAAATGCAACCATAATTTACTTTGAGTGACTAAAATAATAGTAAGTTAAAATATTCTACTTGTGATTATTTCCTTCATAACATACACACACAAAGCTATTAAATAGTAATAATGTGTCACTTGTACATATAGTCTCTTTTCCAATTGGGTTTGACTCCCCTACACAAAATTTTGCAAAAACATTAGTGTACTTGAAACATTATTCAGATGGATTTTAAGTCATTTTTAAGTTTATGTAATAACTTTACTGTCCTCTTCTTCAGAACATGCACTTAACTAAAGTGTAACAAAAGATCTCTGCATTAAACACTATCTTATTGAAACTAAAAATTTTATAACACTAACTTAATGAAATAATTATATGATTACATGACTATGACTATTGACCAAGATGTAAACTAGTAGAAATTTAAAGAAGAGTGGTCATTTTCACAAAAAAAAATACATAAAAATCATTGTAAGTAAAAATCAGGAAAACATTTATAATACCTTTCTTCTTTGTCCAATAAACTTTAACTAAAATATTCTCTGATAATACTGATATGGTAGAGTAATGAATTCTTTCTTAAATTCATATCATGATAATTATTATATTATATCTTTTAGGCTTTGAACTTTTAAATTTTTTAAATTGGCTCACAATACTTATTTCTTTGAGATTTTTTTGTGAAAATGCCCACAGAATCTTAGACAGTGTGATGAATTAGTATTGAAAAAATACAAGCAATTTATATCATTATTGTTCTTAATATCAAATATATAATCCAAGGCACTTTATATTATCATTTATCTGGTTATGAATTAATAGTTCAATTGTATTTGGATTAACTTTTGTATTCTACATCCTCTTTCTCCTTTCCCTCTATCTTATATCACCATGTACCATCTCTAACAAATATTTCAACTTCTATCGAACTTTAATGATTGATGTTTGATTGTTTCTGAAATATATACATTACAATTAACAATTGTAAAAATACTTTAAGGGCTACGTTGTTGATAATTCTATATTATAGATAGACTTGACATGTGCTGTATTATTGTAAAGCAATTTCTATACAGTTTAAAAGATATATACCAGTATGAGTTACTCTCACTTATAGTAATATATTTAAAAATTTGCTGTTATCAAAATTTTTAAAAGGCTAAATAAGCTGTAACATTCCAAAATAGTAGTTTAAACTCTAGTACCAGGTTATAAATAGGACTTCTGCACTATGCTAAGTTGAACAAACCAAAAATTATATTACTAACTTTCAGTGAATTAACTTACTTTATAAGACGGGTACATTTCAGTTTGCCATAAGCTCCATTACTCTCCCCAAACACTATATATATACAAAACTCATATATACACAACTCATTCAACAATATGGTTCCATTTCTCAGTTATTAGCATTGTGTCTGCCTTTCCTTCCAAAAGGTGTAAGTATAGTAAATAACCAACCTGAATAAAAATGAAAATAACAATATTAAATTCAAGGATTCATGATAAAATGATGACACACTCAAACTCAATCACATTCTTGTCTTAAATTAATAAAAATATATCAGGATAAAACATGCATGCTTAACCAGGGCCTAAAATGAGAATAGCTGTGCTTAGGGCACCCAACTACTTTTTATATCAATGTCAGCAAACTTCGGTGGTTTTTGTGTTCATAACTGCAAAAAAAAGTGATTTCATGAGTAAAAAGCAACAACAAAAAACCTACCCTACCTCTCATTTCTCTGGCTGTTCCCATAAACACAGAATTTTATCTTGGCCTTACCACCATGGAAAAAAAGCCAGTCATGTATGTATAATGTATTATTAAATAACTTGTCTCACAGTCTGAGTATTATTTTCATATCATTTCTTCAAGCATCTGCTCTTTTTCCCTAAAATACATTGTATAAAGTAACAACATTGCAAATTTAAAACAATTCTAGCTATTTTAAGTGTATATTTTATAATTGCTATATGCTTTTTGTGATAAACATGGGGTGACGAAATTAGTACAGGAACGAAATTAGGACCCCGAAAAATGCTTTAAGTGTATGAGGTGGGGTGACGAAATTAGGACAGAAACGAAATTAGGACCCCGAAAAATGCTTTAAGTGTATGAGGTGGGGTGACGAAATTAGGACAGGGGTGAAATTAGGTACTAGCTATTGTATTAGACCAACAACAAACGCACAAACTGAGTAAATATTAACAATATAAATGCAGAAGGGAATGCAAAAATTGATACAAGAAAGTTAATATTTTCTTTTTAAACAAATAGCTGTGTAGGCGCCACTGATCCCAAATGACCACAGATAATACCAACGAAATTCAAAGAATGTCGCGAAAACTGATGACAAAATGTATCCCATGTCAAAAAGCTCTTCCCTTTGCATAAATTTTATTACTAAATTTCAAAACTTGAGACTGAAAACACGACAGGTGATAAAGCGACCTAAGAAATATTAAAGTAATACATTACTTACATTAATGTTCCGACGATTTTCTGGGCGCGAGCAGACAGCGCTTCAACCTTGAATTCGAACATTCCATAATCTCCAAACAAAACTACTTGGTGATTGGGACAATATAGTTTCCACGTCAACAATGTTAATTCACTATTAAAGAATACTTATGCATTCCATTCTTAATATATTTACATATCTGTGTGTTTATAAAAAAAGTCAAAGCTTCGCTAAGAGACTATAAAGTGTGTTCGTTTTGCACACTAGTGAAAACGCACGTGTTTTACATTTCCGTTTCTGGTAAAAAAAATACGCAAAAATCCGTATTTTAATGAAGATGTTGGGTCTTATATATCGTTTTGTAGTTACATTTGTTTCTCCATTGCGATTATTAATTTTTCAGACGAACAAATTTTAACGATTGAAAAATGGTACCGTTTTGAAGTAAAACACTGCCGTTTTTTTTAAATCACTAAAACGCTAAGTGTTGCTGTATTAAACGGATGTGTTACGAAAGTAAATTGCAGTGTTTTCGTTTTAAACACTTATAAAACATGTTACGTGTTCCCATTTTTTACAGTGTAGTTTATGTAGTATAATATCAATGTTACTGCTATCACTGAGCTTACTGTTGTTCTTGATAACAGTAAGATCGACAGTAGCAGTAGATAGTACTCTCATGTTCAATTCTGCAATTAAGATCAACCCGAAACCATGGGCGGATCCAGCGGGGGGAGGGTCAGGGGGGTCCGGACCCCCTAGAATTTGGAAAATGTACATGTCCATTAACCAAGCAATTTTTCTCGGTACTTAACATAGATTTAATTATGATGTAGTTTTTATTATCAATATGTTGCATTTTTTCTGCAAAATGTGTATAATGTGGTTGTGGTTCGAGGTTCGGACCCCCCCCTCTAGAAAAAATTCCTGGATCCGCCCCTGCCGATACGTTGTTGTCTTAATCCAATGGTCGATCATACAAGCATTATTTCGGCTTTTACTGCTAACTTTACATTTATATAAAGAAATGTAAAGTTTGGAATACGATAGAGCAAACTTGTTAAAAATTTTGTTGCTGCTTGTACTATTTTATAATTAACGATGCTGTACCATGAGGTTCATTAATTTGAACAACCATGTAATCATTATAAACATCAGCATCAACACAAACAGCAACATTGTTTAATAAGAAGTTTCCTTGATAACCATCACCTCAGATAGGTCCTTACTGCCGTAATATCAAACAAACAAAAATATATATATTTTGGTTACAAGCCTTTGGGGACCAACGACCTGCTGTTACAAGCCTTTGGGGACCAACGACCTGCAACCGTGTATTAAATTAACATACTAAGTATTGATTTGTCACTAAAACATACACAAACATAAGAGTGAAATAATTCACTTAATTCTTACTATATAATGCATTTTAATGACATCATGCATGTATATTTACAAACTTAACATTGAAACTACAACACGTTTACATAAAACAATAAAAAGTAAATAAATAAAACTTGCAGGCGTTTAACGTTCAATGTCCCAAGACTGAATGGCCAAACCGCTTCATCGGTTTAGCGCGAAAACTCGTGCTACACTTACGCCACCTATCGAAGCTTTCAACCAAGGGAAAGAAATTTTGGTCTAATTCAACATTTCAAACGACGAAAATTTCAAATCTTATGTTGGGGTCAGTATGACGAGAGATCAAGTTTTCATACATTTCGAATTTGTTTGGTTCATTTGGTGCATTTTCTATTTTGAAATTAAAACAATATATTTTAAAGAAATATAAATCTAATAACTATAAAAGAGTACTTTTAGCGTATTTTATTTTTATATGAATTTGATGCGATTTTCAATAAAGGGAGGATAACTCAATAAATACCACTAATCATATTTGCATTATTTATTTACTGAGTTAACTCCCTTTAACTAGACAAAATCAAAAGTTACTGATGTTTATCAGATGATATTTTTGAAATGTTTGTTAACTACACAAACAAAATTTATAAGCAATCAACAGCAATTATGATGCATAATGAGATACTTCACAAACGAAAAATTGCTTAAACATTTCTGCTAACAATAGCAGCATTTTTCCACAAAATAATGGGACGAAATATCGTTCAAGTAATTGATAATAACAAGTGTTAAATCACACATGTATCATATTATCTATTCACAGAATTGAATTCAAAACTATGAAATTCAGCCCAAAACCTTATTTATGTGACGCGTGAACAAAACATTCTAGTATATATTGACAAATAGCAATTAATAGTAAGCCATGAATGTGAATTTGTTCACGTCCAGAACAGACAAAGTTTGACTATCTGAGATCTCTCATACAAATGAACTGTCGATATGCTATTATGATCAGCGATATTTTTAGAAATGAATTCAATGGGTCCGATAGGACTCACATTTTTTAAAACAATGGGTCCATGATGGAAACAATGGGTCCCTGCATATACAATCAAACATCAGTTTTTATACCACTTTTAGTATAGGTATCAGAGGGCTACATGTCTTTATGAACTTTTACTTTTAATAACTTTTAAACTCCATAAACCATGTATCACTTTCAAAAAGGGAAAGCAAAGCAGATTGAAATTAAGATTTCCATGTTTTATATACTCAGTCTGTGCCAAAGACTTCAAACTCTCAGTTAAACAGGCATATATGGTCAGACTTTCTGTCTGCCCAAATGATCAGTAGCCAGATGGAATAAGTATGTAAAAATTGAAAAGTTGCTGAAATGTTTATATCATACACCAAACAAACTATGTTTATTTTAGGATGCAACCTAAGTCTTGTGATTTCTTTAATTTCTTTGGCTAAGAAATCACAAGACTTGTCCAACGTGTCTCTAACTCAGGCTTCAAAAGTTTATAGTCAATGACTCATTGGGCAAACTTTTAAAGAATCGATAATATTACTCAAGCAAGAGTCCTAAATGTTGTATAAATAATGGTGGAAATAAGTATTTTTTCATAATAATAAATATTATTGATAATGCATGTAGTAGAAATACATTGCATTTTACAACTCTTGAGTTGTCTTTTTATAAAACCACCAGCAATCATTTTATTTACCCTGAATGCATCTTTCAGTAATTCTGGTAGCTTTTCAAAAGAAAACAATGTTATTACAATTATTTGATAACACAATTCACACAATTTTTTTATTTATTCACAGCTCAAGTCTGATTGAATATGAGAATACATTCAGTTGACACATTTTTTCTGAACAAAGTTAATCAAGTTGATCCCAAACTGTCAAATGTAAAGTTTTATAATCTTATATGTATTTTAAAATGTTCATATCATATCGGGTACGAACATTATTGAGAACGAATGTTTCAAAGCACAGATCGTCATCATCTTAAAACAACTGATACAGGATGGATCCAACCATCATATAATTGAGATACCATCATAAAATGAGCTAGTTAGAGTTAGCTTTTATGCTTATTGACTTCAAGTTCATTAATAAATCGTAACCTTCGTAATAATTGATAAGGCATAATAAAAGTTAGGACCTTAATTGTCTGAAATAGAACTTTTACCATTCCTCACTGTGTATGGCAGAGATTTGGTCGTAAGTTTTAAATCAAAGTGCTAAACTAATGACCTCTAAGCGTAACAATTTGAGAAGATTTATAACTAACAACACTATTGTACCAAGGGCTTGTTTTATACAAGAAGAAACTTAACACCTGCATTTTACTAAAAAGCGAGGTGAATACTCCTAAATTACGTTATCGGTAAAAGCCGGTTGACATCAACTACTTAGTACAATATAAAAGTCAGTTTGCTTGGTCACTGATAACCAATGAACCAATGAAATATGTCATTATCTTCAGAACATAGGAGGTTTAACGGTGTAAAGTTATTTGCAAGTTCAGCTATTAGTTACGCAACACTCCGAGCAGAGTTGTCAGTTGTGCCAGTCCGCCTATTATTTTTTTACACGTCTACTTGCCACTTCCACAGCGTGATGCGTCCAGCTGGACGCACATGTCCAGAAGCAATGGGTTTTTAGCTAAAATTGTGCGTCAGAGACGCGGGACGCAGAGGTAAAAATATTGCTGCATATTATGATGTACAAAATAAGCTTATTTTGTCAGTGTATTGTAAATTCCATGTTATATGATGCATTGCATTCCATATTTAAATCAACACTTTGGATAGAAATGTTCAATGGCGTCCCTCGTGCGTAAAAAAGTGCGCAGTGCAGCTATCGCCGAGGTGTTCCGCTTACATTGACAAGATGGAAACCTATTCCAGAAAAAGAACACACAGTCCAGCGTGCGCTCAATAATATTCTTCTCTAGTCATTGTCAAATGCATGGTAATTTAAACCTTGATTAAAATATCAAATATCTATAGAATAAAAACATAGAAACTACGTAAAACAAGTACATGTACGTCGAAATCATAACTTATTTATGCTACCGCTATACAATCTGATGGTTTTGTATTGACTGCAGCATAAACGTATTTTTGCCCATATGAAGCTGTTTTCATCATGTAACTTGAGCTAGACTGTCATTTTGGATGTTTATCCATATAACTATCAAGGCGGTGAACGTTCTCCAGTGTATCAAAACAAGAAAAATGGCCGCCATACCAAAAAAGGTAGGTTTTTCTTTAATATCTTCTTTAAATGACTTCATCTGATATAAAAGTATTTACCAGAACACGCTACTCACTGTCTGGAACACATCGATATGTGATTTATTGTATAAAGTCAAATAGTTTTGAAGTTATGCGGAACCTAGGATTCGAATCGACGATATTCTCCCAACTATTCAGAAGATAGACTGGAGATTTTTCTATAAGTTTTCAATTTTCTCCTAAGATACAAGTCTTTATATAATTATTATTTAGCAGTAGTTGTATTTTTGTATACAAAATATGTCTTATTGCTGCCAGCATCTATCAGAATGTTTTGAACACAAAACTTAATTTTATTTCAAAATGATAGACTGGAGTTACAAAAAAAGATGGATACACTGGAGACCCAATTTTGTACAAGATCTGATTATTCAGCCGTTCTCCAGAAATCGTTACCATTTTGAAAAGTGAAATGTCGAAAAATGAACTTACTGTAAACATTTATTTTTTAACATAATTGCAAAATTCAAACCTTCATGTTCTCGAAACAAAAATATAACGCACACCATTCTAAGACTGAGAAAGATTTACGAGTTCAAAAAGTATACGTCAACTCCTACGTTACGGAGCATAGAATCACGAGCTCAAGTGGTAGATACCTAGTTTTAAAATGCAAGTCGGTATTTCTGTCCAAGTAAGTATGGAATATCATTCAATGATGAGTAGTGAAACAAATTTAAGCAAACTACTTCGCAATATATACATGATTGTCAGAATAGCGCATGTAGAAGTCTTCATCATTTTTTGTTGTTAAGATAAGATAACGTAACACAATTGTGTTAACATGTGTATTTGTCACATACAGACATGTGGACCATTCTTTTCCAAATTGATGAAAACTACAACATATAAGGCACAAAATAAAATGTAAATTAGTTTGAAACATGACACTGTATGCTCATACATAATGACATATTGGATGTGCCGTGGAGTTACGGAACATAGTAAAAATTAGAAAGTCTTGCCAACTCGAACAAAACTGCATTTTAATATCGATTAAACAATACAAAAGTATGATTTATTAACAGCACAGAGTATTTCCTTATGTTTTTAACAAAATTTAAGTTTAAGTGTTGCCTTATTACAAAATTACAATAATACTGAGCTTTGAATATAACAAATGAGACATATGAAGTAAGGATGATGGTATTAACCTAATTAAAATGCACTTTTACTGATATGTTTTAGTGTGTATACCATGTAGATATATGAAATATACGACACTGATCGTGATGAACATTATAAATAGTCAATAAATTAGCTATTTGCGAAAAATTACTACGCTAAGCGGCGTTACGGAACATATGCTAAGCACCACGATGGGAAATGATTATATTAACAACCCATTCGTTTGGGTTTGACATAATAATTTTTGGTGACCGTGTAGGCCAAATAACTATTATGCAGTAAAATGGGTAATTTTAAATCCGGGCGAATTAAAACTCGAGGACGCGATCAGACTAAAACTAGTGAGAAACATTTTTATATTAACAATCACATTTTGGAATGAAATCAAATCCAGAAACATTTTTTATAAATTTTATGCATATTTTAGCTTAAATTTAACTTTGGTCAAACATTGCATTTGATCTATAAACCTAAAATGAAAGGAAACTGTTTTGTCATATGTGTATTTACAAAGTATTTCTAAAATTGAACTGGCAAACAATTTGGTATTGCTAAATTTATTTTGTAATATATTTTATTTTCATTAAAATACTGCAATCACTTATTAAAGTATTTACTTGTTTCTTACCCCATGATAAAAGTTAATAAAGTAAGAATATCATTAAATAATAATAAATAGTATGGTATCTAAAGTTAGCTTAGCAGATGTGGTCTTTAAAGAATTTTGATAAGATATTCCATCATATTTTACGCGTTTCGAAATTCCTAGCTGTTTTATTCGGATTTTGAATATATGTGTCGTAGGTGCAAGAGACGTTTAAAATTGTCTTTGTGCAACGTCTCTGATGGGTGCTCATGTTGATATTGGTCATCAGTGGTAAAGACATTTTTTCGAAGCAATACCTTGAAATTTCAACTGATAACGCACAAGATAAAATGAAACTTTTGAATGATATCAACATTCTCAAATCTTTAGACATGCTGATTTTTTAGGTCATTGTTTTAATGTGTAAGAATCATTGTTAATTCGATTCAGACATTGCCAATTTGTTAAATATTCTTTATTGTTGTTATGACCATAATTTTGCATAAATTGGTTACACAAATATTATTTTGTTACAAATTTGAAACACATACAGGTGTGTCAAATCTGAAAATCTCCACGGACGCAACTATTTTCATCATATAAGACTGGAAAACGACCAGTTAGTCTGTTTACGTAGTAAAAGTACTGTGATAATGTTAAATGCATTCAATTTAATTCAATGATCTCATAAATCGTTATTATTACAATCTATGTTCCGTAACAAGCCCTCTATACTCCGTAACGAAATGAATTTTCATTCTCAATTAAAGAGACATCAACTTTTTTTCTTTCCACTTAAAGAAATATGTCAATGAATGTATTAATGATTGTAATATTAATACTATGACAGTCATCCATTACACAGATTTCATATTTATCCTTCATCCTGTACCTGCACTAAAATATGTTTTGTTACACATGTACCGTAATTGTTAGTGCTAAGGCCTAATTTTGCTTTTAACATGATCAAATGATCAAAAGAGGAATATCGAAAACAATAACAGCTTGTTTCTTCCATAAATTATATCATATAGCATGTCAAATACTTGTTACGGAGAATAGTCGTTACGGAATCCCTGTGTTCCGTTAAAGTTTCCCTCAATAAATATAGAAGTAACAATAAATGTACGCGTTACTTGCACTTGATCACACCAATGTACAGATGCAAACAACAATTCAATGTAAAAACACCTGTATTGTCGATAGCAACTGTGCTACGCTCGTTATGGAAGCATAGTTTCTTAAATGCGACATTTAAAAATTTGAGTTTGGGGTTAATTTGTTCATTCTCCTTAGGACAGATAAGATTCAAACTTTGTTTCCCACGATATTTGACTCATTGTAGTATTAGTAAACGGTTTAACAATTAACAACAACACCTTTTGGATAGTAATTTAACCATGCAAAAATAGTTACGGTAACATAGGACTGTTTTGGAGACAACCCTAAAAAGTGGAAAATCTTAGAATTTCATACTCGTATCAGTAGAATATCTTTAGAATCATACAAGTCACTACCCATATATGGAAAATAAATACATATTACAAGCAATAACAAACGTTAGATTAATTATTTTTCAAAGCAAATATTAAAAATAGAGCTGGAGACACGGCCTTTTTCTACTTATTGAAGTTTTTGCTGAGCAAACTTTTGCCAAAAGGCGTAAGTTTTCAATGTTTCTTTTGTACCACTTTAGCAACAACAATCTAAGTTAACATTTCCAAATGATTAAAACCATAAGTGTTGTTTCACGTTGTGTATATAGTCGTATATAACCTGGAGACACGTGTTTTTCAAAATGGTAACCATTTCTGGAGAACGGCTGTATTATGTTTTCTTGTTTCAGTATCCGTAAGAAGATGTTTTGGAAGACTTATTTGGTCATTTGTAATTAAAATACAAAAGGAAATTGTGAAAAGTAAGATTGTTTTACATGAGTTATAGTTTTACACGAACTACAATGCATATAACATGTACATATATAAGCTATTGTGCTGGTCAATCCAGCGTCTATTAAAGCATGGGTAAGAGTGTGTGTGCGTCTAATGTCAACAATCTATTATACGGCGTACAAAAAACGTGTTTTGGTAAACATTATAAATGAGACCATTCATTTCAGGGGTAGGCAGTATTGAAAATAAAATTTGTGTAATTCATTATAACAAAATTAGCATGGTTGATAAACCACCACCACTTGGTAAATCATGCTTGTTATTCATGCTGGTAGAACGCTTTCCATTACACCAACAACTAAGACACAAGAAAAATATATCACAATTGTTTATTTTATTCCCTCGTCATGGGTTAGTCCATTGTATTGTTATTATAAACAGTGTTTTTTTTGTTCGAACTATAAAAGGTCTAGTTAAAATAACAAGCCTACAGTTACACGGTGGATGATTACACACTATCTCAATATCACGAGTGTTAGACAAAGAGCACAAAGTCACCGCGAAATTGTTCATGCTTTGACAGTTGAGAAAAAAAGAATTTTATATAACTGTTCACTGTTTTTTTTCACTGGGTTTAACGACGTGTCAACACAATTGTTGGTCATTTTACGGCGTCCAGCGCACCCCAGTTACACATATGGTCGGACTTAAATCGGTCCTCAATCGGTTTATAATTTCTCTAATCTAATCGCATGTTATCGGTAACTGCATTTCAGACTCTGCGAGTAACCGGGTATCGGCGATGGAGATCGGTGATAGATCGGTTGTTCGTTTTTCCCATGTTTAGAACGGAACCGACGAACACCGATTTAGCACCGACATATCCGATTAGCTGCCGATTTATCACTTATCACAAGCTATAGGGGAAAGATGAGTCTCATTGGTGAAAACTTACTGTCTTTTCCTATCGGTGATTCATATTTGTACATCGGTAGTTGATCAGAGGCATATCGATCGGTGATATCGGCCATAGACAGCTTGTCAATCGTTTGAAATTTTCTACGATCGAGAATTTTAATCAATTTAAACATCCCAATCTTTTTTTCACCAATGAAACTCGTCTTTTCCCTATAAAATGTGTTAGAAATATATCGACCGCTAATAGGAGACGTCGGTACTAAATCGGTGTTCTTCGGTTCCTCTATTAACGGGGAAAAACAAAAATCGATCTTCCACCGATCACTATGGGTAACTGGGCCCTTAGGGTCCGATTACACATGGGGATCGGGGGAAGATAGGTTTTTCGTTTTTCCGGTAAAGAACGGAACCAAAGAACACGGACCTATCAACGACGTCTCCTACTTGCCGCCGATTTATCACTTATCACATGCCATTGGGAAAAGATGAGTTTATTCGGTGAAAACTAACCCTCATTTCCTATCGGTGATTCATATTTGTACTTCGGTAGCTTATCAGAGGCATATCGGTGAAATCGATCATAGACAGCTTGTCAATCGGTAATTCGTTTGAAATTTTCAACGATCCTGAATTTTAAACATCTTTAACATCCCGTTTTTTTTCGCCGACCAAACTCATCTTTTCTCAAAAGCATGTGATGAGTGATATGTCGGCCACTAATTGGAGATGTCAATGCTTAATCGTTGTTCGTCGGTTCCGCTATTAACGGGGAAAAACAACAAACGATCTTTACGGCCCGATTACACATTTGGATTGGGGATAGATCGGTTGACGGTTTTTTCCAGAGAGAATGGAACCGACGAACGCCGATCTATCAAAGTTCTACGTCGCTGATTAGCCACAGATTAATCACTCACCACAAGCTTTTGGTAAAAGCGAGTTTCATGGTTAAAAAATTACTGATGGGATTTCAAAATGTTTAAAAAAAATATCGGTGAAAATTCAAACGAATTAAAGATTGGCAATTAAGTTGTTCATGACCGATATCACCGGTATATGCCTCTGATAAGATGGAAAAAATAATAAACAACCATTCTATCGGCGATACCTGGTTACACAAAAATTGTGAAATGCAGTTACCGATGCCAACCGATTAGTTAAAAGACACATTTTACCGATCGAGGACCAATTTATGTCCGACCTATGTGTAACCGGGGTGTTAACTAATGAAAGAAAATAATTGAATCTCGGCATTAATGCGTTGGAATAAAGTATCATTTATCTTTTAATAACATTTTCATTTCTTCCGACTTTTATGGATTACCATCAACACTGTGTTTGTTTTTTTGCATACCCAAGTTTTCCTATCCTTTCCTTATCTGTATTCTGTGATAAGTAAATAAAAAGTGTTATTTTTCTACGTTCAATTATTTCAGGATATGAGCAAGACAAGAACATCAAATAGCCGCTTCAGCTGAAAATTTACTTTGAGAAAGAAAAATCGACTTAGTGCTGTTTTTGGAAGCTCGATAAGCACTCTACCTGATTATTTACAAACGTAAATTTGAAAGAACTCTTATAAAGTCTTCCTACTATCACCTGCATGTAAACGACAGAAAACCCTATTTGAATCATCGCCATCGTTCAGATTTGATAAAGCAGAAAAATCTGACAATTCGGTAACTGATCAATGTGAAGCAGCGGATGATTTGAACAATATCAATTCTAGTACCGATTCTGTTGAAGACAATATGACAGATGTAGAATTACTATATGTAATACTGACACGGATTTTGATACTTTTAACATGGCATTCGAAAACAATATCTATTTTCCTCCATGTCGCCCTAAAAAAGAGAACATGCTTGAATTGATTCACTTTGAATTTCTTCCTTGGAATATAAGTTAGTTCTCTATTCAATCCATCCGGGTAAAATCTGACTTTAATTTGGTTTTCACATTTGTTACTTGTTCATAATTATAAAAAAGACAGGTTTTGTTTTTACATTTTATTCATATAACAAAATATCTTTAAAATAATTATTTTAAGGATTTTTTATATTACATTATGTGGATTCTATTTTTTTTTAATTTGAGCCATAATAGTTTATACCTTGATCTAAAAAATATTTATTACGAGGGACCTTTTGTGTGGAAAAGCCATGAACCATACTTAGTACTAAGTCTATAGACTCACTTTTCAACCACTATCTTAAAATCTGTCTTTAGTCTTAAAATATTGCATTACATTTGGCCTGGGCATTATTATTATGTTTCTTATTATGCCATTTTTGTATGCCTGTTAACCCCAATAAATAAACACTATTTTAGCGTAAATAGATTTTTTTCATATATTTGAATTAGAGACCAAGTGTTTTAATCAATGTCTAGAACTTGACCTTATTATTTTGATATTGACTGTAAATGGTTTATAGTGAAATGATTTGTGTTCAGTGAGCTGAACAGTAAATACGCGTAAAATAATAAGTACACTACAAGACTAGTTGGCCCACAATATTTGGAAGTACATTAGCTTCTCGGTGGCAATTCCACGTGATTATAATGTCAAAAATGCCACGGTGTCAAGAAGAAAATAGTAAAGAATCTGCAGCGGTTTGAGTCATATTTCCATTATACTTATTCGAGGCTAAGCAGAAAACTGTGTACTACTTGATGCACATCTCCAACGCCAGATTTATACTATCTGCAAACTTGCTGGATAACCTCTGTGCTTGTCTGAAACAAGAAACCATAATTATTAGTTGTTGAACAAATTGTGTCTCCAGTCTATCCATCATTTTTTGCATCTCCAGTCTATCATTTTTAAATAAAAGTAAGTTTTGTGTTTAAAACTTCCTGTTAGATGCTGACAGCCATAAGACAGATTTTGTATACAAAAATACAACTATTGCTTAAAAAATAATCATCCAAAACCATGAATTTAAAGAGAAAATTGAAAATTAAATTAAAAAACTCCAGTCTATCATAATGAATAGTTGGGAGAATTTCATCAACTCGAATCCTAGGTTCCGCATATTTTCAAAACTATTGGACTATATACAATAAACCACGTACCGCCGTGTTCCGGAAAGTGAGTAGCGTGTTCTGGTACATAAGTTTTTATCAGAGGAAGCCATTTAAAGAAGATATTAAAGAAAAACTTACATTTTTTGGTTTGGCGCCATTTTTTCTTGTTTTGATACACTGGAGAACGTTCACCACCTTGACTATATTATGTACGAAGTTACCCAAACTCCTCACAGTGATTGCGTCACGCTTTGCTACTTAATCACTGCCACCACGTAAATCACCTGACGCTAGTAATACCAACTATTTATAGAACGTCCAAACTTCTCGCAGTGCTTACGTCACGCTTTGTTATTTCTACAAATTAATAATTAAAACTATTTTTAACTTTATGTACTTTGAACATCATAATTTACTACAAGTAGACTTAATTAGTAGAAAATATTGAATTGTAATTGAAAAGATGAAAAAAGCATATTCGGCTCTCTGAGGGACGAATTTACTTGTGGTGGCAGTGGTTATTGATTTAATAAAGGGAAATAACCGCTGCGGGGAGTTTGGAAGTTACCATGTCGAACTATCATGACCTTCAGTAATTTGTGGAAATCAGGGGAGGCAACGCAAATATCTGATTATACTCCTTACTATCAGGAGATTTGATCCTTACAGTAGATTTTAACTTATTATTGTAAACCTTTCTGGCCTGAACTTGAGTGTGAAATAATTGTGTGCAAATGAAATTTCAAATGATAGAGACTCGTAAACGAAAACCTTAAGATATACTACATGTATAGAGAAAAAATAATGGAGGTTTTAAAAGTATGATTTAAATAAGATTGACAGAAATGGAAAAGAATAAATCTTTAACAACAAAATGCTTGAGTTCTTACTATAACTTCTTTATCGTTGCTTTATAAAGTGGTTTACATATATACCATACAATATGCCTTTAAAAACGGCTGGTTACAATAGTCTGTAAAAGATGTACATTTGTACATTAAATGGCTCAAGTTAACATAGTTCTTCCTTTAAAATTCAACCTCATCTGTCATGATGACTATTATATAATAGAAAAACTGTTTGCATATTGAACTAGGATAAAACTACCATTTTCGGAGTAGTAATAATACCTTGTGTGCATTATAAGTCTCGGAACCACGCCAGCCGTTTGTGGTTATTGCAAAATCATGCAATATTTGACGATTTTTTTAAATGTTAAATGCTTAATTTAAGGAGAAAAGGTACCTGTATTAAGACCGTTCTACTGTTATGTAAATCAATTTTGATGGTCCGTGTAATGGAACTTTTCTGTACCAACAGTCTGTAAAAAACCTTTAACCCATTACTGGTTGGAACATGGTCGAAAATTAGCCATGTTTTTGAACACCTTAATCAATAAGATGAAAAAAGGACGAAAGTTAGTCATGTTTTCACCTTAACGCGATAAGATGCTCTTAAAATGATTTATTTACAATTTGACTGACAGATATGCAACTTGGCAGAAATACTGCCTGTGTAGTCATTGACATTGTCTTTCAGAAAAATCCTATTTGAACCTGGGTTCCAATAACAACGGAAACACTGGGGCGAAGCAAAAAGAGCAACCATCAATTTAAAATCAAATTCCATTGATATGCCAGAGACAAAGAACCTTCAAACAGAAAAATGGCCGGTTTGTTTGGGTATATGGAGAAGTTGTCGGTCTTTTGGAGCGTACATGTAAGCGAGTACTAGTAATAGACATTTGTCAGAGAAAGCCAAGTTAGGGGAGCTGGCTGATATACAATGACCACATCTTGTGTTGACAAAACGTTAACAATGACCAATATTATGTTATGGTGAGTATTCAAAGTAGGTTAAAATCGAAATCTTTGAAGGCACATACATGTATATATTCTCGCCATAGCCATTCGGGAGACTTATGGTGCGCATTATTATTTCTATGATGGGAAAAATGAATTTTTTTTCTTGGAATCACAACTCTACAAACAAGTAAATGCTTGGACTTTTTTCTTTTTCTATTTAAAGCTTTATAGAATCAATATATCTTATTTCTTTGACAAGACTTGTAGACATTAAAAACATATCGGATGAGTCAAATTAATCAAGGACCCTATATAGGGTTCTTGGTCAAATTTAACTTTTCGCTACATTACGCTAAAATTACGTGCTTTAGGTAACATATGCGCGTTAAGAGTCACATTGAACTAGCGTCACATAAATTATGAGAAGCAAGTTGTTAATGAAGAAACGCATAATGTAACCGCTGCGAGGAGTTTGCGCGGATACTTCACGCATTTGCTACTTTAAAATTACATTTATAATTTCATTAAAGGGAAATAACCGCTGCGAAAATTTTGCTAAGGTATGCGTACATATCCGATGAAATCCGAATGGGTTGTTAATTGACTGTAACGGGCACCTGTCACTTCCGGGTATGAAAACAGTTTACATCACGTGACTTAATTGATTGATGTTAGTTAACAAAATACCACTGTGCGGAGAAAAATCTCTGATGTCAATTAATGTCATGATGATTTGTAAATAATATTCTGGATTATATTTTGATATCAGTTGAACTACATGATTATATATAGCGTAAGACTTGTTTTTATTCTACTTTTCTATTATCGGCCTGTAGACGGTGTTCATAATTGTATGTCACGTACATTGAGGTGGTCTGTAATTGACTATATTTATCATTAAATTGATCAATGAAACCACCGTGACAGTCGTAAGAAATGAGACAGACGTTTCTCCTATATTCATACATATATGTATCGTTATCTGGTATTCCAATTTTGTTATTTATTAATGCATGTTTCTTATTATTCAATTTTAATAAATCGTTACCAAAAACCTACAAATTACATATAAAGTAAACCTAAATTATTCCCCCTTGATCATAACATTTGTATGTAATGATTGATTAATTTGACTTGTCTATGTTTAGAATAGAATTAACTTCATGATATGAAATATTAATTAAAAGATATGTTCCCTAATATATGTACGGTATGACTAAACAGCGAATATGACTCATATTCGCGAATATGAGATAAAGTGCGAATATGACTTTTATTTTTCAAATAACTCTTTATGTATACAATTATTTATATTGAATTTATTTCCCTATGTTAAATATGTTGATTATCTCCTGAATATAAAAAAATGCATTAATCTACTGATAAAATGATGATTTTATTGAAGTTTTAGCAGCTTTCAAGTCATATTCGCTAGGAAACGATGATAATAACAATGCGAATATGAATGTTTTTTGGGCATTTTTGCTTAGTTATGGGATAATTGATTAGTTTATTATTACATAATGTCAAATATGAAACTATAACTGTAATTAGAAAATAATAGAAAACTGTGTGAGTTTGTGATTTATTGTAGTTTGAAGGCATATTCGCTATGTAAATCTCATATTCGCTCAGTGTCTAAAAATAGATCGTTCTTCTTCGACGAATATGACTTTTAAATCTTAGTTTAAGATTTAATAACTTGAAAATATTTCATTTCAAAAAGGTTTTTGTGCTAGATTATTTAATAAATAAGATTTTTTGTTTCATAAGGGTGCATGTAGTTGAATTATTTAAGTAAACTTGTCATAAAATCTCATATTCGCTCAGTTTCTAAAAATAGATCATATTCGCTCAGCGTTCTCCTACCAGCGAATATGACTTTTAGTATTAATTAGTAGAATTAGATAATTGTATTTGCTTAGTGTTCTTCTACAATCCGGTATGACTTTTAGCTGTGCGAATATGACTTGAAAAACTAAAAGTTTATTCAAGATGCTAGATATTTTCGTATTTGTGATCAAAATGTTAAAATATATGTTCAGATTAAATAGTTTACTATATTGAAAATGTTGTAAAGACAGATAGCCAAAACAACTTTTATACGAAAACAACAATCAGTTCATCTTATGAAAGCAACTTTTTAAACATTACATATTAAGTTCAATTTCAATATTTTATTTTGCACAAACATAATCTTTTTTTGCCAGTTTACAAGTGTCACAAGCCGAGTGAAACTCTGCGAAGCTTTGCCTGTTATAATCAGCTCGTTGATAATTATTAATTAGCCAAGCCCAAGACAATATCTGTTTTAATTGCAAAAATAATCATTACTAAATGAGAGTGACAGATTTGAGTGATTTTTGTCACGTACTAAAGCTATATAAAGTGGAAAAAATATCATCTGAACATTAAATTAATTCATAATGGCTTACGCTATATTTGGAGATAGTTATATTTCAAGATTATATGCAGATTTTCAGAATTGCTGAATCTGCACTTTTGTTCTATCACATCGAAAATTTTAAAACATGCATTTATCATAAATGCCTATAGTAGTCTTTTAAGCGTTGTGTTTTAACAAAGAAATTCTTCAAACAACATTTTTAAACTTATTAAAAGAATCGCATTTCATATAGAATAACTTGTATTACCTTGATGCATGTTTTTAACGTAATTATTTTCGATTACAACACTCCTGTGAAGGAATGTTAAGTAAATATATTATAGCATAAACGTCTGAAATAGATATCGTAGAACACTGTATTTATAATTTTAATTATATTCCCTTTATATATTCAGATATGTATTTGTCGTTCTTGGAGGAAATAATATAAACTACAAATGTAGACCAAATGATGTGGTAGAAGACATCAAGTGGCTTGTAACTGACATGAAAAGAAATGGGGTTGAAAGAGTATTCATTAGTGAAGTAACCGCCTATACTGTCGGTATTTGATAATTGTGTAAGTTAAGGGTGTCACCAATAGAATGTAAAGAATTATGCTTTTACAAAATTATCACGTTTTACAAACTGACAAAAACAGTTTTATAAAATTACAATAGTTTATACAGTAAAGGAACCGCATTCATTGTCTTAAATGTAATTTATTGAAGGTTGTTGTTTTAATAATTAGTGTTTGTATATAAAACAAAAGACATCAACGTTTGAAAGTGATAATGATGAAAGATTATCTCCTTATATAATCGAATTATAATATTACAAATTTAACATGTTCTCAACTTTTTCTTTATGACTTTTTTATTTCTATTTTATACTGAAATATTCAATTTTTAACTGTACACGAATGCTGATAGATAATGATTTCATGATAATCGATTTCATATTGTGTATTGCTATTGATTGGCACATGATTGTATCATTGAATATGATGTCAATCATAATCGGTGACATATTGTGTATCGCTGTTGATTAGCTGTTGATTAACAACTGATTTTAATCAGTGTCGTTGCTATACGCGACGCGTGTCTATAATGGGATTATATTAGGTATACCAAGTTGCGCTGTTGACTTTTACTTTATATCGACTCGGTTGTGTATGATGATGAAATGTATATAAGATTATAACATACACATTTATTATTAATTAATTACTAGTGAAAAGGACATCAATTGTCGTTTTGTTCAGAGACTTTGTCCAGTGCAGTTTCTCTTTTGTATTATATATGATCGCCTTTGAAAAATTCCTTATTAATCAGCGTAAATGACTTTGACAAATTAACTCCCTTTAATAAAACTTAAAGTTTCTTGTAAATTATATACTTTTTTGACATGTTTAAAATTATAAGATGTTTTGATTTTCTATTTATTATGTAGAATTTAGTAAAATATTTAGTATTCATTATGAATTTAAATAAAATCTATACCTTTTATTATTTTAAATCATGATATAGAATTAACTGATCATATTTATTATTTGGTATGATACGACTAAGTACATGTACTTAAATATGGGTGTTCAGAAGATAAGCGCTAAGATAGTTCTATTACGTAAACCTGTCACAACTTTACAATTATACAGTTACTGGAACGTGTTAGTAATTATCTTCTATTAAAGAATTGAGCCACCCTTCCATATTAATTATTGATGATCTAATTATATATGTACCAACTTTGATATAGTTGAAGAAAAAAAAAATAAGTTCAAAATAACTTAAATTCTCTCAAATTCATGTGTCATGTTATGTAACTATATTGTATTGATAATCCTCATATTCTGTCAACCATTGCATAAATTATATAGTTTATATTAAATAATTATGTTATATGAGATAAATTACATTTTTGTGTACTGTTCTGTTAAAATAAATTGTCGAATAAAATAAAGAAGGAATATGATCTATTTTTAGTAACTCAGCGAATATGAGATTTTCTGATATGATTAGCTTAAATTATTAGCAAAATTAAACAAAATATAAAGATTTTTAAATACATATTACTAACTTGTACATATATTTTATCTCTTAAAAACTTAAACTTAAGCATAAAATTCATATTCATAAAGCTCAAAGTCATATTCGCTGGTAGAAGAACGCTGAGCGAATATGATCTTTTTTTAGTGACTCAGTGAATATGAGATTTTCTGATATGATTAGCTTAAATTACTAGCAATATTAAACAAAATATGAAGATTTTTAAATACATATTACTAACTTGTACATATATTTTATCTCTTAAAAACTTAAACTTAAACATAAAATTCATATTCATAAAGCTAAAAGTCATATTCGCTGGTTGAAGAACGCTGAGCGAATATGATCTATTTTTAGTAACTCAGCGAATATGAGATTTTCTGTTATGTTTAACTTAATGTTTTTAGCAATATTAAACAAAATATAATGACTATAAAATAATTTTCTTAACTTCAACATATATTCTAACTCTTCTATACTTAAACTTAAACACAACATTCATATTCACAAAGCTAAAAGTCATATTCGCTGGTTGAAGAACGCTGAGCGAATATGATCTATTTTTAGTAACTCAGCGAATATGAGATTTTCTGTTATGTTTAACTTAATGTTTTTAGCAATATTAAACAAAATATAATGATTATAAAATAATTTTCTTAACTTGAACATATATATTCTAAATCTTCTATACCTAAACTTAAACACAGCATTCATATTCACAAAGCTAAAAGTCATATTCGCTGGTTGAAGAACGCTGAGCGAATATGATCTATTTTTAGTAACTCAGCGAATATGAGATTTTCTGTTATGTTTAACTTAATGTTTTTAGCAATATTAAACAAAATATAATGATTATAAAATAATTTTCTTAACTTCAACATATATTCTAACTCTTCTATACTTAAACTTAAACACAACATTCATATTCATAAAGCTAAAAGTCATATTCGCTGGTTGGAGAACGCTGAGCGAATATGATCTATTTTTAGTAACTCAGCGAATATGAGATTTGCTGATCATAATGTTATAATAAATTTACTAGCAATATGAAACAGAATAGAAAAATTAATTATTATTTATCAAATATTGTAGCAAATATACTTTTTTGAATGGTATTTTTTTAATTCAAAGATATATTTTCAATTTTTAATCTTTAACAATAATAAAGAAGTCATATTCGCTTAGATCGTAAGGCGAATATGACTCAATTAATATATTATCCTGTATAAAAACTTTATTTCTTTACAAAAAAAATCATTTTAAAAGTTGAACTTATACTAAATAACTTTAGTCTAAGTAAATACACAATATTTAGTCGACATGACAAGTATATTTAAAGTTATTTGAAAAATAAAAGTCATATTCGCACTTTATCTCATATTCGCGAATATGAGTCATATTCGCTGTTTAGTCATACCCATATATGTAGGCAGTGGCTAGAGTTACGGTACCGTAACTCTAGCCACTGCCTATATGTATATAGTAAATTAAGTAATAATTAAAATTAACACAAAATTAATACTGAATTCGGTATTGTTTGTCGTTCCCTGTAGTACAAGTAAACATATATGCTTCCAATAAAAAGTGTCAATACAGAAAACGCTTGAATAAATTATGTATTTAGTGATTACATAACATGAATGACATTGTTTGTACATATATAGATGTACCAAATCAATATGTAAATTGAAAGTTCTTAATTACAGTATTCCCCCCATGTGTATCATGTACATTTACACAATTGCATGCAATTGTTTTATAAAATAAAGCATGGTTGAAATTTGACAGTTTTTTCAACTTGCCAAAGTTTAAAAAGGGTTGACTTATTACATTTACATATAACTGAATCTGGGCTTTGTAATTCCATTTACATGTAAGTTTTTGTGAAGACAAAATCTTGCTGAAAGTACATATATCTCTCTAGGGTCTATGGTCTTCTCATTCACGACTAGTGATTTAAATAGACATAAAAACAAATGATTCTATTTTGATATTACATGAACTCTACTAAATGATCACTGACATTTTGTGTTGAAACTCTTGTGAACATACTTGTATGCATTATTTTTATGAAAAAATACTTTTTTTGAGATGCTGTGAAAAAATGTTTTGATATTCTACATTGTATTATCTTTGAGTTTATGAATTTACATTAGTGATCCATCTCGGTGATTTGGTTGGTAAGGTTCAAGTCAGGGGTAAATTCTCATTGATAGAGAGTCTTGGGTTCAAATTCTGCTTCTGGTCATGAGAAGGTGAGAGTATGTGAAACAGGAGAGATAACTGGGTGTGAGTGATTTATTTATTGTATAGTAGGTCTTATATATTACATTATTGTTTGATGTAATAATTCTCATAGGTCAAATAGCGTAACTTATTTGGAAATAAACTGTCTACAACTCTCTAATAATTCCTGGTAAGCGCAGTATGTAACATGTCTGACTAGGAATTCAAAGGTTGGGGGTTTTATTTCAAGGAGGGACCAATATACTATTCTGGTATCTCAGGTTATTAACTTTATTCTACAGTCATTCTCCTGTCTATCCTTGTATCAAGTAAGGCAGTTGTCAGCCACCTGTGAAGGTATATGCTTAGTTTAATGTGAAAAGCTTGGGTTCTGATATCTATCACCTGGCCTATATCTAGCGTCTATGGAGTTTTAGTAGGATGACTCATTGACTGACCATTCCAGGAATGGTATTCAGATTAACACATATTGTGTCCCTGAGTCTGGTTGATAAAAAGGAGAAAGACACAAATCATATAAATATCAGTTATGTTACAATTAATTGGTTGCTTAACTCTACTCAGATATAATTTGATACCTGGGCCGGTGCCAAAGTGTTGGCTGCAAAAAAATGGAATAAACTACTTTCTAAGTAGATTGATAGATAGATAGTAGTTTGATGACCAGAGGTAATGGCTACAATATATAAAGTCAGTAAATGTCCATCAGCAAGAGGCATAGACTATAATAGAAATATTTTTCTTTTTAATCTGGCTCAATACTGACAGTGATAACTTATATTATTAGTTGACCTTTCTGTACTTGTCATTAAGTGATTAGAATTACATTAACCCTATTTTAATTGTATATAAAGTTGACAAAATGTTTCAATTAAAAAAAATCCTTCATGATACATAAAAGTCAAAAGTTGATATTGATACAATCAAATCTCTCAATTTTTCATCAAATTATAAATTCATACTCGAGTTATAAGCATTTATACAGTGCCCTCCAAAAGTCTGTTGACAAAATCACATTTTCAGGATAAAATATTTCACATTCATTTATGATGAAAAACAGTCTTCTATGCAATCCTTAAATAAATAATTATAAACTATTTTATCAACATTATTCAAACTATGTTACATGTAGAAATAGGCATAGGAAAATCTCTTGTTGTACTAATTATTGGTTTTTCTGAAAATTTCATTTATTCAAGAATTTTTGTAGGGTGCTGTATATTTGACTATAGACTGACAACACAAATATTTGTAAGAAAACAAACAGTAGTAAGTTTTATATGGGAATATAATGGTAATCAGTTAGTGAGGTGAACAAGTACTTAGTATTGTTGCAGTGACGTAGCCAGGGATAAAAGTACACAAAGTCGGGCAATTCCCTTAGGAGGGGCGGAGTCAAGTGGCTTCGGTAATCTGGCTTATCTTGGATTTTAATTTATCCCAGATTATTTTGTAAGCAGTTCGAATTTTACTCTGAGGTAAATTGGCTCTGCATGCTTCATTACTGCTACACCATTGAGTATTGAACTTATCTCAACATTTTAGAGATTAAACTATCAGAATTTTACTATAGGACGGAAAATAAATAATCTTTAGTTTGACCCTATGCTTGTACTCATTGACAAATCTTTACATTATATGACTAATGTTACATGTTTTAACTTACTTGTATAATGTTCAATGTTAGTAAAATATCCAAACTATGACACTAACAAAGAGTCAGCAGGGCTTGAAATTAATTTTTAAAGTAAGTTGCTCGGTTTGGCGACCTGCTTTATATTTTACTTGTCTGAACATAATTTTTGTTATTTTTGGTTTAATACCTAGCTGTAGCAACACATTGTATAGGTTATATCAGGGCGATCATTCCACCTACTCACTGTTCCTGGAACAGCTAAATCTCTGATTAAGCTGTTTACCAACTACTAGGCGCATACTTTTCTCAGTGACTGACTACTGTCCCACATGATTTAGAATCAGTGGTAGGAGGGAGAATGGTCATAGAAAATTATTTCATGATCAAGCTCCACGAAAGTATGCTCTGCCCGGGAATCAAACCTATATACAATCCCTCGATTAGTAGACTTGTGCGCTACAAACTGAGTTTGCGGGGTGGGCTGAACATTTACTAGCAGTAACAAGTTGCACAAATCCAATTATAGGTTGTCAGGGTAATAGGACGACCCTAAATGTCAATTCATGGTACTCAGTGATTGTTTTTGCCCCCAAAATGGGCTTTGATATTTTTGCTTTTTCTCAATGGAGAAAAAATGATGAAATTTATCAAAATATTACCAAAATTAATACATAAGAAAGATACTGACAACAGTTATCTGTTTGTAGCAAGATCAGAATGATTCTTGAAGTACTTTTTATGACAGTTAATTAAGTTTTTAAATGAGATTTTCAAAATTATTGATAATTGTCAGGCAAATATTTTTTCATAACATTTAGAAAGATTATTGTGCCGAATTCACTATTTTAATGGTATGGGTTATAGTGAATTAAAAAAAAAATCTTTTGTGAGAGATGCAGTCATTGTCATAATATATTTTCCAAATACAAGCCCAATTTATTCAAGCATTGATTCTATATCCTTCAAATCTACAAATTTTAACTTCATCCAAAGAATGTTTAAAATTTTGAAATTTTATTTTGTATCCTGTTTCAACAGAACTTTGGTCTAACATTCATAAATAAATATCATAGCTACCTGTAAGTGTACCTTTTATAAAATGCTATTATCGTAAGTATGGATGAATTTCTTACATATTTATCATGGCAAGTAGATTACTTTTGTCGTAATATTGTTTACCTTCATAGCAGGTCTTCTTGCCCTTGTTGTTAAGTGTATTTAAAGGAATATAATATAATCCTTGATATTGGCAAGTGAAAACATTTTGGACCAATAATAAAAATTTAGATATCAATAATTATTATGAAAAAGATGAAATGCCTTACATAGGTATTTTCAACGGTAATGTTCAACATATAACAGATATTAACTTCTCTTGCAATTTCAAAGTTATATCAGGTATATCACCTGGGTTTGTCACTAAGAGTATCCCTGGATTCTGATGATCCCAAAACCTGTGGAGAAATACCAGTGACACTTAGCTAAGAATTCTGTAAGCATCTCTTTAAATTGGCTTGTTTATACATGAATTTGAGTTCACATAAATTGTTGATCACAATTTGAGATGGCAAATTTGTATCTAAATATTCTGTTTTATAATTACTGGAGGATTCACTTACTTCAAGGAGGAATCATCAAATAGCTGACTAGATATTCCTTCAGGGTCCTTGGAAAAAACAGTGAGTGGTGAATCCTGTATGTCACCATAAAGTATAATACAGTGTATGAGATAATTCTATGTTTAAAAGTTGTCAAATCATGTCTGTCACAACAAGAAATCCATAATAAAAGTACACAAATATTAAAATATTTGATATTGAATTGTCTGCTAAGGTTAGCTGTACTTATTTCCTTAAGGCTACTCCCACACAAATTTAGTTATTGTCCGTTTTTTCTCAACTGTCAAAGCTTGAATAATTTCACGGTGACTGAATGCATTGTTTTTGTACTGGTGGCCTAATTGTTATTAAAAACATCTTGACTAAAACATATCATACGGCAGAAGTAGCTTTACTCAATCATAATATACTCTTTCGGAAACTCATGGATGTATTACAAATTTACGACAATAATTTTAGCGAATGCATTCACCGTGAAATTATTCATGTTTTGACAGTTGAGAAACGAACAATAACTTGTTTTGATATTTGAAAGTACTTGTCAGTGCCTGGATTTGTGTTAAGGAAATTAATTCTTAATAATTTTAGGCAAATTGTTTGATAGATTTTGTATTGAAGTACAAAACAAAAGTCCCCAAGTATGATCTAATACCATTACTGACTGGTTAGGTTTTTAAATATATAAAATCACCATTTCTTGCAGTTGTGTGTCAATTTTCACTATTTTTTTTTCATTTTCAGAATTCTGTAGCCTGTTCAATTACACAAAACGTTACAGAACGTTCCGTAACGATACATTCGGATTTCCTCGGTCATTCACTGCAAATAATCTCATCTAATACACAAATATACGATCGTTAAGGCAATGAGTGATGTCTCAAAATTACGGACTAAAAACGAATCATCACTAATTGCCTAAACGATCATATATTTGTTTACTTCAACACCGGTAGTTTCAAAATAGCTTCTAAATATGTCCGAGATTAATCGCAGTGAATGGCCGAGGAGTTCCGAATGTATCGTTAGGGAACGTTCTGTAACTTTTTGTGTAATTGAACAGGCTACTGCTCTACAGTTTTCAAAATGTTTCTATTACAATTTTGAGAGTTTTGGAAAATTTGATATATAAGTTGAAATTTATGAACAGACAGCTTTAAAAGAACATAAAATAAATCTGTTAAAATTGTAAACCAATGTTAAAATACTTGTAAAATATTATATAAATACAGTGTATAAGTTTGTTGTTTTTAAAACAAATTATCATAGATATAATGTATTTACTCTAATATATTTCATAAATATTTGTAATCTTTCATATTTGTTGAAGAAAAATATTTCAAGTCATTCAAATTGATATGATAACAAGATCAAATCTTTAAACTTGAAAGTATACAGGTATTATTGGTTGTTAGAAATTGTATTTATAAACCAGTTTTTTCGAGATGGTTTCAAATTTTACTGTCAGTTCAAGTTGATAATTGGTTAAAACATTTGCTTGGCAGATATATTTCATTGTAAATTACTAGCTGTTTGAAATATAAATGTACTTTTTAATTGTTCTATGTTACTCACTATTTATCTATAGTTTTCTTTAACTTTTATAATACATGTAAGACAGTTTAGCGAACTCTCGACAATCTGCAAAATGAACAACTGTAAGGGACCAGTCATTTACGATTTTGAAGACTTACTAAGTACAGTATGTAATGGTGTATTATTTTAATGCACTATCATTATAGTCAACAACTATGCTAGTTATCTACTGTGGTTTCTAACTACTTAAAGTTTATTTGAACATGCTAAACTATAATAAAAATAATAATAAAAAATAATAATTTGTACAATTTTTTTGTCGTGAGCCAAATCTTAAAAACTTCGCCTTTCTCATACTTGATGAAGTAATGCTACTAAATTGAAACTTCATAATTACAGTGAAATCTGTTCAATAACTCTCACCATGGATTATCTCCCTTGTTTAAGTCAATGGTCTCATAGTAATAATGATTCAATGTTTACCAATATTGATATATACTCTATGTTCATGTGAACCTTAGAAATAGATAAAGATAATGAGTGGGAGCGAGAGAGAAGGAGAGTGAATGAGAGAGATTGGAGAGAGAATCCTAATAAGGGGAAGACAGGGGGTCAGGGAAAGGAAGGGACTCAGGTGTTATAGGGAGAGGGAGTCAGAGAGAGGAAATGATTGAGGGAAAAGAGGGAGCAGAGAGAGAGAGAGACAGGTAGTAAGAGGGAAATAGGGATTAGGAAGGGGGGAAACATGCATCCCAGTTTAAGCTCTTAATGAGTAAATATTGGATTTTAACTATTATTTAAGTGTTAGTTAAAATCACGTCTCTTTTTCCATTTGTGGGCTTAATATAACTATTTTTCTGTTTACTTCTACAAATACATCATGTGTGAAGTGCTAAAATTTTGGTCCAATATTAGTACAATGTATAACTTGTATACATGTATAAACATGTTGATGGGTCAGTGCAAAATTAGTCTAACTATTAAAAGTATGTAAATACAGAAGGCTGTAGACTGGTGTTGCACTGACCTATTGATGTTATATATATAATTGTTGTTTAATAGGATAGACTAAACTTTTGTTAAAGTTTTAAACATTTCATTATTATAACTTTTAATTGCCTTAGGGACACTCATTAAAAGTTCAATACACCTAGGATCAGATTATACTTGAATAAATAGTTTGACTGTGACTTTATATTTTGAATTGTTAAATGAAAGTAATATAAGCTTAAAGCTTTCGCTTTTTGATGTTATCCAGCCTAATTGTCGAGGTGTAATATGAATGTGCATTTTTCACACTTTTTGTTGAAAATATGGAATTTAAAAAAAAATTGTCTCTGTACCATATGTTTAATTGAAATTGTATTTTTTTGTTTGTACCTCAAATAAATTGTAACCCTTGTTTGTGAATTCCTAGTGAAATATTTTACTTCCGCAGATGTGAATGATCAAGTGGTTAGGGCATTGAACTGGTAGTCATTGGATAGCCAGCTCCTCGTTGGTTCGAATCCCATACAAATCTACCCTGTTGTTTTCTTGTGTAAGAAACTTTATCCTACTAGTACAGTAAAAGGAGGACCAGGAGGCAGACTTGAAAGTGATAAATCTTAGTTGTAATAACTTGTTTCTCAATCAAGCTAAAATAATTTAGTATGAACAAAACTAAGCCAAAATGTTTCTTGAAGTACATTTTATGATATTTAAGACTTTTAAATTAGATTGATGAAAATTTTGATAATTGTCACACAAATATTTGTTCACAAGAATGTTGTGCTGAAGTGCCTACCATCAGTGGAAATAAACTAGAACTATTTTTAGACTTTTTGTGATTTCGCCGAAAGGCTTAAGTTATACCACAAGTCGAAAACTATCGACGATTGAAATGCCTGACCAGTTTAACCTGCGGAGTGATACATTTGTCTCTGATTTACTACGCAGTTTATTTCTAGGCAATAAAAGTGGTTCCATCAATCAACTGACGCGTCTTAGTTTCAGTGTTAGTGACAGTTTGTTTGTTTGGGTTTTATGGTGCACCAACCCAGAAAGGTCATATCGCACGTCAGTGAAAGGTTTTTACTTATATTGATAAGCATGTGAAAGGGTGGAGTCAAATCTCATTAATACACTAAGCAGTAGTATTTGCCAGTTATACAGGATGGAATAAACACTTCGCCTGCAGTTTTGCCGTGCTCGGTTCGTACTTGAATCTAATGTGTAAGGAGTAATCATTAGTATGGATTTGTTAGGTTTCAATGTGCACAAAAGTCTTTCTGTATTTCAATACTTTGATTTCATAAGTATTGACAGCCAAATATTATGTTTAGACAATAGGTTTACGCAGTGTTTACAGTGAACATATGAACACATGAACATGTGCTTGTCTGCACTTGAATATCACTTTGCCGGTTAAACTGGTCAGGCTTTTTCACTGATAGTTTTTGGATTTGGGGTCATAATCTAAGACTTTCTGGTGAAAATGGCCGATAGGTCTAAACTGCTTAACTAATAATTATAGCACACTGTATAATGTTTTAACTATACATGTAACTGTGACTGTATCCATGATTGTCTATGTTCGATATTGCTCTATTGCAATGTTTCTCTCTCTTTACAGGTATTGGTATTGAACCTCACACAGTAACACACACTGGACAAGACATTCCTTGGATTATAAATGTTGAATGTGATCAAAGTATATTGGAAGTGTGATTAGTTATTTAAATGTTAGTTTAATTAGTGAGGGAGAATTAAGTCTTTGTGTTTCACTTATTGATTGGTGAAAGTAATTACAAAAGGGAAGCAACTCTGTACACACTCTTTCAGACTGAAGCCATGGAGAAATTGTATGATTTTGATAAACATCTGAAATGGATTTACAACTCAGTGATTTGTTCAACAATGGAATAATGTGATTATATTTTTAATACCTTTAAAATGTACTGTGTCTAATGGCCAGGGGTTTAAATATGAAGAAAAACTTATGGTGTTATTTATTGTGTTTTAATAGAACTTTTAATTCTGGTTTTATAACCCTAAGTAGAGGAATATTAAAATTTCAAATATGAAATTATGTGTATATATTCTAAATATTTTTTGTTGATTTTATATTCTTAGTGAAAGAATCATGGGGAATATAATAAAAAAGGGTCCCAACGTGGACCCAGATTCTGCATGGCAGGAGCAGAATAAGGAAGTTGAACGTAATCCAATGTATAAATTTGCTGATCTCAACCGTGGAGGTAAATTAGTGGAAGCTTATCGTAAAGGTGGTGTAGTGTCGGTGCAGGAGATTGCGAGGAAGGAAATATTACCTTACTTGTATAATGAAGGGAAAGGAAAAACAATGGAGAAAATAGATTATATAAAATGGCAAAGAAATATACAATCAAGAAGAACAGTAAGTAATTCTATATTTAAAATTCTTGTTTTAATTGGATTTAAAGCCATAACAACACATTTGTATAGGTCATTTCATGGCGGTCAGTCAACCAACTCAATGTTTCTGGAAAAGCTAAATCTCTTGATTAAGCTATTAAACAGTTATTAGAGACATTACACTTCTGTCAGTGACTGACAACTGCCCTTTATGATTTTAAATCAGTAATAGGAGGGAAAATGGTTGTATTTTTTCATGACTAAACTTTTTGAAAATATGCCCCACCTGGGAATCGAACCCATGACCCCTTGATCAGTTGACTTGTAGCTACAGACTCGGATTTAGCCGACAGCTTTTTAAAACTCACAAGTTAAATCATTAGAGTTTCAGCATGCCTAGTCAGCTCTGTCATTAATTTATCTGACTCACAATCCAGGGGTCATTGGTTTAACATCCATTTTAAACAGTACCTACTCTCCTTAAGTTTGGTAATAAAGTATAATCATAGGCCATTCTCCTTTCTGTATCATGTTGATAAGTTGTTGGCCTATGGTGAAGATATGAGAATAAATTAAGATACAAGTATTAGCATATCCAAAAATGCTTGAAATCGTCGTTTAGCCATGTATTCTCCTTAGAGTATAAAGATTCAGGCAATATAAAGATCAAACAGTGCATGCCTATACAGTAGAGGGTTTTAAATCAGCTCTTCAGAAGCTCGACTAGAGCGCCTCCATCCCCATCAGATATAAATACCAGCAGTGGTCCTCTGACGTATTGCCACAGATACAGATATTCGTCAGTGCTTTAAACCGTCCCAAGTCTATTTATAGAATACAGAGCGTTTGATTATTTCTACACACTGTAAGGCCAGATTAAAACCATCGAATTACCATGTGCTGTCCAGACATATTCCGACCGTGCACGTACAAAAGCATTATTATGATAGGCTTTACAATTCACCTGTCCATTTTACATTAAGAAACTATATTTTATTGACAAGCAAACCAGATTATTCGTTTCAAGAACATGTTCTGTCCCATAAGTAGGGAAGATAGGTTTGCTTTTTTCAACAAATGCAATTTGTTTTTCAAGAAATGAACATGTTACAATTAGTTATGCATGTTTTTTTGGTTTTATATTGCAACTTCCTTGAAACTAGTACTCGTTTCATATATTGATAATGATATTTTCTGGTAATACAAACAGGTAGCCGGATAATACACATCGTCAAGGAGTCTATACACGCACCCCTATTTTGACTACTTGACGTCATTTTTTTTCACCGCGTGACATCAAATGCATTGGTCTGATTGGCTAAAGGCAACCGGTGTCAACACAAAAATGCTCAAATCTTGATAGCTGTATATATCGTTGGTCCTGACCGACGATAATAAGCTTGCATTCAAAGATCTAGGCCTGCCCAGAGACAATTAAAAGAATAAATGACAGCCCGGATGACTGAAGAATTATTGAAATGCTTGTTATGTGACATACCATATATTTTATAAAATGGTTTTCTCCCAATTCCCTGGTTATGAAAAGCAGTTTTATTCAATTAAAGTACTAAATCAAAGAAGTAAAAAGTAAGGTCTCATAATTGCTTTGGTTGTACCACAACTGCGTTGAAGCACTGAAATACTGAAATAACATGAAAGAAACAGGTCATTCATGTCAGTTTTTGATTGGTTTTATAAAGTTTCAATTCAATAGCCCTGAAAGTAGTATATAAACATTTGTGGCTAAGTGCTATTCTTATAATGTATTTTCTGAGCTTACTCAGTTAAATGATAATTGGTATTTTACAAGATAAAAGGAATGTGCTCTATTATGTTTGTTTCTATGTACTTAAATTATTTTCAATACACTCGTATGCTACTAGGGACAGTGTTCTAAATTGGCTTTTATTGTGGTATCGTTTTTATTTCTGACAAGATTTTTTAAGCAATTTGCTGACTTGAACATGTCGGTGGCTAATTGATATCAAACTGTTCACAATGCATTTTGGATGCACCTAGTACATTGTTTAATGTATACTGACATGCAGAAAAACTATAAACCCAGTAAAAGACAAATTTCATTTTATCATTCTTTAGCAAAATCTATTTGCCAAATGTCTGTGTAAATTTCATTAAATTTCAGTTAATATCTTTGGCATAATTAACGTTTAAAAAGAGAGGGACGAAAAGTAAAAGTTGCAGACGTTCTTTGTTTTTCTTTGTATTAATTTGGGAAAAGAGTTTAATAATGTAATTATACATATACATCAATTTTATTTTGTTATGTCCACCACGTCTACAGATCACGGCAAGCAATTGTAAACGCATAGACCTGCAGGATTATTAAACTATTTTCCTAAGTTAATACAAATAAAGAAAAACAAAGAAGTTTGAACGTCTGCAACTTTTACTTTTCATCCCTCTATCTTGGCAAATGGATTTTGCTAAAGAATGATACCGAACATACCTACATTGAATTAAACTTTGTATGTGAAATTTGTCTTTTACTGAGTGTATAGTTTTTAGACTTTTGGCGATTTCGCCTAAAGGCTTAAATTATACCACAAATCAAAAACAATCAACAAATAAATGCCTGATCAGTTTAACCTGCATAGTGATACATGTGTCTCTGATTTACTACACAGTCAATTTCTAGGCCATAAATGTAGTTCCAATCTGATTAAAACCCGATCTAAAATTTTACCGCTCGCATACTCGCTAATTTAGATCTGACCTTTTCCAAACGAAGGTCACGTTCAGGTGACCTTTTCTCATCATAATATTCAAGACGAAATTGTTATCTGTCATCTGATTCGTCTGTTTAATGTAATGATACTGTGTTCATTCATTGTATTACTTGAAGTTTATATTGTTTTACAGTATTGTACCATAGTTATCACATTTAACTACACTAATAAACCTACATAATTTGTATGCAAAGTGTACAGGGGAAAACTGACATATAAACTGTACTTCAAGATTTTGTATGACAAGAAGAGGAAAATAAAATCTTTATGATATTTGTCAGTAATACAGGGTAGAATAAACACTTTGCCTGCATTTTTTGCCCTGCTCAATTCATACTTTAATCTAACGTGTAAGGAGTAATCATAAGTATGGATTTGTTAGGTTTCAATGTGCACGGAAGTCTTTTTTGTATTTCAATACTTTGATTTTGCGTGTCAGTTTTCAATATCCACAACAGACATATAAGTTATTATGGCTCTTATTTTTCAATTTCTAGAGCTGGGCATCGCCAGCTAGTTTGTATCACAGTAGTAGCACTGTATCGCGGTACTAATGCGATACACTATTGATACACAATAATGTTCTGCAAATACCACTAAGCATCAATGTATCATGGATATTGTCCCAACACAATCAATTTCACTTATTCATTGCCTTAAATTAGCCCACTAGCCTGAACCCCAGCAGGATTTGTGAAATTGATTCCGGTAAGTGAAAATGGCTAATATTGCATAATATTAGTTGGTGTAGTTGGTCACCACCTTTTGAACAATAGTTATTATGACAATGACGGCAATAGCTCATTATAATTTGTTATGATATTTTCAAGTTACATAGCAATGCCAAAAGGGTGGGTTAAAATTCCATAAGTTAAATAAAAAGGCATCCTGAAACAGTTAGCAAAGTCAGTGTGCAGTTCCAGTTTTCTAAAAAAGGTTCTGTTTTTTACATGGGGTTTCCCCATGTTTAGAAGTACTCTGTTGTAAATCCTCATTAAAATGTGTCGCAGACAATTACATTAGGCTGAGCATGAGCAATTCAAGGGATAATTACTACTTCAATTAATGTAAATTGCTTTATGCGTTTAACAAGCTCATAAGATGCTATTTGTGCAATTGAAGTGTATCAAATCCAGCTTATGTAAAGGAAAGTTCCTGTGTATTGCTTCTATTTGTTATATAATCTGGTCTGTATATATTCTATGAAAACTCCATGTCTAACAGTGCTATTAGTGTTTTGATATTTCAATATTTGATATTAGGAGAGGGAATTTCACATTATCCTTTGACAAATAGATTTTTTTATTTATTTATCGGAGTTAACGTCATGTCAACACAATTTTAGGTCATTTTACTGCGTCCAGCGCACCTAAGCTAGCTTTCCTGGACCATTGTCTATAACCAGTACTCACCTACCCTTCCACAAGGCCGGAAACTTCTCCATATTATCTAATCAATAGAGGAAAATCGACATTATTGTCAAATTTTCATGGAAGGGTATAACCTGCCCGGGTGGGATTCGAACCCGCACCCCATTGGGCACGAGTATCCAAATCCCGACGCGCTACCAACTGCGCTATCGACCCGGGTACTTGACAAATAGAGAAATAGAGAGAAGTTATGGGAGAAAGAATTTAATGGCATGCACTGATCACATAATGCCACATGGTACCATTAGGCACCTTTTATACCTTTCCTAACTTTAGTTCTTGTGTTGTATCTATCATGTCTAATGCATAGCTTTGAGTTACTGAGAGGGGTGGTAGGAGTGGGACAAGGACAGAATGGGCTTGGTCAATTATTTTCTTGGCAAAACACTGAACAATTATTCAGGTATAAAATAAAGCTTAGATCTTATTTACTAATAAAAATGGTTCATACAAAGACACTACATTTAGCGCTCGATTTTATGTTGGTGAAAGTGAAGAGACACAGAGAGATAGATAGAGAAGAGAGAGGAGAGATAGAAGACAGAGAACTCAATTATTATTATCAATGATTGTTGCTAACCATAGTAAACTTTAAATTACAGAACACACATTATCTTTGACTAGTAGAGACTGTTTAAACAGTGAAGATCAATACTTGAACAAATTACTGTTTGAGAAAATCAATGTGTATATAACATTAAATAGTTACATGCCACTTTAATGGGTAGGATGTTAGTTTATACATAGATTGGTTTATACTGACCATGGCTTTATATAGAGGGATGGACCATGAATGTGGTATAGTTTAATACTGACCATGGCTTTATTGTAGAAGGATGGACCATTGTTGTTTATAGTTTAATACTGACCATGGCTATATATAGAGGGATGGACCATTGTTGTTTATAGTTTAATACTGACCATGGCTTTATTGTAGAAGGATGGACCATTGTTGTTTATAGTTTAATACTGACCATGGCTATGTATAGAGGGATGGACCATTGTTGTTTATAGCTTAATACTAACCATGGTTATATATAGAGGGATGGGTCATTGTTGTTAATAGTTTAATACTGACCATGGCTATATATATAGAGGGATGGGTCATGAATGTGATATAGTTTAATACTGACCATGGCTATATATATAGAGGGATGGGTCATGAATGTGGTATAGTTTAATATTGACCATGGCTATATATAGAGGGATGGGCCATAGTTGTTTATAGTTTAATACTGACCATGGCTATATATAGAGGGATGGGCCATAGTTGTTTATAGTTTAATACTGACCATGGCTATATATAGAGGGATGGGCCATAGTTGTTTATAGATTAATATTTACCATGGCTGTATATAGAGGGATGGACCATGAATGTGGTATAGTTTAATACTGACCGTGGCTATATATATAGAGGGATGGACCATGAATGTGGTATAGTTTAATACTGACCATGGCTTTATATAGAGGGATGGACCATGAATGTAGTATAGTTTAATACTGACCATGGCTTTATATAGAGGGATGGACCATGAATGTGGTATAGTTTAATACTGACCATGGCTATATATATAGAGGGATGGGCCATGAATGTGGTATAGTTTAATACTGACCATGGCTATATATAGAGGGATGGACCATGAATGTGGTATAGTTTAATACTGACCATGGCTATATATATAGAGGGATGGACCATGAATGTGGTATAGTTTAATACTGACCATGGCTATATATAGAGGGATGGACCATGAATGTGGTATAGTTTAATACTGACCATGGCTATATACAGAGGGATGGGCCATTGTTGTTTATAGTTTAATACTGACCATGGCTATATATAGAGGAATAGGCCATTGTTGTTTATAGTTTAATACTGACCATGGCTATATATATATATATATAGAGGAATGGGCCATTGTTGTTAATAGTTTAATACTGACCATGGCTGTATATAGAGGGATGGACCATTGTTGTTTTTGGTTTAATATTGACCATGGCTATATATAGAGGGATGGGCCATTGTTGTTTTTAGTTAAATACTGACCATGGCTATATATAGAGGGATGGACCATGAATGTGGTATAGTTTAATATTGACCATGGCTATATAAATAGAGGGATGGACCATGAATGTGGTATAGTTTAATACTGACCATGGCTATATATATAGAGGGATGGGTCATTGTTGTTTATATTTTAATACTGACCATGGCTGTATATAAAGGCATTGACTATGGTTATATATAGATGGATGGGTCATGGTTGTATACAGATTGTTTAATACTGACCATGGCTATATTGTAGAAGGATGGACCATGGTTGTTATTAGATTACTACTGACCATGGCTGTATATAAAGGCATTGGCCATGGTTATATATAGAGGATAGGCCATGTTTGTATATAGATTAAAATGTTTAATTCTGAATATGGTCATATATAGATGGTTGGGCCATGGTTGTTTATTGATTGTTAAATACTGTCCATGGATTTTGTAGAAGGATGGACCATGGTTGTAATTAGTTTAATACTGAGCATGGCTATATTATAGAGGAACAGACCATGGTTGTTTATATGTTAATACTGACCCTGGCTATGTATAGAGGGATGAACAATGGTTGTATTTAGATTGTTTTTTTACTGACCATGGCTATATATATATAGATGGATGGGTCAAAGTTGTTTATAGTTTAATACTGACCATGGCTATGTATAGAGTGATGGACCATGGTTGTATTTAGATTGTTTAATACTGACCATGGCAATACATTGTATATAAATGGATGGACCATGTTTTTTTATAGTTTAATACTGTCCATGGCTAATTTAGAGGGATGGCCATGGTTGTTAATAGATTATTTAAATGTCCATGGCAATATATTGATGGAATGGATGGACCATGCTGGATTTTTGAGGGAAGATGTTGGGTTATAGTATTATAGTAAGGGTAAATGTTATATGAACCCTTTTGATGTAATAATTGATTCAATAGATAATTGTTTATTTATTTATTTTACTTATTGGAGTTAACGCCGTATCAACACAATTTAGGTCATTTCACGGCGTCCAGCGCACCTAACCTAGCTTTCCTGGACCATTGTCTATAACCAGTCTGTAACCAGTACTCACCTACCCTTCCACAAGGCCGGAAACTTCTCCATATTATCTAATCAATGGAGGAAAATCGACATTATTGTCAAATTTTCATGGAAGGGTATAACCTCCCCAGGTGGGATTCGAACCCGCACCCCTCGGGCACGAGTATCCAAATCCCGACGCGCTACCAACTGCGCTATCGACCCGGGTTAATAGATAATTGAATACATTCAGTAGAATCATACACTAGAATTGTGAGTAAACAAACTTGAAACTTTAGCCTTGAAGAAAATCATAAGAATATGTTGCACTAAATTAAACCACATCCAAACCTGTGTGAACTGTAAAAAATATTGATAATTACGTTATGTTTTATATTTTTGTCTAAGTAATCCATCCAATCAAGCTGACTGTAGTCACACATTACATGCTGTGATTTCTTTAGTTTATACTCATTATATGTGGAATTATAAAATGTCACAAGGTGCAGTTGCCTAGGCAATGATAGAATGTAAATAATATCCTCTACAAAAGATATGTATTTTACCTTAAGGTTTTGATGTACTGGTAATAATAATAATCTTATATGAGCTGACTATAGTTTGAAGTTTTAATTAAAGAAGAATTAGTGATGATATTTATTCTAGAAAACAAATCAGTTTGGACACCCTGTGTGTATTCTATAATACTTAGATGTGATTATACACAGTGGGTCTCTTTAATACCATAGGATTGTAAGGTTATAATCTATATACTCGACTTGTTGATGTCAAACAAATAAAAATTCGATAATATTGGTTCTGATGACCTTTAATGTCTGTTTATATCAATACTTGTTTACAGACATAATTGTCAAAGCTTTAAGTATGTAAGAATCAAATTTATGTAAGTAAATGTTTGGAATCGTTGTAAACAAAATTTAACTATTGAACTTAAATTCTAATGGGATAGTCTGATATGGTCAGTCTTATTTTACTGTTGTTATGGAAAGACAAAATTTACAGAAATATTTACAAATGATTTGTACATGTAAGAATTGTAATTACATTAATAGGAATTGTTGTAAACAAAATTTAACCTTTGAAAGTCAATCCTAATGGGATAGTAAGATGTGTTTATGGAAGTCTTATATTATAATATTAGTATGGAACTTGGACCAAGTATTACCCTTTTGTTAGGTCATGCTCATATATAGACTTTTGAACATAACTTCTGTCATGTAGATTATTATAAAATAATTAATCATTTAGATAAATAAACAATCCAAAAGAACAACTTCATAAATTATCACTCAAGAATCTATTCTAATATGGAGTATTGAGCCTTTCATGTAACACAAAAAAGCTTATGAAAGAAATCATAGTATTGTTTTAAGTAAAAAAAAAACAACAGAAGATACCCCTTGTAATAATAAAATTTCTTGTTCAATTAATGCCAATATAATTATCCATTATAGCTTGTTTAAGATAACTTGGGACTAATCTGAATGATATTCTACGTTAACATAATATGTCTCACAAAATCCTAAACAGCTAATAAAGCACAGTCTGGTTCCCAGTCATATTTTGATGGGTAAATGTACCTAATGCATAGCAAAATAATGGTAGTGGCGTATGTATTATACAATGTATTGGATAATTGTGTTTTCAAATGAACATTTCTCACTACATGTATATAGGCTTAAATCAAAGGAACTTTAGTACAGGAGTTACAGTGGATACCTTATTTTTAGTCGTTTGGTTACAATTTATGCTAAAAAGTATCCTAAATTCTAACTAAAAATAATCATCATCCAAATCTTTTCTACTTTGCAGACATGGTTTTTGGTTAATTGTTCACTAAATGTAAGTGCACAAAGGAAAATTTACTTCAAATTACCTATATTATATTATATATTATATATTTTATGAATTAAATGATCAAGTGGCTTTCCTTACATGAATATATAAGAATTAACCTACAGTAATAAAAGTACATTGTTAAATGTGTTAATGTTTTACACTTGACCTCTATTTGGATTACCCCGGTAATTCATATTAATAGAATTTATATATAGAGAGAGTCTTGGGAATTTTTTGTTACAAAACAATATACTTGTAACTTAATCTGTTGATTTTAACTTCTATATTCCTTTTTACATAACAAATCAAATATGTATTACCAAAATTATGAAGACAACAAAAACATTGTACCATCTGTGGTCAGTTGACCATAAATAAGACCACAGATTAAGATATTAAGTATATTGTCTTTTAATCATTTGACCATTAGTCTTTTAACTAGTTATTGATTATGGAAATTAATAACCATTAATCTAACAATATTTAAATATATAATCTAGGGTATCCTTGAAAATTGTATTTTTCAGCCTTTTTCAGAGTACCTCTATTTTCCCATGTTTTACCACAGTTTCCATGCTAGAGCTAGAAAAGATAGTCTGAATACTACTGCTTAGTGTATTAATGAGATTTGACTCTGCCCATCCACATGCTTTTCAATTTAAGTAAACACCTGTCACTGACACTGAAACAAAGACATGTCATTTGATTGAAGGAACTACTTTTATTGCCTAGAAATTAGCTGCATACTAAATCAGAGACACATGTATCACTCCGCAGGTGAGACTGGTTAGGCATTTTCATCGATAGTTTTTGTTTCGTGGTATAACTTAAGCCTTTCAGCAAAATTGCCGAAAGTCTAACATTGAAAAGTCATGTAAAGTAGCCTAAAGTACCATAGGTTACCATGAATAAATGTTATATTTTTCTAATTTCAGGGTTCAACAGTGTTAGATACAAAGACAGATGAAGAACTTGTGGCTGAATTTAATGAAATTGAAAAGAATAGTTTTAATAAACGATCTACTCATGAAGGTTGCTGGGATCTTAATAAACGAGGTGGTGTCGGGGAGACACCCCTACATCTGTTATATCTAATGGATAGTGCTGAACACGTAGAAACTGCTAAAATATTGCTCAATATGTATCCTAAGCTGGCCTTGGATTTTTATGAAGCTGATGAATACTATGGTAGGTATTGTTATTTTACGGCATTGGAGTAGGAGTGAAATGGGGCATTTCTAGTTGCCTAAGCATATTACTATGAATCGCTTTGTGCCCTGATACCATTCTTACAACAAATAAGTGAGTGATATCATAATAGGGGTACCAGGGCACACAAGGCTTTTTCAGGGGGTTTTGGGAAAAAGGCCCCAGCCCAAATTGCGAATTTTTAACGTTGTAAATAGTTCAATTTGGGGAAAAATATCGACAAATCAACCCAAAATGGAAATTTCATCATTAATTTTTCTGCATTAAATCTTTATATGCCTTGTTTTGGTGTCTCTGAAAGTGTTGCAGTGCTCTTAAAGAGTTTGTTCTGACAGTTCTGTGAGGCATTCAATGCAAATTCTCATGTTTTTATTATTTTTACATGAAATCTCGTGGTTTCTTTTTGTAAAGGCAAAAGACATCCGGTTCAAAGAGAATTATGTAACAAGATTGGGATTTTTTTTCTTGAAATTGAGAAAAATGGTCATTATTTGGCATTGGGAATGGGGCCCATATTCGGCCCCGTGAGATAGGCTGAAAAAGCCCTGGCACAAAGTGATATGTGGCGGTAATGCTAAGGCAACTCGACCATGGTTAACCGATATAGTGGTTAATATTGTAATACAAATTCTGATGGATTTAGATGGTTTGTTTTCCCTTAACAGAATATCGTAGTTATGTGCCATACTGTTAGTTTTTTTAGAATCTGACATTTTAATCTTTGAGTAATTATTAAATGAGTTGAAAATGTAACGTAATCTTACATTTTGTCATTCAAATATTTGCATAAGAGATCATTTAAAAGTACAAACATGTATATAAATGAAAACTCAGTGGTCCAATTAAGATTAGGCATGTGCATTAAGTCATACTTCACATGTCTATGAAAGTATCAATACATCATAATACAGGTTTTGCGTATTGATGTATGGTTTCTACCTTATTGTTAATCAGCCCTACTTTGGAGTCTTGAACATAAGAATCCTAGTGTTTGTTTGTTGATATACTGTGTTTGTTATGACTTTTGTGTCTATGAGGGTGTCATCATATTGAATTTTCTTAAGTTCTTGCCCTATGTATATATCATAAAAATTAGAAAAATTTATTTACTTGCTTGGCTGTATGCTATGACTGTACTTTCAGTAGCCAGACAAAATTTTTACTTGCACTGGGCTTCTGGCTAAAGGGGTTAGGGATAACTGCATAAGGGATAATTTGGGCCCTGCATAGTGTGTTTTTTTAATGAAATGTCATGTTTTTTGGTAAAAGTATACTGTAACATTAAAAATGTTAAATCTTTTACTTGCATTGTAGTGAACATATAACATTTAAAAAATGACCCAAGCGCACACAATGACATTTTCACTTGTGGTTAAGCTGCTCTACAAAATATGTTTTTTTACCTTACTTAGTGAAGTTAAAATTGATCTTTTATCAAAGTCCTCAAACGTTCTCTTTGAATTTTGTGTATTTATTCATTATGTTGTTTAAAGACAAAAGACCTTTAAAACAATTATTTTAATCCATATCATATTGATGCCAGTGAGGGCAAAACTAGTATATCGACATGTAAATAAAGAAGAATGTAAATTAATTTTGTACTGAATCATCAATAAGACTGTAGGGTTCTAAAATTTCTATCTGTATATATTGCAGCAAGCTGGGAGTTTATTCCATTATGACAATGTGGACAGTTTTTAGAATAAATATGTTTTTATGAATAGTAATATGACTTAGGCTGAGAAATGCCAGTAAAAACCAAGCCTATTTAAATATTTATGAACTTGCCTTGAAAAAAGCACCGTGCAGATCTATATTTACAGTGGCTTTCAAATTTCTTGGACTAATGAAATTTTGAAATATACTGATCAGGCATATACCGCAAGTTAGTAAAATTGAAGCTTATTCATATATGGCAAAGTTTGAATCATATATTGATAGACTAATTAATGTTGATTTTTGGAATTCACTAATATGATTGACCTTTTGTTTCTTTTTCATGAGTGAATGTGAATTGGGTCATATCCTGTAAACAGGATTTGTTTAAGAACTATTGGATGGCCCTGTATATAGTGTCATAATTTATCATTGCTCTAATTATGAATATCAATGTTATTATTGTAATACCAGGTCATTGAATCTGTCGAATTTTTTTTATTTATTGACTTAATCATAGCATTGATTTATATTCAATTCGAACTTTTACAATTCTATGTAGAAGTTTGGCACCAATCAACTTTCATTGAAGGGCGTGCAATCTTGAGCTGGATATCGCCAGCTAGTTTGTGTCGTGATAGTAGCATTGTATCCTGATATCATATGAACTACAATAGTTTAAACACGACATGCAACTTCTGTATAAATGGTTAGGCGGAAACAAACTGGTATGATTTTTTCGTTGTGCATATCAACACACTAATGCTTTTCACTAAAACTGTTCACATGGGATATTTGCACAAGAAGCACACGCTCATTTCCGCTTTTAACACATGCATGACAAAACTGGTTCTGCATCAATTGAGAAGCATGAAATACATGCAAGCAGATGACAATATGGTCCCAGACACATTTCCATCATCAATCGTACATAAATAATGAAAAAAACAAATATCCTACAATGTTATGGAAATTGGAGTACTTAAAAGTTTTGTTGAGTATATTTCAACAAATTTGATTTATACATAACATACATAATGGGGTTTTATTTCAAAATAACAATGTTAGAAACAATCTGCCACCAAAAACTAATAGTTGTATAATTTTAAAATGAACACTGTTATGTTCAATATTGAATTGTTGCATAATCCATTAAAAATGCATGGAAAACGAATTCAGCTTGACAATTTATATTAGGTCAGCCACCTACCAGACTGTTTTACCAAATTATTATTTCATAATGTTATGGTGGCTGAATTATGCCTTGTGGCATTGTCGTCCCATGGGGTACAACATGAAAACAGGAAAGTACGACAAAATGGTCTTTTGTCATATCTTTGTCCAGCAGGCACCATGCAAGAAAACAATCATACAAATTTTAATCATGTTGTCATCATGTTTTTTGCCTGAGGAAGCACAGAGCAAAAATGTATTTATGCGACAAAACTTTTACAAAAGTGTGACACTTTTTTCATGTCATGTGTTAGCCTTTGTGTTTTTGTCTAAATACTTGAGAGACAAAGATACAACAAGAAGACATTTGTCGCATCATTGTATTTTCATGTGGCGCCTTCTCCTTACAAAACCCTGGTCGATAGCTCAGTTGGTAGCGCGCCAGGATTTAGAATCTCGTGCCCGAGGGGGTGCGGATTTGAATCCCACCTGGGGAGGTTATACCCTTCCATGAAAATTTGACAATAATGTCGATTTTCCTCCATTGATTAGATAATATGGAGAAGTTTCTGGCCTTGTGGAAGGGTAGGTGAGTACTGGTTATAGACAATGGTCCAGGAAAGCTAGGTTAGGTGTGCTGGATGTCGTAAAATAACCTAAATTGTGTTGACATGGCGTTAACTCCTATAAATAAATAAAATAAATAAATTCTCCTTACAATTCGACATGGCATAATTCAGCCACCATATAATGTAGTGTATATAATTTATAATTTATTTCATTGATGATCTAACATTTATATTGGAGAATTGTAGCACCAAAGTACAAAACCATTGTAATCAAATGACAGGTCCATGCAAAACTAGTCTAACTATGTGTATATAGAAGAACTATGTAGACTAGTTTAGCGCTGACCAACAGAAATAAAAGTTGTCCATTAATAAACAGCCAGTTGACCAGTACATTGTTAGACCATTTGTTTACTTATATTGTATGGTCACACACCTTTGATTATAATGTTTTAAAACATTGGTTTATTGTTTACATGACTTTCTTCTGTCAACAAGTCTAACTTCCTATACAATAGCTGATCAAGTGTGGTACCAGTAGGGGCATCAGAACTGTAAACTTACATGTTTGCTCATGAAAATAAGTACTAGTGGCAAGACAATTGCTCATGAAAATTTGTACTAGTGACATGACCACTGCTCATGAAAATAAGTACTAGTGGCAAGACAATTGCTCATGAAAATAAGTACTAGTGACAAGACCACTGCTCATGAAAATAAGTACTAGTGGCAAGACCACTGCTCATGAAAATAAGTACTAGTGGCAAAACCACTGCTCATGAAAATAAGTACTAGTGGCAAGACCACTGCTCATGAAAATTAGTACTAGTGGCAAGACCACTGCTCATGAAAATTAGTACTAGTGGCAAGACCACTGCTCATGAAAATTAGTACTAGTGGCAAGACCACTGCTCATGAAAATTAGTACTAGTGGCAAGACCTCTGCTCATGAAAATTAGTACTAGTGGCAAGACCACTGCTCATGAAAATTGGTACTAGTGGCAAGACCACTGCTCATGAAAATTAGTACTAGTGGCAAGACCACTGCTCATGAAAATTAGTACTAGTGGCGAGACCATTGCTCATGAAAATTTGTACTAGTGACAAGACCATTGCTCATGAAAATTAGTACTAGTGGCAAGACCACTGCTTATGAAAATTAGTACTAGTGGCAAGACCATGGACTGCTCCTAAATGAGTTAATATGTACAAATGTATATGAGAAGCATAATCATAAGAAATCAATATACTTATTTCAGAAGTTAAGTTTTATGGTTTTTCTGTTCATGGGAAATTTTTTAGACATTATTGCTGAAAAGCACCAAATAGGGATTAAATCCTATTGATCTTAAAGTATACATAATTTCACTGTGACTGTGAAAGTTTGTTAGTACCGCAAGGAAAATCCCAACTATTTGAATTCTGGATTAAGTCTACTGGCCAATGTAAAACTAGTCTTACTACATGAAAATAAAGAAGGTCACAGAAAAGTTTAGTGGCAAGCCATGGAAATTATGTAATAATATTGTCTATGATCACATGAGGTCAACTGATTAATTAGGATGCTTTTTATTCAAAATTATGTGTGTTGAATCTTATATAAATAAACAAATTTGGTAAAAAATTACATTATAAATGAAAAAAATGTGTCAGAAGTGGGAGGGGGGTTCACTATTGAGAAATTCTAGATGTGTCCCTGCAATCTACAGCATGGAAATGTGATCTTCATTGATTTGATGTATAGATAAGTTGTTGAAAGCATTAGATAACTAGAGTTTACTTTAACTATTGTTCTATGTAGATTTTAACCATTTACTATTGACTGGTCTACACTATTCTATAATTTCCCTTTGTTGACCATTTTGTGATGTATGTATATGTCGCGGGCTTAGCGCAAAACGGTCGTAACTCACTCTTTTTTTAACTTGAGTTATGGCTGTATTGTGGTAAGCCCACAATATGTAAATAAATTACCGTTTTACATATTTATCATTGCTTGGTGAACTCTGACTATTTAATGGAATTTTAATGAATTGATTTTCAGTGCTTTGATTGTTGATATTTTACATGTTGTTGAAAGACTTGTCTCTTTAAGAGGCCAGGGGGTCATTTAGTTCAATAGGAGGTCATACTGAATATCGATGGACCTGGATATTCTTTCATTTATGTTTGTCCGAGACATTTTTAAATGAGAGTCAGGCTTGTGAAAAAAGTCATTTTTTTTTTTTTGGGGGGGGGGGGGGGTCATCTTTCCCATATTGTGATTCACTAAATCTAGCAAAAAAATCAATTTCAAGTGCTGTTGCTGTTATTTTGAAAGAAAGTACAAACACGTAAAAACATGGGATGGACCAGTAAAGGTCCTTCATAAACAAACCTTGATAATATCTATGAGTTCAAGAATAAAGGACTGCTTGTATTTATAAAACTTAAATATTTGTTATAAAATTATGTTTTTCGTTCATTACAGGTGAAAGTTGTTTACACTTAGCTACTGTTTATGGTGATTTTGAATCCGTCAAACTTCTAGTTTCAAATGGTGCATACGTCAACCAGCGGGCTACTGGTAGATTTTTTCTTCCTGAAGATCAGAAAAATGGCCGAACTAATCAAACAAATTATCAAGGTAAATAATGATATTCTTTGAAATTATCTGATTTCCAGATGTCTGGACAATCAATTTTTTTAACAACAAATAACTTCATAGTAATTCAGTCGAGTTACTTAAATATGCTATGCCTTAGTTACAAAATGTGATTATTTGTTTACTGTCATTGACATTTAGATGCGTTGTTTTGCATGGTTGTGCATGAGAATGCTTACAAGAGTAATCAAAATTAAAGTGCTGAAGTGCTTTTGACGTCGGCAACATGTATACTTCCAATGCTCATTGTAACATGTAGCCTGATACAACTAAGTCGAACAAAAAGATTGAACTATCGATTTTCTGACTGTTCCAACGTTGATTTGAGCCTCATTAGTTGAGAGAGTAATACATTAGCAATTATTTCAACCTGCTAAAATTTGTGAGTTAAAATAAAAGTTACTTGCAAATTTCAAAATCCACTCGCATTTGCATGTATGTGAGCTTAAATTCAAGGCTTGGTTTAGTATTGGTTAATATTGATATTAAATCTCTGTATATTTTTAGGATATGCATATTATGGAGAATATCCTCTGGCATTTGCTGCATGTTTTGGTTATATGGATATATATGACTACCTCATAGATAATGGAGCAGATCCTAATTTAAAAGATTCATTTGGTAATACATCATTACATATGGTTGTCATCTCAGATCAACCTGTAAGTATACTAACCTTACCTTATGACTTATGACAAACTAGAACTATTTCTTCTGATACTTTGACAGACAAAAATTATGTTTAAAGAGCAGTTTAACACGGTGTGATAGTCCTTTTTTCTCAACTGTCAAATTTTGAATAATTTCACAGTGACTGAATGCATTATATTTATACCTTAGGCCTCATGGTTATTAAAATATCTTGACAAAAAACCTATCATACGACATAAGCAGCTCTACTCAATCACAAAACACACTTCGGGAAAATCATGAATTTAATATGATGATAATTTGAATATACATGTACTAATTCACAGTGAAATTATTCATGTTTTGACAGTTGATGAAAAAAAATGAACTAAATAGTGTACACATAAACATGTGCTTGTCCGCTCTTTAATATCCCTTGACCAAACTGGTCAGACTTTTTCGTCAATGGTTTTTGATTTGTGATTATTACTTAAGACTTTCTGGTGAAAATCACCCAAAAGTCTAAAAATAACTGTGAACCCTATTTCACTTATTTGTTGCGAAAAGCTTGATATGAAAGAACATTTGCCATGATACCATGCTTGAAGTGTAAATAAGTATTAGAACATTTTTAAAAATATTTTTCAGCTTTTTGTTTATGGTTTTTGTCAAAATTGGTTGTTGATATGATTTCATAGACCTATTCTTTACCAGGCTTTACATAGGAACTGTCTTTTCTTTCAAGTAATCAGCAATCAGCACTTCAAACCTCACTCCCTTTTTTCTCAAGCAAGAAATGTTATCCCTAGGGACAAGAAAGTGGACTCAAGAATGATGAGTTGTTATTGGTAAGATAATGATGATAAGAAGGATATTATATGTTATAAAATTGTGTATATTTCAGGAGATGTATAAATATATGGTTAGACATCATAAGAAACCAGCTCTTAGACATATAAGAAATGAAGCTAATTTAACACCTCTAGGACTTGCCAGTAAACTTGGAAGACATAGACTCTTTAAAGAAATGTTAGAATTAAATAGTATAGTAAGTAAAACTTTTATTTTATATAAATATATTAAGTTAAAGTTACAGATAGGGTTTAAAAGTCAGTGTTGTATACATGATCAGCTGTCTTAACTGTCTTCAACATTGCCCTTCAGAAGTTCCTTCACTCATTCACAGTTTACATTGTACGAAATAGACTTTGCACTGTTGTATTAAAAAAGTTATTTTTCACACTTACTTGCTGACTTATTTTAGTTGACAACAATTCTAAATCTTATGAATATACTTCATGCATTTGCAATATGTTTCATGCCATGACATGATATCTGCAACTTTGAATTTAAATAGCTTGCATGTCTGCCTTGTGCCAATAGCAGGCCTATTTCTTCTAATGACATACTCGCGATGACTTAGTAGCCTCAGGGTTAAATGTGAAGTGTTTTCCAAATGTATCTATACTTACTGACTAGATTTATTTAGTAGTTGGGTATGTATTCTACTCATTGGTAGAAACTACCAGGTAAATAACATAAAATACTTTTGCTTCATGAACCTAGCAAACTGTGTTTCACAATCAATTTTACACACAATTTCTGTTTTGCTGAAAGTAATTTGAAAGATTTCTATGTTTAAATATGTTGCAACTAATTTTATCGAAATGGTTAATGGTTAAAAACGAGGAGTTATTGAGTTATTGTGAAAAGGTATTGAGTGTATATATATCTACAAGTCTATCAAATGTTTGTCGGAACATCTAAGCTCTAGTGAAATGTTGGTCTATGATCACTTGTTGGTGGTTGTTGTAACTTGTTTAAACAGTTCTATTATTGGTTTTATCATTAAACATTGTATTTCCTTACGTACATTTTAAAACTGGTAAAAACATTCTCAACTTTTCTTTGTTGTTTGTAATTAAATCACTTGATTACTTTGGGCTGTATAAAGTGAATCAATACACGGTATGGTATAGGAAAATTGATCAGTGAACACACTCTCTGTGTGTCTCTCTCGCTTTCTTGATTTGTACATTCTCTCTATGGTTGTCTTGTTCTACTAGATTGCTATCATTATGTCAAGGAGAATAGTGTTGCTATTTACAGTCTTCTAATGTTTATAACCGTACTTCAATATTATTGGTCGAATACGTCAATGGTAATTTGACGTCAAAAAATCAGTTTTCAAATTTTGCATGTAAGATTATAATTGTTAGGTCATACTTTATATGAATATATTAACAGATAAGCTTTTACCTTAGGCTATATGCTTGGTTCTTTTTTATTTTTTTTGTGTTGTGTTTGGTTGTAGCAACTCACTGTATGTTTGGTAACACTCAATGTTGATGGTGTCGTTAACAATTGCTTTAAAAAACTTTATTTGCCCTATATTTTTGCCATTTATTGTCACATCTTTATGAAACTTCATTCAATGATAACATACTATGTGATGAACAGAATTAGAAAGTAACCACAACTCTACCTGACTTTGTTATGGATTATTTCCCTTTCTAATTTTTGTGTTAAAGTTTTTGATATGTTGGATATCTCAGTCTTAATATTTATGAAGGAATTTCAATTCTAATGATGTATACTAAATATTCAATGCCAGATTTGAGCAGAGAAAAATGGGGGGGGGGGTAAAAAAAATTAAGATTCAAAGGGATCAATTTGACAATCAAAACTCCTCATAAAAATATACCCCCATTAATTTCGATCTGTTTTACTGTCAATATGTTAATCCAAGGTTTTGGCACAATAATTGTTTATTGCAATATGATCTAAGCATGATATTGTGAATAGAAAATTACTGTATAATTTAAATTTACAATGGATATAAAATAATTTCTCTAAATTATAAATAATTGCATGATAATAGCTCTTCTCAATGGGTCACTGCAAGACTAGTTTACCTTCTACTTAATTGACTTGTACAGTTAAATCTCGATTATCCAAATTCGTAGGGACTGAAAAAAACAATTTCAGGAATCGTAAAACTGGAAAAATCATGGAATTTTGATTTTAAGGAAAAATCATGGAAATTTGATTTTAAGGAAAATATCATGGAAAAGTCATGGAAAATTAGAAAACATCATGCAAAAAGTTTGTGTCATGAAAAAAACTATAGTATGTCTATTTTTATTTCAACCCTTAAAACAAATGGAAAAAATAAATTCAAATGTAAATTGCAACTGTAAATGTTAGGTAAGAATCGCTCTGAAGACTTGGGTTGGAAAATAAGAATTGTACTACTACACCATTTCAAAGATTTAATTATACTCGTTTTGGTTTCTGTATGTGTTTCTGTTGTATCATGGAAAACTGAGGGGAATCATGAATAAATCATGGAATTTTGTTATTCAAAATATGTATGAACCCTGAATTTGGATTATCCATTATTTCCTTTAAAGCAGAGTTGATGACCTGCATGCATTGATAATTACAACCTTAATCTTTCCAATTTAAGGTCAATTTGCCCCTTATAGTTTGCAAGTACAATATCGATTGTGATATGTCATTATAATATACAATAACATATGGAGGGTTACCTGCAAGACTGTTGTAAGTGCACTGCGTTAAAGAGTGAGTTACTACGGTCTTGCAGGCAACCCTTGAAATTTATTATGTTTTTCATGCTTTTTTTGTTTGTGTCCCCATAATGAGGGGTCAAAATGGTGACCACCAGAGTTGATCATCTTCGGATGAAAGGTGTAAAAAGTGAAAATCAACAATTATAAGTCTGCAGGGATCAAAATTTTTGTTTGGTTGATCCATGGTATTTGGATAATTTAAAAAATCATTTCGGATAAAGCGGACTTTTTTTCAATACTCTATATAACGGAACGTTTGGGACCGAGTGATCATTTTGAATAATCCATGATATTTGTAAAATCTGATTTCTGACAATTGAGATTTCACTGTAGTTAAACAGTTAGACCTGTTTTGCTCTGACCCATTATGTAAATCAGGTGATATAGTCTTGTTAAGGGTTAGAATTGATTTTATTGATATTTTAACTCTATTGTAAAGTATTGTGATTATTTTACTCTTTATTTATACCTTGATTTTAATTCCCTCACAACATCAATATTTGTGTCATGCTCATCCATGTTATTTTCAAAACAAAAAGAAGTCACTAAAACTGATATGAACCTAGTTCCATACATTTCATTGGGGTTGTATTATTCCCCTGGGTTGTATTATTCCCCTGGGTTGTATTATTCCCCTGGATTGTATTATTCCCCTGGGTTGTATTATTCCCCTGGGTTGTATTATTCCCCTGGGTTGTATTATTTCCCTGGATTGTATTATTCCCATGGGTTGTATTATTCCCCTGGATTGTATTATTCCCCTGGGTTGTATTATTCCCCTAGGTTGTATTATTCCCATGGGTTGTATTATTCAAAGATTGCTGTGAAGTTACAGTTAAAGAGGGGTTTTGAGTCTGTTTCCATGCATGATCAGCCAACTTGACAATTTTGTATGATACAACCCCTGATCATTGTAATCAACTTCAGGCATATAATCCCTTGCTGTTCCCATTAACACCTGGTTAGAGTGGAAGTTAGATCTACTATACCCTGTTCTGTATTAATAATTTATTATGATAATTTATATTGAACTGACATGTCAATGTATTTGTATTTGCCGCTTGGGTCTAAGACCTTCCGGTGTTTATATGAATAAACATGACTTTTGAAAACAAAACTTATAAAAAAACATTTGGACAATAGTATACTGTGTACCAGCAAATAGCTTTTAAGTAAAGAAATTTTTATTGTTTTATATTTCATTATATTTGAATTATAAGTTCAATATATCTAATATATGTATTGTTTTTTGTTTAATATTAAAATTAGACATAGTTTAACAACAAATTGAAAAGTTAAATAGTTATAGTATATGCTGAACGTATACATAATTATATTATGATAATTAATACAGTATTTAGTTAAGTTCCATTTTTACGACTTACAAAATCAATGATCTTTACAGTGGAATGGTTTTTACATTTGGACCTTTTTCATCTCAAATTAGTCATTTTGCTGGCTTAGCGCAATACAGTCGTAACTCACTCTTTTTTAACTTGAGTTACAACCGTTTTGCTCTAAGCCTGCAATTTGGGACTTAATAATTGTCAAACAATTTGCATGATTTTGCAATAACATGGGTAGTTTTTGTTATGAACTTTCTTGTACCAAATAAAGTGTAAAATTTATGACCAGATGAATTTTACTATGTAATAGAATTCTAAATGCTGAAAACTTTGGTTGACTGATAAGCATTATAGATCTTGTTCCTTTGAACTTATGATTGATGTTTGGCATCAATATTTAAATTATACTTAAAAACATTTTGATATTCAAATCTGTTACCTTAAAGAATAATTAGATTAGTCAGTGCAAAACTAATCTACATTGTTCTTTAGTTACATGTATTGTTAAATTCTATTCAACTCACAGTCTGGTAGGCATATATTTACCCCACTGATTTAAATACTCATTACAGTACTTCTGTACTCACGATCAATAAAAATAGATACCTGTGTTCAATAAAAACAGATACCAGTCCTGTATATATGAACAAGGATTATTGAACAAATGTCAAGTATGTAAATCAGTGGGGTTAATGTATGTGCAATAGTTGGACTAGTTTTGTGCTGACCTGTTGATGTGTATCACATGACTAGAAGATATATTGTGGGCTAAGCGCAAAACAGATGTAAATCAATTTTAAAAAAGAGTGAGTTACGATCCTTATGCGCTAAATTGAAGCCCACAATATATTTGTTACTCGCAGCTTTTGTGACACTTTTAGCTTGTCTGTTGCATAAATCAAATGATAGAAAACTTTATAATGTTTGCTTCTTACAATGACATAGAACTGCAGTGTGTAAGAAATGTAATTTTCTTTTTGTGCATTTGTAGAACTACAGTGTAACCTCTGCAGAGCGACTTACAGTGGAGTTTGAAAAAGTGTCGCTCTGCAGAGGTAGACTTTCTACCGATCACGAAAAACGGCTGTTCTCGGTACGGAAAACTGGCCGTTATCCTTTCTGTAATGTAAATACAGTTAATCGCGGGCGCTGATCAACAAAAGTAAATGTTTTAATATGATTACAAAGTTTTTTAAATAAATCATTATAATCATTAAAAATTCCTAGCATGATGGTTAGTTTTACCCAAAAGAAAGCAATACACTGGAGAAATCATTTCTGGTACCGTCAAAATTGTTTTTATACCTGTCTAATGGCAAATAATATTTAGCATAAATTATCATCATTTTTTCGGGAGTAAATATCTGATTCGGCTCTTAAACCTCAAATTAACTTTAAACAGAATTTATTCCATTGAAGCTTTTAATAATAAGTACAATAACAAATAAGTTTCATTGACAATCGTCAACTAGCTGGACGTATGTACAACTGATACTTGATGATGTCACCCTACCAATTCGAATATGCTGCTCGTTGGAGGTTGCCGCTCGTTAGAGGTGCCGTTAGCAGAGGTTATACTGTACCTGTCCATGAGTAGGCATGGCTGAGTGGTTACAATGTTGAACTGGTAATCATTGGATAGCCAGATTCATGTTGGTTCTAATCTCATCTAAAACTCACCTTGATGTTTCCTTGAGCAAGAAACTTTATCCTTTACTGCTCAGTACTGGCTTACTAGGAAGCAGTCACGATTGATTAATCTAAGTTGAAAGAATTTATTTCATAATCAAGCTGCAATGAATTAAGTATAATAATTATAATAACTTTTTCCACCGTTTTTATTGATCGTAACATAACCCATTTAACTCACCAAGTTCTTTTTTATGTTTGATTTTACTCCTGGAGTTTTTATGTATGAGTATAAAATTGTGGGAGTTTTTTCTAGTTCTGATTTCTTCCTGTTGTTTTCATATGTTATGTCACATCAACTATAAGTCTATATAGTAAGAATATGTTGGGTATTGTATTGGTTCTATAGACTGTACATTTAAATATAACATCTACTGTAGACCCTCTGTATAACAACCAGTATTTAGACTTGACTAAATATTATTATGTTCATTCAGAATATCTTGGCCATTCATTGAATGAATAAAGGATTTGTGGGGAGGTCTACCAATGTTATCCAGGGTTTTTACTACTGCAAGGCAAAGCACTGGCAAAGCACTTTATGGGTATGCAAAAAAGTTCTTGTTGTAAACACCTAAGGCTTTGTAAAAACATTTCTTTTACTATAAATGTGACTATATACTGTTCAGCAGATATCATTCAATCATGCAATTCAAATTTATGGACTGAAAACGAGACATTTATCACCGCCTAAGCAATCATGGATTTGTTTACTTCAACACAGATTGAAGTATTTGTTTGGGCAAGTGATACAAAGGTAGTTGCAAAATGGGGTCGAAATATGTCCGAGGTTATTCCTATTGAATGGCCGAGGAGTTCCCAATATAAATATATTGTACTTGGGTGACTTTCTTTGTATCCGAAGGTCATTATGATTTTAAACTATTTTAAGAGTGCTTCATTTGTAGTGACTGTCAGAATGAAGGAGCTATGGTCCAGTGGTAGGATGGGTTCTTATGGATCAAACCCATAGGGGCACTGCCACCCAGGTGTAAATTGGTACTGTGAGGGATCGCCTGCCTAAAGGTGATTTCCATGATCAGGGGTTATACATGTAGTACAAAATTGTTATGTTGGCTGAACATGTATTAAAATTAATATAAGTGCTCAAATTGATGTGTTTGTTAAAGACAAGTGACTGTTACATTATTCAAGAGCTGTTGTTAAGAGGTAGTTGTTATTAAGAGGTTGCTATTATTGGAAGGTGACCATTAGAAATGGTTTAACTGTACACATTATTGATATATCATTGAGGATATGTTGATATTCCAGAGTTATTTAAACTTGGTTTGATATCTCAGGGTGACTAGAATAGTTGCAAGTACATTGATCTGTGCACAATATAATTGTTGTAAGGACTTGGTATTACCTCCATTGTTCAATGTATCGATTCCCTATATGTTCTACTAGAAAATCCAATGTTTACGATATTTACTTGGTGTCTTGGCCTACAATGGTTTGGTAAATGTTTGTAATGTATACACACCTATCTGGTAACTAGACAATTAGTTTTAATGTTTTAAGTGATAATAGTTCTTCATTAATGATATCATCTCATGTTAATTGACAATCAGACTTGAGTAATGCTGCAGTGTATAAAATATTTATGTATTGTTGGGGGTGTAATTATTCATGTATACAATATTCATGTATTCCTGAATTGTTAGGGGTGTTGTCATTATGTTTAAAATATTCATGTATTGTTGAGGGTATTGTTATTATTATGAAATATTCATGTATTGCTTGAATGTCTAAATGCATAATTTATTGTTGGGGGAGCTGTTGTTATGTATAAAATGGTTTAGACATTATTGTATTTAAAATATTCATGTATAGTGCGTACAAAAAAAAAAAACGTGTTTTGGTAAACATTAGAAATGAGTCAATCCATTTCTGGGGTAGGCAGTAATGAAAATGAAATGTGTGTAATTCATTGTAACAAAATTAGCATGATGGATACCACCATTTGTTGGTAAATCGTGCTTGTATTGGTAAAAATCTTTTCCATTACACTAACAACTAAGACAATCGTAAAACATACCACATGTTTTTGTTATTGTCATCCTGAGCGTCCCTTGTAGTGGATTAGTTTATTCTATTGTTATTATAAACAGTGTTTTGTTTTTTTGTACGCACTATACTGTTAAGGGTTTTTTTATCATGTTTTGTTGTGGTGTCATTATTCATGTATTGTTGGGTGTTATTATTCATGTATAATTGTATGTTGTTGTTATTCATGTATTGTCAGAGTTGTTGTTATTCTTGTATTGTAGGGGGTGATGTTATTCATGTATTGTTTGAATGTTGTTATTCATGTATTGATGTAGTGTTGTTATCTATGTATTTTGTGGTTGTTGTTATTCATGTATTGTTAGAGTTGTCAGGGCTTTTTCTGGGGGTTTTGGGAAAAAGGCCCCTGCCCAAATTGGGAATTTTTAATGCCAATTTGGAAAAAAATCGACAAATCAACCCAATGTGGAAATTTCATCATTAATTTTTCTGCATTAAATCTTTATATGCCTTGCTTTGGTGTCTCTGAAAGTGTTGCAGTTCTCTTAAAGAGTTTGTTCTGACAGTTCAATGAGGCATTCAATGCAAATTCTCATGTATTTATTATTTTTACATGATGAAATCTCATGGTTTGTTTTGTGAAGGCAAAAGACATCTGGTTCAAAGGGAATTATTTAACAAGATTGGGATTTTTTTTCTTGAAATTGGGAAAAATGGTCATTATTTGGCATTGGGAACGGGGCCCATTATTCGGCCCCGTGAGATAGGCTGAAAAAGCCCTGGTTGTTGTTGTTCATGTATTGTCAGAGTTGTTGTTATTCATGTATTGTTTGGGTGTTGTTATTCATGTATTGTTGGGGGTGTTGTTATTCATGTATTGTTAGGTTGTTGTTATTTATGTATTGTTGGGGTTGTTGTTATTTATGTATTGTTGGGGTTGTTGTTATTTATGTATTGTTGGGGGTGTTGTTATTTATGTATTGTTGGGGTTGTTGTTATTTATGTATTGTTGGGGTTGTTGTTATTTATGTATTGTTGGGGGTGTTGTTATTTATGTATTGTTTGGGGTGTTGTTATTTATGTATTGTTGGGGTGTTGTTATTTATGTATTGTTGGGGTTGTTGTTATTTATGTATTGTTGGGGGTGTTGTTATTTATGTATTGTTGGAGGTGTTGTTATTTATGTATTGTTGGGGGTGTTGTTATTCATGTATTGTTGGGGTTGTTGTTATTTATGTATTGTTGGGGTTGTTGTTATTCATGTATTGTTGGGGGTGTTGTTATTTATGTATTGTTGGGGGTGTTGTTATTTATGTATTGTTGGGGGTGTTGTTATTTATGTATTGTTGGGGTTGTTGTTATTCATGTATTGTTGGGGGTGTTGTTATTTATGTATTGTTGGGAGTGTTGTTATTCATGTATTGTTAGGGTTGTTGTTATTCATGTATTGTTGTGTTGTTTTTCATGTATTGTTGTGTTGTTTTCATGTATTGTATGTTGTTGTTATTCATGTATTGTTGTGTTGTTTTCATGTATTGTATGTTGTTGTTATTCATGTATTGTTAGGGTTGTTGTTATTCATGTATTGTTAGGGTTGTTGTTATTCATGTATTGTTAGGGTTGTTGTTATTCATGTATTGTTGTGTTGTTTTTCATATATTGTATGTTGTTGTTATTCATGTATTGTTGGGGTTGTTATTATTCATGTATTGTTTTGGGTGTTGTTATTTATGTATTGTTGGGGTTGTTATTATTCATGTATTGTTTTGGGTGTTGTTATTTATGTATTGTTGGGGGTGTTGTTATTTATGTATTGTTGGGGGTGTTGTTATTTATGTATTGTTGGGGGTGTTGTTATTTATGTATTGTTGGGGGTGTTGTTATTTATGTATTGTTGGGGTTGTTGTTATTTATGTATTGTTGGGGTTGTTGTTATTTATGTATTGTTGGGGGTGTTGTTATTTATGTATTGTTGGGGGTGTTGTTATTCATATATTGTTAGAGTTGTTGTTATTCATGTATTGTTGGGGGTGTTGTTATTCATGTATTGTTAGGTTGTTGTTATTTATGTATTGTTGGGGTTGTTGTTATTTATGTATTGTTGGGGTTGTTGTTATTTATGTATTGTTGGGGGTGTTGTTATTTATGTATTGTTGGGGTTGTTGTTATTTATGTATTGTTGGGGTTGTTGTTATTCATGTATTGTTAGGTTGTTGTTATTTATGTATTGTTGGGGGTGTTGTTATTCATGTATTGTTAGGTTGTTGTTATTTATGTATTGTTGGGGTTGTTGTTATTCATGTATTGTTGGGGGTGTTGTTATTTATGTATTGTTGGGGTTGTTGTTATTCATGTATTGTTAGGTTGTTGTTATTTATGTATTGTTGGGGGTGTTGTTATTTATGTATTGTTAGGTTGTTGTTATTTATGTATTGTTGGGGTTGTTGTTATTCATGTATTGTTGGGGGTGTTGTTATTTATGTATTGTTGGGGTTGTTGTTATTTATGTATTGTTGGGGTTGTTGTTATTTATGTATTGTTGGGGGTGTTGTTATTTATGTATTGTTAGGGTTGTTGTTATTCATGTATTGTTGGGGTTGTTATTATTCATGTATTGTTTTGGGTGTTGTTATTTATGTATTGTTGGGGTTGTTATTATTCATGTATTGTTTTGGGTGTTATTATTTATGTATTGTTGGGGGTGTTGTTATTTATGTATTGTTGGGGGTGTTGTTATTTATGTATTGTTAGGGTTGTTGTTATTTATGTATTGTTGGGGGTGTTGTTATTTATGTATTGTTGGGGGTGTTGTTATTTATGTATTGTTGGGGGTGTTGTTATTTATGTATTGTTGGGGTTGTTGTTATTTATGTATTGTTGGGGGTGTTGTTATTTATGTATTGTTGGGGGTGTTGTTATTTATGTATTGTTGGGGTTGTTGTTATTTATGTATTGTTGGGGGTGTTGTTATTTATGTATTGTTGGGGTTGTTGTTATTTATGTATTGTTGGGGGTGTTGTTATTTATGTATTGTTGGGGGTGTTGTTATTTATGTATTGTTGGGGTTGTTGTTATTCATGTATTGTTTGGGGTGTTGTTATTTATGTATTGTTGGGGGTGTTGTTATTTATGTATTGTTGGGGGTGTTGTTATTTATGTATTGTTTGGGGTGTTGTTATTTATGTATTGTTTGGGGTGTTGTTATTTATGTATTGTTGGGGTTGTTGTTATTTATGTATTGTTGGGGTGTTGTTATTTATGTATTGTTGGGGTTGTTGTTATTTATGTATTGTTGGGGTGTTGTTATTTATGTATTGTCAGAGTTGTTTTTATTCATGTATTGTTGGGGTTGTTGTTATTCATGTATTGTTTGGGGTGTTGTTATTTATGTATTGTTTGGGGTGTTGTTATTTATGTATTGTTTGGGGTGTTGTTATTTATGTATTGTTGGGGTGTTGTTATTTATGTATTGTTGGGGTTGTTGTTATTTATGTATTGTTTGGGGTGTTGTTATTTATGTATTGTTGGGGTTGTTGTTATTTATGTATTGTCAGAGTTGTTTTTATTCATGTATTGTTGGGGTTGTTGTTATTCATGTATTGTTTGGGGTGTTGTTATTTATGTATTGTTGGGGTTGTTGTTATTCATGTATTGTTTGGGGTGTTGTTATTCATGTATTGTTGGGGTTGTTGTTATTCATGTATTGTTGGGGGTGTTGTTATTTATGTATTGTTGGGGTTGTTGTTATTTATGTATTGTTGGGGGTGTTGTTATTTATGTATTGTTGGGTTGTTGTTATTTATGTATTGTTTGGGGTGTTGTTATTTATGTATTGTTGGGGTGTTGTTATTTATGTATTGTTGGGGTTGTTGTTATTTATGTATTGTTTGGGGTTGTTGTTATTTATGTATTGTTGGGGTTGTTGTTATTTATGTATTGTTGGGGTGTTGTTATTTATGTATTGTTTGGGGTGTTGTTATTTATGTATTGTTAGAGTTGTTGTTATTCATGTATTGTTGGGGTGTTGTTATTTATGTATTGTTGGGGTTGTTGTTATTTATGTATTGTTTGGGTGTTGTTATTTATGTATTGTTGGGGTGTTGTTATTTATGTATTGTTGGGGGTGTTGTTATTCATGTATTGTTTGGGTGTTGTTATTTATGTATTGTTTGGGGTGTTGTTATTTATGTATTGTTGGGGTTGTTGTTATTTATGTATTGTTGGGGGTGTTATTTATGTATTGTTGGGGTTGTTGTTATTTATGTATTGTTGGGGTTGTTGTTATTTATGTATTGTTAGGGGTGTTATTTATGTATTGTTGGGGTTGTTGTTATTTATGTATTGTTGGGGGTGTTGTTATTTATGTATTGTTGGGGGTGTTGTTATTTATGTATTGTTGGGGGTGTTGTTATTTATGTATTGTTGGGGTTGTTGTTATTTATGTATTGTTGGGGTTGTTGTTATTTATGTATTGTTGGGGGTGTTGTTATTCATGTATTGTTGGGGGTGTTGTTATTTATGTATTGTTGTGGTGTTGTTATTTATGTATTGTTGGGGTTGTTGTTATTTATGTATTGTTTGGGTGTTGTTATTTATGTATTGTTGGGGTGTTGTTATTTATGTATTGTTGGGGGTGTTGTTATTCATGTATTGTTGGGGTTGTTGTTATTTATGTATTGTTCGAAAGTTTGACTTTCATGTTTGTTTATCTATGTGAGAAAAAAGAGATTTGTTGTTGTAGGATTAAAATTAAGTTTTTTGCATTTTAGGAATAAAAAAGGATAGTAGAACTTGCATTTATTTTATGACTTTTACCATTGAAAAGAAAAAGAGAAAACCAAAATTTAAGCTAATTACTGCTTACTGGGTCATGAATTCACATGGTCTGATGAGTGATTTTTGAAAAACTCTGTTTAATTTTATTTGTTTTACCATTATTGACTGTTTAATTGGTAAACTAAGTTGACTTTGTTGAAATAGGTTGTTAGATCTATGTTATACAAGTCATGTCTACTATTGATATTTTCATGGCTTAAAGCAGCTTGCTTATAGATTTGGTTAATTTTATCATACATGTCAGTATCTGTAAATGTGGTACAAAAATGAATTTTTGATATTTTAAGACAATGACTTGCCTGTATATTGTGAAATATAATAACATTAAAGTAATAAAATATGCACTTAAATCATTTATACAATTACTAATGAGTTTTTTATACATAAAATCATTATATTTACAGTATTATAATTTATAGACTATATGCAGAATTCAAATATTTGGGTTTTCCCCTGTGGTACAAACAAACTTTCACCGTCACAATTAAATTATATGTACAAAGAACAATAGGATTTAATTGGTATTTTTGTGTTTTTAGCTATAATGTGTGGGAAACTTTGTTTGTAAGGCCTCAGCACAGACAGAAAAAACCACATAAATTTGAAATCGGAATTAGATCTGTTTGCACTAAAATTGTGGTTATCAGAACACTGCTTTAAAGTACTGCTTCCAAAATGTTTCAATACAATTTTGAGAGTTTTTGAGAATTTGATATTTAAGTTGAAATCCATAGACAGGCTGCTTTAATGGGAAAATGGATTTCTATATTTCAAGTATTTAACTTGTAATGTTTAATAGCATTTACTTGCATTGAAAACGTAAATACTAGTTTGTTTTATTCTTGAAGAATGGATTCATCCAATTTATAATGTAAATAACAAGACTTTTTTATTTGTTAATTATCATGTTAAAGTTTTAAACATTTGCTGTTGTAATCATACAATAGGACTTGTAAATATTTGGTAACATAGTTTATGGAGAAAAATATAACTGGTGGTGAGGGTGTGTTACATGTACTTAGTATTGAAGTATCACTGAAGACTTCTTTTCTTTTGTTCTGATGTATTAAATCCTCTTCATAGAGAGTTTGTTAATGTGTCATTATACAATATTTTGCTTGGTAATAAAGAATATTAAAGTTGAAAAATTGATGAGACTTTCAATGAGTCAATATTCCAATCACCATTTGAGGCTATGAAATGGGTTACTTTTCAAAAGCTAATGTTATACAGCACATGTACTTTTTAACAGTGTACTTGTCAATTTAACATTCATATACAATCTCTGCTTGTAATTGTTGGACTTCAGTATATGCTATATTTAAGTTACAAATAAATAGAAAACATAGTTCAAGTCAAACATAGATAGTATTAATCTAGTTAATATAAGATGGCCTAATTTGATCAAAGATAAGATTACTTGACTTCAGCCTTTTGAGTCCTTGATGAACATAGGAATGCAACCACTCTCTTCCAAGGCACATTTTTTTGGAAATTGTTGTTGCAGTTTCTGCACCAGTCTTTTTATAGAATCAAGTTGTTAGCCCAATACAAACTCCCAGAGAACTAGTGAGTTCTATACCTCTGATCTCTACATGTATACCTGTTTTCTGGCTTGGAAATTGCCCTGCCAGGAGATGAATATCCTGCCAGCATAGCTCTCAGAGACTTACAAGGGAATTAACCACATAATGTTAGCACTCAATGCAGAACAGACAATTGGGTTTACATTGCTGATAAATAGGCTGCAGAATTGTTTACCTACCACAATATACTTGTTACCTAGGCTACTTAATGTAATCAGATTTATATTTATAATAATAAATCATTCATTTTGTATTTTCAGGAATTTTGGCGCTATAGTAATGTGACATGTTCAGCTTATCCATTAACAGAAATTGATTCCATTAGTCCAAGTGGAGAACCTAGTATGTATTATTCTTATAAACATTTGTTTGTGCACCAATTGGTTGGTGTAGTCAGTAGTATGCCTGACTAAGAAACAAGGGGTAATGGAATTTCTTCCTTTGCAAGACCTACATCACATATTAAGGGGAAAATGGTTGTTACTCACTCTTTTTTAGCTTGACTTTACGAAGTAAATGGAGAGCTCTCCTACTTGCCCTAGCGTCGACGTCCACATTTCTGATTAAAGTTTTTGTTTATCCCCCCTTGAACTTAGAGTTTTCTTTAAAAATGTTTGTTTTTACTGCAACTGTTTTATTTCTTTGGGTATCGACTTCAAACTTTAAATATATGTTCCTTATTATCAACCTCATCTCAGGTGTTAAGGTTCATAACTCCAAATATTTTTTTTTCTAAATTACCCCCCTTGAACTTAGAGTTTTCTTTAAAAAATATTTATTTTTACTGCAACTGTTTTATTTCTTTAGGTATTGACTTCAAACTTTAAAGATATGTTCTTTATTATCAACCACATCTCATGTGACAAGGTTCATAAGTTCAAATACATTTTTTAAAATTGTCTCCCATGAATTAAAAATTTTCTTTAAATTTTTTTATATTTTTTTTACTTTAAATTTGTTAAGATTTTCAAAAATTTTCAAATTTTAAAATATGTATGTTTCTTATCATCAGCCACATCTCCTGTGACAAATACTTACTTAGTCGAGCATGCTTTCTCCTCTGACAGCTGCTCTTGTTTATAGTTTCGACTGTTTTGCGCTAAACCTATGACCTGTAGTTTTTGGTCATGAATTATTTACCAAGGCCATTTTTGTGCCCACCATTTATCTAGAATGGTGAATGTCAGCCACTGTGCTTTTTATTAGACTACTGTTGACTAAGTGAATATTTCCATGCCATATATTTGTAATATAGATGTTCTATATAATTATATATGTTAATATTTTTAATCTGATGATACTATGTTAATCTATTATAATTATAGATTATGATTCAGCATTGATGATTGCTATAGATGGTGAGGAAGATGATCATTTAGAAATGTTAGAAGGTGGAGTAATGAGACAATTATTAGATGATAAATGGAAAACATTTGCTAGGGTATGTGCTTATGTTACTTGATTCAATTTTGGTAGTGTACATAGCTTTACTGTCTTTGGAGTTAGGAGGTTTTAGAAAAGTATGAGTTAGAAAGAGTCATTTTGGTCACTATGGCATGAAATCTATGCATTATTTCTAATGCTCATAGATTTACTATCATTGGCCGAGACAACTAAATGTGTATATACTGTAACTAATTTGGCAGAGTATGTATGTACCAGTCATTAAAATTCAGATTAAAAGTTGCAAGCAAGTCTGGCTAGTAATTAAAGAATTTTTACCAGCGGCAATATATTTTTACTAGTCCAAACCTTTTCAATTAACACACCAGAAACTGGTAAGTAAAGGCAGTGCAACTGCATAGAGTCATTCTCTCACATTTTATTCATTATAATACAATAAATAAATTCAGTCATAGAGATAGAAATACCAATTAAATATACTAGGAAGCCGGGCTAGTAATTAAGGAATTTGTACAAGCTCTATGGAAAAACTACTAGTCATTAGCTGTTGGGCTAGTGCGAAAATCGACCACTCATATATACATTCTTGACCTAACAAGGGTGGAATGGGGCTCCTGAATACAGATAGGGTGATATAGGCTAGTATCTGGCTTTGATTATATTAGGCATATTTCTTAATGTTTCTATTACTTGTAGAGAGTCTATATAATGTTATTTATTGTTGCTGTTGTTGTTTATTTTCAGAAACGTTTTATACAAAGATTAATATTAACATTTATACATTTATCATTGATAAGTGTAGCTGTTTATCTAAGACCAGCTTCTGAGCTTAATTCTTATAAATCTGCTAAAGATGGGGTAAGATTTATTATTGTATTTCTTCTAATGTTACTGTCATTTTCTATTGTCCAGTGTAATGCAACTACTATGGACACACATGTTTGCATTGTCACATGGACTTATATATAACAAAACAAATTGCACATATATCTGAAATTTGTTGAATTTCAGCCTAAGAGTGATAATATGACACAACATAACACTATGCGCGATAGGCAATATGGGATTATTATATTTATCACTTAAATAAAAGGTCTGAAGATAGAGCATACTAGATTAGGTTGCACTCTGTGGATTTGGAAGCTGACTTCTGCACCTGATCGTTTGCTGTTATATTGTAAAAACTATGACAATCAAAGTCTCTTAAACCCAGAAACCAGACTTTTTGGCTTCTGTTTTCAGGGTTCTGTTTTAAGAGAAATTACTACTCATGCATATGAATTCATTTCTGTTGCTGGAAGACGATGATTTAATTTTAATCATACTCACAACAGAATGATTTGCTTTTTTGTGAGTGTTACATTTAGACTTTGAACAAGTGACAATTGAAGTTAAGAATTCTTAATGTATTTGTATGTGAAAACTTCTAATAAATTCTAATTCTTGTTAATTATTGACTTGTTTTATTTGTAGGTACGTTTTACAGCAGAAATCATAGTATGTTTAATGTGTTTAGGATATTTATGTTTAGAAGTCATTGAGATTGGAGCTCAGGGTGTATTTGCTTTCTTCAAGAATTGTGTAAGTAAAAATGATATTAATAATAAAAATGATAATAGTTATAATAATGATAATAATAATAATAAAAATATTTAATTAGGCAACTCACCTAGGCAAGCCAAGATTTTCGTAAGAGCCTCCACAATATTTACTATGAAAACACGTACACAAATGACAGCATAATTATGATATTTTAAGTAAAACTTTTATAACAATATTGTGTACTCATAGTGGTTAGAATAGTAAAAGAATGAATGATTTTTGTGTGAATGGAGTTGGCAGCATTTACGGCGATGTTTCTTTTTGTTTGTCTTGAAATGATAATTTCAAACATTTCGACCAATAATTTAAAACGTGGTTATGTTTACACACTTCTTTATTGACTAAAAATGCAGTACATGAGAGTTAAGAAAAGCATTTACCCGGTATTATAATTTGCTGGTACACTGAAAGGACACCGTCAAAAAGCTTATTACTAACTCAGTCAGGAATACGTTTGCGAATCCGGATATCTTGCAAACTTAGTTAAATTTCATTTTTCATCCAATTAGTTTCAAATTTTCAACAAATAAATCCCTTGTATATTTTATATATTACAGAGACATGCTCCAGATCATACTATATTTATGGTATCATGTTTACTTATATTAGTTTGTATACCATTTCGTTTTATTGGACTACAGACAGTGGAAGATATATTATTGATATTATCTGTGCCTGGATCTTGGTTCTTTTTACTTTTCTTTGCAAGGTAAGTAACTCTTGTTTGTACCAGAATATTTGTTGACCAGGAGTTATCTCTCTTTGAAATTTGATTTTTTGCTATATTGAAATTTTCTTGTTTGTCGTCTTCAAGTAGCTTGATTGTGTAAAATAATTATTTTTCCACTAGCCAGAATCAATTTTCACTAGCCTTGGGCTTTGGGCTGGTGAGTTAGGCAAATGCTGAATTGGATATCAGAAATTATGAATGATTTTAATCTGGCATTTCCAACTTCCTTAGTTGAGTAAAATTACCCATTTTATTAAAACTGACAGATTTTTTAATGCCTTAAGTAAAAATTGTTAAGTTTAATTATAATGCATGGTTGACAATGACTCATACACTACTAATGCAATAAAAAACACCCCATAGAGTTATTAATGTTTGCTTTCAGGTAAGAGTTGAGAAGAATATATTTTAGCTTTCATTGCTTGAAAAAACTTAAACTCTTATAAATGATTTTGTTACATTAATAAGAAGTTTATAATAATCAAGAATCTTTGAATAGGGGAGGGCAAGGGACAACACACACTAATAGCTAGCTCTGCCTGTTTGAATTTCATCGAAAAACACAACACAATACTTGTTATTACATTGACTAAGCCAGGTTGACTCTTAGTGTTTACAATATTTGTAGGATTATGAAGCAGAGGAATGAAGTATTTAATCTTTGTTTTTATGACTTTGTTTTTATGACATAATCTAAGCTAAGTCAACTACAACTTTGATTTCAGAATATATCAGGATACCGGACCATTTGTTGTAATGACATATGTTATGTTAAATACAGACATACGTAGGGTCGCTATTATCTGGATTATATTTGTTAGCCAATTTGGTTTAGGTATAAAACAAGTATTTTTAATGCACTTGATAACCTTTGTCACTATAAAAACTAGCATAGCACTTTGAAAAAATGGCAACACCAAAAATCACCTTACAAAATATTTTAAAATGTTTGAAGTTTTAATATCACTTCATTGTAGAATTATTTTTATGTGCTGGGTGTGATGCTGGAATATTGAATTTTGTTAATAAAGTATTCTCTGCCTAGCTAGCTCAGTCAATAGCACACAAGTCTACTGGTCAAGGGGTAGTATGTTTGATTCCCAGGTGGGGGCATGTTTTTATGGAACTTGGTCATGAAATATTTCTATGACCATTCTACCTCCTACCACTGATTCTAAGTCATGTAGGGCATTTGTCATTTACTGACAGAAGTATGTGCACAGTAACTGGTTAACAGCTAAATCTGGAGATTTAGCCACTCCAGGAATGGTAAGTTGGTTGACTGACCATCGTAATATGACCTATACAATATGTTGCTATGGCGTTATACGCAACCCAAAAAAAAAGAAATTATTGGTAAAGACTTTATAGCTGATTATGATGTAGTCATGAGATACGAGAAACACATTAATGGCGGGTTTAGCACAAATTGGTTGTAACTCAATATAATAAAAGAACGAGTTAGGACCGTTTTGTGCTAAACCTGTGAATGCGGAAATGGATTTTAAAGTTAAATAATGTTTGAATGCACACATTACAATTATTTGGAAGCCAAGGCACTTCTTAGATCACTAAAATGTTTGCACCAAATATGTACATATTCTGCATGGTTGCATGAGCAAGATTCACTGTAAAACATTTAACTATTGCCCATTCAGCTTATGTTTATTGCATGGTTTGTTAGATCTGTGGCATTGGTTCAGATGCTAGAACAGTATGAACTTAAGGCATTCATAGTCTGATTACTAGCCCCAGTTAGTCAATCCCTTAAATGAAAACTATTGGGGTCATATTCCCTTGGGTATCAGGCCTTTTTTTCCTTATATAACAGAGGCCGTTAACAGGCGCCTTCCCCTTTTGAAATTTCTTTAAAATCATGCAGTTTTCCCCAAGTTTGGAATTTACCTTGGATATTTTGTTCCCCTTTCAATGAAGTTGCAATAAAATTTCCCCAAATGTTCTATATATAAAAAGGCCCCAAGGCCCCTTCCCCAAGTAATGAAAAAAAGCTCTGGGTATGGACTAAAACTCTGACTTATTCTTTGTTGGCACTGATAAAGAAAAACATTGATACATCCTTATGTCACTAGAGATTTTTCCCCTATTTAATATATACTAATGGACAAAAGTTTTGTCCGGTCTACAAAAAACACAATATCTTTTTTGTTTGTTATTGCACACTCATACAGTTGGTATCGTTAGAAAGAGATTGTTATTATGCATTGAATAAAAGAATTGTGAAATTTGAGCAAATTCTGTCGGCACAGTTATGTGTTGAAAATTTACATTGAGGATTTACAAGTTACAATTGATTGCGTTGAGTGAGTTTTAAATGAAACATTTTTTTCAATGTGTGTGTGACCCCCATTAACCCAAATGAGTTTGGTGCTCCTTTTACGCATCGATGCTACAAGTTTGCAAAGGAATCTAGCCGGAAGACCAGAAAACTCATTTGGGTTATTGGGGGTCACACACTATTGAAAAAAATGTTTCATTTTAAAACTGACACAACGCAATCATTTGTGACTTGCAAATACTCAATGTCAATTTTCAAAACATTACTGTACCGACATAACTGACTCAAATTTCACAATTATTTTTTTATTCAATGCGTAATATCATCCTCTTTCTAACGACACCAAATGTATGAGTGAGCAATAACAAATAAAAAAGATATTATGGTTTTTGTAGACCGGACAAGACTTTTGTCCATTAGTATATTATGCCTGTTTGAACCAATGATGTCCCATATTAACATGGTATAAATTTGTGATAACATTATTGTTATACTGCATAACTGTATGAACCTTGCTTGTTTAATATTTTTCAAGACTACACATTACTCTCTTGTATTGACTTTTGTTTCATTCAGCATTTATCTTGAAGTATTTTCATTGCAAATTCTAACTGAACTGCTCAAGAACAATAACTTGAAAATCATTTTCTCTAAATCCAGGATTACTTCCCTTTGATTGATTTTCAGGTTACTTACAAGTGTATCAAATTCACAGAGTCCTTACATAAGTTATAAATAACAATAAATCAACTACAACAAAAAGGCTGCCCTCTTCTAAAACAGCGTAGAAATTTATAGGTCGTTTGTGTTAATGCTGGACCCCTATTTGCCGTTAATATTTTTTTAAACTATAACAGCGATTTTGCTAAAAATTTTAATTCAATCTTATTTCAATTTTTCCTTCTAGGATTTAAATTTTCAGAGAATTTGGAGTATAAGAAATATAAGAATTTTCTTTCGTTCTAATCCTTTCAAGGAATATCTTATTTGTACATCTGTAAACTTTGTATATTCTTGTAATTTTGTGATATTCTGAGAATAAATATGTTTAAACTAAATTTTCAGAAATTTTAATAGAAAAATAAAAAAGTTTTCCTTAAGGTACAATGCAAAATATTTGGAATTTTTTATCTAAAATCCGGCGGGAGGTAAAATAAGCTGTTCTGATTATAACATTGTCATACAAAGTCCTGTGCGTTAACTGTAAATTTGTCGCTTAAATAAACACTCGACGGTCTACTGAATTGTAAAGCAGAGGCCCGTCTTTAAAATCGTACGTGTAGAATATGTATAGATTTTGACAATACAGACGACAGTGATGATGATATTTGAGTTTGTATATATACTGTTATACTTTGTTATCAAATAAAATTTCTAACCGGGCCTCATATTTAGCTATTATTTTGTATCTACTGTTATGTGGCTGTTCTGATTATGGCACATACCCATTTAACAAAAGTCACTTTTTGGCTTCAAAATTTGCATTGCATGTCTATGGGAAGTATGTTATGTAATTAAAGAAAAAAATCAGAATTTTTGGATTTGAGAAGGAAAATCTCGTTATGATGACATACACAATTTGAGTTAATTTCATCTGATAGTAATTGAGATATTTCAAGATTTTAGGGGTCCAGCTTTAACGCAAACGACCTATATATATATTCATTGGTTTTAATGCAAAATCTAGGCCTTCATTATGAAACTTACAATGCACTCCCATAAATTTTTAGGGTAAACGAATACACATTTACCCATGAAAAAAGAGGAAACAGTCATCTGATTATGAACAATATCCAAAATCAGCATTAATTATTTTATCAGCATATGATTAAAACTATGTTTCATGAATAAGCTTTTAATAATTATAGAAAATTCAGTTTTTATTCAAATTTTATTTGTTCATGAACTTACAGAGGACTACAGAGCCCCTAAAGTGACATTTTAAAATATTTTTTTTATTATCACAACTATTTTGTTTAAACATAATATTATTTCGTTTATTCGAAATATCATTTTGATTTAACGAAATAATATTACGTTTAAACGAAATAATTATTTCAAAAAAAGAAATATTATTTCGAAAAAAACGAAATAATTATTTCGAAAAGACAAAATAATTATTTCGATTTAACGAAATAATATTACGTTTAAACGAAATAATATTTTGTATAAATGAAATAATATTTAGAAAAAACCCCAAAATAATTATTTCGAAATAACGAAATAATTATTTCGAAAAAACAAAATAATATTATTTCAAAAAAACAAAATTATTTCGTTTAAACGTAATATTATTTCGATTAATCGAAATAAAATTTCAAATAAACGAAATAATATTTTGTTAAAATGAAATAATATTTCGTAAAAACGAAATGATATTACGTTTAAACGAAATAGTTGTGAAAATAAAAGTATTTCAAAATGTCACTTTAGGGGCTCCGTAGAGGACACTGTAAATACAGCCTTTTATGTACAATAAATTGCTACAGTTATTATTAAACATGACAGGGTTCTAGATAATGAATATCACAGTTTATTGGATGCACTTTAAACAAAACTTACATAACACATATCATATAACCAACCTTTCATACGGAAAATCACTTCTTTGTCAGTCATTTATTGCATGACTTCATATTTCTACGTTTAAATTTTAACTTATGGTATATTAATTTTGTCAAATAACTGACCTTGAAAGTACAAACACGTGCCTAAAATCTAGATAAATATTTATGTATTTAAGATTTTTTAATCATTGTAAACGCTGGGGTCCAATGTTGCGTGAGGTTTAAAAAAGTAATTATGGGTAATAAAATTGTGTGATTTTTTTCAAGTATTGCTAATTGATCAATTTTGTATTTGGTTTTGATCGCAAATTTGGACCAATCAGAGACTAGAATGATGTGGTTTTATTTTTTGCCCAAAATATGAAAATTATCGCTGATTGTCATTATTACTTACAAATTATCATTCAGGGGGTATTTGATATTTGAAAAAGGAAGATAGCTTGCAGTATGTAAATTTTAACACATACTTAAATCAAACATATTTAGTTACCAATTTAAAGCATATTTACATAGGAATATTAGCATGTAAAATGAACATTTGTTGAACCTCTGCACTTTTCAAAAATATTTTTCCATGGTGTTTACTTACAATTATTGAGCGTCCTATATTCCAATTTATTTTGATAAGTCATTGAGAGTGTCTGCTTATTTTAGATTTCAGAATATGACTGAGCTCATTTTTTATCTTATAATCTAAATAGTATAATGATGTGAATTGTGTCGTTATGGAAATTGAGGCTTACTTTCTTCCATAATGCTAGGTTTACATCTGGCCACGATTACCACGATGTCCCCGATTCCAGAGCATCGTGGCGAACGTAACAGAGGGTTGAGTCGAATCGGGGTGATCGTTAGGGAGCGTAACGGAACGTGGTTGAATCGGGGACATCGTGGGCATCGGGACAGATTTTAAATCAAACTTAAATTTCACCACGATTGCCCCGATTTATTTTCTAATCGTGACAGAGCGTGGCTTTCGTAACAAAACGTAACGGAACGTACCGAAGCGTAACAGAACGTAACAGAACGTGGAGTACAATCGCAACAGATCGGGACCAGCGTGGACACATTCATAATCCCGCGTCGCTGGGAAAGAATTATTTATTGTTTAAATATCAAATCGTGACGTAAAACGTGGTCATTTGTCTCAAATCGTAGGTCAAATCGCAGGAGATCGCAACAAAGCGGCTTTGTCGTGGGAGATCTTAACAGGACGTAACGGAACGTGTTGGAGCGTGGAAACCAATCATGTTGATCGCAACAAAGCGTAACAGAACGTGATGCAAATCGTGGGCTCGATCGTAGCAAAGTGCAGTAGAGCGCAACAAAACGTGCTGATTTCGTAAGGAAGCGTAACAGAACGTGGAGTATACCATTTAATCGTAGAGCTTCCCGATTTTTTTTGCCTCTGGCTAATCGGGGAGATCGTGGCCAGATGTAAACCTAGCATAAATCTGAAATATTTATTTATAAAAGTGTGCTTGCTCCAAGTGCTCTGTTTGTATTTTTAGTTTGTACAATTAAATAATTACAACCTTTGGCACTTATGCAAATTACATACATTGTATTAGCAAAATATCATTTATTTTTAATGGAAGTCAGTTCCTATGATTTCGATCCTTTAGTAACATACATTTATGTGAGGTTTTGTAATATTTTACTTAACTGTCAGTGGCGCAATTCTTTCACTCCACTAATCTATACGGATCCTTTGTATAGAAGTACTGTTGTGAGTATTTAAATCAATGGGGTGAATGTATGTAAAATTGTCAGTTGAAAAAAACAACAACAATATATGTTGGTATATTTTTTTGATCATGTTAAATTGAACACAATCAGTGTATATATTTGGAAGACAACTTTATTTTAGTGACAAGAGATACTATATTAGGATAGATTATGTTCTGTGTGACCTAGTTGAAATAAAAATTGGGTGTTGTCTTGCTAAATAAGCCACAAATATTCTCATGATCAAACAAATAGTTTATGACTGTAAGATAGTTATTACTTTTAGTACATTATAAAATATCAGTATAATGTATGCTGTATTTAGACAAATAAGTTTTATACAACTGTCTGTGGTGCATACATTAACCCCACTGATTTAAATACTTAACATTGATTTGATAATTCCTGTATATAAATACAAATATCTTTTATCCGGATTTTTCAACAAAAAAATTTGGCTTATAGTTGGGCGAAACCCAGTCGGGCAGTAGTTAGGCTATGTATAGTTATAATTACTCAAATTGTACCTGCATTACAGGACTTAATTAGTTAGAAGATTAAATTTAGACACAATTGCACATTTTTACAGTTTTTGTCCATATATGTTGTTCCTTAAAATTCATGCTGAGGAAAAAGGTCAGACAGGAATAATGTTTAATAGGGTCAAAGCTAAACTTTCAGCACAGATGACACATCACTTTGGGCAGAGACATAGATAACATGTCTCTGCTTTGGGCAAGTTGTTTTGTAGAACCTGTTAGAATGGCAGAACAGAAAAGGGCAGAGGACCCTTTTGTTTAAATGGAACAATTAATATGTGACCGAATCTGTGATTTTTATTATAATTACTTTGTTTCAGCTATTATTATCTGAGATGCACAATAATATGTTTGTGTTTTAATACAACTTTGATGTGCATGAGTTTTATTCTAATAGTTTTTGTCCTTTTAAGTAATGTAATGACAATTATTATGAGTCTGTGAAATTAACATGAGTCTTGTTTCCCGGAACTATCAATTTGATGAACATTGGGTATATAAGTAATTTTGATCTTAGTTTTATATAATTTCAATTTGACATTAGTCTGTGAAAAAACAATCAGTTTTATATGGATGACTACACTGCTTGGGCAACATAAATTTTGCTGAGAGCAGATTTAGATTGTAGTAATCTGATTTTTGGGCAACCAGACTTCAAATGTTAAGAGTTGTGTAAAGAAGTTGCTACCTATCATTTTCAAAAATTGCAATTTTGTGTTAAAAATAACTAATGCAACAGTTTTGCTTCAATTAATTGAACCAAGATTGCAACCTTAAAAAAGGTTGGCTGAAATGTTCCAAATATATTCAGTTAGGCTATATTGTAGCCAAGCGTTTCATTGGAAATCCCTATGTAGCACTTGGTTGGGCATTCTTGTTCTCAGACCTTGTAAGATTCTTGATACTAGATCGAGAATCTTGATTTAGCCTCGGGTACGTTGATAGGGATATCCTTACACAGTTTGGCTCCTTAAATTCACAGACTTTGAAGTTGAAATTTACCAATTTGACATTGTTTACCTAATATCATGACGTACTAACATTATAATGTATTTTATTTCCTCTATTAACAGGAGTGTAAAACTAACAGGACCATTTGTTACAATGATATATAAAATGTGTGTGGGTGATCTGTTTAGATTTGGTATTATATATGTTATATTTCTAAGTGGCTTCACTTTAGGTGAGATATTTATTGAACTTTGTTATATTCAATGTTGCCATTTGAAACCAATGGAATCTGCTTTCAGATTTACCCCAGGAGCAATGATATAAATGTGTCTGCATGGATTTCTAAGGAACTCAAGTTTTTTTTTGCGGGTTAAGCACTAAGCGGACGTGACTCACTCTTTACTTATATTGAGTTATGACCATTTTGCGGTAGACCTGCGATTTGCATTAGAGGTCCAAAATTGACCAGGAAATTCATTTCAATTTTAAGTAGAGGATTGGGAATTAGACTTTGCCATTCTGGGATGCACTGTAATATGTTTTGTGTAGATTGTCAGCTTCACTGAGTGGTTATTATGTTAGACTGCATGGTTATCATTTATTGATTGCTAGTTTGATGTTGGATGCAAACTCTTTCCGAACCAACTTTGTTGCTTTTCTTGAGTCAAGAGAAGCTTTATCTTACTTGCTTTCAATACCATGCTGTAAGGAGAAGATTCTTCTCGTGTTCTAAGGGTAGGCTTGAAATAATCTTATAAAGAAGGTCAAGAAAAACCAATAGATTTAACCCATACATCAAAGTTTTGAAACTGCTTTAATAAAAAACCCATAGAGGTTTGAACAGACATAAATAAACTTGAATTAATGCTGTAACATTTGTTTACAAATAATAATATTCATATTGTAACTATAAACCTATAATCATATTTATGATAAATAATATTTTTGTATATGTTTTAGCAATTTTATTCATATTTATCATAAATGATATTTTTGTATATTTTAGCTTTTTACTTCTTGTTCCGTGACATCAACCAGGAAAGTTTTAGTACTCTACCATCCACTATAATGACATTATTTCAAATGACACTTGGTGAATTTAAGGTATTTATAAAACTTTTCTATTTCTGACTTGACGACACAAGTATATATATATATTGTATTGTGAGGTCATGTGAAAAATGTTTGTCCTATCACATACATCTGTATATTATAATGTGCACTTGTTTGAATGTATGAGAATTAAGCTAGTTTGCTGAAAAGTTTGTACTTAAAGAAGAATTCTGTGTTATTTAATTCCATAGGGGTTGCAATATTTTTAATGCATTTTTTTCTAATTATCTTGGTAAATTACAAGCCTTGATTGATCAGTTACCATTTTGACGCAGCAGTTTGCACACCAATGGAGAAAAATTGTAGGCTCAATTTGGTCCTGTAATATGGTATATTTTTTATTTACAATTTCAGCAATAATATTGCATATACAGATCTATATTTGAACTTCAAGAAAATGTAAAATGTGTATACTTTCTAGTTTATTTTTTATTGCTCATGCGCCCTTGAATAGGGTAAGGTGCAGCAAATTTGAATCCATGCCTTCGTCATGGTCTAAATGTTGTGTCTGATATTGCTTTTAGAGATACAAATGTTGCTGTATGCCAATTTGATTAATTTTGTCAGTCAACAACAAATGGTCAGGACTCATAATGTATATGTCTATGTAACATACATTGTATTTTATAACTGTACAAAAAATGTTTTATATATTATGGTAATAGGTTTAGGTCTAATCATGTTTTTTGTCATTAAAATATGTCATGTACATGTATATGTTTGTTATAACTTTGTATGTTAAAGTTCACAGATGATAACTTGACTGATTGTCATGGTCAATATACAGTTGATGGTCAAAATGCATGTATGTTTGTGATAGAATATCAGTAATTACCATAATTTTTCTGGAGCACTAGCCGAATTTATTATGTTGTAGTGAAATACAAAATCATGAACTAGACCAACTATGTAAAATAAGAAATTTTCATTGGCCCAAATCAATCATCATTGGGTCTATGATTCGAGATAGTGGGTTTAAAGAAGACTGTACAATATATCTTTGATAACTACATGTATGGTCATTGTCATAGAAATTGATTCTGACTACTGAAAATAATTATATCCCCGCTTCGAAGAAGAGCGGGGTATACTGTTTTACCCTTGTCCGTGCGTCCGTCCGTCCATCCGTCCGTCCGTTACAAAATTTCCGTCGCAGTTTTCTCAGCAACTATAACATGCAGCAGCCTAATACTTTGCATATTGCTTCATCCCATAGTCCCATGTGGTGTAAAGCGATTTCATGCTCCTTGCTCATCTACTTCCTGTTTGTCGCATATTTTTAGATTTTGGCGGGGGTATCACTAGTGAGCATTAGCTCACAGATTTACTTGTTGTTATAGAATTAGGCTTGTGGATAAATTGGCGAATTTCTAAAATTATAATATTATGAATTAGGTTTAGTAACTGAACATTTTTAGTGAAGACTTATGTAGTTATACCCCCGCTTCGAAGAAGAGGGGGGTATGCTGTTTTACCCTTGTCCGTGCGTCCGTCCGTTACAAAATTTCCGTCGCAGTTTTCTCAGCAACTATAACATGCAGCAGCCTAATACTTTGCATATTGCTTCATCCCATAGTCCCATGTGGTGTAAAGCTATTTCATGCTCCTTGCTCATCTACTTCCTGTTTGTCGCATATTTTTAGATTTTGTTAAATGAAAGTTACATTATGATAGTCATATTTCTCACAGCGGGGGTATCACTAGTGAGCATTAGCTCACAGATTTACTTGTTTTTAATGTAGTTATATAAGTGAGTCCTCATTTATGATGGTCAAGTGGTTAAGACACATATCTTATTTTTATCTTTATTTTGCAATTGATTTTTTTGTATACAAACATCAGTCAGTGTATCATCTATGGACTATATTACATGGTGTTTATATGTATGTTACATTGTTGTTTATTGTCTAATCAACTAGCTAACACGTGGAGGTGGAAGCAAGGTATTGTCTAGTCATGTGACCTCATCACATGTTTTATCTGTTCAACCAATCCTAGCCTTTCTCTTTGCTTAGATATTATAAAGATGTTTCACTAATTATATGTTTGTGTCAAAGCCTTCATATTAATCATTTATCTTATACTGTATTATGTGTGAAATTAAGTTTTGTACTCATAGTGATGGAGACTGGCAAAGCTAGTATGTTGGGTAAGAAATGACAGGCACAGTGATAGAATAATCCTGTCTGTAATAGCTCTTATGATATGTTGCAAAATTTCCATAGGATTTGGAGCATGAATTATTTGAACTTATTTTTCATGCTCTAGCATAGAGACCCTGGATTAACATGGAAAAATTGTGGTTTATCAATGAATTCAGACTTTATTTATAAAGCACTTAGAGACAAAAATGTTAGCAGTAAACTGGTCATATAGATGGTGCCTCTGGTCAAGTGGTAAAGATAACTGACTTAAAATCATTGTATAAACTCTCACTGAAGAGAGTTGTGGGTTTGAGCCTAGGTGCCAGCCATGGCCGTATATGTTAGAAAGTAAGTTGCTTAATTACAGAGGTTATGTGTCCATGTCTAGATATTGAACAGGATAAGGAACAGTGGTAGGTATGAAACATACTTTGTGTTACAAATATTTTGAATTGTTGAAGATATATGAAAGGAATTTGGTGATTTGTTTCAACTCCTACAAAATTATGATTAGTGAAACATCTTAATTGTTTGAACCATTTAAAATATTCATACCGTCAATCATTAAATAGTATTGTGATCTTTTAATTATGTGAAAATAAGTTTTTTTAGATTTGCAATGAAATAACATCAATTATGTTCTTCAAATTTTAATGCCTTTTATATTAATGTCATTTTAATATTAAATCAAGGACAGCCAGTGTCTACCGGTTTATTGATCAACTTGTATTTGTAATCACTCTGCTGGTTTCACAGGAATGTGCCAGCTGGCCTGGCTTTGTGCATATTGCAAAGACTTAGCTTGCCTGTCTGTCTTAAGCATTGTAAAGGGTATGAAAATAGTAAAGCAAAGTTTGTGTTACATTTCAGAAAAATATTTGTAATTCTTTAAAACAGAGACATGTTTAAAACTATAGTTAAAGTGTGATTTAGAGTCTGCTTCCATTTACATGTTCAGCCAAATTAACATATTAAATATCCATGTCTCTATACAGATCTTGGTGATTTCAAGTTATATAACTATGTAATGATTGACAGTAAATGATAATGTTTATAGGTTTGTTTGTTCTATGTTTATTTGTTCTGTCTTATCATGATTTATTTGTTCCTAGTTCAGTTTGTTTATGTTTTAGTTCTTGTTTATTATTACTGCCATGTTTTTATGAGACATTGATCAACAACTATTTTAAGGTTTGGAACTGTTAACAGTTGGTAAACTTGTTAGAGATCTCAGTAGAGTTATCATTTAGAAGATCTATCTTCAAGACTTACATTTCAAGGGTTAAGTGCAAAACGGCCGCACAAATTGTAACTTAATATAAGAAAAAAGTGATTTATGACCATCTCATGCTAAACACACGATTTTATTTAAAAAATAAATGATTTAGTAAGGTTAAATTCTGAATGTGACAAAAATATTAATAAATTCATTTTTCGTTGTTGTGGACTCTAAGCGTCGTGACATCTTTTTTTGGTATTGAAGTTGCGAGGTTCTGACTAGATAACAACATTTTGTTTAAAGTCTCGTACCTGGATGTGTGTTTTGTGGCTTCTTGTATCAGAAGGAATGGGCATTTGGTCAATTTGTCTATTGTATAGATGGGTTTGACCTGGTAATCATAAATTGTTGTTAGCTTCTTAGGTCTTGGTAAATTATCTTATTTAAAATATTGTTGATCTATGTTAGTTTAACTTACAAAAACTGTTTCTATTATACCTGTTTGATATTTTATGTTAAATTTGAATGTGTGATTTCTTGCCATTTATTTCATTGTTTTGTTTTCAATTTATCTATATGTTTTATTACAAGGACAATCTAACAAAATCTTACTGTGAAATCATTCAAAAGCAGTACAAATATACCCAATTCTTGAGTTATTTTGTTCAATATGATGTATTCTGTCTGCTGACTTTAAATGTTAATATTGACAGCCATGTGATATTTGTCTTCTTATCTGTAATTTGCCTTAATATGTTCAGTTACATCAGTCACCATTGTCCATGGGACATAGTTTGATAATTCCAGATAATTTGAATTTTACATATTTTTTTTTCAGAGTGATTGCCTTTGTTTGAGTTTTAGTTCATTATTTTAGTTCATCTTTTTATCCTATATAATTTCTACAAGTGTAATGAGTGAAACTATGTTAAGTTTTGAAAATGTCTTATTAAAAATCTAAATTGTTGGCACCATTTTAAATATGTAAAATTTGGTCAAGTTATAGTTATTTGCCATTATTATCTTATCTTATGACGTTTGCACATACATTATATAAGTTTGGAGGAAGTTGTCCAACTAGTCAACACCTACTTTTAGATCAGTAATTCTTACATAGCAATAAAATTTTACCATTTAAAGAATTTACTGTTTTTGACAACTGAAGCAATTCGAGTGTGAAACGATTATAGTATCTTTAAAGACATGTTTACATTTTAAATTATGGTGCTACAACTCTGAAGTTGTCTCTGTGAATATAATAGCCGTACTTGGCTTCACTCCTCATTTCGTATTTATAAACGAACCAATCAGCGCAAGTTGGAAAGAAGAAATTGAATGCTGTCAGATTATAAAGGGTCTATACGTGTAGTCGTGTAATCTTCAAAATGTATACAAACCTTTGTTTGTCGAATAATGCATAAAATGATTACATTTCTCATTAAAAATGTTCAATAAGCTTGTGAGTTACAATTGTTAATACTTTGAACTCTATCAGTAAATTAATTTTGCACATGGCTAATTTTTCCCCTCTATTTAATTTTTGTGCAGAGGATTTCACAGGGTCAATTTGGTTTTTTCATTAAAAAAGGTAGAAGTTATTAATGCACTATTTGATGTCATTCATTTATTTGGCTGGAACAAGAAACCAGTGATAAACAAATCTTCGTTTACTTAATAAGTTGTAATTTTAGATCACATGACTATATAATAGACCCTGAAATAGCTTTTACATTATGTCTTCAAACCTAAGAGACATTACTGGTAGAGAAGTTGAGATAATGATGAAAGAGACATTAGTTATAGAAATGGTGTCGAGATAATGTTTTAATATAATATCTATGTTTTGTTTTCAGTATCATGACTTTGATTTAACGAGAATACCATTGTTAACAAAGTTAGTATTTGCTGTATTTATGATACTGGTACCAATATTGTTGTTAAATATGTTGATAGCTATGATGGGGAATACATATCAATCTGTTATATCTAAATCTGAGAAAGAATGGAGAAAACAAGTAAGTATTTTTATTACATTGTGTATTACCTTTACATTTTTTAACTCTGTTAGTATGATGCCTTAAATAAAAATTGAAGTTGATAATTTGTAGAAGCCATAGTCCAGTGGTAGGATGAGAGCTAATGGATTGAGAGGTCATGGGTTCAAACCCCACCTGGAGCGCTAATTTCCTTGAGCAATTAACCTGCAATTGCTTCACCCCATCCAGGTGTAAATGACTACCTGCATGAGTGGTACAATTCTGTTGCACCATATGTTTGCTGCATTAAGCATAGTAAAATACTTTTTTGTGTTACAATAAGAGTTAGTTTGCTACTAATATGGATGCATTGTGTGCAGACTAACAGTAGTTTCTTACACAAGGCACTTTATAATTATATTGAACTAAATTACTCATGTCTGCTTGTAGGGTACCAGATACAAATGACCTCTTCTTTAAGACTATGGCGCCAAAACATTGTCCTCTTCTTTCGGTTAATTCTATTCACTCCTCACTCTACCTTTTAATTCTCCCCCTTTATATTTCAAGATAAATACAAATCCATGAGCAGTATAAAACTACAATGTTAGTTTAATTACATGTTAAATAAAGGATGTCAACTAGTTTGCACTGTGCTCCACAATGGTGGCATTAAATAGTCCATTTTTATCATAACAAATATATTAAGCACATGTATAAATTGAAAAAAATTGTTCGAGGGGGGACTGAGCCTTTATGCTGACAGCTTGTGGGCTGATTTATGAAAATATTTCTGTAATGACTGCATATTACAAGGATAATTATACATAATATAAATATAAATCATATCTCAAGGCAAATCCTGAAACATGATCTGTTAAGCTTTAATGAAAGACCAGGAAATGTTGAGCTATTGAAGATTGGGCTTTTATTCCAGCTATAAAATTACTTGTATGTATTCATTGTCAATAAAAGCTATTAATTTAAGTTTTCAAAAGTAGCAATGACAATCCATACAATATAAATGCACATGTTGTTAAATACTAACAATAACCTTGAAAATGATGAGATACAATGAAATGCATGTATGACTATATACCTAGCGACGCAGTTTTGATTTAGATAATTGAGATTCTAACATAAATGCTTAATAATTACATTTAAAGACTACTATGTACAGTCGAGACTGTAATGTGCGACCTTCTTTAACTGACTTTCAAAAAAGATCATATAAGACAGGGAGTCTATAAATACAGAACCACAGTTTGAACAATGTTTGCTATTATACCAGTACCAATGAGGACCATATTTCTATACCTGTCCTCAATGATATAAACAGTTGTTTACATGTATACATTTTAACTAAACAACACCATCATGGTCAATACATTGCTTGTTTTAAAACAGATATCCTTGATCGCATAAAACAGATCAAAATCATTAGTTCAAGCCACAAATACAGTATGATATTGGTTGCTTGTGGCACCAGACAGGGCGTTGTTTAAGTCAGGTGATTTATAGGGTAAATCCCTTTGAGAGATCAGTTACATGGTCTCTTATGCAGGGTGCAAAATTAAGGTTATCCAAAAGCCCCTGATGACCTATATTTGAGTAAGGGTAGCTTTATCAGGCAATCCGCTTTAGTATCAAGCCCTGATGTGACAAATAGTTGCTTGAAACAAACCGCCACTCAAGGAGTCTTGACTGTAGTCTAAAAATCATGAAATGCCTTAATGCACACTGGTTATGATTTTATAAATCTAAGAAAAGAAATACTTCTCCGATTTCTAGATGCATTGATAAAGATGTAATAAAAGATGCATTTTCCTCTTCTACACTATTTGTCTGATAACCTTGACATTGATGTATATGTTGAACCTATTTCACAATTTATTTAACAAAAACTTACGTAATTTTACGTTTTTCCTCTAATATTTTAAGTTGGGTTTATGGGTAGTTTCGATAATTTATGCATCTACTAATATTCAAAGATCAGTTTAAGATAATTCTTATAAAAACTAGGTTAAAATGCGTTACATGGTTTATCGAGTACTGTGATTTCATGGTTGAATGTTATATGGGTATTTTGAAATTGTTGTATCTTTCTATGACTTATTTTACGTAGGATGTTACAACTTGCAGTCAAGTATGAAATAGTCATGACGTTGCAGACATTAAATGATAGAAACATTTAATATTCCATTTATTTTTGGTAACTTAAAGTACTGTTTTAATTGTCCATGGTCATTAGCTGATATAAGTATATAACTATACCTCATTAGTTACATATTTTTAACATCTTAAGACTTATTTTTTGCTGACATTGTCTGAGTGTCTGTAACAAATTGTTTGTATCAACTTGTAACTATTTTTGTTGCTGTATTTACCATTCATTGAGCTGTATAATGTGTCTCAAAACTCTATTTAAGTTGTCTTACAGTTTTTGATCCAATAAAACTTTTCCCCCTTTGTTTTGTGATCCTTCATATCTCTGTGGTTACCTGGTTTGTGGAAAAAAAATTGCCTATTAAGTCTATCATTGTGCACTAAAATAAAGTACATGTAATCTTCTCATTAAAAATTAAATAGTAAAATGGTAAATGGAAATTATTTGAAACCCATCAAGAACTATCACAAAAACCTTGATTTTGCTTATAAAGCACTCCGGTACATAGTGGGCTTAAGATTGACTATCAATAACTCATTCCCTGTTATCCACTAACTGAGTTACTTATTTTTGTCGGTTTAAGTATCTTTTATTGTTAGCATATTATAAATGTGTTATTTTTGTGTAAGTAACAACAAGATAAGCCTTATTTGGCCGGGTATGTTTGTTTATGTTTGTATTATGTAGTGTATGGTATAAAATGTACCATATCACCACTATAATAAATAAACTTAAGTATTTTCCACCCAAACTTTGACACGAAATTAATCATATATTTCTAGTGGGCAAAGATTGTAGTTGTATTAGAGAGAGGATTCACCAGGAAACAGTTACAACATTGGCATAGAGAATACTCAGTAAAAATGGCTGGACCTATAGGTGAGAATGGAGAAGAAGTGGAGATTAGAGCACTTGTTGTTATCAAAACTTCACCTAAAACAAAAGCTAGACAGAGAAAGATTGCTGTGGGTAATTGGAAGGTTAGTAACTATTTTTTATTTGTTACTATATAGTCTCAATTTTTCAGCTGCATTTTGAACGAAAAAATTGGGCTTATAGTTTGGCAAAACCCAGCTGGGTGGTTGGGTGGGCGGTTTGGTGGGATGGTGTCTGGTGTTGTAAACAATTGCGGTAAAGTTTATTATTTACCATATATTTCTGCCATTTATTGTCAGATCTTTTTGAAACTTCATACAATGATAACATACCATGTGATGAACAGAATAAAAAAGTAACTGCAACTATACCCGGCTTTATTATGGATTATATTCCTTTGAAATTTGCAAACAAGTATCACTTGGAATCTGACAATTCTGGATGGAATGCTGGCTTTGACAGGTCATACCATGAAAAATTGATTATGTTGTTTTTCAATCATATTATGAGCAACTTGTAGAAAAGTTAGCTAGTTCTGGAAATCTAAAAGTTCACGAAATCTGATAAGGTGGGTCAGCGATCAGAATTAAAACATTTGCTCAAAATCTGAATACAAAATGATTGTTTTGACTGTGCCTATTGTCTGCTCGTGTTATCTTGTATAATCTGTAATGGCAGACGGTCAGGTGACAACAAAATGGGGGCCATATTAGCCAATAGAATTGTCTATTAGTCTAATGTATTATATGACTAGTATTAACATTGATGACATCTTGTACCAAGTGCAATATGAGTTAGTTTGGTAATAATGGCCCAGGCATCGTAATGTATCTTTGTAAAAACCTTATAAATAAGGTAAACATTAATTATAACTCTTTTATTTCTTTAATTGTAGAAACTTGGTCGTGAGATTATCTTCCAATTGAAAGATCAAAAGAAGAAAGGAAAAGTAGGACCATTAAAATTACAGAAGGTTGTTAGAAAGCCAAGAAAGAGTACTGGAGGTGATGGCTCTGAATCTGACGAGGACAAAAAGTTTACAAATATAACAGCACAGTTAGCTTGGGAGAAAGACATTGATCTAACAAAGGGTCAAGCTTTTACCACTGACCCTAATTCTATAGAGAACCAAGGTAATCGTAGTGTAAAGTCTTCTGGAATAGCAAACAATATTGGAAGTCATCATACACTTGATAAAAAATCTCCAACATCTGAGGAACAGACACATATTCCTAACGGAAATGCACATGTAGCTCGAACAATTAAGAAATATGTGAAGAAGCCAAATGGAACTCCAAAAACTAGTCCGAAAACATTCCACAAACAATTCTCTAGCAATCGTGTTACGCCATTACCGCTAGACTCGCGTGACAGTGACGGTGTAGATTCAGCGTTTGTTAACGATGGAGATGACATTAGTTTGACAAAACATCAAAGTAGACGATCATCTAGTGGCGATATGAGAGCTTCAATGTTAGATACTCGGAGAACTGCAAGCAGTATAAAACTAGACCTTGACCATTTTGTTGTGACTGCTGACAGTAGATATGTCAGTAATATTACACAGAATGTAGCTGACCATACAACTAGTACTCCATCTAAAGACAGTCTAGATGCTAGTAAAAGTGATCGTGTTGGTAGTGCTGACTCTAGAGCAATGTATGAGCAATGGGCGGATGAGATTATTGCAGATAGTGCTACGTCTACTCCAAGTAAAAGTGTAACTGATTCGCCATCTCATAAACAACATAAAAGTAAGAAAAGAAAAAAGGAAAAAAAAGAGAAGAGAGACCCATCTAGATCAAGAGAGAAAGATTACAGTGAAAATAAAAACAGTGAAAATAAAGACACTGCTAAAGATGGAAGTGAGATTGGTAAAAATGGTGATATAGATAAAGACAAAGATAAACAAAGTTCAGATAGTGTTGAACAGACTGATGAAATAGCTAATAGTGGTGTAAAGAAAGATGTGAGTAGAAGTAGTTCTAGAAAACATAAGAAACATCATAAAGTAAAAAGTCCGACGCTAGATGAATTTTTGTTAGTAGATGACTCAGATGATCATTTTGAGGAAAGTGAATTATAGATAATACTAGTGTGTGTCCGTTCAATACAGAGGGTAGATTTTAGCGGTGATCTGAATAGACCTAAATTGGAGCTCAAATTTATGGGTTTTTCCGTCCATTCGCAGGCAGTACAAACAAATTTTGTTACACATTATTGCTGAAAAGCATGAAATACCAATTAAATCCTATTGTTCTTTGTTTACATATTTTCATTGTGACCATGAAAGTTTGTTTGTGCCATAGAGGGAAAACCCCAAAAATTTGAATTCCAGATTTAGTCTACTTACCCTTCACTATGGAATTTCAGGATTAGTTCCCATATGATTTGAGATTTCTTGTGTTTTTGTGTGTTCTGGTACCTTTATACTATAGATACTATGTACCCAGGATATCTAGTTTAAATATGCAACTTGTATATAAATTATTACATATTATATTAATTATTGTTTTGACTATAATATTGTTACTAGACAAATGTTCTTGATAATCTGATGTCTTGTTTTAAAGTTGATGTTGTTCAAGTGGTTTTTTTTTATATTCTAATTATGTTGAAGTTTGGTTATTTTATTGTAAGGCTGTTTCTTCTTTGCACTAGTTATCATAATTTCACAAGACTGGGTCTAAACTTATTTTTTATGTTTTTTGCTATTTATATTGTTGTAGAAAACACATCCAACATTGTAAATAACATTGTTTATAGGGGATATATAGTACATTATTTTTATTATAGTTTTATTTTCTGTAAAAGCAGTACATTTTTAATTAATTTGTTAATATTTATAAAAATATAACATTAAATTGTTTAAAATAATATTAAGTGAAAATAAATTTTTTATATGCTTTTTGCAAACTAACTTTTTGTAACTGTAAATAGTCAAAATGTATTATACTGATGGTAATTTATTTATGGTTTAGGGAAAATTAGTTTAAAATGCATTGGAAATCATAAAAAAAGATTAAAGTTTTGATTTTTTTATAACTTCTTACCACGATTGGTACAGACAAATTCTCTTATAATTTTATATATGATAGATTATCTTTATCTAACATTTATTCTGAAATAAAGTATTGATGTGACACTAAAAACTTAACATCTTTTACTAAACTTATGTAATTATACAAAGACAGGCTAAGCTTATACAACTCATAATGTGTCAATATTTGCTGGCACACAATAAATAAAGACAGTTTTAACTGGCACACTGGCTTGACACATAATGTGTCATTATTTGCTGGCACACAACAATTGAAGACAGTTTTAACTGGCACACTGACTTAACACATAATGTGTCAATATTTGCTGGCACACAACAATTGAAAACAGTTGTAGCTGGCACACTGACTTAACACATAATGTGTCACTATTTGCTGGCACACAACTACTTAAGACAGCTTTAGCTGGCACACTGACTTAACACATAATGTGTCACTATTTGCTGGCACAAGACTATTTTAGCTGAAACACTGACTTAACACATAATGTGCCACTATTTGCTGGCACAAGACTATTTTAGCTGAAACACTGACTTAACACATAATGTGCCACTATTTGCTGGAACACAATTACCTATCACGGCATACACTATAATCATTTTAGACATAGTATAAACAGTTTATGCCAATATATATTTTGCCTGTACATTTGTTCACTCCATACCCAATATTTGCTGGCACATTTATTCCATTTTATGCCAGTGTATAATTATTGACATGTTTTCATATAGAATACCTATATTTACTGGCACTATGGCTTTCAGTGTCATCAATGTTTGATGTCTCTGTTCTTTGACAAACTTTTATTATACCACCCCCAAAGTAAATTTGGGGGATATGTAGAAGTCAGATTGTCGGTCGGATGGTTGGTCAGTCAGTCGTCTGTAGCTTTTTCATGTGTGCTCAATTTCTCAGCACCTATTTAACAGATTTGATTCAAACTTTACACATATACCAGATATCAGGCAGACAGGTGCATATCCCATTTTGGTTATGGTCCATTGAATTTTGGTAGAGTTATGGCCCTTTTATGAAAATTATTGTGAGCTCATTTTCTTAGCACCAAATTTCTTGACTAACACCCATTTAGGGGGTATTTTATCACTTTCAGTGATAGGTCTAGTTGTATTTATAGGTATATATTTGTACATATACATGTATTCAATGCAAAATATTTAGTAGTTAAAGTAGACACTGTATGACTGAGAAATATGACTGTCCAACATTTGGCCAGACAAACTTTTATAATTACAATACAAAAAGTAGTTAATAAATTTATTTTGATAATGTCACGACACATGGTGTGCTTACTATGCTAAATAACACTGTACGAGGGTTGTCCCAGAAATAATGGAATAAGGTTTGTAATTCTTAAAATAATAAGAGTATGTTAATACAAATTTAACAAGTTATAAAATGAAGTGTTTGCTACTCAGTGGTAAAATTTGAAATGTGTATCTCCAAAATTAACAAAGATATGTAGAAAATTAGCTTACTAGTGAGTGTGGGTCTATAACCTGGCCATATATGGCTCATACGAATGTTGGTCATGTTAAAAAATGGTGTGCACCGCCGACCTCTACTGCGCATGCGTATTCATGTAATATTACGTACAAAAAACATTGTTTTGATATAAAATGTATGCGAAACAGTGTTAAAATGTTGAAAATACATACTGTGTAATTTTTGTATCGATCAGACGTCGCATTTGCAAGTTATTTAAAAAGTCCCTTTTTTTCTGGGACAACCCTCGTATGTATAATGCCATATGTCATGCATACCAATACTGGATATTATGTGAAAAGGGATCAAAAGCTCTTGTAACCATTGTCTTGCAAACGGGAGTTAATTAAGGTCAAAATATGCTGAACACACAAGGTCCAATGCTGACTTTAGATCCAACAATTTGGAACATGTTATTGATAAATTTGTGTAACTGTCTGTGGTGCATACATTAACCATGCTTATTTAAACACTCATTACCATATTTCTGTTCTAACTATCAATCATTAGGTATTTAAACCAGTGGGGTTAATGTATGCACCACTGACAGTTGAATAAAATTTACCTATTGAACAAAATCTAGCAGTATTGACAATATAATAGTTTCAGTGTCTGATTTATAATTACATATATATATTTTACAATGCAAACTTGATTATAAGTAAATTTATAATAATTGTAATGAGTCAAAATTACAATGATAAGGAGCTGATTTTTGTATGATCCTTGATCAATGCATCAAAATTATGCCAAAACTATTTATGCATTGACAATTTATTTAATGAATATCAACTTTATATGCATTAATGTTCTAGTATTTATTTTTTATAATAATTAAGTATCATTTTTGTTATTAAATTATGTATTAATTAACCAGTATATTTATTTCTTCCAGGGTATGAGCAAGCAATATATAGTAATGTAATGATTATAATATGCTATACTGGCAAATTGTTTGAGATAGAAATTCACAAATGAGTTTTCCATGATATTTCCCTATGTCAGCTGTATCGATAATGTCTGTATTTGCTTTGGCATGTTCTGTATAGAAATATGAGCTTGTATAATAGCTGATGAATAACATTGCAGAATGTGACAATATCTGAGTATGCTCAATGTTATGAACAATACATAGGGGAATTTTACCTAAATTTATTATAGTTACACTAACATAAAATCAGTATACATGTATTACAATATATATTTATACCCCCGCTTCGAAGAAGAGGGGGGTATATTGTTTTACCCTTGTCCATGCGTGCGTCCGTCTGTCTGTCCATTCGTTACAAAATTTCCGTCGCAGTTTTCTCAGCAACTATAACATGCAGCAGCCTAATACTTTGCATATTGCTTCATCCCATAGTCCCATGTGGTGTAAAGCGATTTCATGCTCCTTGCTCACCTACTTCCTGTTTGTAGTCATATTTCTCACAGCGGGGGTATCAATAGTGAGCATTAGCTCACAGATTTACTTGTTAAATTTTCGATAAATTGTTAACTTTACTATTTTAGAGTTTTCAGTTAATTGGTTATATTACTAGACATGTCAACGAGGTAGTTAACATAAATATTATACCATTGTCCAGGTTAGGGTGAATATATTCACAATACTGTATGAACCTAATTATGATTGTACTGGAACTATTTGTCAACCTGACTACTAGTTAAGATATTTTAAAATATATCTGTATTACTGGAATCAATAGAGACTTTAATTAACTGACTTAAACATTAGATAATTCTCTTATATTTAGCATTTAGAAGATTACTAAATGAATAAATCCAGGAAAGAATTACACTTCATCAGGCACTTGTTTAATCATTATGTAAACTAGTTGGTTGAACTAAAAGGTTTTTGGGGATGACTGGGGTCTCTAAAATAAGTTTTCACATTAAATTAACTAGTATCAACTTAACTTATAACAGTTACTGATATCAGCATTTTGTGAGGCTTAAGCTTCTTCAAAGTAAACCTTATACATATACATTGTAAATTGATCTGGTTTAATCAAGATGAGGCCATTTGATGTTTTACCCAGTAGCATCATCACTAACCCTTGATCCTCATATGTTATAAATATTATTTATTATATATCTATTAAATCTAACCAATCAAAAATCTGCATTTGTACCACGTGACCGTCTAATATATTCCCGTATTGGATCCAAAAATATATATTATTTTCGTATTGGACAGTTGGGTACATGTGCACTAAATGATGTGATAAGAATGGCTGTGTTTGCTTTATTGGGGATGATGGCGATGATGATTATTTCAAAGAAAACGAAAGATATATAATAAAAAAGTTATTATACATTTTACTGTTAAAGTACAATACAGGATATATTTGGACTTGTACACAGCTTGAAAAGTCATATTGGACTCGCCTATTGACTTGTCCAATATCACTTTTCAAGCTGTGTACTCGTCCAAATATATTTCCGTATTGTACAGTAAAATGTATAATAACCTATAAATATTATCGTATGATAAAATAGTACTATCGTTAGATAAATAATTCTCTGGGCTACCAAGGATGTCCTAGTAATATTGATCAATTTTTATAGATACCTGACAACATGTGATAGTTTTTATTGATATATAAATATTTGTATATAAATTATGAGGATGTTCATTGTTAGCTCATCTGACCTCATTGTGCTCAGGGTGAGCTGTTGTGACCAGATTTTGTCTGTTGCCCATCTGTGTGTTCAACAAATTCTGAAAATTCAACAAGCGTCAAGTAAACTATCTGATACTTGTTGAATAAGGCCAAAGGTCTTTGTTTCCATCACAGTTGTCATCCAATTTTCTTATTGTTTTATAGGGATTTTCTTTAAAGAATTGTGTCTGGTACTCGAAGCTTGTGTCTTAGCATTCCTGTACCCCATAGTTATCATGATTCTCATTCTAAGCTGGTATCCAGAATTTTGATTACCTCTGGGTAAGAGAATGGTGTCTTAGGTGAACTATATTAAAGATCTTCTATTATTAATGTTATATATGAATTTATTCCCAACATTCCAGGTCAGTGTTGTATACAGAGTAATGTCTTGTTTTCATTCATATGTGTTTATATAAAATATTGATCTAACTCTTATTTTACATAGGGTATATTAAATATGTAATATAATTAAATGTTAACAGATTGAGCCAAATATATGCTTGTACTTACTTATGCAAGTAGGGTTTTAAGTGAATTCACTGAACACACTGTTTAAACTGCTGATTGCTTTAACATACTTTACAAAAATGTGTTTATATCTAAATATATGTATTTATAATTGTTTTTACAACTTATTACTGTATTTATATTTGGCCAAATTCATTTTGTTTAAGCTGACTACAGCAAAATGACAATAAGGACGATCTTGATAATTTATATGTATTTTGTTATCTGCTCTGCTTCCAAAAACAATCAAAGGTCTCCATTAAGTTTAAATCATGATAAATTAGAATATAACATGTATTTGATTTCTTGTGACAGATCATTCAAATGAATAGTCTAGGGTTTTTTTAATTTGATTGAATATGAAAATCTTACTCTTCATAAGTGTATGAATTGTTGGTTTCCTCTAAATCTAACTGTACAATAATTTATAAAAGGTTGCTTATGTGCAAAAATAAATTCATGAAGAATGTGCATATCATAGTTTTAGAATGGACGAAATTATTTATATATTTTCAAGAAAACAATAAGGTTTTTTTAATAGTTTCAGTTCTTATGATATGGTCCATTTTTTCTCAACTGTCAAAGTTTGAATAATTTCACGGTGAATGATTACACACTATCTCAATATCATGAGTGTTAGACAAAGAGCACGAAGTCACCAAGAAATTATTCATGTTTTGACCGTTGAGAAAAAACAAAAAAAATATTGTGCTGGGGTACTAGAACCTGTTCACTCTGACCTTATTAAATGTACTAATTATTAAACCACAGTTGTGTTACTGATGTATGTAATATATTGAACCTATTTTCAGTCAATATGAACAAATTTTAGTAAGTTTTAAGTCAAATCAAAGAGTGCAAACACAGGTCTGAAGACAGCTATGTACATTGTACATCTGGTTTGTCCTTGATGGTTCATCACTGTGTCTGCTGTCTTTATATGAAGAAGCATTAAGTCTAGATCTTCAATGACTCTGAAATATGTGATTTGTATGAGTTTAGAGTTCATTCATATTTTTATCATTTTTTACAATGTAAATATATTTGTACCATTATCTCATTCATTATAGATTGAATCTGGAACTCAAGTTTCATGTGTTTTTTATCCATGGACATTTATTTACACACAATGATTTTTATACTTTTTTTTTGAAAATCAAGCAAAACATTATACGTGTGTAATTATATCCTATTGTTCTTTACACATGCTTGAACTGTTTAAACATGTTGTAAAATGTGGCAACAAAAAGTTGCTGTGATAGCTATGTTGGATGAGTTACTAATCATTGGTTATTTGTTTACAGACACAGATTGGAAATCACTTCATTTTTTACCTCAAGAAAAAAGCACATGAAATTTGAGTCCCTTGAGTACATCGTATTCCGTCCTTATATTGAAATATTTCTTGTTATAATATATAAAATGTTGATGTTATCATTTCTTGATAAACTTCATTGTTGCTAATAAAAACATATCTATTTGATATAGTTATCTTATTATTATTTTTGCCATGAGTATTGTAAATGGCCAAAGGCATATGTCAATGCCGTTATTTGCCAATGAAAGATGTATGTATGTATTATAATGGTATTAACTAGAACTTTCCCAAGTTGGATGTATCCCCTTACAACAGTTTTGCTTCTTGTGCACTGCACTTCTTCACTATTAGATTTATTCACTTGTGAAGTTTCAAGTCTAGTTGGAATAAAATTGGTATAATGCTCTAGGTAAGAAATTGCTACGAAGGGCAATAACTCCAAAACCATGTAGCAGAGTGTTGTCTTTTGTGCAATGCACTTCTCCATTACGGGATCTGTCTACGTGTGAAGTTTCAAGTCAATAGCTTAAATAGAATTGGATTTACGCCCAGACAACCAAATAGGGGAGGCCATCACCCCCGCCGAAGTATGGCCCGACAAGTTGAAAAAGCTGGCTACACCCCTGCACATTATTCGTCAAACGTATATACAAAATTGACTTGCTCGTATTTCAACAAAGTCTAAGGAATAAATTGATAAATGTAAACATTGATCATAATATCAAATACAATCTTATGTGGTGTACGTATGTAGTACATTAAAATAAGAGTTGAAAATATAAGGGTACCTCGTTGTGTTTCATGAAGCGTAGCTGTTATATTTGCCATCTAATGTATTTAATAGTTATATATTTATCCTTGCTTGTTGAGCTCAACCAACCAGATTATTCATATATTATACACACTTAATACCCGACATTCTTTAGAAAGCCATCTTAATTTCAATGGTTCAATTTTCCTTATACAAATACAGAAAATTGACGTGTTGCATAAGGAGCAATAAGGTTAAACCTAACGTTAAGAAGTGCAGTGTTTACTTTGTCGCGTAGAGAATAATTGGATTGGAGTAAGTTGCAAGTAGCTTCGAGAATTTAAAATATTGATTGCTTAAATATCATTGAATTGTGTGTATCACATTGACTGCATGCGTTTATTGCGTTATATGTAATGGACGAAAACAGATGTCTATGTTTAATTCTATTGTTGCAATGTCGTATACCATAGGGGATTGTTAATCTAGTAGAAACAACTAAGTGCGAACAAATCCGTGCAGAACTGAATAAAAATACACAAAACAGGAGTAACGCGTTGAAGGGGACACAGAATGCCTCCTCGACGACTGAAACGTTTGGAATTAACAGACTTGAAAGTTAACACTAACACAAATGTGGATGCAAACACTGGACATAAAGTTTTACAGAGACTGGACTCTAACAATGATCTTGATACAATACCTGGTTTAGAAAAGTTGAAAGGTTTAGATGACGTTTTTGACGCCATTGATGTATGTGAGGAGCATGAAATACCTTATGATGATCTGGAAGACGTTGATGAGTTTGTTGAAAGAATTAGACTTCATTTTATGAAATTACTTAGACCTGATTCTAGAAAGAAATTGGTAAGTGATGCATTCGATGTTTTCATTTTGTTTAAACAGTAAAAGCTCGATGGTTTGAACATCATCAGGTAGGGTTGCCGGAATGATTCCAACACGCTACTAGTCACTATTATATTTCCATTCTTTGACCTCATAAATAAGTACTTATTGTACAGACAACATACAGTGTGGCTTGGTAGCCATGGTATTTTTAGGGAAGTTTTAATAAGACTGTACACTCAGTTACACGTTCTGTCCATTGGCATCGGGCTACTTGTATCTATCTATTATTTTCTCTTGGAAGTTTTCATACTCGATTGTGTAGTCAAACATGGTCGTATAATTGATAATAAAACCTGCCTCGCGGGTACACATTAACACCTAAGTAAAATAAACAACCTTAGTTAATGTTCAGTGCCAGTGCTGGAGTTTGATCTGAGACAATTTGCTCCCTGGCGTCGTTCCACTATTGGACTATTTATCCCATATCGCAATAAGCTTTTTTAGTGAAGTTGGAGGTTGTTCAGATTAAAGAGATGCCGGTCGCATTTTGGTCAGATGGTGAAATATAGGCATTAGTTTTGAATTCCTCAGAAAGTTCAACCACGAAACTTTAGTCCAAAACATACATGTATATACATAATATATACTAGATTAAAAGAGTTAGCGGATAATAATTTACATGAAACCTCAATGTCCCCACGTGTGCGAACAGCTGACAAATCTAAAAGACGACATCTATAAACATGCATACCATTGGCAACCGGCACGACTCAAAACCATGTCGGCTGCATATGATGTACGCAATCCCACTTAAGTCTGAATACAAATGTATATGAATGGATAATATTTATACTTGCATTTGTACATGTTTAGTTGGTATGCAGACAATGTTTTAGATGATTTATGCAGTGAAATATCTTATATCACCGTGAGGTTATCATGAACATGCTGGAAGTTATTCAACTGTTACTCTTGTTTAGCCCACAGGCAACTCTATCATAATGACTTAGACATACAATATCATCTATATTTGCTGAAAGATGTGGAACACACAGAATATGTAAAAATTTGAAGAGGTACTGCAAGGGTTTACCGTCATTTTTTCGGCGTAGCTGTCTAAGCTGGATTTTGATCTACATTTCTGTATAATGACGTATGTCTGGGAATTTCGGAAATCCGCCGTTCTATTGGATGATTTTATAAGCACTGAAAATGACGTACGGGGGAAACAGAGAAAATCCCCTCTTCGATTGGATGGCCCTGACACGCGCGAAAAAATAAAGGCCACACTATTGTAATGCAGTGTTTTTCGAAATTTTGCTTCGTTCGTAGATTATTTTTTTGGGTAGACTTCTATTGCTTTCCAAAGTGTTTTTTTATATTGTAACAATAAAAAGTAGTCTGACATATTACCCAATAATTATTAAGTTAGCCTCACTACGTCCAGTTTCCGGGGTTTACACTTTGAGAGTCACAGCTCCACATATATTTATTAATCAGCAGAGTTATTGGTACGTAACTTTTAAGAATAAATTCATAATTTTTGTTCGGTCACATTAATATCAAAATCGAAGCGGGTTAACGGTATTCTGTCAATTCATGTCAAATTCATTACGCATTATCGTCTACATGTTGACCTACTTCCGTTTACAGAAAAACAAGCGTCTGACGATCCCGATTATTGGATAAAATCGGCGCGGAGTGTAATACGTAAAACAAGGTATTTTTGGAAAATTTCGGACCAGTGCTCGGTTTTACTTAGAATATACATAAATATGTGAGATTTTTATTTACAATTGATAGATTATTGTATAAATATTATAAATTTAAATAAATCATAATACTTCTTGAATTATTATAATAATTATAAGTGAAAAAGACAAGGCTGTCCAAAATCGATTTTCTAGCTTCTAGGATTTTCTAGCGGAAAACAGCAGGTGCGCTCGTATCTATCGTCTGCATAAACAGATAAGCGTCTAGATGATCATGATTTGGGGTTTTCCGCGAGCGTTTGACAGGTATGACTAAAATTAGAAACAATACGCGAGGTCCCCTTTTTAATTAATCGAAATTTGCTAGGGGTGACCGAGCATTGGTAGTGACCGAGCATAGGTAGCTGACTCTAAACAACATTGAACGGGCAACGGAGATCAAAACAATGGTAAGGATTATTAACGGTCGATTTCACCAAGGTCAGATATGCTCACAAGCTGCAGGTTATCAGTGTACGGCAATTGCATTGGCTGTTATATTGTTTACGGTAGGCAATCATGTGCCAAGTCTGCGAAACTGGTCTGCAAATGTTGTTGATGAAGTGATGATGCGTGGTCACAACTTGTATGAGCAAATACTAACGGAGGTCACGGAATCAAAAAATAGGTTTTCACAATGCAATTATCAAAAATCTTGTCTGAAACTACAAGGCCTAGAGCTTTCATATTTGGTATATAACATCATCTAGAGGTCCTCCATCACAGTTGTTCAAATTATGCCCCTGGGTCAAAATTGACCCCACCCCATGAATCACAATATTACATTGAATTATATAAGGAAAAGTTCAAACAACATCTTCTCTTGAACCGCTTATGATAATTTGCCCAAACTCAGCAGTAATGGTCCGTGGGTGGTTTCCTACCAAAATTGTTCAAATAGGTCTGATTGGTTGGATAAGTAGGACACTGGGTCAAAAAAATAGGTTTTAACATTAGTGGTCCTCTGTAAATGGCTCTTCTGTGACCTTTGACCTTTTCCTCAGGTGAGCACCCAGGGCCCTTTGGGCCCTCTTGTTTTTAAATCGACGCCGTTTGTCTTTTTTAAAGACATTTCTTGTTATATCTACATCAATTCATTTTGATGTTAAAAATATTCACAAAGCAATTGCAAGCCAGAGTCCTTTTCATTCAAATTCACCAAAAAATGTGTTCCACATTATTTGGCATGCACATGGCGTTTTGTACGTTTGTTGCATTTAATTATAATGTTATAATCGGTCCATCGTATATTATGGTTTTTACATCAACCCGTGAAAGGGGGTGAAAGAATGTATAAATTAACATTTAACTTTATACATAAAACATATAGTTACCCGGTACTTTAAAGTATACAGTTCAGTTAAGCTTAACAATTTGACATTTTTACTTTATTTAAAACATACGTGAAATTTTAGCATGAGATTGTCTCTCGTGTATTATAGGCCTACATGTACATGTATTATCCATTCAACTCTAACTGTGGAGCCGCCCGGCTAGCTCAGTTGGAAGCACACAAGTCTACTGATCGAGGTGTTGTTGGTTCGATTCCCGGGCGGAGCATGCATACTTTCATGGAGCTTGGTCACGAAATTAGTTCTACGGCCATTCTCCTTCCTACCAATGATTCTTAATATTGTAGGGCAGTTGTCAGTCACTGACGAAAGTATGTGCTTAGTAGTTAGTTAACAGCTAATTCCAGAGATTTAGCCTTTCCAGAGACAGTGATTAGGTTGACTGACCGCCGTTATATGACCTATAAAATGTGTTGCTACGGCGTTGAATTCAACAAAACAAACAAACTGTGGCTTGTAAGTAATTGAATGAAAATTGAAACTACAAACATTTGACAGTAATGGAATATTTTTATCAGTATTGCTATTCACTGAATATAATTATTATTATGGTATCTATCGTGAAGTAAACATTGCATATAGTATTACGTCTTCTCTATACTCCATAATAAAAACAAACAACATATTAGCTTTAACCAGACGTGCTATATGCGGTTTTAATGTAAAGGTAGATACATGTACAAGTTACAATAACGATATAAAGATACATGTTCAGTGAAATAGTATGACATTTTAGTGTTACATGAATGAAAATATCTTGTTTCTTGTAAAATACAAAACTGCAAACACATACTGTATGAAATATCTATTGATAAGTATCAAAATGCGCCAGACTCGCCCAGTAAAAACCAGAGATCGACATTAATTCTTTTTGTCTTTGCTCTGGAAAACTGTGTCAGTTTGTCAAGACAGATAGATAGTCAAGTGTCTGCCGCTGAATGTTAGACCTCATTCTTGATACTATATAATAACCCTGATTGCTAAATCTTTACTAGATCGTACACGATAAAATGTTTTCCTTAAACTATAAAATATTCAATAAGCATATATAATGTCAATTAGTTAAACATTAGTTAGACCCATTGAAAAAACAGTGTATATACAAGCAATATACTGATTAATGTCATGGCAAACAATATGTATCACTATTAACTAACAGCATAAAAACTTGAGCTTATAAGCTACAGAACAAAAGGAACAATATTTAGGACAATCACGGTGACAATATTAGATAGTTATGTTTTTGTTTTTATATTAAACTAAATAAAATTACAATAATAAATTCTAAAAAGAATACATTAACTTGCTCAGACTAAATCCTTAAATTGAGATATAACTGTGCTAAAATGAAATGCTTATTTTCATCCAGTAAAATCTATATAACAGATATTTTACAAAATTTGACATACAAATTTGACTAGTAATTATTAACTTTGTCTTCTGAATGTGATCGTAAAAACATACACTCTTATAATAAAATAACATACACACATATATAAATAAATATATCTATACATGATTTTAAGAGAATGGTTAATTCGACAACAAATTGGGAATTAAAAATTTTCCCACAACGTCAACCCCTTATCATGCATTAAATTTTGCGTGTTTTCACCGCAAAAGCAACTGGTAGAATGAATATAAAATCCTAACTATTACCCGCGAAAACCAACATATTCACGCTTTCCTCGTGCTCATACAATTACATTTCACTGTACTGAATATGTAACGCGGAAGACAATTATTTTACGCTATTCTACGTAACGCGTAAAATATTAAGTCTTCTCTATACTCCATAATAAAAACAAACAACATATTAGCTTTAACCAGACGTGCTATATAGTTCTCTAAAATAACGGGCTGGTGAGATTCGATGTGTTTTGCTTCAACAAAGCAGACCTAATATAATAATATTAGAAACATCATTTAAATCAAAATTTAAAGAATTTGACTTTTAAAGAACTACTTAATATGCAATGAACGAAAACTATGATAAAAAATATTTATCTATATAGTATGATATAACGTGAAATGACGTATCTGAACAATTAATATATAGATATGAAACTGCCAAACAGAAACCTAAGATATACGTTAAACTTGAAAACAAAACAATTTCATTATAAAGACAGATTCTTAGAAACCTCGAGTCTTTTATGAAGAGAATCGTCGACGTATCCGTCCTTACTAAAGTCAGATTTCCAACGCCCGTGCCGCTTCAAACATCTTTCGTTAACACCTGCATTAGCAGCGGCGGTTGCGCCCCCTGATCGTAATGAATGTAGACCAAATTTAACATTTACATTAATCTCTTTAAGTCGGCTAGTTAAAATCTCTCTAGCTCGAGTGTAACTTAAAGGTTTATTAACATATACTAACTTAGAAATTCCTCCAGATCTGAAACACGGTCTCAATAGAAATGCACTTGAATCATGCGACTGACCTGAAACACGCAAATATCTCTTCAACAATACGTACGGACAAGCAACGGTATTGCCTTTTGCAACAACAACTTCGCTGCCCCGACGGTACTGGTCAGTTTTACTCTTACTAATATGTAAAGAAAAATAATCTTCAAAAAATGTTACATCGCTACATTTTAAGTTTCTTAACTCATCAAATCTCAAAAATGCGACAAATGCTAAAACAATCATACAAATATCTCTAACAACGATAATGTCACTACAGCTAATGTGCTTTTTACATAAGTCAATAAGCATATTCGAAGTAACAGGCTCTTTCTTCTTCACAGGTTTGGACAAATTGCGCTTAGCCGAGTCAAGCAAATTTTTCACAAATCCGTTGTCGGTAGGGTCATTAAAACTATGTAGCCCGTGCACCCACTTTATAGCATAAACACAAGCCGACACAACACTGTAAGAACACTTTTTGTCTATCAAATCAGTAACAAATAAAGCCACACATATCGGCGACGCTGGTATTGGTGATTGTCCTTTATCTAATATGAATTCTTTCCATTTTTTAAAATATGACCAGTACTTATTATTAGTATTTTCACTTTTGGAACCTACCAAACTTCTAGCCATAGTATCAGTTAGTGACGTCAAGTATGGATGTTGTATACTCTTCCGTGCCAATTCGTCTTCAATCGTACGTTTCAAATTCAAGCCTGAATAAAAAACATGCAATAAACCATCATTTAAATCACTCTATTAGTCTAAAATCTGATTGCTAACATTTTAAATGCCAATGGCCTACCATCAAATATGCCATTTCTTCCAAACCCTCGTTTTGTTATTTCACCCGGCCCGTAACTGATGATATCTTTTACAATTGAATTTTGCTCATTATGTCTATTAAATAATAATGGCCAAAATGGCGCCGATTTCCAACATGGTACGAATAAAGTCCCTGAACAATTTTGCTTCTCAATTTTAGCAATGCACCTCACTATTAGCCTCGGAGGTGGTACTAACCAATTTATATTGTTTGACCAATCTTGAACAAAAGCGTCAATACCGCTCGTGCCAGGACACCAGTACCTTGAATTAAACTGCTTGCACTTAGCGTTGTAATTACTGGCAAAACGGTCAAATGTATAAGGACCCCATTTCTTGTTTAAACTTTCAAAAATGAAATCTAGAAAATCAGCTCTAATATTGTATGATCTAGGAATCCATTTCGGTACTAAATTTATGTTATGACTTTTGCAAGTTTCATCAAGCGCGACAGCAGTATCTTGCAAATTACGTATTCTACTTCCGTTTGGTAATATACTACATAGGTTCTTATTATCAGTGTATAAATCAACGTTGCAACCTTTTAAACTATCTAAGGAACTGAGCACAACGCGACGAGCAGACTCTAGCTCTCGCCAAGTTGAGCTAGAGCAACTTTCAAACTCTGACCAGTGACCGAACACTTCGCTATTACCTACACTCTCTATGTAACCACCAAAACCGTCTCCACTAGCATCCACGAACAATTTCGCATGCCTGCGTGAGTCGTCAATTGACACAATATCTCCTTCACTGAAAACCTCATGAAACATACGCTTGTTCATAGTTTCCAAGTTGTCCATCCAGAACAACAGCTCACCGAGAGCTTTTCCAGTGATACTCACAGGAGCATTCCAGCTTGCTCTACTATTAATGCATGCATAAAGATACCTGGATCTAAGTCTTACAACTGACCCAAACACAAACATCATAGAAGTCAACTGACCAACTAAACTTGCAACCTTTTTGACATATATCAACGTCCGACCCTTAGAAATACTATCCGTCAATTTAACCAATGAACTTAATGTACTATCAATACGTTGCTTAGTAACCTGCACGTAACCAGATTCCATGTTCCAAAAATATCCTAACCACGTCAACGTTAGCGTTGGTTTCCATTGACACTTTTCGGTTGCAATCAAAAACCCAAATTGTTTCAAATCATTTTCAACAAATTTACTGCAGAGTGAACTCTTCTGCAGTGTATTATCTCCTCCTAACCCGTCATCAAGAAATACTATTATTCGTAACCCCATATTTCTCCAATGAGCTACAACTACTCGCATAAGCTTAGTATAAATATAACCCGCTGTGGATAAACCAAATGGCAAAACATTGAATACGAAATATCTTTTCTGGCCATCATAATAATATGTGAACCCAAGAAATTTTCTATGCTCAGGGAATATCATGACATGGTGATATGCACTACGAATGTCAAACGAAAACAAATAGTCTCCCTTTTTAAACAAATAATTTGCTACTGTGTGATTTTCAAAACGACATTTATACTTAAAAAGTTCTAAATTTATATGCCTGCAATCTAAAACAAGCCTATGCTTATCATCGTTGTTAACCGCTACTGTTAGCGGATTAACAATTAATGGACGAGTTTTAACCTCGCTCACACAACCTTTAGCTATCAATTTATCGATCTCTTGGGAAACAAACCCTTTATTGTCCAAAGCTGACTTATTGTTTTTCAACTCAACAGAAACAGGAATGTTTTTGAAAGGAAGCTTGTAGCTATTTTGTATCAGGTCAAGAATAAAATCGTTAGCCCCAGCATCTCTCCAATGGTCTATGTGCTGACGTAACTTATTAACAGGTGTCGTGATACCCGAGCTACATTCTATGAATTCACTATTGAATAAATTACTTATGTTATCAACTGATTTTGAACAATTGCTAGTAATGAAATCGCTACTTATCTGCTGTGTGTCTGTTTTGCCTTGACCAGTAACCGAAACCTTGCAGTCAGCTCTCCAATGACCACTTTTGCCACATCGGAAGCATGTACCAGACTTTTTCGTTTGAAACGTTTGCTGCTCAGAAGTCTTCTGTGATCCTGTACTACTATCTCTGTAAGGGGTGTAACGTTTCACAGTCTTCCTTCTTACTTTCCGACCTGCCCGCAACTGTGCCCTGTACATCTTTTTCTCGTCTTCGGAATCGTCCGCCAAAGGATTTGCTTCATATTCAGCAACGACAGCCCAGCCAAGCTCAGACGAATCTGCCAACTTTATTAGTTTTTGACGATGTGAAATAAACTGCAAACCTTCGGCAATCTTGTCTTTGGCTACTTCAACATCATTGTCCTCCAGTGAATCCTTAGCTTGATTCATAAATTGCGTGACCTTGACGTTGTGCTTGAACTGGCGTTCGTTACCCTTCTTCTTAAATGTATAAGTGTCTGTTGCTTCCAAACTGCCTTGAATAGCGGTAAGCTGTGCCTTTGCTACATCTTTCTGAGTGGAACTTAAACGTTCTTCGAAAGAATCCAGCTTTCTGTCTATTAGCTGTTCAAGCCGAGCCAAAATATTGTGCTCTTCTTCCATAATGTACAACGTGTTGAACAGTATAAAATCTGAGTAGAAATTTTTGACGTGTTTTCACCGCAAAAGCAACTGGTAGAATGAATATAAAATCCTAACTATTACCCGCGAAAACCAACATATTCACGCTTTCCTCGTGCTCATACAATTACATTTCACTGTACTGAATATGTAACGCGGAAGACAATTATTTTACGCTATTCTACGTAACGCGTAAAATATTAATTATAGTATAAACTTCACGTGTATTTAGGTAAATCATCCGCGTATCAACACAATTTTCATTGTGATATCTAAATATATTGTAGCAACCTAATACCATTGTTATGGGCCTGTTTCACAAAATGTAAATACTATATCTAAAATTTAATTCATTACTAAGATCCTTTGGCGCAAAAAAGTCTTACGATTAAAAATCATCGTAAGTTAAAAACAATAAACATTAAAAATATCGTCATTTTTGGCCAATCCGTTCCAGATATTATTGAATTATGTAGAATTATTTCATACATTTTAATATCATATCATAGTTATGTTTATTATTCGTCTGACTTTGAACAGCAAAATCATGAATTTGACTTACGATAACTTTATGTAGTTTTTTTTTCGTAAGAATTTTCATGAAAAGATGCACTGGTCAGTAACTGAGCTTGAGCCAAAGGTTCGCTGTCACTTTTTAATCGAAGTAAATTCTTTCTGGATGAGTGTTGTTGAATGCTTCAATCATTTACAAAATATGTTCTGTAAGTAAATAAGAGCATTGAATTTTTCTAAAATAAAAATATACAAAATGGAACACTTCTTTAAAGTTTGACTGACATATAAATCGCAGTCAATAGCTAAGTTAACTACAAATTTATCTTAATTATCTTAAAACGAGCAGAAAGAAACGCTCCAGTAAAAATATATTTATGCTATACTTCGATTCACATAATTAAATCGAAAAATAACTAATACAATATACAAAAAATATTAACCACGCATCTGAACACCTATTTTAAAAAAGGTGCTCGAATAAAGAAAGCCCATCCGGGACAAATTATCATCAATGGGATTGAAACCTTTGGACCTTTACCTTGCCAAATCTAGCATATAACTATTTGACTACAGCCGCTTTATTTCAACTGCACAAACTGCTTTCTATGCATAGACGAAGATAGTGATCACATTGAGTAAAGTGAGACAATATGCAGCTACATTTCTCGTAATAGTTAAAATTTAAAAGTTAAAGTAAAAGTGCTGCTATAATTCTGCTTCCATATACATGTTCAGCCGACCTTACAATCTTGTACAATAACCCCTGATCATTGAAATCACCTTCAGACAGGCGACCCCTCCAGTACCCATTTACACGCGGATGGAATGAAACAACTGTACAGGGTTATTTCTTGCCCAAAGAAATAAGCAGTGTCACTTGTGGGGATCGAACCCGGAACCGCTTAATGTCTAAGCGCGCGTCCTAACACTGGACCACCGCAGATCTTTGTTTAGAAAATCGTAGATTCGTGGTCGTGCTTGTTAATTCAATTAAAAAATAGATTCCATTACATAGTTTATAACTTCTACAATGTGTACGTGATCACGTTGACATTTAAAGCAAACTCAGGGTCATGAAAGCACTATTATTGACAATAATGTTAAGCTCAAATATATGTATAAATGCATATTTGTAGTAAATTGTATTAATAAAAGAATCGAATCGAAAAAAAAAATCGAATCGCATCGAATCGACTTTCCGGTGAATCGTTGCAGCTCTAATGAGCCACTAGTATATGCCTGATTAATCTGTCACTCAACATCCATTGCCCAAAGAGCTTGCGTAAATGAAAATTACTGATACGCGTAGGCATTCAAGAAGTAATTTATTTATTCAATACCGATGATACGAAACACGTTAGCATTTACAGTTTAAAATACTAATCTGGGTGCATCATATAATTTGCATATTCAAATTAACATCTCACTGCTCTGTTAGACTCTCACGTACATACATTTGTATTTTCTTATTATAAATCATATTTATAGTACATGATTATTATATTATGTAAATGAAGTGTATACCTGATATACCGTCAATCATTGTTCAACCCACGTCTTCTGACTTATCTCATACTGTCACTACGTCATCTCTACGATAGTGTTGATGGCAGGCACGGTCTCGAGCTATTACCGAGCAGGACATTCTTTCGCGGAGTTTAGTCATAACAATATCTTCGACCATTCTCCCTCCTACAACTGGTTCAAAATCATGTAGGGCAGTAGTCAGTCATTGATGGAAGTATATGCCGTTGGCAGCAAAATACAGAGATTTAACCTTTCCAGGAACGGTGAGTATGTTGACTGACCGCCGTAATATGACCTACTCAATGTGCTGCGACGGCGTTAAACCCAACCAAAAGGAAGAAACTATATTCTATATTTGATTAAGTTTTATTCGTACATGTATTGACTTTGACAGGCAATACTTATCTTACAATAGGCATTCGTGAACAATCAATCATTGAAGACGTCGTGTGTCTACCAACTCGGTGCTTAGCCTATCCTCTTCGAAGACGGGGAGATGCTAAGTAAGAACGTTGGGTACCACAATATATATGCATCTACATTGTCATCGTGTCAACGAATATAAATTCTATTTTAAATGTCTAACTGACCATCGATATATCCGGGAATAACAAGATTTTCAATGAACTCTATTATAACTTATCTAGAGGAATGAAATATTTAGTAATTCAGGGTTCTTTATAAAAACCTGCAAGACTTGACGCAACAAATATCACAATAGTGATTTGGTACATCTTTTTCATTGGCTCTTGAAAAGGCGTACAAGATACATTGTTTATGAAACAACTCGATGGGTCAGAGTAACACTAGTCTACTTCCTCTTTAACTTACATATAGTTAAACTAGTTTTGCATTGATCCATTGAAGTATTTAAATTCTTTCTTTACAAATAACTAAGCCCTATGTAACTAACATAGTCTACACTTCCGGGATCAAAACTGTTTTAAATAATCATTTATATTATAATCTACCAATCCAGACATTCTATTGACGGTAGACGATCAAATCAAATCTCAACATGCTGTCACTATTTGTATTCAATGACTTCTTTAACTAAAATTTGAATGTACGTTTTATTTAAAAGCTAAAACCACACATGTATGCAATAATTTTAATGGTTACTTTTGATTCATTATTGTTCATATCATATTTCATGTAACTTATTATCTTATTGAAGTATGTCCTTCACGTAACATTTCAAAAGAAACTTTATTTTAAAAATCGAATATTCAGTGAATACAAAATATCTATGATCTTTAAGACCACTTCCTGGTTCTACATAATAATATCACGTGGTACGACGTTACTATTCTGCTCATACACCAACTAGTAAAAGCAGAATATCATCATGTGACATTCGAGGGGGTGGGTGCCACGTACGGTATATTACGATTCCAGAGCGTAGGCCTATGATTTGGTTCAGGATTCAGAGTTTGACGAATGGCGGTTCGAACCGTCGATTTTTCGGCATAGCCGTCTAAGCTGGTTTTCGGAATACCCAAATCTATTTATAAAATCTCATTCTATTGGACAATTGCAAAATGTTGCATGGCAACGTAGGAGAAAACTCCCCTAATATTGGTTAAAATAGCAAAATAAAGTCCAAGAACTGAAAAGAGCGGTTCTCTGTGTTCGTCTGATTTTGAAAATTAATACAATCGATGGTGTTTTCATAAGCGTTATAAATGAAGTAATGCACCGATCAAGCCATCCTCGGTAACCCAGGGTATTACGTCAACGATAATAATGTACGAGTACCGTGGGTTACCGACGATGCAGTGCTATAAGAATCAATATGGGGAATTTTGTATATTCCCGTTTCAAATATAAGAAGAAAAAAAAACACTTCCTTTTTAAGTGAACTTCCTGATATAGTCAATGAAATTCCTATAATCATTATATGAATCATTTTAACAGATCCACAACTCGTAATTTACTGACTATGTCATTTTATAGTCTGAGATTTAGCACATTCTCTGACTATTTTATGTCACAGTTATAATGATTTCATTCGAAGTTTAAAATTGTGACATTATTTATGAAATAAGTGAGTGATATATCACAAGATATTTTGCTACAGTGCAATTCTATCATATCGTTATCTAGAAAGGAAACTCTGACGACTTTCCCCCATCCAAATTCAAACTCAATCAAACTCTGGTAATCCATGGAAAACCAGCTCCATTTTCATGGGAACCCATCACCAACAACTATTACAGCGTAGATTTTAAACGTGTGGGAAGTTATTTGTTATTCGTAGTCAAACTTTCAAAAGTTAATTCTTCATTTTGAGCTGGAAGTCATAGTTGGTCGTGAAATTAGCTGTTAGGTCCAAGTTTGATATTTGAACCAAAGACATACCTGCCCAATGGAAATCTTGAGAATTTGGTTCCCAAATTTCAAATTAGCAAAGAAATTGAAACTGGACAATCGAAACTTGATATCAAATACACGAACATCGATTTTAAGCAGGACTATTTTTGTTTTAAAATCAATGCATTATTTGCGTCGTACTGCGATGTACACTAGCCCGTGAGCAGAACAGAACAGAACAGAACAGAACAGAACAGAACAGAACAGAACTTTATTAAGTAAACGTGTACATAGTATTATAGTTATAATATCATACATACATGAATAAACTACTATGTACAAGCACAATGCTCTCAATGACCTAATTGAATTGACGTTCTTACATGACAATAACACCTTCGTAAACCTCTCTCAGAAATGTTTGTTTAATGTCAGAGGAAATATTTGTATTGTAAAAGCGAAAGTGAAAATAACAGATTTCCTATCGTCATAGATCAAGTGTATGAGTACCAAATATTTAATTATATATCACAGGTTTAAGTACATACGTCAATATAACTACTTTAATTTGTTTACATTAGTTGAAATACCAGGCTACGAGAGGGACCTCTACTATTCCTATGTAAACTTGTAATATTATACCGTTCACTCCATCGTGTCAACTTTGTTATGTCCAAACCTTTTTAATATTGATAAATCAAACGTAGTTGGATACTACGTACATCCATCGTCGGCAACCACAGTACTTTCTTCCGTTAGTGGAGTCATGTATCGCCGGATAACCGACGATGACGTACATCATAATATATAGGATTGAAAGCTGCGTCACAAAGTATAGGGTAGAGCTTCTACAATTTATTGATATTGTTTTTGTTATCTTAATAAGGTGCCCTAAGGTCGAGAGGAAATACCAACAAACTTGGTTGCCATGGGGACAAACACTGTGGGGGATAGGTGAAAACAACACTGCAGAGTGCAGACTATTTTGCCCATCGTTTTTCAATATTTGTCTTTTTCTGTTTGTTTCAAACATAAAGAACAGTTGGCAATATAAATGAATATGCTGAAACCAGAATTGGCAATCAGTTACATCATATATTTATCTTTGTAACAAACCATGCATGTACGTTCTTATGAACACCTGTATCTGCTAGACATATTTGTACTTTCCATGCAGAACTACATGTACATTACACAGGTTTGACTGTTCACTGGAACTTATAAAACTACATGTATATTGGTAAATTTTATTCAACTGTCAGTGACGCATGTATACATTAACACCGCTGATTTAAACACTCGATTGTCAATATTGAGTACAAATATATTCTAATGAATATTCAAAGCAATGGGTATAATGTATGCGCCACTGATTGCTGATTAAAATTCAGTAATAAGTTAGATCATCACGTATTCTGTATCCCTCGATTTAAACCAACAAAATACTATCAAATGATTAATCTAACCAAAAATCTCAAGGCCATGCGTTCTGTAGTCGCTACTTAATTAATCCTCGACGATCGTGGTATTTCAATAATTTGGTTATTTTTATACAATAATCATGTCTCAAGGTTAGAATAGCTTAATCACTACTGTTTTAGTAGATTACTGATAGCATCATTCAAGCAGAGTATGACCAGTGTTAACATGACATTTTTTAGGTTCTCAAATTACTACTTTAACAATATCTGAAGTAGAATCAAAAAGTTTAAGACAACCTACGCAGTTCTCCTGACTGATCTAAAGATAGTTTTACGGAGAATGGGTTGGCCATTGTTAGAATTGAATAGATCTAACTATGTAAACGCTACACTCGCTTGTTAATAGTTTATTTTGTAATCATTTTTTTCTTCTCGAAGTTTGCTTGTCGTATACAATGTAACAAGTCTTGATTAAATACCAGCAGACACTAGTTTAAAATTGCGCGTTAGATACTTAACAAATGAATTTCATAGATGTTTAAATATCTAATTGGATATTGAATTAATTACCAAATCAATATTGGATCTTATGTTGTTTCAAAAATTTAAATGAGCTGGTTGTGATTAGTTGGAGCTATAATATATAAAAAAGTCTTAGTTTTAATTTGGACACTGAAGTTAAATATACATGTATAAGCTAAGTCATAAGCGGATCAACGAATTGATGAATAATAACTACGATAATTATTTGGAGGGAAATTGATAAAAAAAGCTACAATAGCAAATTGAAAACGTAATAAAAAGAAACTAGCTAGAACTGCAAGTTTGTAATTTTAACATTTGCAGAATTCTTTTTTTTTCTAAGGCAAAATTGATAGGAAACTACATGTAGCTGAAAATGCAAGTGGGAGGCAGAATTGATTGGAAATTTTCATAATAACAAGTTTGAGAATAAATTAATATTAATTCAAATTATCTAAATTCGCAATTTGGAAATAAAAGTGTAAAAAATGAGCTAACATTACCTTAAGATTCAAATTATATTGATAATTAAATATTACTGTTATCTAATTGATTTAATCGTTGGTGAGTTAAGTGCTAAGTGTAAAGATATGATTAAAGCTCGGACAATGTCATTAGATCACACAGACACTAAACTAGAAGAGATAAATGCTCTAGATGACATTATTGATGCGTTTGAATATGCTGAAGATAATGATATTGTTATTGATGGATTAGAAACTGTTGATGAAATGAAGGAAAGATTTATTTTACATTATAGGATACAAAATGGAGCTAAACGTAAAGACGAGGTAGGGTGATATAATGTACTTATATAGTTATTAATTTCCAGCATGTCTGTGTTATTCAAGAATGCATGCGGTCAATGAACATTGTATTGTAAAAACACTTAAATCAAATTAATAATTTGAATTTAGCCGGATTGTTCTGGTCATAATTTATTTATGTAAGAATCGTGGTGTTTAGACCAGTGTATAAACAATAGGTAGAATATTAATTATTTTAGGCCACACCCACCGTATTATTTTGGAAGTTTTTATTCTATAATTAATAGTTCTAAGCTGCCTACAATCATGAAGTAAAAGAATACCCGAGGTGCGTGCAACAATGCGAGCGCTCGGGGCGAAATAGTATAACAACTCGAGAGGTGTTTCGATTAAATATCAAAGATGGCGGCTGGAAAATTTTAAATTTTTATCTCAAAGAATTATCCGTTAAAAGTTGGACACAAACTTGTTTGTTACTTATTCTACAGAACATATTTATGTCATTCATATAATATAATTTACTATGTACAGTAAATTGTATCATAATAGTTCATATATGAAAAAAATGTGAACGATCTCATTTATCAGCAGAAATAATTCCCGCCCCCACCCGCTATTTCCAGTAATGTGCTGTTTGACGCCATCTTGGATTTTACTGCGAACGCTTGCAGTCGTTCAATAATCTAACAATTCGCGAAACGGGCGCTCGCTTGAGCGCTCGCATTGTTGAACGCACCTCAGTTCTCATGTTTTCATGAAATCGTCCTTGTCTTAAATACCACACAATGTTAAGTGAATATTTATTTAACATTTTACCTTGGTACTCTGTATGGAAGAACAGAAAGTTCGTATAAAATATTGACATGGTTGTAATATTGAATTGGTTCGGTCAAGCCATAACATTTTACCTTTATAGTAAACACATTATTCTTTCAAGTATTACATGAATAAATAATTAGATGGAGCATTGAACTTTAAGACATTTAGTATAGTGACAGTATTATTTAAATAACCAGTCTTCAAAAGGTTTTATCTCTGAGAAAATTAAACAGTTTTTATAAATTGAGTATACGGTTGCAATAATTGTTTCAAATGTTTTTTTTCCAACCCGATGTTTTACGGTAATTGGCGTTTTGATATTATGTTAAGGAAATACCCAATTTTTCAGCTAAAATATCACTTTTCCGTGGACAAGTGGGATAGATATATTTACTTGTCCACAAATCGGACAAGTCGGGCAGGAATTCGACACCCCTGAAATTGACATTATGATACGGAAATAACCAATGTTTTACAATTGACTTGGTTGTATTTTACGAAGAATAACCGATGTTTTACAATTAATATGTTCTACAGAAGGTTTTGATTATTACATTTAAAACTCCACAAAAATGATGATCCGAAGTTACATTTTATTTCATTGTCGGAAACCCCTGACGTTTTACGTTATATGCATGTATTGTCGTTGACTTATAATACCTTGTGTTGCCGAGGATACGTTTCATTGTACTTTTGTTAAAGCATCAATAACTTGGCATGCGTAGAAGAAATTATCGTAAAGGAAATAAGTAATGAAAGTGTGCTATAAAATACCAAATATTTTCACAAATTGCAATCTTCCTGTTCTTAATTATTAAAGCTTTTTAAAAATCAATATACTGACTAGCTGGAATTGGGGACAGGAAGCGACCTCAAACGTGAATTATTTAAGTTGTAAGAATGTGGTACATAATGAAGCTAATTCGATTCGTTTAGACTAATAAATACTAGCATATAATAACATTCCAACGTTTATAACTCAATACTTTTGGTGTTGTTAAAAATAAACTACTACTAGTTTAAACGGGATTGTTGGTTTATTTCTCCGGTGAGACATTTTCTTACCGTCATTGTTTGTTCATTCTTCCGCCTATACCTTGATATCATTTATGGTAGTTGCCAGCCACTGGTCAGAGTATGTGCTTAGTACTACGTTAAAAGCTTTGGTCAAGATATCTAAGCCTGTCCACTGTCCAGAGACAGCGACTAGGGCTACCGTCCACTGCAACATGGCCAAAATGTTGTTGAAAACACCAAATATTATGTACTGTGTATATATAGTCTCGTGGCCTTCGGAATATAAACAACCACTTATTTTTCCTCAAATTCTTGCAACAATCATAAAATATAAAATATTCAAGAAGTGCATAATTATTTATTTAGAAAGAGATATTAGCGAAAAGCAGGGGCGTGTTTTTACCTTATTAGTTATCGCAGATCACCTGACCATAGTTCGTTTGTTTTTGTTGGGTTTAACGCCGTAGCAACACATTGTACAGGTCATATAACGGCGTTCAGTCAACCTACTCACTCCTCCTGGAAAGGCTTAATCTCTGGATTTAGCTGTTAACCAACTACTAAGCGCATACTTTCGTCAGTGACTGACAACTACCCTACATAATTAAAAATCACGTGACCATAGGCCATGATATCACTTGTTTCTCTATATTTCAGATTGAGAAGACGATATTGTTAGCAGGTCAAGATGATTCTAACAGAAGAACTAAACTTGTCTCAGTGATGAGAGAGATGATGTCTATTATATTAAAACAAGATAGTAATGACAGGTTACCAAGACGACGAGGTAGTCGGTTTATGGAAGGTTTGTTACGTACTGAAGGTACTACTGCAGATCTAGCGGCTGATTGTGAAGATAGAATAAGTGACCTGGAACATGGTGAATGTCTTGTACTTGTTGCAGGTAAGATTGCTTTTTTTGGTTGGGTTTAACGCCAACGCCATATCAACACATTGTTTTGGTCATATAACGGCGACCAGTCAACCTACTCAGTTCTTCCTGGAAAGGCTAAATCTCTTGATTTCTTTTGGGGGAGGTTTAACTTCATAGCAACACATTGTGTAAGATATATCACGGCGGTCAGTCAACCTATTAAACGTTCATAGAGGCTAAATGTGGATTTAGCTGTAAACCAATTACTAGGCGCATACTTTCATCAGTGACTGGCAACTGCCCTACAGTGTTAGAAACGAGAATGGCCGTAGAAAATAGTCCAAGACCAAGCTACACTTTTTAAGGAAGTATGCCCCGTCCAGGAGTCGAACCTTCTATCCCCCAATCAACAGAAGTGTGCGCTACCAACTGAGCTAGCCAGGCCGCTAAGGCTGGACAGGCGGCTTAGTAAGGTGATTTATATGGACATAAATACATCAGCGACAGTTACATATTTCTCCTGGGGTTACAAACTTAAAGTGCGGTTTCAAGTCTGCTTTAATACACTTGTTCAGCAGACTTTACAATTTATATGATAACCCTCGATCTTTGATATTACATTATGGCAGGTAATTCCTCACAGTTCCCATTTGCACCCTGCGTGGAGTGGATCAGCTGTAGGCAAATTTCTTGCTTAAGGAACTTAGCAGTGTTCCGTGGTGGGATTCGAACCTTGGACATTTCTATCCCTAAGCGCGCGTCCTACTGCTGGACCTCTGCTCTTAGTCTCCTCGTAAAACTGTTGTATGTTCGTATATTTCAGGTGAAACATCTGCAGGTAAATCAAGTGTATTAAATCTAATATTTGAAGATGATATATTACCTGTACATAACAATAGTTCCACATCAACTATCACCGTTATAAGATATAGTAAACGTAAACATGCTAGAGTTGTATATAAGAATGACCAGCCAGATATAGAGTTTGATCTAGATACTGAAGGTGTACATAAACTACATACAATAGCTTTCATGAAAACAGCAAGTGAAAGAGAATATCATAATGTAAAAGAAGTACAAGTGTACCTACCTTTACCATTACTTCAGGTAAATACAGTGATGATATTCTATTTGGAACCATTTGAATTGTCTTGATTGCTTAATGGTCTTGATATATGGACAATTTTCTTCTAAAATTAAACATTTTGGGACTTAACAATCGTCAAAAATGCAAACTTTTGTAGTAGCCAATAAGGTCTGTACAGCGAATCTTTACTGTATACACTTGTAATACATTAATATAGCTAGAATATCAAGGAATGCAATGACTTGCTTGACCTTTTCGTTCACCTGACTCTAAGTAGCCGTACATAACTTACTACAAGTTGCTAAACGCCGTAAAATCCAAATTCAATCTCAATCTGTGATGAGTAAGGACGCTCATTTGACTGCAAGTATATAAGAACTTTCTACAATATTGCTACATAAATAAATACATGTAACATAAATGCTTTGTTTATCATGACTACTGTTATTTTTTCATTATTATAATTATTATAAATATCCTTATCATTATCATTTTTATTATACATGTATATGAATATACTATCTATATTATTTCAGTCAGGTTTAGTTCTAGTTGATACACCAGGGATTGGAGAGAATGAGTTCTTAGAATCAGAATTACAAAATTTTATACAGAAGAATACAATACTAGGATTTATGTATATAATAAAAACAGACAATGCCGGTGGTGTTCAAGAAGACAGAGTAAGTTATAAAAGATAGTTTTATACAGTCTAAACAATTGATAAATTGTTTTAACAATTGGCGGTCAGCACGGGCTCGTTCTACCAAGTCATTATGGTCGACTCCGTCACATTGACGGCGAGGCGGAGAAAGAACGTAAGAGCGTACACGCTGAAAGTCGAAAGATAGTGAACTATCTCTAAACAGAGCTAAGTCAGAAGAAACTCTGATGTAGGTCCGCAGCGATTATGACGTTTAATTAATAATTATTGATATGTCAGATATGGGGGTAAAAATCTCATCGTGCCTTTGTTAGATCGGTACCAGCCACAAGCTGGTGATATCATTTGATATTTCTGTCGTAGAAATATCCTTGCCAGCACAATTTTGTTTTTAAAGTTTATTTATATGCTCAGTTGACATAATGATACTGTACGATATGCCATATTGATACTGCTTTCATTCGGAAGTGATGGTCTGTTACTGAAGGTGTTTTGCAGTAATATATGTTTTTTGTGAATATAACCAGATTAAACCAAGAAATTTTTAAGGCCGAACGCAGAGGTTATTTGTAAGAATCGATTGCTCAGATCAGATCATGACAATCTAAGGCAATCTAAGGTTTTTCTAAGGCACAATATTTTTAGAAATTGTAGAAATAATACAATGTGTAGCAAAAAATGTTGTGCCAGCCAATATAAATATTTTTTATATATTTCAGTTATTAGGTTTATTGAAGATTGTTCTAGATATGCATAACACTGGTGAAAAACGTCACAGTTTACATTTTGATCCTAAATCAGCATTGTTTGTATGTAACAGAGTAGATCTTGTTGATAAAGATGAAGTTGAACGTGTGAAAAGAAATGCTATAGGTAATTATAATGTTAATTTATGATAGTCCCCAGTGGGAGTATATTTGCATGAGTACTTTACTTGGTAATTATATCAATTTTATATTAATTAAAGGTAATACAAATTTAATTAATAAAATAAACATCTCATATTAATTAAACATTAAAAGTATAATCGTTTACTGAAGAGATATTCCCGTAATGTATTTCTATTGAAGATTTGCTTATGTAATTTATTGAAGCAATTTGCTGGATCAATTATGGACTCCATAAATAGTTGCTAGCCATGGGTTTTACGATTTTATCTTCGTCTAAAAGCCCACATATCTGCGTAGGCTGTGCAATTGTACTCATATCAAACTATTTGTAATAAAAATATTGAATGTGATAATTTGTACATGTATTAATTAATTCACAACTATCACAACAAATCATCGAGTGACCCTAACCCTTTTCATCTGCACTCGCAGATATGCCTGTATGATTGTATATATCTGTTACAGATAAGTTACAAGAATGTTGGCCATGTTTAGATGAATCTCAAGTTGTCTTCTTCTCAACACAGAAAGCACAAAGAGATATCAATGTTGATAAACATTATATAAGTGATAATTATAAACAATTCCTTGAAGGTCTTAGATCATTATATATTACATCTATAGAAAGAAGGATAAAAGAATCTTACAAGTAAGTATCTGCAGAACCTTTACAACTTTATTTACAAAAATGTGTGGTAGTCTGAAAACATAAAAGGACCAGCAACAATAAAAACAGGCCTTCTACACAGTCAAAACTCAAAGAACGATGTGCTGTTTTTATTTTAGATTTTAAACTTTTGTCATTAATATGATGCCACAAAAAACAACTAAAACTTTAACTTAAGGTATGGAAGCCTTACAATTGAAAGTGGACAGCATTAGTAAAAAAGGCCTTCTACACAGCAAAGAAAAGCCCAAACAAAACAAATCGGCAAACACCATGCGTACACGCAGTTGATTTATGGACAAACCCTGTACTTCAGAAATCGGCACTTATGATCTAAAATACACCAAATAAGTCAGCGCATAACAATTGTTTTTGAACTGACCTATCGGCATAAGACATTACTATAAAAAAGAACATATTGCAGTGATAATAAGGGTTCTATGGTCGAATTTATCTTTCATGAATAATCAATTTTGCTCGCAAGACCCGAATGCCATTTGCCTCATCAAAATAATCTTCAACGCTGCTCATTACGGGTTAATAATGCAAGTCATGAACAAATTAATTACATGTAAGTATTTAGATGCATACTGACTAACGTAACTGAAGTCAGAGCGAGAATAAAACAAGAATATATGCAAATACTGTCGAAGTCACTATGTAAGGTGGCAATGCATATATACAATTAAGCTTTAGCGAACTGTCAGTATAGTTTCATTTTAGTTATGCAAATCCATACAAAATCAGCCAAATAAAGGTTTCGTTTATTACTAAGTCAAACAATTTTCTATAATTGAGACAGTAAATATAATATTTTTGTGTACTTACAGATGGATAGAGAACATACTCAAGAGAATCATTCATCATTTAAAATCGGTGATTAAAAGATTAGATTTATCTGATAAAGATCTAAAAACTGACAGTGAAAACACAAGATCTAAACTAGAAAATCTGCAACAAAGATCTGATTCTGTGTTAGGTGATCTTAAAACTAAACTACAAATAGAATATAGAGTTATAAATGAAGAGTTAAAGGAACATTTGCAATCTGATTACTGTAAGCAAAAGATAACAAGTAATTGGACTCATGATTGTATACCTAATGTGGAGAATGGCCTAGGTAACTATAAATGGTTACGTTCTAGAATCCATGAAGCATTCTTTGATAAAGTGATTGAGTGTGTTGAAGATTGGGACAAAGGTGAAAAGCGTATTATAACTATTGAACAAAGATTAGCTTGTGATATCAAATTTGGTTTACAACTACTGGAAGACGAGTTGAAAGAGGTCGAGAGAGAAATACAAGGAGATTCGTCTTCTCTGTCGTCAGATGATATGTCTGATCTCTCTAAAACTAAAAGAAAAAGTTTCTCTAAATATAGTCCAAACAAAGCACTGTCAGTACTCGCTGATAGACCAAAGATGCCGTTGAAGATAGCAGGTAGAGTCATCAAACCAATTATGAATGTAATAAACCCAGTTATCAGCAAAATGAAGGTTAAGGAATATAGTAAAAATCCTGTGCAATTTGCTGAAAAATTAGCTTGTCAAATGTACTGTGAACTTTTAAATAATTCACAACAATCTGAAGACACGCTAATGGAATTAGCTGAATATTTGTTTGAAAGACCAAGTCAGTACATTGCTGCAATAGAAAACAAAATACCGGACATGATCCTATCAAACCAGCTAATGTTAAACAACCTAGAAACTTCAATAGAGGAAGAGAGAAAACATCAGAAACAGTATGAAGAAATGATGACAATGACTGAAGGTTTAAAACGTTCTCTAATGGAGTATGGACAAGGTTATATATTTGTTGCTGATTTCAGTCGAGGTGAACTTCAAATTGAACATTCTGTGGAAGGTCATTCTGTGTCTGTAGCTTTTAATGTAACAGATTTCTTACGTGGAAGTTCAGGTGATCTTGATCTCAGTCAGAGGAGAGATATACGTGCATTATGGACTGTAACTTATGCTGGATGTTTAAACAGAAATGGCATAAACAGACCAGTTGCTATAAGAGTGTACTTACCTTCATCTGGTGTAGAGTTCACGTATAATGAAGTAGCTAAACTAAGGTGAGTAGTTTCTAGATTTTCTCTAGTCTGTTCTTATTTATTTTACAACATTTAGATCATTTTGAAAGTACATGTATCATATTTTGCATTAACGATCCGATCACTATAGTCTCATACACGCATGTGTACACTATTTTAAGATAACCATTTTATGGTTAGAAAATAAAACATTTATGTGCCTCCAAATCTGTCAATACCAACGAACCAAGCCATGTCTGATATAACCCTTGAGTCTATATATTCACGTAACACTGACGTAAGTATTTCACCGATATGAACAATAAAAATAAATTTTACTCTCTGTTTCTGCCAACTAAGAATCGATTTAGAACTGTACTAGCAATAGGTATTTGCATGCGCCGATTGTACAAGTCAATATTTCCAAAAACTTCTAATCCGTTTATGCAATAATAATAACTCGGGAAGCCCTTCGAGTTTCACGATAGATAGGATGTTAGGTTTGTTCAAATGAAGTTTAATGAATAGGAGTTGAACATGAAGGCGGTTATTTTCTTTAAACATATTTAATACGTCTACATTTCGTTTTGTGAAATTCGCGATCAAAACACAGAGGAAATAATAAATAATAATTATGTGTTACAGATGTTTGACTTGGCATAATACATGTGTGGCAGAATTTCTTGGAATTCACAATGCTGAAACAAGAACACCAGCTTTTGTATATGATGGTGAACTACGATCAGTTCGTAGATATTTTCATACATTTTGTAGTAAACGTGATATAGTACCTGAGATCATCACAGAGACTGCTCTAGGTCTAGAATATCTTCATGTTAAAGGTCTAGTACATATGGAACTCAATCAAGATACGGTTACAGTAAGTATAGGAGTTTTTATTTGTTCGGGACTTCAGTCCTGAACAAATATATTTACCGTATTTCGGACCCTTTCCCACTTTGAAAATTTACCGAATCCAGAAGTAGTCCCTCAGTATATATGTATAGAGCAATTCAAAAAGATTGTCTGCTATGACGGGCGCATTAATACACTAGTAATCCGAACTGTATCACAAGCGCGTGATAACATTCGCTGCCATACAGTGCGTCTCAGTAGGGATGATTGCGTCATCTTATGTAATAGAGTGGTATCAACGATTCAGTCACGACCCGTCGTTTGTGCTAGTTGTCAGTAGAGATGTTACATCATCTAATGTTATAGAATGGTTCTATACGAAAAGTTTAAAGATCGTAGTCTATGAGTTTGAATGATGTCTGAATATTGGACTTCATTTATTTTACGTACAGATGCAGTAGAATAAATGTGCATAAATGATAACTTTAAAGCGGCAGTTATTGAATTATTTTAAGAATGACCCCTTTGACTTTTGGTGATTGTGTGAAAAAAAATCAGTAGTGTGTTTGCCTGTCCGGTTTATTTTACATTAATTTCATGTTTTTGTTTCTATGTCAGTTAAATAAACTCGTACTTAATGAGTATATACTCGTACATAAGCCTTGGTAGTAAGTAGTTCTAGTTCATTCAATGAATTATGTGAGGTGACACTCAAGTACAGTGGTTGAAAGTTGAAACTTGAGATATACCTTTTTATTTGAACAGAAACACGATGGTTTCAGGACTTGCATTGCATCCCAAATAATTAAGCAAATTCCATAAATTGCTGGATTAGCACTAGTAAGCACAGAGAAGACAATAATGATGTTTCAAGTGATTACAATGGTGTTTTTGATGGTTCAGCTACATTACTAACCAAGTTGATAGAGCAGGCATGACGAAATGGAACGATTCTTCAAACGTTCCACTAGAAATTTCAAAAAATATTAGGTTTCTATTTAATTCAAAATTCTTCCGAATTTTATCTTGTTGATACCTGGACAAGGCACATTTAATTGCTTAGTACTGGAGACCAGGAACCGGAGTGATTGACAAAGCCTTAAAATCTTATTTCACCATCAAGGTAAAATTTGCTCGCAACATTTGACGTAGTTCTTGAATTACATTATAATTTAGTATAAATATTGATAATTTTGTATATTTAGGTAAATGAACAAGGCTCAGTACAGTTGTCTGGTGCATGTTTACCAAGAAATGCTAAACTTCCATTTGATACAGAGACAACAGAAACTGGAAACTTTGCTTATTTAGCACCAGAAGTTCTAAGAGGAGAGAAATATGAACCTTTTGCTGATATATACTCATTTGGACTTTTTGTTCTAGAGTTAGCACATGTTGATATGCCTTTGGTCTTCATAGATCAACGAAAAATGACATTGTGTGATTTTATACGTGATGTGAACCCTGAGAGTATGTTAAAGTTAGAGGAGACTGTTGAAATATTTACAAATAAAACTAGAGCTTTGATTTTTAATTGTTTAGATGTTGACAAGGTGTCTCGACCTCTCATGAGTGAAGTTGTTGAATACGCTTCGTATATAAGACTTGAGACTGATGCATTGTCTCGGTTACCTACACGTAAAGCAAGGGGTCGGATACGACGAGGGTCCAGTGGTGTGACAAAATCAACATTAAATATATCGTGAGACGACGTGATGTAAATATTGTAAATACATGTAAGCACAACTGTGATATTCAGGCTGCCTAATGAGTTATCTCTGTTGTATACGGATAAGTACTTGATTGAGATTTTTGTGGTGAACCTTTAGAACTGTAGTTCCTGTTTTATGTTGATTAAAACTTGATAGTGGTTTGCATAGTGGACCAAAGTAGTAACTATTATGTAGGGATTAAAACTTTTTCATGATGGAACCTACTAGTTCTAGTATATATTATGTTGTATATTTTTCATTAATTACTGATTATATTTACACGAATATACATTAGTATATGACGCATGATGTATGCTGTATGATAGTTTTGCATTTATTTAATGCCCCCCCCCCCCCGAATCATTTTTCGGATTATTGAAGCAAGCAGTTATGAAGTAAATATAGATATTGATCTTAAGGTAAAATACATTATTGATAAAAACATTATCAAAGATATGTCAAAGATTGCATGTTTACCTTTACAATGATTAACATGTATATGCAGATCGTATAAAAGCTTATTTTATGCATGTATTTATGTACTTTAAATAATGGACTTGTCCACTCAGTTAGTGATTAAGGCTTGTATACTGTTTTACTTATTCAAACTGACTACCCAAAATTTAATCTGATTAAACTCGATCTAAAATTTTTCCGCTCGCCTACTCGCTAATTTAGATCTGGCCTTTTTCAAACGAGGGTCACGTTCAAGTGACCGTTTCTCATCATAATATTCATGACGAAATTGTTATGATACGTAACTTGTTTACATCGTCTACGTCACGCAATTTGAAATGAGCCGCCCAATCGCAGACTGTGAATAATACCACTGTTAAATTAGCTTTCAAACCTTGGTCTAAAAATAGAAATTACGAAATCAAAATGTTATTAATAGTGTTTCGTCTAGATGAAAGCTACGCATTGATTGGTCGACACAAAGTTCATCTCGACATGACCTTCCACGGAGACAGTAGAGATCCTGTACGACAATGCTCTACAGGATATCTGTTTACGGAGATTGGGCAAAGCGTAGTAGACGTTGCTTGTGCGTCGTGTTACCTGCTTTAAAGTCTATAATTCATTGACTGTTCTGCAATTTCACATTTGTTTTCAGGTTTTGACATGGATTGCGTAAGCAATTCATGTCTTAGTAAGCGACATATTTTGAAACGCATCACAAAATGTCGCGGACGTAGACATTCGACGGATATGCGCAGTCAGATTCAGTACAACGATATGTAGTTAGGTCAACCCAACGCGTCCTCTTGTTAATATCTGAAATAATCAGACAGTCTTGTTGTCATCTCGACGTGACCTTCCACGGAGACAGTAGAGATCCTGTACGACAATGTTCTACAGGATATCTGTTTACGGAGATTGACCAAGATTCATCATTCATTATATTGAATATATTGTATTATGTACTTAGTAATTTGTATATGTTGCTATGTCAATAAAATATGTTAAAACTAACCAAACTTCTTCTGTGTTAATTAAATGTTAATAATTAGGTGTTTTCATAGTGACTATGTTATTCGGCCGCAAGCCGAGGGCTAATATGACTATCTGAAGCCAAATAACAAGGCCATAATAAAACATTTGTGAAAAAGTGCATGCAATAAGTGAAGGATATCACTAAATGGTTAACATTTTGTTTATCAGATTGTACCAACATTCAAAATGGCGGCATTTGTTTGGAAAGAAAAAACACGGCCTTTATGAGAAAACTCGGCCATTATGAGATTTGGAACCAACCAAAATGCCCGATTCTCATTCTCATAATAGCCGAGGTATTTAATAATGGTCGCGTTTGCCATAATGTCCGAGTATTTGGTTATATGCCGTAGTGAACGCCATATCAGCCCTGAATTTGAAGTCCAATATCGTACAATTAATTAATAAAGTGTGTATTGTTTAAAATTAAATCCAATGAATATAGATTTTAATGGGGGACAAGCAAATTAAATTATTGACACAATATGTTCAGATGAACTACCTGTAAATATAGTGTCTGTCATAAATTATATTTAATATTCTTTTGCATGTATATTCTATATTCACACATAATTTTTAATATTTTATATTACGAGCATTATAAGCAGGGTCCCGTGCTAGAAAACCCGGTTGAAGGTAGAGATGTTCCGGGTTCGAATTGTACTTAGGGCACTTCTTTGAGCAAGAAATGTAATTACGATTGCCTTACTACACACAGGTGTAGTTTATAGTTGCTGTAATAGTCACCCGCTTGAAAGTGATTTGATGATTTTACATGATTGTAAATTCAACTGAGCATATATCATATATGAGAAAATCAGGACATGTAATTACGCCAGGGCAAAAAAATATTTTGAAGTACATTATAAAATGTCGTATAATAGGTTACAATGGGTTATTCACATTAAAATTTACTTTAAATATTTGATTTGCCAAGTCAATAGGTGAATACGGTGATACACGTACATTATTTTAGTGTTTTCAAAGACCACCTTTACATTCATTAGTAGTTATCAATTACGTGAATGCAGATTCTACACATTGCTAACTGTATAAATTGATATACCACTTGATATGTTAGAACTATCTAAACTATACATGATCAACACTACATGTAAAAAGAGGACAATAGAATATGTTTCGAGCAAAAAGATTTAATTTTCCATACGTCTTGTGTATATTTTAAAATAATATTTTTGCTAGCTCTGTACCTCAAACTTGATCCTTTCATGAATATCAATTAATTAGTTTGGTCAAATGTATTGATGTTTTGTTTTATATTTCATGACGTTGCTGACTTTTGTCGCATTTTTTAATAAAATGAATAGTTTTCAAACACATTAGCACAATATATACCATAGTTCACTTATCCTATATTCGAGATTCTTTATGACAATTGAAAACGAGAAAGACCATCCCGAGGACAGATTAAATTTGTAAATTAAATTTTACCTATCTCACCTCAGATGAAGATTTTTTTCGGATTTTTCCCAATGAAGTATAAAACAGAACGGAACAGAGTAGAGAATAGAAGAGCAGAGCAGACAGAGCTGAGCTTGGCAGAGCAGAGCAGAGCAGACAGAGCTGAGCTGGGCAGAGCACAGCAGACAGAGCTGAGCTGGGCAGAGCAGAGCTGAGCTGAACCGAGCAAAACTTAAGCGAGCAGACCAGAACAGATATCTGAGCTGATGTTGCGCAAAGTATATTAGCATACCATACAATTGTATAACACAGCAGAACAATGTAGATAAAAGATCATTACAATATTATATGGAATGAGGGCTAACTGCACGTTTCTAGGTCTGCACAAAATGCATCTGAATGTAGGAATGTAGCGGAAGACGCTAAACAAACTCTAATTAAATATATATTTTTCTGTACTAGTACATTCAGACATTGCTATTTCAGATACATACAGATAAGTTTCTGGCATTTCAAGCGAGCAAATGCTAAAGCATAATTTTTCTGTCAAGGGGGATTTGGTAAGGTCTTATACAAGATACAAACTTTTTTATAGTCGGTATTATATACAACAGTTAACATTAGCTATGAATAGCTATTAGCCGACATAAACATAGTTATCAAATAATACAAAATCAATAGAATGAATGAATGAATGAATGAATGAATGAATGAATGAATTAGACATATTCTATTGCGCTTTACAAAAGTCCTTCCAATTCCTGGTTTCAATAGTTCAGCACTGGGATGGTAGTATGACACATTAAACACAACCCTTGCAGCATGGTTTTGCACTCGCTGTAGTTTGTTAATCTGGTATGCTGGAATGTCAGTGTAGAGACTGTTACAAAAATCTATGTGAGAGTGCACTAATCCATGTACCAAGGTTTCAGTAGATTCTTTGGTAAGATATTTTCGTAGTGTTCTTAGATTGCGTAGCTGAATATTGGCTATTTTACATTTTTTCTGAATATGTTTGTCCAGGCTCAAAGTATTAGTCATGGTTATCCCAAGGTCTCTGACTTGATCGACACACTTCACATTAAATCCACCAACATTAACACTCTCTATATTATTTTTTTTCAATTGCTGTTTGGTTTCATACAATTTTATTTCAGTTTTTGATTGATCCATTTTAAATTTATAGGTTGTCATCCATGTAATAACATCATTAAGGCAATGGTCAAGCTGGGCAAGCACCGAGGACACATCAATAGGATTACCTACCTGAATGGAAAAACCAAGCTTGTGGTCATCTGCATAACCATACAGCTTTGCAGAATATTTTTGAACAACCTTACTAAGGGCTGAGATGTACATGGTAAAAATAATAGGTCCTGCACAAGAACCCTGAGGGACTCCGAATCTCAAAGGTTCACTTTCTGACTTGGACTGATCTACAATAACTGACATTGTACGGTTGGTTAAATATGATTCTATCCATTTTAGCGGCGTATTATGTATACCAAAGTCATTTTGTAGAAGCTCTAGCAATATGGGAACGTCAATAGTATCGAAAGCAGCACTCAGATCTACCATGACCACAATTGTCACTTTTTTACTGTCAATGTTTTCCAGTAAATCATGATACATTTTCACCATCGCCGTTTCGACACCATGATACTTTCTGTATGCACTTTGGTACGCTGGCAGAAGGTTGTTGTTCTCAATATATTCATTTATTTGGTTCAATGCTGCCTTCTCTAAAATCTTGGAGAGAAATGTCAGATTTGAGACTGGTCGATAATTTGGAAGTTCAAGTGGAAGACCTCTCTTCTTGAGTAAAGGTTTGATTACTGCATGTTTCCATTCATCGGAGAAAACACAAAAGTGCGACAGATAAAAAAGATTAAGAAATATAAACTGATTGAAAATAATAAATATGTATTTATATAATAAGTATATTGATAATTTAATCCTTATTCAAGTGTTGTGCCCAAACTCCTCGCAGCGGATAGCCACTCTTTGCTATCGCATAATTATCAATGGGGGAAATAATCGCAACTCCAGATGATGCCAGTTATACCTTACATTAATTAATTGTTCTGAACATAAACTTAACAGGTTATTAAGGATAAAAAGAAAAACATTTACGTCCATGAATAATTGTATGTCATTTGTTTCACGGTTATCTACAAAATGACTCTGGTAGGCCTATATGCATATACGGGAGTTCTCCCATAGGTATGGTATAGGTTTATTTATACGTCAATGAATGGATGGTATGGTTGAACATTGATCGATCAGCATGTAGCGGTTATTCGGAAGTTGTTTTCATTAGAAGTGGAAAACAAACATTTGTTTTGAAAATAATGTTTATTCTAAACGTCTGAAAATATGAACAGTGAGCTTGATTTACAGTACGACCGCCTACTTGGCGAGGGTTCGTACGGAAAAGTGTTTTTGGTGAAACAGCAAGACGGACAACAGGTTTGAACGAATATTGATCAATTAGCCAACTTCGTTGTACTGATATTGTCCCTCAATTATTATGAAATAAGCAATATTTCCAAAACATGTCATTCGTTTTCATTAAAATAAAAAAAAAAATACGTATATCATGATGTGTGCAAACGTTTTCTTGTCAAGGCACCGAATTATTAAATAAATGTAAATGTCAGATTATTCGTCCCTAGACATTTTCGACCCCGTATTTTCTGTGCGAATCGTCGTTGATTCAATGATTGTATTGACTACTGTTGGTAATGATTTGTCGATAAAAACATCTTAAAACATCAGTTATCATGAAAGTTATTATATACAGCTATCATTTTGGTTTCTTTAGTTTAAATAACATTTTGCAACTTCTAACCACAGATGCTTGACATTCTGTATCATACTATTAATTATTTATTTTACTGGGTTTAACACTGTGTTCATCACCTTTTGGTTGTTTTACGGCATCCAGCAGACCTAACCAAGCTTTCCTGGACCCTTGTCTATAACCAAAACTCAGGGTAGCTTCCACAAGGCTAGAAACTTCCCCATATACCTTATTAATGAAGGAAAATTGACATAATTGTCAAATTTTCTTGGAAGGGTAAAACCTCCCGGGTGGGATTCGAACCCATAACCCCTTCGAAGCACTGAATTTGAAATCCCAGTGCCCTGTCAATTGACCCCCATACTTTTTAAAAAATATATAATTTTTTGGTGACCAGTATTAAAACTTGTCTTCTCACGATGTTCTAAGTAACATACTTTGATACAAAGAAAAAAATTATGATAGATTCCTATGATTGGGGGTATATGTAGGAGTCAGTCTGTTGGTTGGTCTGTAGCTTTTACTTGTCAGCTCAATTTCACAGCACCTATTGTTCGGATTTGATTCAAACTTTACATGTACCAGGTATCAAGCAGACATCGTGCATATATATTCTATTTCAGCTCATTTTCTGAGCACCTATTGTATAGATTTGATTGAAACTTTTTGACAATGACCTGTTTGGGGGGTATTCATTACGACCAGTGATAAGTCTAGTTTGTTTGTTTTTTAATTTCAAAATGAATATTATTTCAAGCCTTGTTCATATTAAACTATTATGGTAATCATATTGTAGAATTTGTCATTTTTGTCCGATTGTTCTTTTTTTCATTTTAGCATATTATATTTCTAATATTACAGTTTGCTGTAAAAGAGATAGATCTGACAAAATGTGATGAATCAGGAAGAGAACAAGCTCATGGTGAAGCTAATCTTTTATCAAGATTAAAACAAGATAATATATTATTATATGTTGAATCAGTTATATGTGATGAATGTCTATATATAGTAACAGAGTATTGTGAAGGTGGTGACCTTGAAGATTATATACAAATTGTTGCTAAGAAGAAACAAACAATACCTGAGGCACTTGTTTCTGATTGGATACTTCAATTAGGAAGAGCCCTTAAGGTAAACTTATTGTAGCGTATCTTGGTGACACCTCTCTCTGACTCCTGTGTTCTTATTTTGTTAGATTTCAAATACACAAAGTTATAATGAGTGGTTGTTCTACATATTGGGTGTCTGTGTTAATTAAATAGACAGCATGTTTCTATTTTTGAATTGCTTGTTCACAGATAAGTTTCCAGGGCCTAAGTCTTTTTTTAGAATCATAGATCCTTGTCCGTAGGAAAACATATGATTTGATGTAAATGAAATAGCTACCTCTGTTTGCTCTAGGTTTTAAGAGATAAATCATTATATTTATGTAGTTAGCATAGAATTCTCAACTAAAATACTTCTTATTTGTAAACCAGTAATTAATCATTCAATGCAGACATCAGCTTGTCACTGCTAGCATACACTACATCAATCTGATTAAAACCCGATCTAAAATTTTACACTCACATACTCGCTAATTTAGATCTGGCCTTTTCCAAATGAAGGTCACGTTCAGGTGACCTTTTCTCATCATAATATTCATGACAAAATTGTTATGATACGTAACTTGTTTACATCGTCTACGTCACGCAATTTGAAATGAGTCGCCCAATCGCAGACTGTGAATAATACTGCTGTAAAAATAAGCATGTAAACCTTGGTCTAAAAATAGAAATTACGAAATCAAAATGTGTTTAACAGTGTTTTCGTCTAGATGAAAGCTATGCATTGATTGGTCGACACATAGTTCATCTCGACGTGACCTTCCACGGAGAAAGTAGAGAGCATGTACGACAACGCTCTACAGGATATCTGTTTGCGGAGAGTGACACTACATGGTTGATGCACTTTATTCTCTCTTTGTTGATATTTAAGTCTTTAAAACACTGAGTTAATTGTTTGTGTGTAATGTTCTGTACGGTTCATTTATACATCTTTTTGTCAAATGTTTTATTACTTATTGGTGTCACTTTTTGTTTATAAAACATGAAATATAAATGTCATAATAATAATAATAATATTATTAAAGACATTATTTTAAGATTCGTTTCATCACTGTCATTTCATCACTTTAAATTCTTGTTGTAATCACTAAATGCATGAATGTCAAAACTCTATATTTCTGTTTGCATGGTAACAACAGTATTTGCATGAACAAAAGATTCTACATCGAGATATGAAGACTAAAAATATATTCTTGAAAGATGATTTGACTGTAAAACTTGGGGATCTTGGAATAGCTAAGTATGTTCAACTTTAGTTATCATGAATGAATTTGTGATTTAAATATAATCATATGGTGCCATCCAAAATTTTGATTTTAGGATAAAATAATTCATATTTTATCCATGGAAAAAAGAAACTCTAAGAGACAGGGCAGAAATTTATCTTAGCAAAAAATCTTGTGATAATTTATCAATACCATATAGTGTGGTATACAATAAAACTGACCGTAAGACTGTTGGAAAAAGGGCCCAATGTGAGCAACCTTAAAAATCAGCTTTAGTTTATCAAGATATGATAGTAATAGTAATGACAACTTTATTTATTGTTGATAACATATTTGGTATAAACCAATTTTCAATATGGTCCACACTAAGTCATTCCATATGAATGAAACTATGTTAAATGAAAAACCTTTATTTATAGTTTATAGTGAATTCTTTTTCTCAAAATTCTTTTGTCCAAGAACTTTCGGAGGGTACTGTATATTGATACTGAAGTAAAGATTCTGACTGTTGTATAAAAACATATTATACTTCTGTACAAAAGACATTGTGTGATGTGAATATTTGTGATGGACAGTTGGATGTCTTTAGGATAAACCATATACCCAGGAATAATAAGGAACAAAAAGTAATTTCTTTAGTTTATAATAATAACCAAGACTTCATTTTACGAGGCTACACATTTAGATAAATCCATCTTCCATGTGGACTTCTGGTTTACATTCATATGATTCAAACTGTATGAGGGATCTTTGTCAGTTATTTCCCCTTGTATACTCTTCATATAGATAGGTCCAATTAGTTGGATTACTCGGATTTTACCCTTACCTTTCAATGTCAATTTGCCAAAATTAATCTTAAATAACTTTTTTGTAAATCATTAAATTTGTTTGAAATGCAAGCTAAGTATTTTTAAGGTAAAGAACTATCAAAATTTCATCACTTCTGTAAAAATCTTTATTAACAAAAAAGATATTAGATGAAATATTTTGTTATTCTTACATAGAAGTTCAATGATAAAATTCGAGGATTCCAACTGCAAGGACCTACTTACCAATTGGATTGATTCAGATTTTATCAGGGAAAGATAACTGACTAAAGTCCCTAATTACATAAATAAGCTTTATAGTAAAATTGCTTGTGGTATGCTGCATGATCAGGTATAACCTCTGCAGAACAGCATTCTACAGAACAAATCCACTTCACAGCAACAGCTTTTACTATTTCCCTTTCCCTGTACTTTTAATTGAATTCAACTTCTGTATAGCAACAATCTCTGGACAGCAACACAATTTAGTTCCTCCTAGTGAGTGTTGTTCAAGAGAGGTTGTACTGTATTTGTGTGACAATGACTAATATTTATTTGTTAAAAGGCCTACGACCCATACAAAATTACATAATATATGACATAAACATACAATTTTCACATTTTGTATAATTTCAGAGTATTAGATTTAAATCAAAGTAAAGCTAATACATTTATTGGTACACCTTCCTACATGAGTCCAGAATTATTCTCAGGAAAATCATATAATCATAAGGTATGACATTTTTAATACTTTGTATGTTGTCTCGTACATTGTATTACTTGTTAGGGCTGCAACGGTTCACCGAACTACCGTGAAACCGGAACCGAAGGTGGCCGGTACGAGTGTACCGTACCGTGACCTAAAAATCCGAGTGAACCGCGGTCTTTTTAAATATTGTCTAACATATATTCCTACTGGTCATTGAGAACGAATTTTAAATCAAAATCTCATGTCAAGACAACGACAAACTCAAGTTAATCAAATTATCACAAATTAAATAATTTATTCGAGAGAATCAGTTACTTTAAGCCATTCGTATATGTGTATAAATCATATTAATTTTCTGTACTAATCCTAAATTATTAACAAACAAACTGCCATGTACACCGGGTACATTAACCTTTTGTTTGATGACGAACATGTGTTTGTAATTTTGAATTGAAAATGATAAAAACAATTTAATATATGTGTCGGCATTTTTCACAGTTTGTCGATATTTGATAGCCTTATAATACAATGTCATAATTGCTATGTCTCATCGTGTAATCATAGACGCTTCTATAAACTAATTGTTACTTTAAATAATTTTTAAAACAAGTGTGACCTAGTTTTTTAATCGTTGACTCTATACGCTAAATTATAGGCAGGTTTTGAAAAGATACACAATCGACGATCGCAGGAAATAGATTTTTTAGACTAACGTAAAATTAATTATGACTCCCGTTATTTTATCATTTTGTTTTAGAAAATTCAAACATTACTTTTTTCCGTTTGTATTTTTCTGGAAAAAAAAACAAACAAACTATTTTTCAACGAATTTTCGTATTTTACCGATGCAAGTGTAATCAAAATGTTGTTTGCTTATCGTGAAAGAAATAAAAGGGTTATGTTGTGTATTGATATTGATGGATTAAAATGCGTTGGTGTTTTTAAGACGTGCAATTGTACGATTAACGCTTTTAATTTAAAATCGCGCTAATTTTCGGCACATACGCCCAAAACTCCCAACAAGTGAATCTTATTAAATCATAAACAGAACATTAAAACTCAACAAAAGTAATTGTCTAAACAAACTTCATTGTCGTCATTTAACAACCTAATTATGTCTTAATTAGTAATATTTTTCGTAAAAACGAATCCCTATGGTCAAATGGATATAGTCTAAATGTAATATATTTTTGCGACCCACGCTATTGCATATTAAACTGAAACATTTTTAAATTTACATAAGTAATGTAAACAGCTTATTAATTGTTCTTCCTAATATAACAAAAATGCTTCAGGAACCAACAAAATCAAACAAAAGTCACTGTTTTCGGGCACACGAAGTTGAATCAAATCTTCTAACAACTGAAGTTTTTTGTCGATATTGACAATAATTGTAATGGTAAAATTATATGCATATTATAGCATATTCATGTAATTAATGAATTCAATTAAATATTCTTATGATGCTATCATAGCTACACTGAATTTATCAAAACTATTGTATTATTGTGGTAATCATTGACAAACAGTTAAGATAACTACACCTGCTTGTATGCATGACTTTATGAAAATGTTCAGCTTGTTGTTTAATGAGTATTTCAAATAGGCAAAGAACAGACATGATGTTTGTATAAACTTGTTAGCAAATTAAAATACTGTTTTGGTTACTAGTTGATTTATTAAACGCAATTATACAAAAGAATCTTTATTATAAATAATATTACCATATTGAACCTAGGTACGTATTGTGAACCTTAACTGCCGTACCTAGGTACGTACCGTACCGCGACTTGGCTCAAGGTACGCAGCCCTATTACTTGTTAAGTATTGCTAGGTTTGTTATAGTTCTGTTAAATTTAATGGATCAAGTATTTTTTCCCCCTTGTTTATGGTGAAAAGTGATTCTATGAAAGTATACAAGTATAAAATCTTACGTTTGATCTCTACTTGTGTCTGCCATTGGAAACAGTCATTGTCTTAAATATTCTGTAGCATTATCCTAATTTATAATGTTATATAGTAAAGAACAGAATTAAAAACTAATCAAACTATATGAAATTAGTAGTTTTCCCTAGTCAGAACAATTTTCACATATTCTGTTTTTGGCTAGTGGGTTAGGGCAATGACTGTTTGGAAGTGCTGAATTCTGTTAAATATATCTTTGATTTACATGATATTTGATGCATTATACATTTACAGACTGATATATGGGGTCTAGGATGCTGTGCTTATGAAATGATGACACTAAAGAGAGCATTTCAAGGGAAAGCATTATGGACATTGATACGAGAGATAAAGAATGGTCGTGTTTTAGAATTACCAGATACATATAGTCTAGATATACGTACACTTGTACAAGAAATGATGGCTCAACAACCAAAGAATAGACCAAGTGCTAATGATATTGTACAGAATGATTTATTACTTTATCATAGTGTAAGTACTGATATCTCGGTACAATTACTCCTCAATTACTCCTGTATAAATCGGGGCAAAAAAGGCTCCAACCTTCAAGTTAGGAACTCTAAACATTAATTGTGCTAATCTGGCAGATAAATACAACACACAAATAACTTAACTCATTACAATCAGATGCAATGCCCTACAAAATGTCCTTGTAAAAATTCTGGTTTTAAGATTAACCAATTTACATTACCCACACAAAAACTAATACTAGGAACCCAGGTCGGTAGCGCTGTTGGTAGCGCGTCTGGATTTCTAATCTATCGTTCCGAAGGGGATTCAGGTTCAAATCCAACCTGCAGAGGTTATACCCTTCGATGAAAAATCGACAGTAATGTTTTACAATTGAATAAGTTGGATTATTCAGTTACATACTTGTATTTAATAATGTTTTTACAAATGTTTGGGTGGGGCATTAAAACAACCCAGAATGCTATGATTGTATGTGTTTTACCATATATTTTGTATTACAGGGTGCTGCTCAAGAAATGGTTACCAAGTTACCACATCCACATGAACATGTTGAAGAAAAACAAAAATCTAAAAATAAACAAAATAAGACCGGATCTGGATCAGGATCATTGAGAAATGTTTTATTACAGATGAATAAATCACAGGATGATAAATATAGAAACTCTATAGCTAATGTCTGTGAGAAAATAAATACATTACGTATGACTGGTAAAAGTGTGCATGGTAATGATGACGATGATGATGGTGGGGAGTATGACACATTCGTATACAAAGGTGATAGTGATGAGGAGGAACTGGAAGCTCAAGGGACAATATTAGATAGTAGTCTAATACGACAATACACTGAACAATTAGATACATTTGTGTTCAGAGGTGAAGGTATACTAGACAACGATGCTACTGTTAAACCAAGTGGTAAAGGTAGTAAGAATAAAACTAATGGTGAAACTAATGATAATGGTGATGATGATGATAATGATGATGATTATTCTAATAGAACGTTATTAAAACAATATTCTCAAACACTGGAGGAAGATGATGATGATAACGATGATCATGATGGTGATTTGAACAATGATGATGATAATCAAGATGTGATAAAAGGAGTAAATCATGTTAAAAATGAATCAGAAACTAATTCACATGTGTTGGAAGACAACTTTGATGAAACTGAAACTATCATAAATTTTAGTAAATATCAATATAAAGGTTTAAAAGATACTCTAGCCTTACGACGTGATAAAAACTCAAAGAAACAACCTGGTGATTCTAGAGACTTATTTAAACCTAGTGTGGATGATTCAACAAACTCAAGTAAATCAGTTAAGAGAAGTGAAAGTGACAGTGGTGTTAAATCACCGTCCAAATCTCGTGGTAAAATATCATTATCTGCCTCATTTTCTGGTGCTAGTAGTTTATTGGGTACCAAACAGAAAGTCTCAGACCCAAGGTTAAATCATTCTATGAGATCAGATGATGGACTTCTACATACTAAAACTAGAATGAGAACTTGTGATAGAATAGAGCAATCTGCTAAGATTAAAGAAAGTTTAGATAAAAAACCACGGAAACGAAATACTCCAAAAACAGCATTTGTTGAAATGGTTCCAAGTAATGAAGTTGATGATGATATTCCTGAATTAAATGTAGATAGTGTTATAGCTCATTTAAAAGATAGCACTACACCATATAGTTCTGTTGATACAAGTTCTGAAAACATCTCATCTGTTGATGGGAAGGCTGATAGTAGTAAGGTAGGTGTTATATATATTTGCTTGTTTAAATAGCTCATGTAGTCTAACCAATGTTGTAACTGAATTTAAATAAGGCTAAACCTTACATTAACTTTCTAAACTTTATTTACAAATTGGTAAATACTTGACTTTGGTACTCAAAACAGAGGGAACATTACTTGTATACAAGTATATACAGTCCACCCCCTCCTAACGGCCACCCCTCTTAAGCGGTCACCCCTTGTAAGCGGCCAGCTCATGCCGCGACCGTCGGAAAACGCTCTATAATGCACCCCTATTAAGCGGTCACCCCTGTTCTCCAGCCAACAGCCAGCCATTTTGCATCCCAAACCAAATTTTCCCCCCGCGTAAGCGGCCACGTGCATGAGAGTCTGACCGTTATGTATATTGACAAAATTTGTCAGAGCGTGTCATCTTTTGTCGTTATACATAATACACATGTCAACGTTATCGAATAAACTTTATCACGTTGCCGATGGTAACATAACTAAGCAGTCCCTTTATTTTCGAGAGAGCCAATCATAGCTCAGTTAATTTAGACACACCTTTCGCAGTTTGCTAATCAATAATTACAGAACTTAAGAAAATGCACATAAAAGTTAAACGATAATTTTATCTTGTGTATTTCGCACCTACGAATATAACCTATTACTAAGCGGTCACCGCGGTCATGTATATTGACGTAATTGCAATGACCCGTGTCTTATAAATACAAAGGAAATCGCTGCATTATTTTATCAATTAGTCGTCACAGGCTCTAAAAATCAATAATTAGCTATCTTATAGTTGTTAGCGTGTATAATCAACTGGGTGACACGTATTATAATCTGCTCAATTTCTTTTTACGTAATAAACAATGAACAATTTAACCTATATCCGGTCTTGTTTAAAACCAATACTGACCGTTCAATCTTCGTAAGAGGGATGAATTATTGCCAAAACATTTTATGTGACGGAAAATAATATTAGTCTGATATAGAACATGTTTATTGCATGTGAAGATGTACTTTTGAAAAAGTACGATCATCCGAAACTATTTGTTCGTAAGGAAATAATTTTCATAATTAATATTTTTAAACAAAGAAAGGTCAAAATTGAGGACTTTGAAATGCATTTTCCGAAAATAGGCTGCGTTCTACATTCGAATCTTTAAACGAGGCCAACAATGATACACAGTTTTCAAAGCACTAGTCATTAAATTATTTGTTGGTAAATAAGACTTTTATCACATTTTAGACTTATAAATTGCGTTAATTTCAGTTTCATTTTCGTATTTTTTTAACTATTATGGCATTTAGTCTGAACGACTTAATCTATTCAACAGAAGTAAAGAATATTACACAGAATGAAAATAATGCACTGTCTATTGTGTGACCTTGTCTTGTAAAGAATAAAAAAAGCATACAACTTCAATTAAAACAACACTATTTCATTAAAACTTTACATCCAGACCCCCCCCCCCTCTCAATGTCAAACCCCCTCTTAAGTGGTCACCCCGCTTAAGCAGCCAATTTGGCTGTTTCCCTTGGCTGGCTGCTTAAGAGGGGTTGGACTGTATACAAATACAATACAATCTCTCTTGATTAACACCCACTCAGAGGGACTAAACTGGTTTGCTGTTCAGAGGTTGTTGCTCTGCAGAGGTTAAGTCCAATTAAAATTAATCCTATGGAATTTTCGAAAAGCTGTTGTTGTGCATAAGATTTGTTCTGTAGATGGCCACTCTGCAAAGGTTATACTGTACAGTACAAAAACAATACAATATTATCATTATATATCATTACAATACAATACAGTACTCAACAGAGTAAGTTATTTCTAAGTAAAAACTACTCTTTTAAAAATGAAGTGTCAGATTTTATAGGCACCTCTATATAACAGCCAGTTAAGTACAGTCCAACCATTGGTTGTTACAGTATATGTTACTTGTATTAGACCTGCAGTAAAAATTAAAATGCCATATTTTAGGTGAACTGTGCACTTGAGTCCCCACAAAGTTTTTTTGCAGTTTCTATATCTTTGAAAGGTGCTGAATAAGAATCCGAGTGATGACACCCTGTCATCCTTGAGCAATTTGCATAATATGCAAAATAAGTCCGCCATTATAGAAATTCCGTTTTTCGCTAATAACTCAATAACTAACTTAGATACAAATTTAAAATATGTATCCATACCCATGTTTTTAGGATCTATCTATCACATGGTACTAATTTCAGCTTGATCAGATCATTTAAATATGCAAATTTATGTATTATTAGGTATTTTACGAAATACAATATTCAGTTTTGCTATACAAATCAACGTCTGTACCTCAGATGTACCTCAAAATACATTATTTAATGCTTATGCTCTGAGTCTGATTCATGTAGGTATACTTCAACTTAACATTTGTACATTAGGTTTTTTTATCTCTGAACTACAACAACAATGTATTTCATAGTTCTCTGGAATTCAAGCCTTGCATTATGGCATAGATTATTGGCTGTGACTGGTCATACACTTTCGTGAGAATGAATTGTTTATTACATGATATTGTTTAATTTTTAGCTGGATTTTTCAATGAAAAAATTTGGCTAGTAGTTTGGCGTTAACAATTGCGTTTTAAGTTTTTTTTTCATTTATTTCTGCCATTTATTGTCAGATCTTTATGAAACTTCATACAATGATAACATACCATGTGATGAACAGAATTAGAAAGTAACCACAACTCTACCTGCCTTTATTATGGATTATTTTCCTCTTTGCATTACAGTTTTTAAATCTGGCTTTAATGTGGATTCTATATTACATTTCTTGTTATCAAATATTTTATCATATTACAGGATGATTCTTCAAGTAAGAATAAAAAGAAAAACAATTTTCTCAAGAAACAATCAGAAGGTATGATAACAGATTGTAATTTATTCATTTTGTATTTTATTGTTTTCTTTTAGACATATATAATGTAAAAACCCTGTCCATAAATCATCGGTAAAAATTTGTAAGTAAATCAGATTTTTTTTAAATTATAAGGCTTGCAAGAAATATTAGTTTATTTTCCAAAAAGAATGGTTAAACCAAGTCCCTCATAAATAATTAACAATCTTTCCTAATTCACATAGTTCCTGATTAGTACTTTCTTCTGTAAATGTTACAAAAAAAGATTATGTGTGGTTTAAAGACTGCTTCCATACACATGTTCTGCTAACTTAACAGTTTTTTATGATGACCAATGATCATTGAATTCACCTTTGGGTAGAGTGAGTTTGAGTCCTAACACTAATAACCTATCTTGTTTTACCTAGTACAATTTCCTCTAAAGTTATTATTTGATATATTTCAGCCAAAAAGAAAGCACCAGAAATTCCTAAGCAACGTACTGATGTAAGTTATATTTTCTGTACAACTTTTTTGATATTATGTACAGTCTTACTTGTATTTCAAACACAATCTATGTGAATAACCAGTCTTTACTCTCAGGGTTATATAATATATATTAAAACTAGGGAGAGTAAATTAAGAAACCCATTACATTAAGTTGCTATATTCAGAATTAATCTGTCACATCTTATCTTCATCTAATACATAATATTTGTTGCCAAGATATTTCAAACGAGTTCTACTATGAGAACAATCTACCAAGGAACTCAATAGTTGTAGCCCTTAAATTGCATCATAATCCGCCCGGCTGGCTCTGTTGGTAGCACACAAGTCTACTGATCGAGGGGCCATGGGTTCGATTCCCGGGCGGGGCATACTTTCGTGGAGCTTGGTCATGAAATTATTTCAACAGCCATTCTCCCTCCTACCAATGATTCTTAATTATGTAGGCAGTTGTCAGTCACTGACAAAAATATGTTCTTAGTAGTTGGTAAACAGCTAAATCCAGAGACTTAGCCTTTCCAGGAACTGTGAGTAGGTTGACTGACCGCAGTTATATGACCTATACAATGTGTTGCCACGGTGTTAAACCCAACAAAGAAAGAACAAAGAACAATAAATTGCATGATAGAATAATTGTCTTGTCCACCTATCTCATATACCATAAGATGGACATTTCTTCATAAATACATTTACCCTCTTATGTCTTATGATACTTGTTTATATGGTGAATATATTGTTTTATTACAGCTCAAGAAAGATGAAGATGTAAAATTATTTACACGTGCACAAACTGCTCAATTTATAAAATCTGATGCAGAGGATTCAGAGTATGTATTATATATAATAATAAACAAATATATTGTTGTGTTGTTTTACCTTGTATATACAGTCTGTAGATTTTAATTTATCATGCATGAATTCTGACTTGCCTATTGTTATTTTGTTTAACTGTCAGTGGTGCACACATTAACCCTGTTGATTTGAATATTCAATTCAGTAATTCTATAATCTTTATCAATGAAATTAGATTTTAAATCGACAGAGTTAATGTTTGTACCACAGTTGATAGTTTAATAAATTTGAACAATACCTATCCCTTATGATAAAGTTTCTGATTTTGTTTTATTTACATGGTCTTTGGGATTTTTCATTGATTTCCATTGTAATTGAGTCCATCCTAAGTTTTGAGTTCAGTTTTTATAAACATTTGTACTTGTACATGATGATAATAGACAATATCAGGCATTTGAATTTATTGCTTATTGACTGCAGTATAGGTCGTTTGCGTTAAAGCTGGACCCCTAAAATCATGAAATATCTCAATAACTATCAGATGGAATTAACTCAAATTTTGTATGTGATCATAACTAGCATTTTCCTTCTCAAATCCAAAATTTCAGATTTTTTCTTTAATTACATATCATACTTCCCATAGACATGCAATGCAAATTTTGAAGCCAAAAAGTGACTTTTCTTAAATGGGTATGTGCCATAATCAGAACAGCCCCATAACAGTAGATACAAAATAATAGCTAAATATGAGACCCGGTTAGAAATTTTATTTGATAACAAAGTATAACAGTATATACAAACTCAAATATCATCATCACTGTCGTCTGTATCGTCAAAACCTATACAAATTCTACACGTACTATTTTAAAGACGGGCCTCTGCTTTACAATTCAGTCGACCGTCGAGTGTTTATTTAAGCGACAAATTTACAGTAAACGCACGGGACTTTTTATAAATACACTGGACATATGACAATGTTATAATCAGAACAGATTATTTTACCTCCTGCCGGATTTTTGATAAAAATTACAAATATATTGCATTGTACCTTATGGAAAACTTTTTTATTTATCTATTAAAAATTCTGAAAATTTAAATCCTAGAAGGAAAAATTAAAATAAGATTGTATTAAAAGTTTTAGCAAAATAGCTGTTATAGTTTAAAAGATATTTACGGCAAATAGGGGTCCAGCATTAACGCAAACAACCTATACAAACAAACATGTGTGCATATCATTCAAAGTATGTGTACAGATAGATAGATAGATTCTAAAGACTTTCTCAATTCTGTCTCAATATTATGTACAGTAACATACTGTTTATGATCATGCATGATAGTATATAAAAACAAATCACCATAGCAACAACTCAATTAGTATTCAAAGTATGGCAATGTTGAACATCACTTTATGCTAATGCTTTCTATTTCACGAACACTTTGAATGTGCTGATTTAGATACCAATCACACTTTGCCTAAACACTGTAGTGTCAAGCTAATTAAAAAATATGCGTATACATACAGTCTTCGAATTCCATAATTAAAAGAATGATTTCATCTAAATTCTATTTAAGGTATCTGCTCGGTGCCATATATTAACATGATAGCAAAATGGTTTTTGCTTAGGCAAGATTATTTTGAATTGCCTGAAGAATCTGTTGTCATTGCTCTTGTACAGTATTTTACTGACTAAATATGTACCAGTTATTGCCTTAACCCACTAGTTATTGTCAGACAATAGCTAATTATGGCTAATTGTATTTGTTTATGCCTTATTCCAACTAAAAGTAAAATTTTGTATCTCCATAAGTGTTACTATAAAGTTAGCCCATGTAGTGGTTTTTAATTAAGCATGTTTGTATTGTTTTATATCATAGCTTGATAAATGATAGAAATGGTAAACTATCTATACAAGATATTATACGTAAGTATTTTAATACACGTTGAAAATTGTCATCATGCTTCTTGTGTTGTCTTTGTTGCCTGGCAGTTTTGTGGTTTTATATATAGAATACAGTTTTGTGGTTTTTTATATATAGAATACAGTTTAATAAGGTCATCTTCTATTAAACTCCTGAGAATTAAATAATCTGAAGCACAAAATTGGAAAAAAGTATTGATATGTACTATGGACAATGTTGCCAAAAGCCAATACATCAAACATAAATTTAAAGATGAAATAACTAAAATGCAATGCAGTGAGGAAGACGGATAAGTAAAATTACGAAAATGCAAAATTGGGGTGATCAAATCACAAAGTTATACAATACATGTATACATACTTTGTGTTTTGTCATAACATCTTGATGTTTCAGTTTAAGTTAGTACTTTTCAGTTGCTGTATTTGCATTTTCAGATTTTGTCTTCATTCTTTTGAGCTTATCAGATCATTTTATATACAGGCAAATAATAGATGTTGACCATAATAGAACATTGTTGAATTTGTCTTTCTTGTTAATTTGTTTTGGTGATACTTATTTTATTATACCCCCGCTTCGAAAAAGAGGGGGGTATTCTGTTTTACCCTTGTCCGTGCGTCTGCCGTTACAAAATTTCCATCGCAGTTTTCTCAGCAACTATAACATGCAGCAGCCTAATACTTTGCATATTGCTTCATCCCATAGTCCCATGTGGTGTAAAGAGATTTCACGCTCCTTGCTCATCTACTTCCTGTTTGTCGCATATTTTTAGATTTTTGCGGGGGTATCACTAGTGAGCATTAGCTCACAGATTTACTTGTTAGATTTGTGGTTTTGAATTTAGTGTGATATCAACTAATTATTTGATAAATAATTTAAAAAAAAAACAATATAAAAAGAGTAGATTGCTAGAATTTATGTGTACTATGTAGAAACCCCCAGATTTTGTAAATTATTGATGCCTATAAAATTTGTATGTGTTATATTTTAAACATGCATTTCACAGGGTTGGGCAACACATGTCAGTCTATCCAATATTGTATATATTTTCACCAACATATCATTGTCATACCCTCATTGTCAATTACTCAGATCTGTTTATGTATAATATACATATATATTATCAACCTTGATCATATTATCATGCTGATTAAGCTTTTTTTGTAAATATGTTGTTGTCATGGACTGGACAGGATATATGAACAATGAGGATATAAACCTTGACCATATTATCATTCTAGATAAGGTTTTCATGTAAATATGTCGTCCTCATGGACTTAATGGTTTACAAGATATATACGTATCAGTAAAGATATAAGCCTTGACCATATTATCATTCTAGATAAGCTTTTTACCAGCCTTCTTAAAATTCTTTATTAGCATAGTATTGCTAATAATAACACAATGTCTTCTTGTCTGTAATTTTGGCAGGATTTTTATATAAGTTTTTCTCTTCTTTCCGAGATGTTATCAAAGTAACTGTAGTAGTAGATCAGTGGCCTCTTGTTAAGTTTTTATTATTATTTTAAATCTTATAGTAGTTATTAACAATATATTTAAGAAGTTGTGATGAGCTTTTAAGATCTATTGTACAATCATGTCATCTCGTTTTTATATTACAAGGGTCTATTACAGTAGCATATTTGGTAGTGCAGAGATTTTTAATCTAGTGTCCTGAGGGGGGGGTACAGGTCAGAATCCCACCTAGGGAGGTTATACCTTTCCATGAAAATTTAACAATTATGTCAATATTTTTGAATTAATAAGGTTTATGGAGAAGTTTCTGGCCTTGTGGAAAGGGTAGGTTAGTACTGGTTATAGACAAGAGTCCAGGAAAGCTAGGTAGGTTAGGTGCGCTAGATGCTGTAAAATAACCAAAACGTGTTGACACAGTGTTGAAACCCAGTATAAGAAAATTGATTAACAATCAGATATATTACCTTAAAATAATTGTTCAGAGTGGTTTAATACTAATACACCTTGGATGTACACACAATATATAATATATTATATCTCAACATATTATGTTTAGCTGTGGTTATTTCTCTATTTTCAGATTATATTCAGAACGGTTGTAGTGAAACAGAAAGAAATAAACATATACTAGATGTACAACAGTAAGTTTATATCATATATTGTGTCTCCCCACATGCTGAAATGATTGGCCAGTTTCCTAAGGATATCATTACCTAATGCGTTGTCACCTGGTACCCTTCTCACATAAAAAAGTAGTAAGTATGTAATATCAAATCAAGGGTACCAGGGGACCAAGTGCTAGCTACCAATATGCTTAATTGGAAACTGGCCAGATATTTCATGACTGTATAGAAGTAACCTGCATTATGGGTGTTGTGCAGACCCCCCTTTTCTCATAATATATTAAGAGCTAAACTTAGCCCCCATTACTTAATATAAATTGAAACTTACATGTATTATACATTTTCTTGCAGTAATTTCAAGCTGTTCGTATGAGACCCTTAATTCTATTTTGGAATTGCTCTCCTTTGCTAATAGGTTATATGGGCTTAAATGGTGCACATGGAATGTATTCTATCTCTGTTACATTTGGAATGTATATAAATATTAAATCTTTGGATACAGTTATTTCTGTATCTAATACAGAACTTTATATCCATACTGTTGTGAGAAGGAGCAGTAGGGCATTTGCTTGTGAATCAAGAGGTCCCAGGGGCACTGCTTATTTCCTTTAGCAAAAAATTTTCTTGTGGTTGCTTCTCTCCACCGAGGTGTAAATGGGTGCCTGCCAGGGTAGTATACCTACTTTCTGCCAATATGTCTGCTGCAATTTATTTTAGCATCTATCATATTCAACCTATTAAATAAGATACTTTTTTGTTTATTTTTACAGAGAATTAGCTGATGGTGTTGGTTATAGTAATTTTAAGAAAGTTTTTGATATATTAAGTATGGTTACTGATGAACAAGAGGTCAAAGTAAGATGAATTTTTAATCCTTAGAAAACTTAAAAAATGTCTGTTTTTAGCGCAACTTTTCGATGAAAATGAGAGCTAATGCTATCACTTTTGCGATAGCATTAGTGTTGCTTGTGATGTACAAGTTTTTTAAAAGTCTTATATTATTCATCACTATCCAAGATTTTTTAGTGTAATTTGATATTATGCAGTGGAACTATATGGATCATACTGTGAAAGAGGATAACTCTGGATGAATTTTTTTGAGTTATTCCCTTTTTGTTGTTAAAAAATTATAAATATGAGATGAAAGCATTTTTGTTTTAAGATAAGCCTTGTCATGAAAGAAACACTCGAGTTGAAAAGTCGAGTGCACTGTCCTTTACTGCTCTTGTTTATGATTGCAATAGGTGTTATAGACATCTACATTCGGAACACCTTGACCTTTCATGAATGAATAATCTCGGAAGGATTAATGGGGGGGGTCTACCCTAGCAGCTTGGGTATTTACTATTTACGCGAGGCAAAGAACTGGCCAAGCACGTACATGTAACAGTTATGCAAAATTGCTCTTGTAGTATACACACAGATCTTAGTCAAAACATATTTCTATGTTATATATTGAACCAAATATTGTTCAGTGATAACATTAAACTGTGTTATTTCCAATTAATGGACTAAAAACGAAACATCACTCATTGCCTAAACGATCATGTATTTGTTTACTTTGACACCGGTAGTTCCAAAATGGCATCAAAATATGTCTGAGGTTATTTTGCAGCAATGGCCGAGGAGTTCTGAATGAGACATCTATTGACACATTGTTTTCTCAGAAAGATATTCCTGGCATACGCAGGGTCAAGTGACTTTCAGATTGTAAATAAACAACTTTTTGGTCAAATTCTTGCAGCAGTCAAAGGAAATAAAAAAAATTGAAAAGGCATAAATTAACTGCTACATTTCTTTGTTTGAAAATGCCTACATTAGCCTGTCAGTTTTTACTGTTTATCCTGAATCTTCTACACAAAATATTTTTTGCTTAATATCTAGTTTACCACTCTATTCAATTACGGACTTTAGTCAGTTATCTTTCCCTGATAAAATCTGAAGCAATCCAATTGGTAAGTAGGTCCTTACAGTTGGAATCCTCGGATTTTATCATTGAATTCCTATGTAAGGGTAACACAATATTTCATCTAATATCTTTCTTGTTAATGAAGATATTAATAGAAGTGATGGAATTTAGATAGTTCTTTAACTTAAAAATAATTAGCTTGAATTTCAAACAAATTAGATTAATATACAAATAGTTATTTAAGATTAAATTTGGCAAATCAACATTGAAAAGTAAGGGTAAAATCCGAGTAATCCAACTAATGAGACCTACCTATTTTGAAAAGTGTACAAGGGGAAATAACTGACTAAAGTCCCTTATTTCTTTGCAAAAGAAATTTTAGTAAACCAAAAAAAACCTTGCAATAGGAGAAGTAGTTGTTATTTTTTGTGCTTTTATATGTCAATCAACTGTTAGTATGGAAAGATAAATAGGTGAAAAAACAAATTTTGTTTATAGGTCGTTTGCGTTAATGCTGGACCCCTATTTGCCGTAAATATCTTTTTAACTATAACAGCGATTTTGCTAAAAATTTTAATACAATCTTATTTCAATTTTTCCTTCTAGGATTAAAATTTTCAGAATTTTTAATAGATAAATAAAAAAGCTTTCCATAAGGTACAATGCAAAATATTTGGATTGTTTTATCAAAAATCCGACGGGAGGTAAAATAAGCTGTTCTGATTATTACATTGTCATACATGTACTTCCAGTGTATTTATACAAAGTCCCGTGCGTTTACTGTAAATTTGTCGCTTAAATAAACACTCGACGGTCTACTGAATTGTAAAGCAGAGGCCCGTCTTTAAAATCGTACGTGTAGAATTTGTATAGATTTTAACGATGCAGACGACAGTGATGATGATATTTGAGTTTGTATATACTGTTATACTTTTGTTATCAAATAAAATTTCTAACCGGGCCTCATATTTAGCTATTATTTTGTATCTACTGTTATGTGGCTGTTCTGATTATGGCACATACCCATTTAACAAAAGTCGCTTTTTGGCTTCAAAATTGCATTGCATGTCTATGGGAAGTATGTTATGTAATTAAAGAAAAATTCTGAATTTTTGGATTTGAGAAGGAAAATGCTAGTTATGATCACATACAAAATTTGAGTTAATTCCATCCGATAGTTATTGAGATATATCATGATTTTAGGGGTCCAGCTTTACCGCAAACGACCTATACCTTATTAGAAGTTGTTATCTAGATCACATGACTACAGCGAGGTAAATGTATGCACCTTTGACAGTTGCATAAACTTTACCAATATTTAGTGTATAGGAGGATCAACATTATTGTTTTGTGGAGGGCTGAGGCAAATGATTTTATAGGTGGAAGTCTTTTACGTTTGATCTAAATAAATGTTTAATCCCGATTGCACATTTTTAGAATGGTGATGAAAATGACCCGGAGGGAATAAGTCATCATAGTAAACACATTTTTGTAGCGACAACTTTTCTTACTGATGAAAACTGTTCTTTTTACATTATTTGTTATGGTGTTGCTATTAACTTTACCTGAAGAGGTTATACCCTTCCATGAAACTTTTACAATTATGTCAATTTTCCTCCATTGATAAGATATATGGAGAAGTTCCCGGCCTGGAGGAAGGGAAGGTGAGTACTGGTTATAGACAAGGGTACAGGAAAGCTAGGTTAGGTGCGCTGGACGTCGTAAAATAACCTAAACGTGTTGGCACGGTGTTAAACCCAGTATAAATAGATAAATGAACTATTAACTCATCCTGTAACATGATATATTTTGTACATTGTAGGTACATATGCAACATATACTTGGACCAAAGTTATATGACAAATATAAACAACATATTACAGTTTGTCGTCTATTAGAGAATGGTAATTTATCATCATCTAGCGAGTCTTAGTGTTCAACTAGCATTTATTATTGTTATATTTATACACTGGTATAAGATCATCTAGTAGACATTCTGTGTTTGTTGGATTATCAGTCCTTGATTTAAGTTCAGTGGATAGATTTATGCAGAACCTCAGATTACAACTTGTTCATTTGCTTATGGGAATCAAAAGTTTTAATTGACAGCTAAAGATTTTGAAATTATGGCCCATCTTGCAATTGAAAATTTGACTACCTTTTCTAGTATTTAAATAATGGGTGACTGAATGACCATTTTTTTAACCACGAAGAAAGACCAAATTGGCAACCATGTTTAGAGAATTAGTGTTTGGCATTAGATTTATGTTTTATTTGTTTATTTAATCTTTTGTAATTATATTTTAGTAAAATTTTGTGCTTATACATTGGTTTACTTAGTCAGTTTACTTAGTTTGTTTACTTTGGAAGTTAGTTAAATTAAAAGTAATTAACAAGTGAAACATTGACTTGAGAGCTGAAATCTGCTGAACATAAGTTTATGAACTGGTCAATCAGAACCAGTCTTCACGAAAAACTTTCTTTGTTTTTACTGGACCAAATGAAAGTTTACTGGACCAAAATAGATCTTAGTGATGTGTAAAAATATGCCGTCAATTTTATCTAATGATTAGACATAACATTGCCTAAAATTAAATAAATAGTGTACAACAATAACGTTTTTATTGAATTTGGAAAATAGAGGGATCATTGGTTGGAACACTCACATTCTAAAAGTCACTGGACCAACGGCGATTTAGGTGCACTCTGTCCACTTGCTAAATTCGAAGACTGGTCAGAACAAAGAGTATAACTTATTGACTATGTTATGACATTTTTCATAACGGCTGTTCTCAACAAATATAGAATTTCTCATAAATGATCTTACAAAAAAACAATTATTTTTATAAAATTTATATTTTCTATTGCCTATTATTGTTGTTATTTGTTAAGTGTATATATTTGTTTATACATGTACAATGTATGTTAAATTTTGTGTAGAATAATGCAATTGTTATTGTATAGTTATTTTTTAATATAAACAATGTTAATGAATTTATTGACTGAAGCTAGAATCATACATAGTGCTATTGACAGAATCTCATTATATACTTTAGGGCTTAGTACAATCATTTATTTTATATTTAATGAAGAACGTTGACTGTGAACTTAAAGATTTATTAATTCATTTGCATGTTGAGATCTAGACAAGAAAGTTTCACATCAATGACCTACTCCTTGGAAAAAACAGTGGTCCAGTGATTAGATATGGGCTTAGGGATCAAGAGGAGCTAGGTTTGAACCCCACTAGGGGCAGTGAAAATTTCTTTGAGCAAGGAATTTGCTCTACTCCATCCAGGTGCAAATGGGTTCTGTGAGGGAACACCTGCCTGAAGATGATTTCAATGATCAGAGGTTATCATACCAAATTGTAAAGTCGGCTGAACGTGTATACGGATGCAGACTTTAAACACAATTTAACTTTTTTCAACTTGAACTTGCACATGATTCAAGATACATAATTATAGTATTGCAGTTATATTTCATAATCAGTCATTTATGTATTATTTGTACAGTTTTTAGATCAACTTTAGGAAGTAAATGGAGAGCTATCCTACTCGCCCTAGGGTCCGCGTCCATATTTCTGATTAAAGTTTTTGTGCAGTAAAATATTTTTTACTATAACTTTTTTTATTTCTTAAGGTATCAACTTCAAACTTTAAATATATGTTCCTTATTATAATCAACATCTCATGTGACAAGGTTCATAGCTCCAAATACATTTTGTTCAGAATTATCTTCCCTTGAACTTAGAATTTTCTTAAATAATATTTGTTTTTATTGCAACTGTTTTATTTCTTTAGGTATCAGTTTCAAACTTTAAATATATGTTCCTTATTATTAAGCACATCTCATGTGACAAGGTTCATAACTCCAAATATTTTTTTCCAAAATTATCTCCTGTGAACTTAAAATTTTTCTTTAAAAATATTTGTTTTTACTTTAACTTCTTTATTTCTTAAGGTATCATTTTCAAATATATATGTTCCTTATCATCAACCACATCACATGTGACAAATACTTACTTAGTCGAGCATGCTGTCTCTACTGACAGCTCTTGTTATAAATGCTTATATTGTTATACATATCATGATTGTCTTTCACTTGTTGGAGATATACTGTCACCAAGTCACTGCTGTTTTAACTCATGTATTTTATTGTACCATTATCAATGCCAGTAAACTCACTATCTTTATGGTAGATTAGTTCTTTCTTTGGTGTTCATTGTATTGTATTGATGTTGGGGCAGAAGGCCAGTGGAGGCATGGGCTTGGGAACCAGGGGTTATAGCTGTTACATGTAAGTTGGTGAACATGCATTAGAATTCAACTTACGACCATACATGCTATTCATTTTTTTGCCAATAAATGCGTGTTTACAACCCATCTTACATTTTATCTTATCCTCATATGGTTTTTATACCCCCGCTTCGAAGAAGAGGGGGGTATACTGTTTTACCCTTGTCCGTGCGTCCGTCCGGCCGTCCGTCCGTTACAAAATTTCCGTCGCAGTTTTCTCAGCAACTATAACATGCAGCAGCCTAATACTTTGCATATTGCTTCATCCCATAGTCCCATGTGGTGTAAAGCGATTTCATGCTCCTTGCTCATCTACTTCCTGTTTGTCGCATATTTTTAGATTTTTGCGGGGGTATCACTAGTGAGCATTAGCTCACAGATTTACTTGTTTATTTTGAATTTTACTTTATCAACACTTCATATGATTATTAATGGAAGCTCACTCAACTTTATAGCTTTGTAGAACAATTCTATGTACAAGTACTAGCTTATATTTTCAAACAAAGCTGACAACTCTTCCCTATAAGAAGGAAAGTCTAAATTTTGTGGTACTATGGTTCAATAAACTGTCCGTCACACATGATATTGATTAATGAAGAAAACTTAATAGTTTAGTTATTATGATGAAACTGTCATATTTAATATACAGTGATGTACATGTATCATTTGTTGACTGTTGAATGTTCATATATGTTAGCGATATTGTATTCGTGATGTCATTTTTAGTTGTTTTTTTTAATACATTGTATCCATAAAGCTTTAAATTGCTGTATAAATTTGGCATGATATTAAGGGACTTTAGTCAGTTATTTCCCCTTGTATACTCTTCAAATAGGTAGGTCCAATTAGTTGGGTTAATCGGATTTTACCCTTACTTTTCAATGACAATTTGCCAAAATTAATCTTAAATAACTTTTTTGTGAATCTTTTAATTTGTTTGAAAATCAAGCTTAGAATTGTTAGGGTAAAGAACTATCTAAATTTTATCCCTTCTGTTGATATCTTAATTAACAAGAATGATATTAGATGAAATATTTTGTTATCCTTACATAGGACTTGTATGATGAAATCCAAGGATTCCAACTGTAAGGACCTACTTACCAATTGGATTGCTTCAGATTTTATCCAGGAAAGATAACTAACTAAAGTCTCCAATTATGATAAAACTTGCCACTCTACTCTATCGATGAAGACATAATAATTGCAGACAAGTCTCTGCCAGAGATACTTTATATTTATAATCAAGACTTAAAGTTTTCAATTGTTCTTTGAAATAGTATTAACCATTATTTATATCTTATTTTGTAATCAAGATTAAACATTTTAAGATTATAAATCTCTAATATTTATTTGTATTGATTTTATAATACTGTGCCAATCATAAATACCTGATACTTTTGTAAATGTATGATTTGTTCTAATTTTTCACAAATACTTGAGAACATCTCTTAATTACATGTAAATGTATATGTATAACAATTAAAATTCTATTAGATTTCATTTACTACGGAGCCCCTAAAGTGACATTTTAAAATACTTTTTTTATTTTCACAAATATTTCGTTTAAACGTAAAATTATTTCGTTAAATCGAAATAATATTTAGAATAAACGATAATAATATTTCTTTTTTTTTTAAATAATATTACGTTTAAACGAAATAGTTGTGACAATAAAAAATGTATTTCAAAATGTCACTTTAGGGGCTCGGTAATTTACTACTCAAATGTTACAGTTTATTATTATTATCCTAATGCATATATACATCTGGAATGAAACTTAATTGTGTAAATGAAAAACCAGTTTTGTACAAGTGTAAATGTAATTTTGGATGGTACATGAATTGTATATTTATTTTCTTAGTTTGTCATTTCAGTATTTGTATAATTGTTTATTTCATAAGAAGCATTTTTATTTAACACTTTGCAATAACCATACTAAACCATAACATAATGTAAATAATAATGTGATTTCATTTTATCTTTGTCCTTTGTTTTTAAGTCATTAATGCCGTCCATAGGTCATAATTGTATCAAAACATAATATGGATGAATCTCAAAAGCAAGGCAATTATGAAATCACACAATTATATACCACCATTCTTAGTAACCTAGGTATTATCTGTCAATGATAATATTCCTGAGTGCTGTGGTTTTCTAACAATGATTCTAACATAGGCACGTGCGTTTTCACTCTTTATTTAATGTGACGTCATCTATGCTTTATTATTCAACAAAATATAGCTCGTGACGGCTGTTGAAATTTTACTCCCCACGTAAAATGCGCAAAGCCGAAAATGGCGCCCGAGTTTATAAGGGTTGACTTTTACAATTTGGTTTCTATTCTATAATTAAGATTTTAATATTTTTTGTTCGGAATAAGAAACACCTATCTGTGAGAATAGTGTAAATAAACGCTATTTTCGGCCTTTGCACTGGGGGGGGGGGATTTCAACAGCATGACGTTTCTGACAGTTAAAAATAGTTCTATAAATATATTTTTTCTACGGATGTATTTTACGATGTTAGAATCGAAATAACTTACAGTTGTCTATATTTTGTTGTCTAATAAAATAAAGGCACTCGTTTGATGCGCTTATTAAATCACTCGTGCTAAAGCGCTGGTGATTTAATCATACGCACATCACAACTTGTGCCTATATTTTATTAGACAACAAAATTATAGACAACTGTAAGTTATTTCTTAAATATACCACATCACTTAAATACATATGACTTAAAAGAAAAATTTGATATATACAGTGCCCACCACAAGTTTGGAGACATTTTCACTTTGTAAGCTTACTACATAGGTTATATCAAAAATTTGAATTCTATTTATTTTGAAACACTTTTTAGTTTTGTTTATTTGTTTTGTTAAGGTTTTATTAGTAGTTTAAATCAACGTAGGTTTAAGTTTATGTTATAGGAAAGAATAACATTGAAATTGGTTCTTTAATTTTTTTACCAATGTTGAAAATAATGGTTCTATCAAGAACTATCATTGAAATCTCAGAATTTTCTTTAATTTCCCTTGTCTCTTAACTTTTGGTAGGTACTGTAGTTAAAAACATTCTAAGACAAGATATAGGTGGTTCAGGATAACTTGAGACAAATTTAAGTGATTTTCTGTGTAAACAACATCTCATTTTATCCTTAACGAGCTATACATAGTCATATTATTATAACAGAACTTTTGCATTAAATGTGCCATAAGGCCCTGCCAAATTGGAATTCTGTTATGTGTCAACTCAAATTTGACAAACCTAAGTACCTATTCACAAAAACACACAAACCGAAAACGAAAACACAAATATTTTTACTACAAAAACAATGCGTTATATATATATTTCTTTCAATGGAATAACCTCATAATATGATTAAATAGTCTGTATTTAATGTAAAATGACTTGAATATATTGTATTTATGATGGGTTATGATAAATTGCTAACGATGAATAACGTTGTTGCTGAACGCAAATTTCCCTTAATTAAATTGTCGTATCGAATCCCGGAACATCTGAATTATTTAAGATTTTTTTTTTATATTTTGATTGAGGACTCTAAAACCTACGGGCACGTGGACACTTAACAAAATTCCGATATGGTATGGCCTAATATTATAATTAAACATATTTAACATGACAATTTATATTGGCTGTTATATAAGATGATGAACCTGATCGATTGTTGGAACATTTCAATGGGTGTGCACAAAACTAGTCTATGTGTAATTAAAGAAGGATGTAGATTAGTTTTACACTGACAACTTTTAAAAAAATTGACAAATTTTCAATAAAATGAGGAATTCTGATAAGTACTTGTTTTTCACTAAAATGTAGAAAACTGCCATGCACTCTCAAAGATTTTATCATTTCATGTATAGAATCTCTCAAATTCAGTATTCAAAGAACTTAATGATTCAGGCCTCCTAGTGAAACCTTTAAAACCTTTAAAAACCTTTAACTTTCGAGCAAACCTTTAAAACCTTTACATTTCCCCAGAAAACCTTTAAAACGCCAAAATAGCCGGTTATTCTCACTCAAAACATTTATATTTGCTCTGACTGGTTGCCGTGCTAGCTTAAAGCAAGTAATGGATTTTGTTCTGCATTTTACACTGTAAAACAGGAGCTATGTATGATATAAATATGCAGAGAAAATAGGTATACACATTAAATAAGGTATGTATTATATTGCATAATTCAAACAGTATATAACATCAAAAAATGACTTTGGTATGACTGGGTTTAATAAAGAAATGAGAACTTAGACGAAAATAGCCTTTATTTACTCTTTATTTTTCATATTTTACACTGAAAGGCCTTTATTTTCATACATTGGAGCCTTTATAAAAACCTTTATTTTTGTTTTGGCCTGCTAGGAGGCCTGAATGATTATTTATAATATTTCAACATGATATAAATACAATGTACATGTACTCTTCTAGTTCAGTTTGTAACTTACAGTAAGCATCAAGTATGTAACTTATTCTTGAAATGAACAATAGGTACATGCATTATTATATTCCAATAATATTTTTTTATGCTTGATTGTGGTAAATGAAGTAAATTTGTAATTACTAATTGGTATTTTATTATTTAAACCAGTACAATACATGCTGACTGAATTTTATAAACAATCTTCAGGTCTTTATTCACAACTTTTAGAACAAAAATTATGTATCTATTTTCAAATAAAATCTATAATGTTGAATGTAAAAAGACAGTTTATGCTAACTACAATGTAGTTCAGATAAGTACTTTTTTTTACATAACTCTGGTCAACTAAGTTACATTAATTAGGAGTAATAAACTTTTAATTTATATTTTCTGCTTTGAAAGTACAATGATTTATGTTGTAGGATTTATATGTAAAACCCTCTACAGATATATAGAGGATATTTGTTTATTTTGGTGTAAGATCCATTTTTATTTCACAAGTGAGCTAAGGATGCAATATTTTCACGACAAGTGGAAATATAATATCATTAGCTTACAAGTGAAATAAATAGATCTTTCACCGAAATAAACAAATTTTCTGTTTATTATATGCTTCAAACTGCCTTTTTCAAAGTTTAAATATGATATGTCATCAGAATGGTGCACCAAACTGAAAAATAATAAATTTATTTTCATTGTTTCAAAACAGTGGAATATCGATTTTTATTTCACCGATAAATCCTGGTATTCAACAGGGAAGCATATAATAAATATTTGTTCTACAATTGTACATTCCTATATTTCATTACTACACAATTCTCATAGAGTTGTTATTATATTTTGTCTAAATAAAAATGATTTATATTGTACATTGTGTTTTCTTTTCTTTTGAATGTTAACAAAGTAGATGTACACTTGTAAAGACTATTAAGTTAAAGAGTAACACTTGTCTGTATTTCATGGACAATTGAAAATATGGATAGCTCTGTTATTTATACAAACCGTTTGGTCAGATTTTTACTTATTGATACTCATTTATTTTAGCTTGATAGTCGAACATTCTTACAATGTAGGAGCAGTAGTAGGACACATGCTTAGGGATTGAGAGGTCCTAGGTTCGAATCCCACTAGGCGCACTACTAATTTTCTTGAGCAAGAAATTTACCTGCAATTGCTTCACTCCACCCAGGTGTAAATGGGTACCTGCAAGGGTGGTATAATTCTGTTGTGCTGATCTGTTTGCTGCACAAATAAGCCGAGTGAAGACTCCCCAGGGTGATAGATAGATAGATACCAGTAGCCCGATGACCAGGGGTAATGGCTGTAAAATCGGTGAACGTTCCTAAGCATGAAACTCAGACTTTAAAATGCTATTACAAATACCATTACAACTTGGATTAATCACTTTTGAGTCTGCTTCCAAGTCCTCCGGTATTGAGATAGTGTGATAAAGTTTTTTGTTGCTCAAGTATACAAAGATGTAGGGTTTGGATGAGAATCGAACCAATGCAGAATGTGCAATCAAATGATACCAGTCCAACATCTTAACCACTCAGCCATACCAGCTATAGCGTAATACTGTTAATGCTGCATCTGACGAAAATCAAAATGTTAAAAAAGCGGCTTATAAAGTTTTGGAAGCCAGAACTATACCAGCTATAGATTTTGAGGTGCAGATAATATTCCATCTGTATAATGGCAATATTTCGAACAATTGGGGAACAATTTAAAATATACTACAACCCTTATCAGAATTGTTTAAACCTCAATGATCAACTTACCACGATGATGATAAAGTATTAATTTGTGGTTTAAATTGGTTGATCAATGTACAGTCTCAGTATCAACGTTGCATCAATGAATGACTAAGTCATGTGCCTGCTGGGCAGATACAGTGTGAGGTTGTTATTGTCTGTTTTGGAAGAAACTACTAGAATATAGGGACAGAATTTTTTTTATATTTGCCATAAAATCCATAAAATTTATTATGATTGATCAATCAACAGCACATTTAACATAAATACATTGTACATGTAGTAGTGTCCAATATATATCATTTCTGTATCACCTGAGATTTTTTCTTGTTAGTTTAGTTTTACATTTCATAAACATCATTGGCACCACCGATACCATCATCATTTTAAAGTTGTGTAGATTTTCACAAGTGCAATAGCTTTGTACAGTGACCATAATCAAGCTGCACTCAACACGTCAATTTCAGTGTAAACCTAGGAGTCATATTTTTGCCTCAACTAATTGTTTCTTTATTACTGATTTATTACTGTATTATAAAGTCGGTAATTAATTGATGAAATTATGCAAAGTCTGTGTACTCGGGTTTTGTCTTGGCATAGGAGCAAAATTTATGGTCATTGCAGATAGGTGGAAGCCCTGTTCAGTGTATTTATACATGTATATTCATTTTGATCAGGAGATTCAACAGTGGCTATATAAGAAATGTGGTCGATCTGGTCAGGTAGTCCTTTGCACATTTCTACTGTAAGTTGACAGGTTTATTCAAGATAAATGTATATTCAACAAGGCTGTGTTTCAGTTAACATGAACTATTAAGCCTCTGCACTAAAACACGAGCCCATGTTTAGTAATTATGTACTATTTACGTCTCAACAAAATTCAACTTCAAAAATCATGAAAAGACAACAATAAATTTCTGTATTTTCTGATATATATTCTTTATTGAATTTCTCACTATTATCATCATCATAATCATCATCAAAGTTGTTTAGCTGTATCTATCATTTCAGAATCATCTGATATATATTCAATATTCTCACTATAGTTTGTCATTTTAGTTTTATTGTCATCATCAGCTTTTGACTTCCCATCATCATTATCAACACTAACATTATCTTTCCTAGAATCATCAACTTTTATAGAATCACTGTCAGTATCTTCTCCTCTAAAACCATCACTGACATCTGGACTCACAACGTTATCAACACCTTTAGTGTTATCACTATCAGCTTGGCTATCAGTCTCACTATCTGGACTCACAGTGTCACTATTTTGTTGTTCATATAGTTTATTAACATCATGTAATTCTTTATTTAATTCTTCTGCATGTTCCTCAGCATACTTTCCTGTAAGAGTAGTAATTAGATAATAATTAAAACTACTTAAATGAACTGTTTAAATATGTTGCAACTTGCAATTAATGTAAGAAATTCATACACTTCTTGTAACATTGTTGTACAGTGCCTGTAAATGTGTGATTTGTTTTCAAAATTTTACCAATACTTGAGAAAATAAAAACTTATCTTACTTATACTTTTGTTATCTCAAAATCATGTGATTTTTGACAATTACTAAGACCTAAATGCTTAATTAGTGAACGAAATGGTCTCTATAATAAGACCATTTCGCTATTATGACCATAAGTTTTGCTGGTCTTAATAGAGGAACTTTACTGTATAACAATTGCAATTGTATCAAGAATCATTACTCGCCTTTCAAATGTTATTATCTATTATAACTATGCTAATGTGTAAATGCATCTGAAATAAAATTTAAATGTATAAATGAAGACCGAGTGTTTTATACAAGTGGGTAGCACAAGGGACGTAATAAGAGCATTAAAACATCTAAATACCTAGTAATATTAGCACAATATATAATTATCATAAACTAACATATCATGCTTCTATGCTTATTTAGTAAATACAGGGTGTCCAAAAAGAAAGTTTACAGTTTTGATGCTAATTTATAACATGTTAATACTCTGCTAGATTATCACAACTTGTACATGTTTAGACAATAGGTGTAAGTTTTATCCCTGTCATTTGTGATATATTTGGTCTGATACTTTACATGAAAATGCCAATTTACTAAAATTACAAATTTTTGTGGTTAACGTCAAATCAGTAATTATAACGTTTTCCACATGTTGTTCTTTGTGAGACTTCACTTCACTCACGCGCTCCATGAAATTGTCAATTACTTTAACACAAGTGTCAACAAAATCATGGGGCTGTGCAGCTGACCAAAATTTCATAATTTACTTGCAAACATGTCCAGACAAAAGTAAACTCATCCATAAACCAAACATCTTGAAATGTGTCGACGTAATTTTCCACAACGTCAGTGGCTCTGTTACATAATGCAAATCTATCCACTTGATCTGTTATTGATAAGTTTTGCATAATTTATATTTGATATGGAAACAGTTCTTAGTTTTTTTATAATATTATGTACAGATGTTTTGGAAACCTTCATCTCTGATGATACGCGTAGAACAGACTTTTCTGGACTTTGTTAAAGCATGTCTTGGAGCGCCTTGACATTTTCCTCACCTCTACTGGTCAAGGGACGACCCCACTTCGGCGCATCTTTTACAGTTCCAAGTTGTTCAAACTTCCAGACAATTTTGTATTTAGTCATTATACTTATGCTTATGCCTTTATACATATTTTTGAACTTTCGTTGCGCATCTTTAAGCTTTTACTTTCGTAAAAATCTTTAATGATAAAACACGCTGATCAGACGTCAGACGCGTCATCTTGAAAATAACAAGTTTTTACCTGATATCATTATATGGCGATGTCAAACATTTTAGCAAGTCAAGTTAAGGTGCATTAAAAACTTGAGCATATGTACTTTAAAATGGTATATTTTTCATTAATATAACATAACAATTGATAAAATGACGAAGGAGTGAAACTGTAAACTTTCTTTTTGGACACCCTGTACTTGGCCTGTTCTTTAAACTTAACTGAGAACTGGTCATTTGCATCTATTAAATATTTTCAAGATCATAACAATACACAGATAGTAAAATAAACGGTAGTAACAAAAGTATAGAACTCTACTATACATACCTTCAACATCAATAGATTTTAGTTCTATAGTTTGTAGTTGTTGTTCAGCATTAAATGATTTCTCTCTTTCTTCACGTATAATTCTATCAAACATAAGTAAACGTTCATTAGCACCATAGCCTACAATATCACCATCTGAAATACAGATAATACTTTTAACAGTCCCAAGGTTTCCAGCTACTTCAATCATAAATACCCTGACTTCACTGACAAAATCCTAGTTTACATCAACTAATATCTCAATTGTTTCACAGGATTTATCCAATTAGAATTATGACCAGACCAGGATCATAGTAAATTATCCTTCTGATAAAATTTTCATTTAAATCAAGGTTTCAACAAAGTTTATTCATGTTGCGAACATAAGCACAGAATGTGAGACTAAAAGATTAAAAGTATACATTTTGAAATTTATTGAGCAAAATGCATCATTTATATGGATTTAAAATCTTTAAACTATAACATGGAAAGTTTGAAAACAAGCTACCTGTCATGAATAACACTTCAGCTGATATATTCACTAAATTCAGCGTTGATCGAAATAATATATCCAAATGCTGTAAATATAAAATGAGATAAAATATAATTAGTGAAGACCAATCTTTTGGTTAAGATGGCAACAATCTCAATCATGGTTTACTACAATAGAACAGAACAGATATTTTATTTCAAGTAAGTTAACATAATATGTAAGTATCTAGTTACACAAAAATGAACAGAAATTGTATAATCAGTCAAACAACACACCAAACACCTAAATACTCTCACACAGTCTGTCACATGCACTCATCTACCCATTCACACATTTGTTATAAGTTGCAGGACAAATGGTGTTAACTAACAACTACAGGGCAGTATGTCTTTCATGGTTTATACAGTGTATAGAATTCATGATTGATATGATAATTGTTCCAATAACTTAATATGCATATCTTTATTTCTCCCTCATATCCCAATCTGTATAAACTAATATAACCAAGTTACTAAGAAATATAATCATTTTGAGAACATCAACTAGCCTGATATGAGATCTAGTACTTAATTAGTTTAAATCAAACAGTATAAAAAGGCATTATAATAACTAGTTGTTCAGGAGTAAACAAGAAAACAAAAACCTCATGCCATATCACTCAATCTTATGCTGGCTAATACCTATTTGTTCTAGAAACCACAACATAAAGATCAAGTTTAATTCAAACCTGTCATATTTACACTTACATCTCTTTTCTTCTTTGTAGTTGTAACAAGATCACGTCCCTGTAATATAAGATCCCATATTCTTGCTTCTTCCTGAGCATTCCCTAAAACTGATAGCTTGAACTCAATAAGAAATGCTACAGCCAAAAGTGCCTGAAATAGGAACACAAGCAACTTTGTGAAATCTTGTTTTAATTATTATAGTAAAGATTAGAGTCTGCTTTCATACATGTACATGTATATCAACGGGGTACTTCACAATCTTGAACAAAATCTAATTTCATCAAAATCATCTACAAGCAGGGGACCTTCACAGATGTCTACACTCATGCTACATTTTAGTAGAGTGAAACAATGTAATCTTAATTTCAAGTTGAAGGAAAAGCCAAACACAGTAGTAAATCAGGTTATACCTCATAGGACCTTAATAAGAAATAAAATTGTATTGCTTAATAATAAACTTAAACTTTTTTTCATTTTTTAATAAACGCCTATTTCTATATATTACTTATACCGGTACTTAATAATGCTTCATGAGCAATATTTATTTTGTTCAGTACCATGCAAGGAGTCCATTGAAAGCCTCTGTTGAAGAAAAAAAAGCTATTACTAATGGCAAGTCAAGTAATATGTTAGTATGGATAGTGAACAAGGAAAAGGACAGTAAAAATAATTTTTAATGTCTTTATGATATAAAACTCTGTCATATAATTAATGTCATAATATATAAAATGTAAGCTTTAAAATATAACATTATTTATTCATTGAAAATTGAAATCATAATACAAAACCAGAAAACCCTGATACATACTTCTTTATATTCAAATTCAGCTTGTTGTAGAGCTATTGTTGTTTGTGTTAATAATATGATAGCATTTTCAGCAGTTGTTATACTGGATGATTTAATTAAATATTCTCTTGATAATTTAGATGCATCAGGTTCCTGAATATAGAATAAAAAAAACCAATACATCTTTAGAATCAATATCATTCTGAGGTATTGTACAAGTAATTATATGTATTTATTCTAATAACATTACAATTTATTACAGGTTTTGACATTAATTTCTGAAGTAGATTACCAGGTTGTACGACCAGCAACTACCATAAACATTCGGGTATGCATGTTGTGACTAAAAAAATAAAAGCAATATTGCATGTGATTGAAGACTCAACTTATGTTTGTTTTGTTTGGTGTAATGCCATAGTAACACATTGTGTAGGTCATTATAATGCTGCCCTACATAATTAAGAATCATTGGTAGGAGGGAGAATAGCCGTAGAAATAAATTCATGACAGAGCACCACAAAAGTATGCCCAACCGGGGTCCAAGGTGGTGCCTGTAGACTTACATGTACAGTCCAACTTGTGCTAATGGCCACCTCCGAATAGCGGGCACCTGCCGACAGCGGCCATTTCGATTTCCCCCCGACCGAAAACACTCTTAAAAAGGCCGTGAATAACGGCCACCTGTCGACTGCGACCAGCGGCCAGTCAAAACCATCCCCGCGGCCAGTTTAGAACTGTGATCAACGGCCAGACGATTGTTTGAAGACAGTATTTCGTATAAAGGCGATTTCGAAAGCAGGCCGCCATTTTTGTTAAAGTTAAGCTAAAAACCCGTAATCCGATTTTTTTCCGGATTTTTCGTATACAAACCATCTCGAGTACGATTTTATTAGTTATAATCAAGCTGTAGACAATTTTCTCGTCACCCTATTATAAAAATATGTTAATGTATCCTTTTATTGTTAAATTTATTTGTAAATCGGGAGTAAATTACGTCATGTGATGACACTTTGTTAATTAGTTTTGAATGTTTGGAGACTCTACTAGGTTTGTTTTTCACACGTCCGGCAGTTAGATAAATGTTTGTGACACGCTGTTAATTCCTAAATTCGTTCAACTGTGACCGTTGTATACAGGTAATTTGACAACTGGGATAAGATAGAAAAACTATACAAAAGGTCAGAGTAGTGAGAATTTGTAGAGTACATTTGTTAATGTTGAGGGCACAGCATGAAATGTAGCTGCAAACAAAAAATCACTGATTTCTTTGTTTTAGTCATTCTTTGTTCAAAGTTTTGTTTTATTCATTTATAGTCACAACTTCAATAATGATAATGTGAATAATGAATTAAGGTTGAAAATAAAAACAATTTTAATTATTAATTCATGCTAAATTCGTTCAACTGTGACTGCTGTATACAGGTAATTTGACAACTGGGATAAGATAGAAAGACTATACAAAAGGTCAGAGTAGTGAGAATTTGTGGAGTGCATTTGTTAATGTTGAGGGCATAGCATGAAATGTAGCTGCAAACAAAAAATCACCGATTTCTTTGTTTTAGTCATTCTTTGTTCAAAGTTTTGTTTTATTCATTTATAGTCACAACTACAATAATGATAATGTGAATAATGAATTAAGGTTGAAAATAAAAACAATTTTAATTATTAATTCATGTTAATTATGAACTCTGTCTCTCAAGTCTGACGAAACATTGCCCGTTTGTTCCTCCCTCCGAACAAAGGCCACCTGTGAACAAAGGCCACTTTTCTATTTTCCCTTGGCCGGCCGTTCTGAATCTGAATCTGAATAGATACGTTGAAGTAACCAGTCTTGGCTTTAATTCAACGGGGAGTGCGCATAAAAGTTTAAAGTTCTAGTTAGGCAAATGTCCCACTTTTGCCGTTAATAAAGATGATTTAAAACACTCTGTTGATGGTGAGTTAACAATATCGTCACTAAGTAAATTCCAATCTTGAACAGTTCTAGGGAAGAATGAATATTTAAAATTATCAGTTTTTGTATGTATAGGTTGGTAACACTTAGAATTATTGTTCACTGATTTTAAGACAATGTTTTTATGGATATAGTTCTCAAATTGTTTAGCCCTAATAGTGCGTTTCGGACGTAAAGGTAGCAAATAGTGTTCAATATTGATTGCTGGTACGTGCCCTTCCACTACCTTGTACAGAAGTGTGAGCCTCTGGTGGCGCCGTCTCTCTTGTAGCGTGGGGAGGTTCAGGTCCTCTAACATGGCTGCTACACACCCGTCTTGTCTTGACTTATAATCCCTGGTGATGAAGCGTGCTGCAGATCGCTGGATGCGCTCTAGGCGGTCACAGGTTGGACTGTACTTGAGAAAAAATTGATTTATGATGCAATGTAATACAGGTCACAGTTGAATTCTGTGACTGTTCAATTATATTCCTCAATATGAATTTGATGGATTTGGGTCACAAATCACCATGTAATACTCAACACCAGCCCACAGATAAATAAATGAACAAGTACCGAAGTAGAGATGAATATTGTCCGAAATGTGTTATCCGAATTCTACATCAAATCAGTTTTACCTCAATTTTACATTTATCTTCACATGTCAACGAAGCAAGTACAGCAGATGTGATAACAGGGATACAGGTCTTGCTTCTTGTCCATTGTTTTCTAGTGATCAATCTTCCACAGTTACGTGTTAAGGCTAAATATCTTGTGTTGAAAAAACATCTAAATCTGGACGCCATTTTGTATTTACGAATACTTAAACAATTTATCGTTGTCATACATGTTCAGTACACTACATGAAGTAAACCACTTAAACAAAGGACCCAACATGCATGCTTAACCAGAGATTTACATTCATTGTGTCAGTACTATAAGTTGGAATAATTATAATACAGTTTATAAACCTCAATAATAACTTACCATTATGTACACCTTTATTTTTAATTTAAGACTCATTTGATGACACTTTAAGTTTCAGATAATTATACCATGTTTTGTAATCTTGAGACTCAATCCCAATTAATGTGGACATAAGGGCATATTTTTTTTCATTTTTTCATGACATCAAATATGAGTTTTAAATCAATTATAGGCATTGTAGGCATGTTCTGTACGCAGTATAAAAATATTTTCAGCTGGGCTAGTATACTTTTTTAGATATAGGCTGGTGAAAGGTCACACCTAGCATTATTAAATGTGCTTTTGAAAACCGAACCTGTGCTTTAAATTTCACTTATTTAAAAGTAGTAATGGTCAAACTGTTGAGAAATTCAATGCGGTTGCATTCTATGAGGTATTATGTTTCGGAAAAAATGATAAAGACTGAAGAGTATGCCAGATATTTTCACATAAATATTGTACACATACGTTAATATTTTCATTAGTAAATATTTGTTTTAAAAATATCATTCATATCAACTGTTCCAGAACGATACAAATAAGTTAAATATCGAATGAAACTGTTTAAGATAGTTAGATACCATTATCTTAGTGTTATAATAAAACTTTGCGTGAATGTGAACCACAATAAAACAAAACAACCGATAAAGAATATAATTGTTGTCCTGTACGTTAGCAAAATTGGCTCGTACGTTACATACTTCAGTTTGGTCAACTAACTATTGATAACTAAGTTAAACTGCAAGAATACAACTTACATTGTTGTGTGATTTGTTTTACAATTCAATGTCCTTGTGTTTTACATATAAAACTACAATAATACCTCTCAATTACAATAATTACGCGAACCATTTTCATTTTTCCAAGAGAACAACATTCAACAATATTGTGACAAGTTTAACAAAGAAATATAGCAAACTAACGCAGAAACTAATAAAAGCTATTTAGTAAGTGGGGTAACATGTGATTTACAACCATCAAATTATCCGGCAAATGCATGTTTAGACAATTCTACATTGTCCCGTACGTTATTGAATAAGTAAAATAATGTATGCAACTGATCAAATTAATGCAGTGTGTGCTTAAATGATTCTAAAGTTATAATTTGATTAAACGAGGCATTGTTTTAATTTATTATTTCAAAACTAGATGGTATTCAATTAAGAACAATGCAAACTATTCTTCATTTATTGCATATAATAATTATTATGACTTACATTTTCCCGTCACTCCTGTTAGTTACTTTCGAACATCTTCAATTTCAATATAATTGCCGTTCCAATAATATTTACGTCTGTGAAGATTAAATGCATGTTAAGGAACCTTACAAAAGCAATTTACCATAAATATTCAGACGATTATCAACCTTGTGTCACATTTTGTCCCGTACGTTACGGACTCGTACGTTATTTTTCATTTTGTATTTACCGATTACCCTTTTTTGCGTGTCACAAATATGCACTTTGAATGGATTATAAAAACACTTTATAAACTTTTTCTTCAATCATTGAAGATCAGTTCAATGAAGAATTTATATATCTATTTGAAAAGGTTTGTTAGATAATTTGATTTTACTAATTGTCCCGTTCGTTACGTAATGTGTAAATTGTATGTTTATATTATGTAATATTGTAATTTTGTATGGGTCGAAGGCCTTTAAACAAATAAATATTTGTCATTGTCATTGTCATTATCATTGTCATTGACGTAGTGAACATTACGATTCATTTTTTTATAAATGAACTCATAAATTGCCGATACCAATAAAATGCCAGCTTGAAGTAATTCTTTAAAATTTTCTCATGTTTCATCAACAACTTCTTACCTATCTATACATGTGTAGTACTAATTCAAATTATACATATGCCGGTGTAGTTCGACCAGGACACACCAGCAAAAGTATTATTTGAACTACTGGCTAGTAGTTGGGTATTCAACTTGTAGTTCAACCCACATACACCAGTATAGGTATTTTTTGAATTACTAGCTAGTAGTTGGGTATTCAACGTGTAGTTTGGCCCGGACACACCAGCATACGTATTATTTGAATTACTAGTAGTAGTTTGGTACTCAACTTGTAGTTTGGCCCAGGTACGCTAGCAAAGGTATTATTTGAACTACTAGCTAGTAGTTTGGTATTGAACTTGTAGTTCGACCAGGACACACCAGCAAAAGCATTATTTGAACTACTGGCTAGTAGTTGGGTATTCAACTTGTAGTTCAACCCACATACACCAGCACAGGTATTTTTTGAATTACTAGCTAGTAGTTGGGTATTCAACGTGTAGTTTGGCCCGGACACACCAGCATACGTATTATTTGAATTACTAAGTAGTAGGCATAAGAACCAGGGTTTGTAAAGATATCAACAATATACCAACGCATACTTATATAGACCATATTGTGACAAACTCTGTTACCAATGGTTTTGTCGGGACTTATTAGGCAACTACACTAATTTAAATTTGAATTTGCATCTAGACCTCTCATCCAGTGTTTGACCATTCTCGCACCAAGATGTTTTCAAGATTCTCGATTTAAGTATTGAGAATCTTGATAGACTCTGGGTATGAGAATGGTGTTTGATGGTTTGGTAGTCCTTGCATAACTTTTAAAGAAATTCAAGTTTAAATTCTTTACTTCCTGTAATCAAAGATACGAGGTGGTGAATATTTTAACGCCAAGATGCCAAAAATGGACCATGCAAAATATACTGAAGAGGATTGCAATACTTTGATAATAATTTACAACATCAGTGATAGTCATTGTGAAATAAACTTACGTTTTCACAAGAATTTATTGATAACCTAATATTTTAAGAAAAAATGAAATATTTGAAAATTATAAGTAGTTATATTGATTGGTAGAAACAGGACTCGAGAATTCATACATTTATATGTATCTGTACTTCATATCAAATCCTGTTAGGGTCTGGTTTACATGAACTCAACTTCAGAAAATGTCGTGTTCATTCCAAAACAAGCATTTACCTTTGTGCAAACTAAGTTTACATTCGGAACACCTCGACCTTTCATGAATGAGTAATTCGTTATTCGTAGCGAATGGCCGCGGAGTTTCGAATGACTAAGTTTAATTATCGCATCCATCCTTCTGCTAATTTATACTGTTAAAAGGTCTCAACTCTCCACGATCAATTTTTATTACGAAATGTCGAGGGTGCGATAGAATTTTCTTGTTTCTTAGAAAGTTGTATGTACAAGATGTAGTAGTAAGTATTTATTTTAATTCATGAACTAACTATTAATGTATCTCTAATGCGATGGTCTTGTATTATAACAAAACGCAATACTAATTATTTCCGGTACTTACAGTATGCGGATTATGCGCAATGAAAGTCACGTTTTCCATTTTCTTGTAAAAACCAAGATTATGACCCTGTCGATCATCTATTTTTAGAAACACTTAGCCCTACCTATGTGCTGACCATTCTATATATTGAAGGTGAACAAAACGATGTACTGACAGTCTTCGATGGACACAAATACTTGAAGAATCTAGCGACTATTGTTATTTTAATTCAAATCAAAGTTGTGTTGGACATTTTCGGGGAATTTAGTGGTAAGTCAACGTTGATTTTTATCTATGTTTTCTATAAAGCTATATAACGCGTAAACTTTCATTATTTGTGTGACAAGTGAAAACAACGAGCACTCAAGGCTCGTCTCTCAGTACCGAATGTTGGTTAAAAACAACCCCTGTTGTTTAGATTTTGATGGATTTTGAATCCGGAATAACAAAGCTATTGATTTAAGTTAAAATACAGGTAAAATTTATGGAAAATAATTAAGTAATATACGCAATATTTTGTCAAATAATATGAAAAAATAGACGAAAAGATTACATTTCAATAATTGCCACTAAGACACCACTAAGACACGAATAACGTACTTAATATAGATCAAATGTTGTTGGAAATTTAAACATGTACTAGTAACGACCTATGAAGACTTTTTTGGTAAAAACATTTAACGGGGACATTTTATCAAAAATATTAAAAAATAGACGAAAAAAATGACATTTCAATAATCACCACTAAGACACTACTAAGGTGCTAAAATATTATTTTTGGAAGGATTTTTTTTTCAAAAATTCCTTTCTATGTCAGCGCTCTCAGAAATTTGAAAAAGAACGAACAACACATAATTGAATTCTGTTGCGACCCAGAAAATAGTGCAACAGAAAAATGTGTATACTATCAATCGCAGATTTATACAAATACTTACAATTATGATATTCAATGTTTTTTTCACATTATTCAAACATTATTCTAACCCGGGTCGATAGCGCAGTTGGTAGCGCGCCGGGATTTGGAATCTCGTGCCTGAGGGGGTGCGGGTTCGAATCCCATCCGGAAAGGTTATACCCTTCCAAGAAAATTTGACAATAATGTCGATTTTCCTCCATTGATTAGATAATATGGAGAAGTTTCCAGCCTTGTGGAAGGGTAGGTGAGTACTGGTTATAGACAATGGTCCAGGAAAGCCAGGTCAGGTGCGCTGGACGCCGTAAAATGACCTAAATTGTGTTGACACGGCGTTAACTCCAATAAATAAATAAATAAACATTATTCTAACTATGTACGGAGAAAAGTTATTTTGTATTATTGCGCATTTTCTATCTGCCACACACTTGTATATGTATACACATTTAGCAGGCTTCATTATAGTCGCGGCCATGGCTTAGTGATTAGCATGTCTGACTACGATTGCGGGCTCGAATCGTGGTCGCGATATGTCATATGAGTTTTTTATTATTTTATTTTTTTGGTTTAGGCTACAAGAATTTGATCATATGTTCGTCAGATTTTCCGCACTTAAAATTCAGAAAATGAAAAAAACATTGCTCTAGTGAACATTCACTTATAAAATGAATACGTCAATTATAAATGCAATGCACGTTTACTAGGGCTCTACAATTTGGTTGCTCAGGCCCCTTCTGTAGCTTCAGAACGGGTAATTTCAACCTCAGGAGACATCCTGTCAGCAGAAAGATTATGTATAGACCCAGACTCACTGGATGCAATAATATTTCTTAAAAACGTGCAAACGTCATTATACGAGTACTTTAACATTATTTAAAGTGTTAATAAGACAGTGCATTCAATAGTATGGTGCTACTAACAATGAAATATATGAATATAACAACACTGTTTTGTTGTTTTATAAAAAATATATGTTATTAAAATATCATACGATATATATCGAATATCGATCATTTTGTATGGATACGAATATCGTATCGATCATTCTGACCGATATAGAGCCCTAACGTTTACCATAAACTTTGTAATTACACATGATCATCAGTTAAACACTGACGTAAACTTGATGTCTCCATCAACTATGCACAGCTCTGGATATGTGACGTCATATCCCCCTGCTTTGTAAAAATAATTCAAAATACTACATGTATTGGTGACAAGCAGGTAAGACAGGGTAGAATATTTAATATTATAATTGTTAATGGCTCAAAATACTCAACATACTTATTTTGAAATAAAGTTGCATTTTGCATAACGTATCCCAAGACTATATTTATATACCAAAAGGTTTATTCAATTTTTATTTTTGAAGGGTGCTGATGTAATTGTTTTCTTCCACATAATTTAGGTATATTTACATGTAGCAGAAACTGTTGTTTCTTGTTCAGTCTATAGCATAGTTTGCATAAATGACAAGCCTGTATTTATTCACTTAAAAGTTAACCAATTTGGTCCATTTTTATTTTATACGGATGCTGACTCTAAAATCCTCATGCATAATGACTTAAGTACTCTGAGTAGTTGTTTGTTGTTGAGACATTCTCATATTATCCAAATAATACAACTTTATTTATACTCAAAAAGTCAACAGGACTCGTCGATTTACATTTTACAGGGGTGCTCAGCTGGTACTCATTCTGGATTACTTAATTATACTGAGTATGTTGTTGAGGCCATCTCTTATTTACCCAATAACATTAAGACTTTACTTAAACACCAAAATCAACAGGTTTGATCCATCATGACGTTAGCCGATCTGTTTCTAAACTATACAGAAATATTGGAAGTATTTAGTTGAAGTTTAATATTGAATGAATTCACTTAATGTATTAGCTATGCAGTATAGTAAATGCAAATGGAACAAAATACAGTCATTTATGATGTATGTACCATATTAAAAGCATTTACGCAAGTTAACAGTAAGTAATCTTTCTCACAACATCCTGCAAAATAATCAGAGCTATATACCATGTACCCCAATATCAAAATAATAAAGTTCTGGTAAGGGTCCCGTTACACCAAACTAGTTCTCAGTCCGTTCGACCCCGTTCTAAAAATATTGCGAAACTGGTTGTGAACGAGTTAGAACGTGCCGTTTAAGTCGAAAAATATCAGCTATACGATCGTAATCCGTTCAAAACCAGTTCCAAATACGTGCATTTCGTTCTCGTCACGAGACACCGTCTCCAACTATCCGAACCGTTCGTAGTCCGTTTTTACCCGTTCATAACTAGTTCTTCTAAGCTCCTATACTATTGACCATCCCGTTTAAGACAGTTCAACTCGATCTAAGAATGTTCCCATCTCGTTCTAAGAGCGTTCTGAACGTAATGACATCACGTTCTGATCCGATTGCTATGATTATTCAGGACTTTTCTACCCGTTGGCATTCTCGTTCTGCGGTATAAGCTGTGAGGACACAATTTTTCAAGCATCACTGTGACCACCATGCCTCGAAAAAGGAGCAGAGCCAGACAGGCGGCGCGTGTTAAGACAATCTCTTCCAAAAATCACCTGCTTAGATGAAGCTTTTGAAGACCAGCCTCTAGTTAAGCCTAAGAATTCTGAGCCTCCTTAGCCAGTCAATGAAAATGAGGGTATTGTATCTCCTGCTTCTTCTAATGACTCAGACAGCCAGGTTTCGGGAGAAGATTTGGATCAGAGTCAGAAGCCAGAAAAAAGAAGAAAACTAAGACATACATCCATCTCTTGGTGAGAAATGGTCTGTATTTATACCAAACCTTGCCAGATCGTACTGAAGACGTTATTGTATTGTACGAACTGCATATGAACGCAATAAACTTATTTAAAACGAGTAGAACGTACCAAAAACCTACTGCGAACTTTAAGAACTGTGTGTTAACGTGTTGCAAACTGGTTCAGAACTTTATAATTTGTTTTCATACATTTAGACGGGATAACAACGCACTATGGACGTAATCAAGACGAGTTCTGTGTGCAAACGGAATGAACCGAGTTACAAACGGAACAGGTCGGTGTGTAAACGTTCTGCAAATCGATGCCCGATCAAACTACAAGTCACGTCCCGAGTACGATGCTAGTACGGCAATTTCGTTCGCAGTACGTCCATTCCGTTGCCAGTACGTTGTTACTCAGTCTAGTTGCAGAACGGGGTGGCCGCAGAAAATTTTTGAGTCGACTCAAAGTTCTGAAACCCCATTCTCGTTCAACCCCGTCCGAGCTCGTCCATCACGTTCGTACACAGACTGTAGCAAGTTGCTACTACGTCCATTCCGTTTTCACTCAGTTGGAACTCGTTCGGTCCATTTTTTTCAGAACGTAGTGAGAACGAGTTTGGTGTAACGGGGGTATAGGAAAGATATGACATATTCTATCTTTAAATGTACATGATTGTATCACATCAATATACTGAATAAATGACCAACTGGTCTAAACACTAAACAGTTACTTATAATGATTTCTGAACTACACGTTATAATGTGGTTTTCTGTATAAAGTTCATATTTAACATGTATTTTTACATTCGGTATATAAATGTTCATGAAAATATCACACATTTGTTCCTCGCCTTTCGCTCGCTTCTCAAAATGCCAAAATGGAGAATTTTTTTTTCGCTGGCTCGCTTCATTAAAATTCATAGAATATATGATCAATTTGTTGTGACCTTAACGCCATAGCAACACATATTGTATAGGTTTTATCACGGAGATCAGTCCATCCATTCACTGTTCCTGAAAAGGCAAAATCTCTGGATTTAGCTGCTAACCAACAACAAGGCGCATCAGTGACTGTGTGATAGGAAGGAGAATTACCGTCGAAATTATTTCATAACTAAGCTCCACGAAAGTATGCCTGGCACGGGAATCAAACCTACGACCCCTCGATCAGTAGAATAATGGGTCTGTAAAATTAAATATGAAACACAGTTGACTATGAATGATAACGAGATAATGAGGGATATCGAAATAGTATCTTTGAACTCTAAAATGATAAAATTCTTCAAAAAATCCTTCCAACAGTACTTTCAGTACTTTGATTTAAATATCACTTTTAACTGTTTTTTTCCCCAAAACCATATCAAAATGTCAAATTTAGTATTTGAATCAACATTTATTAACATTTTACACAATTAACACTACTTAAATCCTGTCTTAGTAGTGCTTAGTAGTGTCTTAGTGGTATTTAGTACGACCGTCTCTGACAGCTAAGAGATATTGTTGAAGAATCCCTTAAAAATCACGGAACCTTCCATAGCACACCATAATATGGTGACGTTATGTACAAGATACACTTACAACTCTGGACCGAAATGTCTCGGGCCGAGTCGGGGCGAAACTTCTAAACGTGATGGTTCGAAACACTCAAATAGTTGACAGCTCATTCCTAATTTTAAGCTAAACCATAACTTTCACACTTTACAATCATCTTTATTTTATTAAAATAATCAAAAAAGCAGAAGTCTTCATAAACAATCAGAATATTTACGATTCGCTCCGTTTTGTTTACCTGTGTGTGTTAAACAGGTATTTCCAAGCGCACCAAAATTATCTGAAGTAATTTGGCCATATTTTTGCGAATTTCGCAATTATGTCGAAAATATAGTTGTATATTTGCTTCAAACCACGGACTTATCAAAAGCTGAGTAAAAATATGGACATGCATGGTTTAGAATGTGTTATATGTGAAATTGCTACTTTAAGAGATGGTTAGTAGCATTTTTTTCAAGATGAATAATGCTTGGTGGTGCGATTTTTAGCCAGGCTGGCAAGAATGGGATGAGATGGTGTTGGGGGGAGGGGGTGAGAATTTTTGAATGAATTTGCTTTTTCCTAATATATTATAATGTATACATTCAGTGACATTGCTAAAATAATAACCTACAAGATGGAGTGGATGATAATGAACTGTGATGGCATTAAAGCTCTATGTTCAAATATTGGTGTACTTATTGATGGCCATTATACACCATCAGATGAATGCGTCGGTAAGTCATCTTAACTTGTTTATTCTTTTAGTTATATAAAGTTTTTTTCAGTCATCTGGGGAGATTTTATCTCAATTTCTTTGATAAAAGAAAAAGAGTGGAGTGGGTAGAGGAGGTTCCCTATTGATTTTGAGACCCCAGGGTCAAAGGTCAAGGTCACTGGGACGTAAAATATGAAAACCTTGTCCGGACAATAACTCAACAACGACTGTACCTAGGTTCACCAAATTTCATGTGAGAGTAGCCCAGGTGTAAAGAAAGTGCCCTATTGGTTTTAGGGCCCCTGGATCAAAGGTCAAGGTCACAGGGGCATCATATGGAAAAAGCTTGTCCGGACAATAACTCAGCAACCACAGTACCTAGGTTCACCAAATTTTATCTTAAAGTAGACCATGTGTCAAGGATGTATCCTATTGGTTTTAGGACTCAAAGGTCAAAGGTCAAGGTCACTGGGGCATCATATGGAAAAACCTTGTCGGGACAATAACCCAACAACCACTGTACCTAGGTTCTCTAAATTTTATGTGAGAGTAGCCCATATATCAAGGATGTGCTTTATTTGTTTTGGGGCCCCATGGTCAAAGGTCAAGGTCACAGGGGCATCATATGGAAAAACCTTGTCCGAACAATAACTCAACAACCACTGTACCTAGGTTCACCAAATTTATGTATGGATACTCCTTGAGCAGAGAATGTACCCTAATGATTTTGAGACCCAAGGGTCAAAGGTCAAGGTCACTGGGACTAATTTGTATGAAAACATTGTTCGGACAATAACTCAACAACCACTGTACCTATGTTCACCAAATTTTATGTGATAGTAGTCCATGTGTCAAGGATGTGCCCTCTCGGTTTTTAGGTCCCAGGGTCAAAGGTCAATATCACAGGGACATCATATGGAAAAACCTTGTCTGGACGATAACTCAACAACCACTTTTCCGAGATTCACCAAATTTTATGTGTTGATAGCCCGTTGGTAGAGGATGTTCCCTTTTGATATTGAGGCCCCGGGTTCAAAGGTCAAAGTCACTGGGACTTAATTTATATTAAAACATTGTCCGGACAATAACTCAATAATGACTGTACCTAGGTTCACCAAATTTTATGTAAGGGTAGCATCAATGTCTGGCATATGCCCCTTTGGTTTTGAGACCCCTGGGTTAAAGGTCAAGATCGCAAGGAAATCATAAGGAAAAACCTTGTCCAACAACCAACTTTATCTAGGTTCACCAAATTTATGTATCGATACTCTTTGGGTCAAGGGTGTGAACTTTTAGTTCTGAGGCCCCAGGGTCAAGGTCACTGGAAGTTCATATGGGAAATCTTTGTGCCGGTGATAACTCAACCAGGGCTGTACCTAGGTTCTCAAGTTCTTTGCTTTGGATAGCCCTCCAGTTAAGGATGTGACCTATTTTGAGGTCCCGGGGTCATTGGTCAAGGTCACAGGGACTTTATATGAGATAAAACACAGCATAGACTGCACACGGGCGTTTAATGTCCCGCCCAGCGGAGCTCTTGTTTTAAACTTACTATACCTCTAACATTAATTGATGTAGACAGTCAAAGAGCCTGGGTGAAGACCCATCAGAATAAAATAATTATGTATTATAACAAAAATGAACGAGCAATACCTAGTTCTACCTAATTGTTACAATGACAAACAAAAACCACAATGTTTTACGCTGGTGCATGTCTACGACTCTTTTATCATCACAAGCGGCATCATCATCAATATTGTTAAACATTTAAACAAATATCAAGTTTCGCCCATGAAGGGCTCTATATAAAGCCTTCCTACATCAGAACAATCATTCCATGTTGCTATAGTTACGCTAAAAACAATATCTGAACGCTTCTATAAACTTATAACACATTATTTTTTGTCTCTTTTGTCATTTTAAGCCCACAAAGTTCTGTTATATGTCGTCTTTAATAGAATCAGTCAACGCGGCACCCGATTTATAAGTCATCATTTTTTACGCACGAGAATCCCTAGCTCCGTGCTCCGTCGTCCGTGTCCGTGTACGCGTCCGTGAGGGGTATTCCATATTTTCATTCAAGTCGTACGTATATGATGCGCGAAAGCTAATTAATTTTTTGCAGTTGTTAGAGATTCATTTGACGTCTTTTTTTAATTTATGTTTTTGTACATGTGTTCCATGCAACTTGTGAATGTTTCTGAAGTTTTTGACAAAAACTTGTTGCAATTATGACCGAAAATATGACTTTAGGTATGTAAAATGGGGCTAAAAATGGCAGATCGGCGGGAAAATGCATTTTTTGTGAAACAGTCTGTGAACGTAATTTACCTCAAAATCATGTTTCAAAACACATTTTTCCTAGCATTTATGTCAATTTGAATGGTACTGGTACACAATTTCATGTGAATATCTTTATGTAAACTTGTTATACTAGTTTTCCGTATTGGCCGAAATAATAGCGACGACAGTGAAATTAGATGAAAATCGATTACATTTACTTATCGTTACAAATCCCTGTTGTATAAAATCCCTGATTTATTTTAATTAAAGAAATCGTAAGTGGATTTATGCTTGGAAATACATTCTTGTAAGAAATTAGCCGATTAGTTCTCATGTTATTTTATGAATATTTTTTTGCTCACCATGCGTTAAATAGGATTTTCAGAGATTGGTTGTTATAAATCTATGTCTAAATTTCATAAAAAAGATTGGAATTACGATTGAATTTGTGTTTAATATTAGAATGTTCTGCGACTAGTGCCACCACAATCAAGTTATTATTGTCACTAGTAAATTAGAAATGGAATAGGGCATTTTATCATTGCTTCAATAAGTTTTTCTGCTGCATCTTGCATTGACAGAGGACCTTTGGTGGCTTCTCGTCCGCAAAGGCCTTGTATGAACTACATTTAGCGATCGGTTTTACGCTCGCGTTACACGGTCACATGTCTTAAATTCGCATTTCACGCTCAGGGCTCAGGTCGCGCTCACGCCGATATGGAATACATACAATAGAAAATCGTTTGTTTGTTTTCTCACGTTCGCGCTTCACGTTCAAGCTACACGTTCCCGTATGAATGGAATACCGGCCTAAAACATTATTTTTGCAATTTAAACATAATCGTTACATCGTGTACACGACGGCGCACGAATTCCATGTTGTTGTTTTTTTTAAAATACCTGCCACTAAAGTGTATTACACACTTAATGGGCGTTTTTATGTATGAAATCCTTCAGTCTATAACCATGTCACAAAATTATTATAAAAATATGAATAGAGAAAGGAGTATGATGATAAAGAGACAACAAATGTCGTGAAATGATATACAATTAATATTCAGTCAATTAGTTAAATGTAATGAGTAAGTCACAGTGTTGCTAATATGTTACTGGTGTCTGCGAAATTACAAAAAACAACCCGTGCGTTAATCGAACCCGTGGTATTTCGATTAACAAATCAGTCTGCACTACGAACCATTCGATATAATACAATTGTTACTTTTCCACCCACAACTTATAATGTCATTCATTAAAGCGACGAAACTTGACGAATATATACGAACTAAGTCGTAAATCGAGACGGAAACTAATGAAGTGCATGTTTAATGTTGTCAAATAATAATCATTATATTCATATATTGTGCGTAAAGTTTGACCCCGGCCTGACCTTTATGCAAGAATATTCATGACATTGAATACGAATGCAGTATTAATTCTCGATTACACCGAGGCCGCCAGGATTATGTGTTGAAATTTAACACATATACATACTTCTATAATTTTACGATCGGTACCGAAGTGTAGAATAGGCGTGGTACTGATTTTCGTCGGGTTATGTGTAAGGTAATTATTAGATGCAAATGTGAAAGGTCAGATCGGGGTCAAACTTTACGAACAATACCCGATCATCTAACTTAGTAAGTGGGATGTGCGACTACGATTTAAAGGATCGTAAGTTTGATGCCTGGGCCAGACCTACATAACTTTATGTAGCTTGGTCATGAAACTTTTTATAGCCATTCTCTTGCTTACATATGTAGCAAATGGAGAAGTTGTAATCCTCTGGCAAGAAAATGTGCTTAGTTCTAGGTTACATCCTTTGGTTCAGTGAGTCATAGGAGGACTTACAGCTGCAGTATGATTAATATAATGTTGGAATGCAGGGTAGAGTACTATACTGTACATAAATTGTTTTATTTTTGTGGAAATCCTGATATGTTTTTATGACATCATTTATGGTATAGTATCATCAGATATCTCAATATTTGAAAATATGGCTTAGTTGAAGATTGTTCAATTTACAAAGCTGAGCATGATGATGTTGCCAACAGTTTGAGGATTGCCAGCAAGACTGTACATGTAGTAACTTGCTCTTTTACGCTATGAACTTGCTACAGTCTTGTAGGTAACCCTCAAGTTGCTCATTGTTGTAATATTAATACAAGTGGATTGTTCTACATAAATGATGGAGAAAAATCAACATTATGTTTCAATTTTCATGAAAGGGTATTACCAGCCTGGATGAGGTTTAAACCAACAACCCTGTCAGAACACAAGATTGAAAATCCTGCTTGAAGCCTGCTGGGCCATAGACCTAGGTTACCTTATCAATGTATTATATTATAAATTGATTAATATATATAATTTCAGACACACTAGAATCATTAATAAGGAATATACAGGAGGAAGACACGGCTGATCGTAGTACACGTCGTCAACTTGCTGCATCACATATCATACAACTGGTAACTTTATCGTACAATGTCCTCCTAAAATCCTTGAACGAAGTTCTTTTATATGTTATACCAATTCACGGTTACCTATGAAGGAATGGAAATAAAGTTAGTTGCACATATATCAAAAATCGAAATTAGTTTTATCAAAGTGAAAAGCTGTTTTAATTACGAATCTTCAAAAATTGAATCTTGTATCTTTTTATTAACAGTTCAGCAGAGGTTTAATTTCTAGTATACTCGCAGTGAACATTGATATCTGGTACATGTACAAAGTAGTATATAAATCTATGTATTATAGGTTTACATGTAATGATTTAACAGTGACTATGAGAATTGTAAACCTTGCAAATTAAAAACCTCTCCGAATTCCTAAAAATTGTCATTGATTTTAAGCACTGTACAGGGGCAATTTCCTGGGGGGGGGGGCAAGCTTTCAAACCACAACCACATTATACACTATTAGCAGAATAACGCATCATATTCATAATAAAAACTACATAACTATAAGATCTATGTTAAGCATAAATGTGAGCAGAGCGTGCTCGAGAAAAATTGCACTGTGCTACTTAAGAATGGCTTGCAGCTAAAACTACTCTTGGATGAGTATATTTTGTCAATTTCAGGGGGGTACAACCCCCCTTCCCCCACTAGATCCGCATATGCTAGATACAGTATGTATTTTTTTACTTGCATTTTCAGGATCTTGTACCATTGTTAATAGACTTAGAAGATGATCCAGAGATATTTAAGCTTGCTATGAGGTGTGTATATATAATATTGTAGGAGGGTTTGTGGGTTCAATTCTCTGGCGGAGCATACTTTCGTGTTGTTTTGCCATGAAATAATTTCTACGGCCATTCTTCCTCCTACCAATGATTCTTTATCATGTAGGGCTGTTGTCAGTCACTGACAACGTGCTTAATTAAAATGTGATACTTGAAAGTCTTACACACCTTTTAATGATTGTTTCTCATTAATTTTGACATCTGAAGCACTTTACCTGCACACATTATAGCTACTGGTTGTCAAGAAACAATCTGAATTTCAAACTTTCCGTAAGACTTTTGCTATTTCCATCCCTGTTCTGTCTCATACCAAGCCCCGAAAGATTAAGTTTGCCGTTGAATTAAGTGGGTTAGGTCAGAATGTTTTGAAAAGCTATAAGACATTGGGTCAATGAGCTTTGCTAAAAAACACACGTGGTCATGATTTTGTCATTTATTTTGTTTATTATAATTGTGTTGAACACCTTTTCCCCGACTGGATCTGCACATTTTTTTTGTTGTACTTGAGAAATGTAATATGCAGTGCTAAATATTCTATTTTGAAATTGTGGTCATTTAGAGTGGACACATTAAGTCCAACAAAATCAATGGTTTTAATAGTAAATGGTCTAATAATTAGGACCTTACTCCTTTCGAAAGGGGCAGTTGATTTTTACATCTATTAAAATGGTCATTATTGCAGATCTTTACTGCAAGATGTATTTTATTTTTTTCAGGCTGTTGGTTAGCCTCACACAACCTGTGGAATGTTTACATAATTTAGTGGGACCAGGTTCACCTAATGCCAATTCAGCACCACTCTGGATGTGGGATGTTCAATCTATGCTAATGGAGGCCAAGACAGCCTGTTCTAGTATCAAGTTTATACAAGCTGTATTCAAAGAAATTCACAAAATTATCAATGACGTAAGAATTATTCTATTACGTTCCTAACATAAAAACAATTTTAATCCCTGTTTTAGTGTTAATATTGTCGTCAATAGTATCGTGGAAAAAAACAGCTACTCTAAGCTGTTTATTCAATTGACCCAACTGCGTTACGTTTATTTGCTTGTATGGAGTTCATGCTGTTTTTCATGGTGAAAAGTTTTCAGAACTGATTCTGAAATACTGGAAGGATTCTCTATCTATGTAAAAGCAATCTGTTTAAAACCTGATCTAAAATTATCTGTTCTCACACTCACTTATTTTAGATCTGACTTTTTCATATCAGGGGTCATGTTTAGCTAACCTTTGCTTTTATAATGTTCATGACAAAATTATTTTCTTCAGTAACTTGTTGTAAAAAATAGCAATTACAAAATCAAGACGCTTTGAATAGTGTTTTGTCTAGATGAAAGCTAGGCATTGATGTGACCCCTTGAGCAAGGAAGAGAGATTCTCAGATACTCAATGTCATATGTTTCGATTTTTGTGTAGAATTAACAATATCATTGCTAACATTGATCACATTTTTTTTTTTTATTTCACTCGAGTCTGGTGTTTACATTTACTTACTTTAACAACAATTAACTGAAATTATCAGTTGTCTTAAAACAAAGAGCGCCGACTACGGCGTCACTTTACAATCAAAGTATTGTAATGACAGTTCATGTGCAAACTCAGAAGAAAGGTACAGCATATACTCACAAGTTTTGACAGTTAATTAGGGGACCAATATAATTGACATGCGTTTATACAACACTTAGATTTGTAAGCTGTGAAGAACGGTACTTTTATCTTCTATTTATTTCCTAATCTTGGACAGATGATAGGGGTCATAGCAACAACGTAATTGGTATGTGTTAAACAATAATTATCCTACCTGTAAATAGGCTTCATAAAATATGATTTTAATTGAAATTTTGTTATATGGGGTGAAATAGAAAAATACGTTTTTTTTCTGAAAATATTTAAGATGCATACATTTAGAGAATTTTTAAAACAAATTGTTTTGGTTTTGTATTATTTTAAAAGCATTACTTCCAGCAGCATACATGTTCTAAATAATAGGGGGAAGCAAATGTCCGCCCTTCAAAAAAACTTTGGGGGGGGGGGCAAATGTCCGCCCTGTCAAAACACTCGAGGGGGCAAATGTCCGGGGGCAAATGTCCTAGAATCAATCAAATTTATCAGCTTTAACAATTTTCTTGAAGCTATCTGGATTAGATAGAAGTTGTTACCATTCATTGATAATTGAGACAGTCCACCTATCACTAGGACTTAATTTAACAATATTATAACAGTTTGCGATTTGTGATAATTGATTCTATTGATCACCTAACACACACAGGATGTACGTCATGTCATAATGTACCATGTAAAGTCTTGTGTCAGGCTCTAAAATCAATAATTAACTATCATAAACACTTAAAGATGTAGATGTTAGCGTGTACAATCAACAAAGTGGCACTTTTATGATAAAATACTTATGTATTGCGTTATACGTCTTGATCAGTTAAACCCATCATTCGGAACACCCTCGACCTTTCATGAATGAATAATCTCGGAAGGATTCGTGGGGGGTCTTCACTGGATTTTGGAGATTTTACTACCTACGCGAGGCGAAGCACGTAACGGTTACGCAAAATAGTTCTTGTAGTTTACACGCAGATCTTTGTCTAAACATCTTTATTTGTTTTAAATTGAAGCAAACATTGTTCATCGGTATCATTGAACTGTGTAATTTTAAATGTATGGATTAAAAACGGAACTTTAGTCATCGTCTAATTAAGGAATGAATTCATAGAAACTGACTTTCATCGAAAAATAAATGTCACTTTTGGTGATAGCTAATTTGCATAAAGGCCGAAGGCCTTTATGCTGAAATTAGCTATCACCAAAATGACATTTATTTTTCGATGAAAGTCAGTTTCTATGAATTCATTCCTTATAATTACAACCTTTCTGGGCGAAATTTGCGTTGATATCAAGACCTATATCTTAGTGCGTAAGAGCCGAATGCATTGTAGTGCGGAATAATCTTGGTCGTACACAGGTCTTTCATGCCAGCCGTCGGCCATTTTGTTCTCCGCTTCGATGCAATTTTTCAAGGGTTTAATGTCATAAAAGAACCAATTATGCAAAGAAATGTAAGTAATTGGATTTTAATTTGTATAGAAAGAGCACTAAAAGGGATAACCAAGATTGTGTAGCTTTAAAAAACGTCGAGGTCAACTAGCTATTTATAGTAAAGATAAAAGTGAAACTGAAATGTTTATTTTGGTTAACATATATTTCTTGTTTTATTTTCAATATGATATTATCGGACCATTTTTCATGTTTTCGATGATTTACTTCTTTTATTGACATGCATAGCTTTTGTTTTGCGTGTGACAGCGCTAAAATAGATTTTTCATTCATGAAATTAGTACCGGCATGACGTAATTTAAAGTCATGAATATTAATGAATTCTTCTGGCAACTGCGTTTATACGGAAATGAAAACACTTTTTTCAAGTCACGTGTTTACTTTTGACCAATCAAATTGTATTATTTCGTTTAGGTTGTAATTATACGATCGTGAATTTGTTTACATAGTTTCAAAATGGCGCCTAAATATGTCCGAGGTTATTCGTAGCGAATGGCCGAGGATGTTCCGAATGTTAAACCCATATCGGGGTCGTGTTTTACGCCCGTACTGGCCGTACAATCTCCGCAATAGTGATCTTTTTTTGCTAAAAAAATCAAGTCACTGCAAATTTCGACTTTTTGTGCGTGCATAGAACATGTATATAACTTGTAAGGTAATATTTACAAAAAGCTCGATAGCAGAAACAATTTATTGGATGGAAATAAATTTCAAAAAATCTATTCTTTTTAAACTAAGAAAGTTCAAAATTGATGACATTATACAAAACAAAACAGAATTTATTATAAACAGCATAAACACATACATTGTGTTCGTCGCCATTACAATACAGCATTATAAACACGTATTCAAAAAATAACGAGGTCACTTTGTACTTTCTATTTCAAACGAAGCTAACATTCTTACTCATAAAATTTGCAAAGGGTTATTAAAGAATTATCACAATTAATTAAAAAAATTGTGAAAATTTCACAGTTTAACTATAATAAATTTAAGTCTAATAGGCCTATTTATTAATTGTTTTTTCACACCTTGGTCGTTTATCAGCAAGTATTAATTTGGTTTTTATGGTTCTACCAAGGACGTGCCCTTGCGTCATTGCTGCGCAAAAAAACCGAATGTCGCATAATAATTCTCACTGATGCACCATCTTCCAACAGCGACGTTGCCGAAATTAGTATTTGTAATCACTGTAAATATACAAATCTGATTGTTTGTTTACAAGACAATAATTATCTTATATCATCTGCTTATATCTATGACATTTGGCTTTCAACAGGATATCATCATCCAATGAGACAAGAAAGCACCGACTTCATTTTTGTCGCGACTTCCTTTTTTGTCGCGAAACTAACTCAAAGAAAAAAAAACAGGGCTAGCCCTGCTGTCACCTGACATAATTATTGGTCACCTTTCAATAGCAGCCACCTTACATATGGGTCACCTCTCAATAGCAATTTCCTGTCACACAGGCCACCTCTCATTAGCATATGGTTTTGAGGAATTGAAATTGATTTGAAATCTTATTGGAAACAATTAACCAGATACTATTAACAACCCTTACTTTATTCCGTGTGTTATGAATACTGTATGCATGATTGGTATGATATTACATATATTTTCAGGCTGGAGAATATGATCTGTTAGAATCAGATTGTGAAACAATAAATTATTGTTTATTATTGATGCGTAATTTATTATATACAGCTGATACACCTGATCGAGGTAGTTTATCTGACATCAGTGTTGGCTACGTGAGGTATGTTCTATATTAGTTTTATCTTGCTTTAATTAGATTTCCTTTGAGCATTTTATGGTCTGCAAAGTTAAATAATGATAGTTGACTCTTACTTGCAACAGCAGTCCAGTGATAGGACTCTTGCTTAGGGATCTAGAGGTCATGGCTTCAAATCCTACCTGGGACTCTGCAAACTTTCTATAGCAAGAAATTTACCTGTGTTTGCTTCATTTCACCCAGGTGTAAATGGGTATCTATGAAGATTGAATTATTCCATTAAGCCCACGTGTCAGCTGCACTTAGCAGAGTAAACGACCCACTAGGGAGATTGATAGATAAATATTGTTTGTTTTTTCTCAACTGTCAAAACATGAATAATTTCACGGTGACTTCGTGCTCTTTGTCTAACACTAGTGACATTTAGATAGTGTGTAATCATTCACCGTGAAATTATTCAAACTTTGACAGTTTAGAAAAAACGAACAATACCAATGCATTGACCAGAGGTATAGTAAATAAATATTAACCTGACGTTGGTACCCTCATTGTAATAATTTCACGCTTCATTGTCTGTCTATTTATACCTTCGGTAGATTCCGCGTATCATTCATACGAAGAAGCACGTGTTAACTGATCATGTACTTCATATAAGTATGTAATTGTTTGTGAGTTATAAGGAATGACTCTATAGCGCCGATGATACCGAGATGGACTGTGAACTACTGTAGTTAAGTAGGTGTCGGTTCGAGCCCAATCATGCGCAATTCTTTTTCTTTTTTTTAATATTTGTACAAACAAAATATTGTTAAAATTGCCCAAAAAATGTGTTATTTCATACGCTCTTTTATTTTTTTGTATTTTTATTCATCTATAATTAAAGTTTTATTATTTTGTAATAAGATCTAATCACATTTGATTTATTACATCAATTGCACGACAAAATACAGAAATACAATAAATATCAATTATCATCTTCGCTGCAATCATATGAGTCGTGTCGCCAGCTCATATTTTAAATAAAACACAATGCACGAGAAAATAGTCGGATATATGTATACTTTAAACGGTACGATGTATTGCTCTTTACTCACTTTAATTTTTAACTCGCGACTCGTTCAACTGTATCAGAAATAACGGTGATTATCGAGGCAGTCCGACATTTCTCGATGGGAGGCCGATTATTGATTTTTAATACGTTTGTTACTATATATAGTAACAAATGTGACAAGTCTACACGGACATTACGCGACTTTTTCCCGTATTATGCGATTTTGGCCGCCTGCAACTCGCCCATTATGCATAATAGGCGCCGAGTGCTTGCACGCGCACTGATTACGTCATCAAGTAGCCGTAATTAGCTTCGAACATGGCGGCCGAAAGAATTTTTGAGTCTTTGTCAAATAGAATTTCACTGTCAGGATAGATTATACAAAAATATAAGACACAAAAAAGATTTATCTGAGATTTTACAAATACATAATTTCATTATAAATCACTTACTTCACCATTCAAATTCAACAGAGACTCAACCGTTGACGCTGTCAAATACCAAACTCCGAAATCCGAACTGAATTCCTTTCTGTGTTCAATTTGACGAATATCCAGCCATTATACAGTAAATGCGTAGGTTGACTACTGTTTTACCAAAGCCAAGCCATGCATAGATTAAATATAATGGAACTGGTTTCTAGAAATAATCAGCAACGTCTATGCCATTTTCGGAAAATCCATGAATCATTGAATGACTCATCCCTTCCTTTCAGAGCCTTGTGTATTTCCATACATAATCCTTACATCCATATCGTCAATTTAAAGTATGAAAAACACGTATACACTAGTAATTACGTTCCAGTCTCCTGATAATATCGTTTTAATCCATGATAAATGAACGTATATTCGTCACAAACGTTTAAAACATGACCGCCATTTGACAACAAAGTTTACATTAGATTCTACGTCATTGTTTTATTACGTCATCAAAGTACTGATTCGTCCTCGGAAAATTCGTCAGTTATTTATTCGTCCCTGAATAAAATGTTTTTAGTTTACTAAAAAATCGAGTCCGGATTCTGAACAAACGTATTAAAGACGTTAATGATTAGTTGCTACTCGCCATTATGCGATAATCACCCTCGAGTCCATAATAGCCTTCGGGCCAAAGGCCCTCAGGCTATTATGGACTTCATCGGGTGATTATCGCATAATGGCGAGTAGCAACTAATCATTAACCTCTAAATAACGCGTCATCTCGATTTAATTTTATTCTGCATAAAGGTTAACGCCAGGTTAATATTTATTCACTATAATAGCCGTTAAATTGGTACATTAGCATGAATCTTAGCCTAACTTAATGTTATTATGTTTTTAGGTGTTTATTTCAATGTAGAGTAGATACAGTGTTATTATTACTTTTGAATAATTCACAAAAGGTAGGTTTAGTTCTCTTATTACTGTTAATATATTTTTTTGTGATGCTTGGGTGAATCAAGAAAATTTGATTATTCTGAAAGAGCATTTAAGTTTAACAAACTAACCGTCATATATTAAGTACATGAAATAAAAACTTGTTTAGTAGTTGTTATGATCATAATGAACATTTGAAGGTTGATATTTCTTCTTTTTATGTATAAGATCACTATGACTCCTTTAGCTAATTACTCTGTATGTGCCAATGGGAGTTGCATAAATTGATGATAAAATGAATAAAATTTAACAATACCAAGTACAATGGAATATAAGTCTAACAATAGGTCTACTAAGTACACGATTGAAGGACAAAAAGTCCCATAGACAAAAAGGCCCATGTCATTTTTTACATGGGTGGACAAAAGGTCCCATGTAGTTTTGCCACCCTGGACAAAATGTCCCATCTCAGTTTGACTGGGGTGGACAAAAAGTCCAATGTCATTTTTTTGCTGGATAACTGGCTCACCTCAATTTGACTAATGTGATGATAAGATCCTCATTCAGTTTTGTCCCATTGTTAGGTGATCAATAGAATCTAGTATCATTTAATGCAAACTCTATCTATATCAATACATCAAGCTGTCATAATTGACAATTACATGATGGCGCTAAGAAAATGAGAAAAGAGATAAAAGAGAAGTAAATAGGAAAGTAAGTAGCGGTCAAGTTTTGGGAGAGTTGCCAAAATAGTAAAGATAGAAAACTAAGAAAAGAAACATAGGGCCGATTTACGACACTAGGTGATGAAAATCCCATTAGAAGGGCTGGGCAGCAAGCTCCTTCTTAAATGATGCTAAATAAGAAGCCTCAGCAATAGATGCTGGTAACTGGTTCCAGATCTTGATGGTTCTGAGGATAAAGCTGTATTTAAAAGTATCTGTTGATGCAGCATATACTAGGTACTTCAGGGAGTGAGAGGATCTAGTTGAAGACAGACTTGGAGGGTGTTAGGTATGTAGAGGCTGGAATATCAATAAGGTCATGTGTGATCTTGTACAAGCTTGTCAACTGGTTCTTGGTTCGACTGGACTCGAGGCTTTCCCAGCCTAGATGATCAAGCATGGATGTTACACTGCTTGTGTTGTGGTAGCGGTTTAAGGTGAATCGTGCTGCCCTTCTCTGTACCATCTCAAGCTGTCTAATGTGATCCTATCAGTGGGCTCCATGTAGATGAACAGTACTCTAAGTTTGATCGAACCAAAGCGACATAGTTTTTAGTTTTGGTGGTCTGGTTAGCAGATCTAAGATTGCGCCGAAGGAAGCATATTGTTAGCCTTCTTAGTTATTCTGCTGATGTAGTTTTTCCAAGATAGGTTGGCTTGGAAATCAACACCCAGATATTTGGTGGAGGATTCTTCTGCTAGACAGGTGCCTTCAGCTGGTACATGAAGTGTCTAGGAGTTTTCGATCTTGTAACTCTCAGGTAGCTAAACTTCTGAGGGTGAAATTCCATTCTCCACTTTTCTCCCACTCAGCCAGTCTGTGGAGGTCCGCCTGCAGGATAGCTTGGTCCTGGTCTGTTGTTATTTGGCGGTATACAATGCAGTCATCCGCGAATAGGCGAGTCTTGGAAGCAAGGTTGCCTGGTAGATCGTTTATGAACATGAGGAATAGCAGTGGCCCCAAGACTGAGCCCTGTGGGACACCACTAACAACTGTTGCAGTGTCCGACGATTTCCCTTCAACCGTGACCTGTTGGGTACGCTGGTGTAGGAATCACGTGATCCAGCTGTGGGTATTGCCCCGTAGCCCGTAATGGTGGACTTTTTTCAGTAGTCGCTGATGGGGGGCACGGTCGAACGCCTTCGAGAAGTCTAGGACTACCATGTCTGTCTGGATCCTGTCGTTGAGTAAGGAGGCAAGTTCATGGTAAAGTGTGATAATCTGTGTCTCACAACTTCGCCTGGCTCTGAACCCATGTTGGCAGTCTGTCATGATATTGTTGTTGACTAGGTGCTTCATCGCATGGCTGACAATTACATGTTCCAGTAGTTTACCACAAAGACTGGTGAGGGATACTGGCCGATAGTTGGCTGGATCCTTTTCTTGTAGATTGCTGTCACATGTGCATGTCGCCAGTCTTCTGGGACTGTTCCTTCCTGTAAGGATTTGTTGAAAATGACATTAAGAATGGGTGCACATTCCCTAAGGAAACGGGCAGGTATCTCATCTGGACCTGTAGCTTTCCTAGGGTTGATGTTCTGTAGTAGCTTGCAGATACCCTCATGTGCAACTGTAGTTTCCACCATCTCTGGGGCGGGAGCTCCCTCTGGATCAGGTATATTGGTCTGATCTTCTTGGGTGAACACCGACATGTGTTAGCCTTGTCCACTGGTGAGTTAAAGAGACGGCCTTTATCTTTCTGAGGGGATATGTCTGTATTGTCTTTCCGTAATGACTTGATGTAAGACCAGAATTTCTTCTGTTTTGTAGGCCTTGATTCTGATGTATCTTCATTGTCTTCTGTGATTAGGTTGTTTTATGTAAGTAAAGTATTCTGTTCGTTGAAGTTTTGTGAGTTTTCCCTTTGGCCTCTTTGCATTTTATAATGTCAGTTGGTTTATTAGATTTGTTCATTCTTGAATAGAGTCGTGACGTTTTCTTGATGGCTGCTTTGACTGATTTGTTGATCCAGGGTTTGTTGGATTTGTTTTCCTTTTAGTAGTTTTGATGGAATAAACTTGTTGATAAGAGAAGTAGATGCCTGTCTAAACAATGTCCAAAGGGTGTCTGTGTAATATTATCTGGCTCTTGAAAGAACTTCTGCAGTCCTTTCTTGATGCTCTCAAAGTCTGCCTTCTTGTATAGGTTTACCTTGCGGGGTTTGGCTGTAGCTCGGTGAGATCGTAGACTGGCTTCAATAAATATAGCTTCATGGTCTGAAAGTCCCGGTATTATTTCAACGTTGTTTACAAGTGTAGGATTGTTTGAGAAAGAGAGGTCCAAGGTATTTTCGCAAGTTACTGTTGTTCTAGTAGGTTGTGTGACTAACTGCTGTAAGAAATAGTGGTTTGATATGTTGATAAGTTGTTTTCACAGAGTAAGTTTAGTAGCTGGAGTTTTCAGACTGTTGGTGCTCCAGTCTATTCCCCAAGGTTGAAATCATCACTTACCCAGATGTGAGCGTTTGGTGGGATACGTGACAGACAGGTGTTGAGGCAGGACATGTATTCCGGTTAAGTAGCATCTGGTGGTCGGTAAAAGCTGGCAACATATAAATGGCTGCTTCCTGACACCTTGATTTGTACCATCTCGCAGTCCTCTTCTACTACTAGTTTGTCTGGCTGTTAGCTTCCTAGGCTGTTTCGCATCAGGATGAAACACATCCCCCTTTGCGATTTTTTCTATCATGTCTGTAAACTCTGTAGCCCTCAGGTAAAAGGTCAGTAGAAAGATGTTCGTCACGCAGCCAGGATTCTGTTCGTATGACAATGTCTGGGTTAGTGCTGTGACACATTGTATCTAGTGAGACTTTCTTGTTGATGATGGACTGGCAATTCAGAATTTTGAAAGGAAGGTCCGTATGTTGTTTCTTGCTAACCTAAATGCACTGGTAGTTGGAGCCATCAGTGAAACTAAGATGGTGCAAATGGTCCTCCATGTCGCCCGTGGTCGAGTAGACAGCGGTTGAAAGTTGGCTATGGTGAAAGCTCGGTAGTCGGCATCTTAGAAGAGAGTTATTCCCCTTGGGGGATGACGTGGCTCTTGGGTGGGTGAAGCTCATGTCCTGAGATGTGATTGTGGAGTCGTTTGTTGATGATAGTGGATCAAAGTAGTTAGAAGTTTCATAGAATGTGCTATCGAAAAGGGAAGAAGCAAAGTTAGGTAAACCCCAGTGGTCACATTCCCAACTAACGTTTTGCATGGGCTTTGTATATGTAGTCTGACATACACATGCAATTCAGGTGAAACCAAATCTTGCAATAGTCACACTGGACACCTGGAGTGGTCAACTTGACAGCCATCTTACAAATCCCACTAGGAAACTTTGGTGGTCTAGATCCAGGATTCGGCTCTAGGGCGTAGGACTCTGCAAGTAATAGCATACATAAGTACAGCATTACTAGTTTTTCTCTGCAGACAGGGCCTTTTCTCTGTGACATAGTGTTGCTTAGACCTAAAATCAACTGTAGACATGGTGATAATTTGATAGTATCTGGCCAAAGCAGTTTTGATTACCATCTTTACTCTCCTTACCATATACTTGCTGATCTGGGTGGAATCTGGTAGCAATAAGCACTGTGTTAAGCAGTAAGATAGCGTAAAACTTGTCAAACATTCTAAATTTCCATACCGGAAGTTAACAAACTATATATCTAAAACGAGGCTCCATATAAGGGTCGTTGAAAAAGTACCGAAGACTGGATAAATTGCTGGTTTTGGCTGATAAGGGTAAGATACTGCGATGGAAAAAACCTACCAATGCCCTTCTATGTTAAAGATGAAGATCGGGAAGAGTTATTTACGACAGAAATAAATAAAAAGCAAGAAAGAAAATTTTCAGAACAGGATGCGCTTACATCCGGAAGAGTCTTACTGTTATGATTAAACATTTTTATTGTTATATTTTGTCCCAGTGATAGGTGGACTGTCTCCATCTATCATTTAATTTTAATCGTTGTTATAACAACTTCTATCTTATCCAGATGGCTTCAGATATTTTTTAAGCTGGTAAATTTGTTTAATTCATAATAAGCATGGCTGATTACTCATTCCTAGTAATTACCACTTATCTTGTTGAAATGGATCTTAATTGATGTTCATTAAGCTTTGTTTTGTGTCGTTTATTGTGACAAACAATAACATTTTCAATAGTTATTGTGATCAGTTTGACTGCTACATTTAATTGATTTAATATGCATAATATAAAAGTTAAACAAGTATAGTGTGGTCATTGAGTACAAATCATAACTTTTTTACTTGGATAAGTCATATAAAATATGCAACCAAACAGAGATGAGATGGAACCTTTTGTACAGGGTGGCAAACATACATCCCTACATGGGACCTTGTGTCCACCCGTGTCAAAAATGACATGGGACGGACTTTTTGTCCACGGGACCTCTGTCCGGCTCCCTAAGTACAATGTACTTAATAAAGTTATTTTATATTGCAGGACTACTGGAGAGTCACTTTGGTTCAACTTATAACATTGTTATACAAAGATATGGTGAGTTCATTTATTACTTTTGATTGTTTAGTAGTTTCGTTAATTAAAACTTTAATTTCGTGCCTTTTAAATCAATGATCTGAAGCTGAATCTCTCTGAGTTTTTTAACCGTTTTTCTCATTTATTCCAAAGATTCATTTTATATAAAACATTTCATATTATACATTCAAACGAAAACACAAATATTAATACAAGATTATACACTGGGTGTGTTAACAAAATATCTTTCAGAAATCTTTCTAATTAATGTACGGGTATAATTTTGTATGTATGATAGGACTTGTCAAAACACACTCACTAACTCATTTTCTCGCTTACTAACTCAAACACTACCTCAAACACTCACTCACTCAATTTAATCAATCATTCACTCGCTCACACTCTCCTTATCAAAAATATACCCCATGATAAGGATTGAAGCCCCCCCAACATATCTGACCTTTGTTGAGTATTTAATTTGATATTTTTTTTAAATCGTTCCATTGCTTCATAGCTTTAAGTTTTGTCTTTTATGGTAGATATTTCACCATCAATGTGAACTTGATGTTTGAAAAAAATAAAGTTTTAAAAGTGGGAATCGAGGTTTTGCATTTTGTTTTAAAGATATAGTATTTCATCAGCATTATAATGTAATTGAGTAAAACATTCTTTTTAATATTTTTAATTTCTCGCTCAAGGAGCACATCTATTTTATTTATTGTTGTATTAAAATACTTATTGTTTAGTAGATTAGAAAGATTACACCACAATGCTTGACTAGTTTGACATTCCCAGAATAAGTGTTTAATAGTTTCAGAATTACATTGACAAAAGTCACAGAGACTAGATTGTTTGATTTTACATGTGTGAAGGTGGTTATTTGTGGGAATTATCATCAACAAGCATTTATATTGAAAACATCGTAGGGATACATCTATAGTAGTTTGAAAGGGTATCATGTATATTGCTTCCCATTTAATGTTAATATCATTGCCTAAATATTGGTTCCACTTTTGCTCTACTTTATGATTAATATGGGTATCAACTTGCATTATGTAAAAATATTTATTTAACTGTTTTGTTTGGTTTATTTTTTCTAATAAATTATGACTTTCGTAGTTTTGATTTTTAAAAGCCAGATTTAGTTATTTCATACAAAAACTGTATTTGCTCAAAAGAATATCAGTTTTTGTTCTAAAATCAAACATTTGTTCCAGGTATTTGACGCCTTTGTTAAACCATTGTGAATAAAATAATAATTTACCGTTTTGCTTTATATTTGAATTGTTCCATAATATTTCTTTTCCAATATTTGTTTCTTTTTTGTCTCTATATATTTGGTTTATTTCTGTTCAACACATAATAACACCATGAAGAAACGTATTACTTTGGACAATGTTTTTAACGCCTTTAGTTGAAATATTACTATCATATATATATAATATATATTAATTTGTCGCCAAGCCTTTTTTAGTTTCCTTTTATATATATATTTCTTCCATTTTCCTTTATTGTTGACATTTACGTATCGCCTAACCCAACATGATTTAAATGATTTTATAAATAGGTTTATATCCAGTAATTTTTACCCACCGTTTTTGTAAGTTTGTGTTAGGCGTGAAAGTTTAATTTTATCAGGTTTTACGTCCCATACAAAATCAAATATAGCCTTATTTATTTTTTGGATCACGTCAGTTGTTTGATTTGGTAAAACATTCAGAGGGTATATTAACTTTAGTAGAGCAAAAGTCTTCACCACAATTACCTTTCCCATGAGCGTTAATTTTCGATGTTGCCATTGTTTTAATGTTTGAATGAATTCTTTAAGTGTAGGTTCTAAGTTATATTTTGTATTTAATTCTTTATTATTACTAAAATTTATGCCTAATGTTTTTGCGGATGTAGATGTCCAGATGAATGGGTGCTCATTACAAAATTTTACGTTTGAATTTGTTAATGTTTCTAATCTAAGTATAATTGATTTTGATGTGTTTAGGTTCAAACCTGAAATTTTACTGAATTTTGATAAGGTTGCTAACAGTTCTTCAAAGGAGTCTTTTGCGCCACCAATAAAGAATGTACCATCATCAGCAAAATATGTCTGTTTAATTTCTTGACCTTCAACTTTAAAGCCAATTATCTTATTGTTATTATTGATGAAGTTGGATAAAAATTCAAAACATATTATGAATAAGGACAATGAGAGTGTCGCACATCTTCGTTGATTGAAAAAGATTCAGTATCCATTATCAATGATTACACTTGATTTATCAGTATAAAATAATATAATCCATTGTATTTGATCCGAACCAAAATTAAGTTTTTCTAAACATTTGAACATGAATTGATGATTTAAACTATCAAAAGCTTTTTCAAAGTCTGCGAAATATAGAAGCCCGGTCATTTTGTTCATTTAACTAATCAATGATTTCAAATATAGTTCTAACATTTTTATTAATTTATCTATTTTTCATGAAACCTGTTTGATCATAGCTAATCATGCTTGAAAGAACCTTTTAAATCCTGTTTGAAATAGTTTTAGTCGCAATTTGTAATCAACATTTAGTGGAGTCATAGGTCTCCAATTAGATAGATAGTCAAGCTCTTTACCTTGTTTTGGAATTAAAGATATAACGCCTTATGTTTGAAGTTGAGTTAAATTACAATTTATATATGAGAAGTTTAATGATTTTATCAAATAACTTTTTAAATGATTCCAAAATATTGTGTAGAATTCTACGTTAAGACCATCTGATCCTGGACTTTTATTGTTCATCATACTTTTTAATGCTATTCCGCATTCATGCTCGTTTTTTTCACCATCGCATGATATACTTTCATTTGCATTATTATTATATTATCATTTAGAAAGCATTATTAATGTATTAAATATCATCGTGAGTTTTCCTATCGCTATAAAGTTTTTTGAAGTAGTCATTTTCCGCTTTCAACACGTCATGTTTTCCATTTATGTATTGTTCACCTTTTTCAGCTTTATGTTTTTCCATATTAGCAAAATAAGACAAATTTTTCTTGTTGTTTTCTACATAAATCGCTTTGGAGCGTATAAGTATACCATTTATTTTTTTATCTATAATTTTATATAGGTCTTGTTTTTTTAAATGTTTAGTCTTATTTCATTTGTGTTAACCTGTATTTATTTCAGTTACTCTATTCATGCCTTGTATTATATTTGATTGGTAGTCCTTATCCATTAAGATGGAATTACTGATTTTAAAGTATCCTGGCCCTTTTTCCATAAGAATTTCATCGATTGTTATCTTTATTATAGAATGGTCCGTTTTTTAGCCGTGGCTGATTTTGCATTATATAATGTTAGATATTAAATGAATTAGATATTAAAAAGTAATCCAGCCTGCAGTGTATAGGTGGATTTGTGTTCGAGTGCCATGTAAATTGTATTTTATCATTGTTATTGTTACGCCATATATAATTCAGCTCGCAATTTATTTTCAATTATTTTGGTTCTACATTTTTATGTGCATCTTTGTTTTGATTTTTTGTCTAATTTTGTATCAATTATAGTGTTAAGATCTCCCCCAATGACAAAATGCTTATCATTATTTTGTAAAATATAAGTTTCAAGAATATTGAAAATGATAATGTCGTCTTTATTAGGACTATATATATTAATAAGCGTTATATGTTTGTTTTGAATGGTTATGCCACATGCTATTAATCTTACTTTTACTATTTATATTCAAATTCTTTTTTTGTTTGGATGAATTCAAGGTCAAAGAATAAAAGTAGTACAATGTATACATTAAAAAAACCTCAAAGAGCACATAACTATAGTAGTTTTCATTGCTAAACCATTATTTCTAATTTGCCGCTATGTAATTATACCCATACAATAGTAATGTAGTGATAGCATTACATTAATATTATATCAGTCATACATGATACTAATAATTATATATTAAAACCATATTAGGTTATATGCCAACACACAAAAAACAAACACTTTCGTTCAGTAGTCTTGTGATACATTATATTTCAGTATAATTTAAAAAAGAATGTCTATTGTGACCTCGTTCACGCCATACAGTAAGTGACATCGACAATTGTGTTGAGTATAATGGCATATGGCCCCTAGCCATTTATCGTCAACGTACCTATATTAGAATTGGTTTTAGTACATTTATCCAGTAGAATAAACAATACTCACACCAAGTATCATATACAAGAAATATATACAGTTTATTAAGTACTACCATTAAAAAGTACACATAGTAGACTTGTGCGGATGAAGGTGGAGTGTGAACATGGACAGTCGATTCCGAAGATTTATGAGGGGGCATCTCAAAAATATTTTACTTACAAATATACATAAATGTCAGTGTATCAGCTTTGAGGTTATTAATTTTGCGAGGTGTTCGTTTAAAACATCCCAAAAGTTATAACAACATAAAACAATATCAGTAGACATACAAGCATCTTTATGGAAAACTACAAAATGACATGTAATGGGTTAATCTTTTATGTTAACTTATTTGCAATACTACCAATATAATTACGTCCTATATCCGTCCCTGTGCAACACAAATACCACACGGACAGCATGCCACACGGATGCATCCAAATACTTCTTTTACACTTGTATATCTTTATCTGCGCGATTTATTTTTTTTGATTTTGGCAACGAATGAATTGAATAAAAGCATTTGTTAATTATGCCTACTGTTTACTTATTTTATCACATATTTACACAGTTACGGTTATAAAGTTATGTAAAACTCAAGATAAAATGATTTAGCCTAAATCATACAAGTTTTGTGTAGTGAATTTCGTGCGAAAACTTATTAAAACTCGTTATGACGCGTAGGTAGTTTTACACATATATACATACTGACGAGGAAAAGGAACGACTCATCAAAGGCTTAGAGATACAGAAACGATTGCTGATTGGCCACGCTCATACAGACTGCGTTTATTGTCGGTACGACCAGGCAAATATTTACACCAACTTCATTAGCGTGATAAATTTGTCACTATGTCACTTGTGATTAAATGGTAACGGTGAACGCCAAAAAAAAATGATTTCGAGAACAACGAATGGTCTGGTGTATGCCGTACCCCGTACTTGTTCTAAATTTTTGTTACCATCTTAAATTAGAACAACTTATGTGGGCTTGTTACAATCTCAGCTAGCGTTGGCAGAATGTCGGCTTATAGAACGTCAACAGACGTATCGGTATCTAAAAACGATGTCATGAACTTTCGAGGAAAAAAACTTATTACAGTGGTGGCAATGTCATAGTCTGGTCACTGTGTGCTAGGGTAATCTCAAAGACGTTATATCGGCCCGCTATTACGTCCTGTGACTTCCTCTATATTTTGGCAATGCCTTTGTTTATCAGAATAACATTGCGCGACCACAATCTTAAAGTGACCACAAGCTTTCATCATTTATTTTAACAATTTGATTGAACACCTATGTCCGTAACGGTGGTTACGTCGACGACAGCTGACTTTCAGGAAGTGGATCGATATTTATCCAACGATATCTGCATGTGAAGCAATTTGTATTGTCTTTATAAATTGTGACAGTAAAATAATTTCTTAATGACTACGATTTTTTTAGATAATATAACTTGCAAGCAGACATTCTTGTTGCCTTTTAACTATAAAATATTTCCGAGTTGTGTGAGGCGTTTCTTTTTGCATCAGTTTAAATTTTGTGAAGTCCATAGACTTTCACGCGCTGGTTTCTCGAATAAATTTCGGGAAAACGATGTGATTTATCCATCATTTTAACCGTGAAGTGTGCAATTTTCCAAACACTTTTAAGCGCTTTAATCTGCTGAGGGGCACCACCGTAGTCAACACAAATAACAAATGTTTAATAAGCGTGGCCTTAAAAGTGATGTTCAGTAAGAATATGTATTATTCCTTTGAGAAAACCCCCCATTCTTTTCTCATATCCACTGTTCATGTTCACATCGGGTTTTAACCCGCACAAGTCTAGTATGACACATAACTTAACTTAAGCACCATACTGGAAGTGAAAAGTGCAATTTTTCAACTATTATGACATATGATTGCCTCATAATTATTTATTCAAGTGGGTCGCTCTAACTGCCATTAGGCCCTCTGCTGACCAGAACTATTAAGTCTCTACATAGATTTTAATAGTTGTTTGTAGTGATAAACCTTATAAAAACATATAAGTCCCTGGACTCTCCAATATAGTTATTGCAATTTCCTGGACCAAAACTGTTAGTAAAGATTTTGCAGGTGAAAATAGCCTTGTGTAGAACGGTCGTCTAGAATTACGAAACTCTGGAGCAGAAACAACTGTGGCTAAGAAAGCTAAATTAAAAAACCCACTGCATTGTCATCAAAAAAACTTGGCTTGACTTTAAAGTATGCTATTCTAATTTATATTAATCACTATTTTATTCTGCTTAGCGGACCATTATAAAGAAATATTTTGTAAAAAGAAAATTAGCAAAAAGTGTCATTTAATTTAAACCTCTTTGCTTATCAATTTTTACATCATTTGAAGAAATTATATTCTTTTTATATGTTACTAAAACGTCAGTTATTGATGCCTGTATTTCTGATGAAAATCAAAAAGCTTGTGTTAAGGTCTTAAGGCATCGTTTTTGTATATTATTGTAACTTATAAAAATAATTTTAATTATAGCAAAATTAATGAAGTTTTTGTTGAGATAATATGATTATATTTTTAGGTCAATGACATATTTTTTGGTCACCTTGACGATATGTCCTCATGCACTGAAGACTCGTGTGATTCGTCAAATTGTTCACGATGTGAAACTGCGCTGGATCGGGTTTTACGGTTTAATCCACCATACGAAAGTCAGTCAGATTGTTCTTTAGATGGAATATCTGATTATAAAATTGATGAAGGTAATAAGGCTGTGATGAGTGATGTTACAAACTCTAAACCAGTTACAGTTAAAGACACGGTGGGTTGTCAAGGTTCGTCATTGTCTAAGTGTCAAGAACAATGTCAGATTCAATCATTGTCAGGCCAATCTAGTGTTGAGAACGGTAATACATTCAGTGAATCTGTTCGTGAGGAGATAAGTAAGTCCATATGTGGTGATAGTACCTGTACAATAAAAAGTTCAGTGGAAAAATTACTAAGGTCTTTGTCAGGAAACTCAAAAAGTTCTGCGTCCACATCGTCTATGGCCGAGTTAAGGTAAGTTTTGATTTGATTTTAACAACCAGTGTTTAGATGATATGAGTTTAACTTGTCTATTCCTGTTGTGTTTTTTGTCCTGAATTTAGGGTCCTACATGAGGGAGTGGTTATGATGTCTGACTTTCGGACCAGCGTTAGGAATTGATTATGATGTTTGATGGTAATTAAAAGTCTGTGTAAATTTGTTGGCTTGGTGGCATTTTTAATGTTTTTTGGGGTATCATGGATAAGATGTCTCTGTTATAGCATACGATTGGTAAACATTGGATTGTCACATTGAATTGCTTTGTATTACAGCCAAAACCGACATTATTGTTTCAATTCTGATTATCACTGAGAAGCATTGTGTTTGCAAAAAGCAATAAAAAGCTATGTTTTGTCTAACCAGACATGAAATGGTATAACCACAGATTACTCTGTTTCATTGATATAATAATGTTACATATAGTGTTACCAGTTTCTATACTATCAATATATATGTTTCAGGTCTCAACTTACAGAATTTACATTCATGCTTCTACATAATGGTTTCATGAATCTATTCAACATGCTCAAGGTAGGTTTAAATGATTGACCGTATTGTGTTAGATGTTTCTAATTATAGGTATGATCTTCTTGTTGCATTGTAGGCTTCCATTGTATGGAGTCCTATGTATTCCTTATATAGTCTCACTCTGTTTCTCGACAAAGGTGTGTTTTCTCATACCATATTGACTCCCCTCTTTCTTTGTCTTAAGGTGTGTTTTAATTTTGAATAATAAATAAAAGCGTATACTGGTTTATGATGTAAAAGGACCTATACTTCGTATATTTCTCTGTATACTTTATTTCCAACGTGATGTTAAATGACATAAATGTTATGCTGCAGACTAAAACACTTAAATTGGAATTCTGGATGAAGAAGTTTAATTTTATTTATTTGAATATAGAAATTTGACTTTGGTTGACATTTTATCATACCTTTTGCAAAAACTTGAGGGCAGACCCCTTTGACACGCAGATGTATATTCTATGTATTAGACCTCTGTGAAGTAAAAGACCATTCCGTGTGCGACCTTTTTATTTGAATAACAATCTAGTATTTACCCACAAACATAACCATGTGCTCTTTTGTTAACACCTTGTTTGTGTGTCAAAATTGAACTGTAAACCTTTGTTAATTATGCAAATAGGTTAAGTCATTGAAAGGTCCGTTGTGTTTTGTCAATAAAATATGTCTAAAGAATACCTTTATGAGAATTTAAATTAATGTCTTTATATAGTTATAATATTATTTCTATTTATCTTGGTAGGATACATTGATGAGCATATCAGACAAATCAACAAAAGATCTCGATGATTCTTATTTCTTATGGAGTGTTGCCTTCTTTCTAAAATTTTCCAGAAGAAGAGAGATTGAGTTTAAAAAAATAAGGTGAGTAACTCTGATATTTGTATCAGCACAATGGGGGGGGGACTCTAGAGCTATCAATAGCTGGACTCGAAGCATATCGATAATATTGATATATCGAGAATTAAATGTCAACTATACAGCAATATATATCAATACATTCACTGCAGTACTATACAGACCATATATGTTGTATTAACTAATAATAGATGTACATTTGTCATGAAAGAAATGCAACTAACTGTTGAACAGGGCTATTTTGTCAGTGGTAGTGCCATCCATGTTTAGATCTATTCGTTCTCAGCAAATTCATATATTACTCAATGGTAGTACATGTATGTGCTCACCTCGCAGTTTTTTATTACGCAGTAAATTTGTACTTTTAACCTTTTAGAATTCAGTAATTTTGTTATGCTATAAATATCTGCAAGATTTACTATCAAACCTGAGGAGAAATGAACTGACGGAAACCCTAAAAAGTCTATGATCGATATATCTAATCATAACTGAGTAAATCTGTTCACTCAAGTATATATAAGATATTAAAGGATTTGTGAATACAGTCTCTACACAAATATATATTATTGAAGATAGTTTCAAGTAATATACTGAAAGGATAAAGAAACGCAGGGTGAAATATAAACCAGAAATTAAGTATGATATTCGGCTTCATTTAAAACGAAATTTTGTATACTTAAAGATAAATTAATGCTTAAAAATTTCCAAAGTCTGTATATTGCATCTGTCAATTGGTTTAGTGGTATTGACGATTAAATTGAATGGACCCATAGGACTTTGAAATTGAAATTGATCTGAGTCATCAATATTGTGTGTGTCCACCGTTTGCTGTGGTCACGGTCCTTATTCTTCTGGTCATAGAGTTCATGAGAGCGTAAATCCGTCTTATGGGGATGTTGTCCCACTTTTTAATCAGAGCTCTGGTCAACTGCTCTCGAGTAGCAGGGGGAGCTGGCGCTTTCGAACCTGATTAACCAACAGGTCCCAAAGATGCTTGATCAGGGCTATATGGCGGCCAATCTAGTGGTTGAATGTTGTTATTGGCCAGAAAGACTTGGCAAATCTGCCTCAGTGGAAACCGTCGTGGAGCATGTGCAGCGACCCAGGTCATACGACGCTGACGTAGAGTAGGGGTAAGTTGTGGATCTACGTAGGGGCGACGTGCTCTTACACCAACTTCTCGTAAGCGATTCCTTACAGTTTTTGAACTTATAGGACACCCATGATTTCCACGAACATTAAGTGCACTCTTAAAGGCAGTAAGGCGCCGATTACACACATGAAAGACGACGATATATTGATCCTGACGTCGTGACGTTACGCGCGGACGTCCTGACCTAGGTCGATCGGCCAATCGCCAGTTTTCCGAAGACTTCTTACAAGACGTTCTATGGTGGAAACATTAACACCAAATTGCCTAGCAACCTAATTTTGTAGTTGTCCTTGCATCAGCATCTGAATGACCTGACCCCTTTGAACTTCTGTGGATCGTGCCATTCTTAAAACCAATCAAATTCTCAATTAATTTTAGGAAAGCAGTTGGTCCTTATGAAGACTAACGCTGAGTGACTTGACCAACGCTGCATGAGACCAGAACAACACGGTGCACGAGATTTTTGTTTTTTCCTTCCTTCATTTACCAAAACTGCGCACTGAACCGTGACTAAATGTTCGATATATGGCAAGGTGTAATATGACCTAATTACTCAATCCACAAAATTTCACTTTATTTGGAGAACGCGTTTTCAAAATATCGAAAGAAATGTTACCCTGCGTTTCTTTATCCTTTCAGTATATATATCACTTATGTAGAGTTTTAAAGATTCCCTATATATCTATAAATTGTCACAGTATTAGCAGTGATTTTCTTGCCTCAAAATAGGACTGAAATAAAATCTTTTCGAAATGGAAACAATTGGAAACATTATGTACTTGCCATAAGGAAACAGTTTCTGTTTAATATAAAATATAATCTTAAAAAAACTGCAATATCCACTATGGCTTCTATCTCTGTTGCCATAGATATATTGGGAAATAACTATAAGGCCTCAGATGCATTATACCTTGAGTCTGTGTAACCTTGTCCATGCCTCAGTGTGCTGATAGTTTCTTAGATAGACTGCCGTGTCTATTAGCAGAGAGAAATTGATAATTGGATGGTTACACGCTAGGAGGTTGTTATTGCTTTACATAGATATATTGTCTTACAATATATTTATACCCCCGCAAACAAAGTTTTCGGGGGTATACTGGAATCAGCCTGGTGGTTGGTTGGTTGGTTGGTTGGTTGGTTTGTTGGTTGGTTGGAAGCGTGGTCTGTCCCAAAAAATTAATACATTTGTAGTATGTTTATTTCTTAATGTATTTGAATAGAAGCTGTTATATACCATGATTTAATGGTGTGTACAAAACTCATGTAACTATGGAAACATATCTCACTTGTTTAAAATATTTAATTGTGTTATATATGATATTGCATTTTTATTTTTTTCAATTTAATTTAATAACTGCATAGTACATGTATGCATGTTTCTCACGAGGTTTTTTTTTCCAACCAATATTGATAGAGTTTTGCACACAAGTTCACATTCTTACAGTTGATGAGTGAATGCAGTTTATGATAATTCAAATTCAACTTGTGGCCATTTTGAATTTGATTTAATTAAATAACAGTATTGTATGCTTGTTTACATACAAATTTTGAAAAGAAATTGTGTACAAGGACTCACTATTAGGGCTTCAATTAGACCCGAGACCTCGGGTTTTGACGCACGAAAATTCGAAAATACCCCTTTTTGACCCTCATTAATTTCTTAACATACTTTAATAGAATTTTGCACACAAGTTCGAATTCTTACAGTTGATGTGTACATGCACTTTATATCAATTCCAATTCAAAATGGTTGACTGGCTGCCATCTTGAATTTTTTTAATTTGATTTAATAACTGTAAGTATGCTTATTTCTCATATTTTTTTCTCAACCAATTTTGATAGAATTTTGCACACAAGTCCAAATTCTTACAGTTGATGTGTACATGCACTTTATATCAATTCCAATTCAAAATGACGGACTGGCTGCCATCTGTATTTTTTTATTTGATATTATAACAGTATTGCATGCTTATTTCCGTATGGATTTTGAGAAAAAATTGCATACAAGGTCTCACTATTACAGTTGATAAGTAAGACTTTTCTTCACCATTTTATATTCAAAATGGCTGACTGGTGGCCATCTTGAATTTTTATTTAAATTACTGTATAGTATGCTGTTTCTTACTCAAATTTCGCAAAATTGTGCACACATGTCTTTCTAATATCTTGTGAAGCAAACATCTTTTTTCTCAGCCCATTTTAATAAGATCGTGCTTACAAATTCTTGCTGATGACATTTATATGTATTTTTTCTTAAACTCAAATTCAAATTGACAAACTAATGGCAATCTTGAATTTTTTTATCATGTTGGGAAGATAAGTTTAAATGTGATCATTCTTTGTCTGTTGTTCCACTTTACATTCTTAATGACCAAATGGTGTTCATTTTCATGTAAAAATCATTTGAAATATGACAACTACTGTTCATTTTGCTTTTTCTTATCCATAGTAAATTACGCTGTAATTTGCTGTTTATTTCCAATTTGATGTTTGCATCCTGTTTTTTATGGTTTTTATGCTTCTTACAACATTTACCTTTTGGACTTCAACAATGTTGACTTGCGGTCATCTTGAAATGTTGCCGTTGCGGGGGTATTTTCGCCACTGGTGGCAGTTCTAGTTTTATTTGATTATAGACTAAATAAAAGAAATTTACTTGTTTTTGTGATTTAATCATGGAAACTTGCATGTAATTCAGAAAGTGTTACTAATTGCATGTCAATGTTACATGTATGTATGTACAAGCTTCTCCTAAAATATCTCAGTTAGGACTGTCATTGATAGAAAATTTTGTATCAATATATTAAATGGCAAGTATCGGTGATAGATCGATATATCAAATAATACAAGGAGTGTACCCCGGTAATAGAAGCCGCTAGAACTCAAGTATATATATACTATACTTAGGGTTTTTTTTCCCGATCGTAAGTAGTGGCGTGTAATGTTAATGTCCGCTTGAAAGTTTAGTGGTGTGTAGCCTGCCTTAACGTCCGCTGCACTTATGTCCGCAACTTACTGTTCACCAGCTTAATTTCAGTCATTCAGAACAACTTCGGATATTATTGTCAGTTTAAGAAATCACCAAAGCGGTTTCGAATGTGATTTTAGTTGTTGCGGAAGACGTTTTTGCCGGATAACCGAAGAGAATTAACACTTAGCTCAATCACGAAAAGATGCGCCTAAATACAAAATGCAAACTATTTCGAATAGATTTTATAAGAAAGAAAAAACATACCAGCAAATATAGAAACTTAGAAATGTAAGGTTCAAAAGACATTTTTACACGTAAAAAGATGTAAGCTACAGCCCCATAAACATAAAAATAGCCGTAAGGGCAACGTACGGGCGCCGTGCGACCAAGCATTGTAAGGCCCCGTACTAATTCTTGCGTACCCGTACGAACTCTTGCGTACCCGTACGGGTGTGTTGTTTTAAGCCATGTTTGTACGGTCACCTTTATGATCACGTGCGACATGGTTACGTATAATTAGATTTCGTTTGATGTATAGGATCGAGGGCCGGATCCAGAAGGGTCGTAAGTGAGGGGCACTAGGGGTGGGTTCGGGAGGGGTACCGCATCCCGGCGGTATGAAAATTTTTGAGTTTTCACATGTCAAAGGTGCAAATCTGAGCACTTTAAAATGCTCCTTTAAAAAATAGAATGAAGCTAACACTAGATTAATTATCATTTTCTCCTGTTAATAAGTAATGCAGTGCGTAATAATCCAGATTAATGCCATTGATTAACTTTTAATAAATAAAATAAATAACGGAAATGCATGCATGTAAGTTATATCACAGGGCCTGATCCAGATGGGTCGTTAGTTGAAAGCACGGTTGGGGTGGGTACGAGAGGGGTATCCCCTCCCGAGGATGTGGAAATTTTTTTAATTTTTGCATGTCAAAGGTGAAAATCTAAGCACTTTTAAACACTCTTTAAAGGATAAAATGAAGCTAAAATTTGGTAAATAATCATTACATTTTAACAAAAAGTCAAAGCCTTAAATTAAAAACACGTTAGTCCATTTAATACCGCTGCCCTCAAGCATTCAAGTCGGAACCACGGAGTGGTTTAATTGGGGGGGGGGGGGGGGTTGGAAGGGGTAACTCTCCTGACGAAAATAATATGTCAACAAAGCAAACTTGAGCACTTTTGGGGCACTACTAAGGAAAAAATGAGCGCTATAATGGGGGTATCATTCCTCCATATGCCCGTTTTTGTTCGTTTGAATTTTATTTGTTGGCTTGATAAATCCCATAAACCCCGAGGTTTTCAAGGAACGATAATAGATAAAATCCTGATTTACAAAAAAACAGTAATTTCATCATTTGAATGCCGAGAATTTTATAAAATATACACTTGGTAACTAAAATTACCGAATGCAATAAGAAAATTCGCCGATTTAACATTAAAAAATAACCGGTTTAAGATACGTTTTTATTTTTAAAGAAACAGGCTTAGTTTATTGTGTTAAAATTCAGCATTGTTGCGAGTTTTTCAGACGTTTACAGCGGATTTACAAGAATGGTTGCTGGGACGATTCAAAACGTGGAAATCCGCAGAAGAATCACATTTTTCGATTCCTTTGGAAAAAATCATAAGGAATACAAGTATTTAAAACACAAATTGATATAAAATAAAAGCAACGATTTATAAATAAACGAAACAAAAGCCTATGAATTTATGATTGGATGAAAAAAATATTTAACCACTGAATAATTTTAGTCTTGCTTTTCGTATGAAAACTTGTTGTAGGGTAGGTCACTTTTGAAAAGTTCCTTGAAAGTTTAATTCATTAACATACATTTTCTTAAAAAAGCGACAACATAAAACACTCGCTTTTTCAGATATTAACAAAATCCGTACATCATTTTAATGACAAAAATTCATTCGGCTTTCCTCAGTCTAACTTGCTAAAAAAAACGCCGATGTCCTCCAAAAATACTTAATTTATGTTCAGGCTCGGTAGGTTTTTAAAAGTTATTCGGTTATTCGGAATTTTAATACATAAAAACCATCAGACGATCGTGTATGTTTTCGAAATTAACTAAGATTGAGTGTCATAATAGTGACGTAAAAATGCACGCGACTAGCAGTCCTTGTGTTTTCGCCATCTAACTTGCTATGAAAACGCCGATGATTTTCACTCAGTTTGGGAGCCGGACAAAATGTTACTTAAAAAATAAGTGTAAATAAAATGCATTATTTAAAGGTTAAACAAGTAGAGTGTGGTCATTGAGTATAAATCATAACTTTGTTACTTGAATGAGTCATATAAAATATGGGACCAAACAGAGATGAGATGGGACTTTTTGTCCACCCATTTCAAACTGAGATGGGACATTTGTCCAGGGTGGCAAAACTACATGGGACTTTTTGTCCACCCCTGTCAAAAATGACATGGGACTCTTTGTCCATGGGACCTTTTGTCCTACCATCATCAGTGATGGTAGGACATATAAAATATGGGACCAAACAGAGATGAGATGGGACTTTTTGTCCACCCCTTTCAAACTGAGATGGGACTTTTTGTCCAGGGTGGCAAAACTACATGGAACTTTTTGTCCACCCCTGTCAAAAATGACATGGGACTTTTTGCCCATGGGATTTTTTGTCCGGCTCCCAAACTGATTTGTACGAATTTTAAAATATTGCTATAAATTATGTTATAGCGAAAACATTATTATTAAATCTATTGTTGAATCATCGCTTGATGGCGTAAATAAAGGTCACGTTAATTGGTTTAGCAATGTAAAACATTTATTAGAAAAATATGGATTTCTACATATTTGGCATAATCCATATTCTATAAATATCAAACAGTTTATACCAATATTTAAACAGGGGCTTTTTGACGAGTTTTTACAATCATGGTACAGCAAAAAGGTATCCAGTAGTTCTTTAAAACTCTACAATTGTATTAAAGACTCTTTTTGTTTAGAACCATACTTGAATACAATTATATCTCGAAAATATAGACTATATCTTACAAACATATGTATTTCTGGCCTTAATTTAAGAATTCAGACAGGTCGCTACTCAAACACCAGAGTCGAACGAAATCAGCGATTTTGCCAAATTTGTAATTTAATAGACGTCGAAGACGAGCTTCATTTTATTTTTAAGTGTCCTATGTATGACCATGTTCGACAAATTTACATAAAGACATTTTATAGAACTAAACCGAGTATGTTCAAATTCAATAATCTTTTAACAGTAGTGATAAATCTGAATTAATTTCTCTCGCGAATTATGTAGAAGAAGCTTTTATAATTCGAAATAATGTATTAACCCAAATCAATTAGTATAAGTAAATGTAAATCTATTACAAAGTAATATATTATAATAGTTATGTTTTGTTACTTTTCTATTACATCAAAACTTGATGTGTATATTGTCATTGTCTATGTTGTATTTATTTACTTTATAAACCTATCATTATGTTTTTGTCTTTTGATTTACATTTAGTCTAATCAGACATTTCTCTGATATTATGTCTATATGTTTGTCATTGTCGTTGAATAATCTTGTTCACTCGTGTCAAATTTTTTCATGTCATTGTAATATTGTAATATTTTCACGTCATTGTAATTTTATGATGTTGTCTTATCATGTTATGATCGTATTGATTGTGATTTAATCATTGTATTGTTATAATTGTTAATCACTAGAAACTGTATAGTTTTTGTAAATAAATGTATGTTTTGTTCTGTTCTGTTCTGATAATGTCGTATACTCTCACAAACTTGTTGTTGAAAACCAAACTGATAAGATACATTAACATATTTTTTTATTGCTTGACAAACAATTAAACAAGATGTGGGTCTCTTGACTATTTGTGGAGAGTCACACAGCTCGAGGCCATGTGACTTTGAGCTCAAAGGATTTCCAATAGAAGTAGTCGAGTACATGTACATATATACTGACACCAAAAAGAAACTGTGCACTTTTATATCGATTATAACATTTTTATTTTTAAACAAGGAAAAATAAAATTTTCCACCATGCGTGATAAAGCTATGGTCTACATATTGCTCAACTCGACCGCCTTTTTTTAAGTCAGTGGTCGTCCTTGAAAATGACATAACGCTATTATGCAATTTTTGACACGTGCAGCCCGTGCCGTGTGTGTACAAGGACAGTTTGTTACTGACCGATATCTTTAGAGGTAACCAAATGATAAAACCACTAGTCATTTTTATTTCACTACAGGTCGTCCACGTAAACATTTCATATATACTGACACCAAAAAGAAACTGTGCACTTTTATATCGATTATAACATTTTTATTTCTAAACAAGGAAAAATAAAATTTTCCACCATGCGTGATAAAGCTATGGTCTACATATTGCTCAACTCGACCGCCTTTTTTTAAGTCAGTGGTCGTCCTTGAAAATGACATAACGCTATTATGCAATTTTTGACACGTGCAGCCCGTGCCGTGTGTGTACAAGGACAGTTTGTTACTGACCGATATCTTTAGAGGTAACCAAATGATAAAACCACTAGTCATTTTTATTTCACTACAGGTCGTCCACGTAAACATTTCATATATAAACATAGCCAGTTTCATTACATACAAATATTTAGGGGTGTATTATTTTTTTAGTTTTATAGTTAAGTTATTTCACACTTATTTTATAAACATACCACTGCATAAAAAGTAAACTGTACATATAAACAGTATTTAAAATTAATGGTAAATATCAAATATGTATGTTTTAATCCGTAAAATGCTTTTCATGCATCAGCTTGTTCACCTATTCAGTGGGCAAGTCTTATGTTTAAAGTACAAAAACACGCATGACCTAGAATACGACCTGTAGTTTTAAAGATGCCACGGCTTCGAGAAAACGAGAGAATTTAAGTACTTTTGCAACTTGCACCTGGCATCAGCGTCACTGACGTCGCCAGGCAATCCAATTGCCATCGAAACACCATAACTAACTTGCGTCAGCGCTACCGACAAACTGACACTGTTAAAGACTTGCCGCGGTCCGGTAGACCAAAGGTAACGACAGTACGTCAGGACAGATACATGACGTTGACGCACTTTCGTCATAGGTTCAAAACAGCAACAAGCACTGCTGTAGAGCTTGGGGTAAGTAGGCAAACCGTTTTAAACCGTCTTCGAGCCAATGCTTATTTATTAAGGGCTAGGAGACCCTATGTTGATCAGATCCTCACCAATCGTCATCGCAACCTTCGATTGGGCTGGGCCCTACGTCATCTTCGTTGGAACCGTGCCATGTGGTCAAGGGTGCTCTTTAGTGACGAGTCGCGTTTTAATCTGAGCATTGCTGATGGGAGAGTTCGCGTGTTCAGACGTAAAGGTGAACGTTTTGCCCCAAACTGTTTGTAGAAGAAAAACCGTTTTGGAGGGGGAAGTGTTATGGTATGGGGAGGTATTATGGGTGGGAGAGAAACGGAACTTGTAGTAATTCCTGGAAATTTAAATGCCCAGGAATATGTGAACCAAGTGCTACGTCCAGTAGTCGTTCCGTTTTTGAGACAAAATCCCGGTTGTTTAATGCATGATAATGCAAGACCACACACTGCTTTGTTGACCAGAAATTTCCTTGCAAGACATAACGTCAATGTCTTAGAATGGCCTGCATGCTCACCAGATAGAATCCCATCGAACATATCTGGGAATGGCTGGGACGGAGGGCTAGAAAACACCATGTCATAAACAATATCAGCGATCTCAGAAGAGCACTGATTAATGAATGGGACGCCATACCTGATGACGTCATAATACGCTATGTCAGGTCAGTGCGTTCCAGAATACTTGTACTGATGCGCAGACAAGGAGAATATAACAGATATTGAATAATTGTTACATTTCATGATGAACAGCAATGACAACCACACATTTGTAAGAATATTAGAGATCTGCAATTTGTTTTAATTTGGCCCCTACTTAATTAAAACTAAAACAATACAAATCTGACTTCATCGATTTGAATGGAACATGGCAGAACATTAAAAAGAAAGATTTTCAAACAATTTGGTACGAAATTTAAGAAGGTTTCTGTATTAATGATACAGAAATTTGATAATAAAACAAGTGCACAGTTTCTTTTTGGTGTCAGTATATATACTTATACCAATGTAGTTATGTATAAACAAATGGGCACAGAGAGTGAAAATACCAATTTATGTATGGATTGGTGCATAAGTTTTACATAAAAGAATGTACATTTTTGTATTGTTCAGTGCTTGTTTGATGTCAACGTTTTTCATATTGGCTTTGTCTATGATTTTCTGAGGAAGAACCTTTTATTAAAGGGACTAGTTCACATATTTGGTTAAGATTTTTCTATATTTTCAAAATACTCATTCTGTGTCTGTAATAGTGTCAAAAAATAGTACTTAATATTTAAAGACAACTGGCCTATAGATTGCCAGAAATATACAATAAAAGTTACAAAAATGCACTAAAATTACCTATACCCTGACATACGGGGTAGGTTTTTACGATTTGAAACATCATTTGTAGTTGTATGTCCATTTGCACTAAAATTGTCATTATCAAAACACTATTTTCTGCTCCCAAAAATGTTTCCATACAATTCAGATAGTTCTTGAAAAAGTTGATGTTTAAGTTGAAATAAGTACCTTTAACAAAGATTTTTTGTCTCTGTATAAAAGTTACCGTTGAGATTATTAAACTCTCAGTATATATTACAGGATGATTTCTAGACGGATTCCATGAGTTTTTTTGTGTGAATAAAAGTCTGATGGCTTCACTTATGTCTTAATTTTAATCAGGGGCTTGATCTACAAATCACTTGTAAATGCTTGTGTTATGAAACAAAAGAAAGCTTTGAAATAAATACAGTCTAATACACTTTTATACAAGTTTTAGTTTAATGTAACTTGATAATGGTTTAGTAGCTTATACTACATTTCAACATTATATCAGTAATACCTTATTTGCATATGCCCTTCTATATTTACGATGACTTTATATTATAAATCACATACAGACCGGCTACTCAGTCTAAAATTCTTTTACAGACTTTCACAACATACAAATCAACTGCACAACAACAGTTTTTGTTATTTCCGAAAGGCATAATTTAAATTGAAACAACCTCCGAACAGCAACACGCTTTAGTCGCTCCCAGTGGGTGATGTTTAATTATTTCAACTTGCCCGTATGTTTCTTGGTATGATTTATAGATCTCTGTTAATATAATAACTGACAGGAAGTGTTTAAACACATATGCACATGAAATTTAGTTTCCGAAACACCAATTCTCTTTATTCCTGTGAGTTGGTATACTTGTAGTTGGAAATACATCAAATTTGGTATGAAGGAACATAAATATGAATGAATTAGGACTACATCAAATTTTTATGAAGGGACATAAATATGAATGAATTAGGACTACATCAAATTTAATATGAAGGAACATAAATATGAATGAATTAGGACTACATCAAATTTTTATGAAGGGACATAAGCTAGTATAAATGGATTATTTTTTAAATAATGCCATTATGTACTTACCATATATATTAAAAAACTAAGCTATGTCATCTCAGCACTATGTTTAAACTTATACAAAGCCCTTTCAAAGTTGAGCATGCCTTAACAAGCCCCTTTAAAGTTCAGTGTGCCTTAGACTGCTCTTGTTTTTTCGTGCTATCAGATATTGTTCATTGTTAGTATGTAAAACTTGTATATGTACATGGGTGAAAATTTCAGTATTAAAATTTCAGTATTTTGGGGACTAACTTCTCCGTGTTATTTAAATTTGAAATCTGTCTGTTTCAGTGTTTTGAAAATGGGGTTTTAAAACTTTCAACCATCCATCCATTATCAAGTATAATATATTTATATTTACAGAGATGTTTTCACACCTGATGTATTTGGTTTCCTGGTGTATGTAGCTATCAGCAATGGTGAAGAAGTCTTGTTAAGTTATAAGAATAACAAATCTTATACACTTACTATGAGAAGGTAAGAATGATAGTTACATCTTGTCTACATAAACATAGGTCAACATCCTTCTTATTTCTTTACATGTAGTTAAACAAGATTTGTGTTGACCCATTGATATGTAATACTTACATTTAGTAATACTTGTAATATAAATAGATCCCTGAAAAATGCTCTGTATACTGTATAAAGAGCTTTTTCAGGGGCCTTTTTATGTACATTACTTGGGGGAATTGCATCGCAATTTTATTGATAGAGGAACAAAAAAAAATCCAAGATAAACTCCAAATTTGGGAAAAACTGCATGATTTTAAAGAAATGTCAAGATGAGAAAGCTCCTGTAAACGGCCTCTGTTATAATAGGGAAAAAGTCTGGTATATACATACCTATTTTTATCCCTTTTTAGCCCAAAATATTCAAGGAGAGCTATTGTGGCCTATCTATTTGGTATTTGTCTATGGGGGTATAATAAAGCAAGAAATAAACCATCTAATTGTCAATTGACAGGCGTGATTAAAACTGGGCGGTATACATAATCAGAAAGATCAAGATAAACCTACCATACCATAAAATTGTTAAAATATGCAATTAATATATTGAATAAGATTTTTATATATATATATATATATATATTCAGATTACATTTAAGTGTATGTGCACTTAAGGAGTTGATAAAATCCTTGACATTCCATAGAGAAAAAAGTATGAATGCAGACGATCAAAAATATATTAAAGAATTGCAACGTAAGTATAAAGGGGTCAGTTAGAATGTAAATTGAGTTTTTGTAATGAGACAAATTGATATCTTGTAAATCTAAGTAGAACCAATGTTTGGGTAAATTTAAATAAGAAGTTTAAAATTATATGATATACTAATCAGAAATGGCCCCTTCATCTGAAGCAGAATGGACAAGACTAACCTATATTATTTCTAAATATGACCCCTTAGTCCTTACCTGAAACATCATTCTACTAAAGAGCAATCTTTGATTGTGTAAAAAACTTCTTTAATCCTTGACTTTTTTTTTACATTTTCTCATATGCAGTTTGATTGAAATTCAACAGTATATTAGGTATCAATAAAAAGAACTGGTGTGGTTGAGTGGTACTTGAGATTGGTAATCAGTGGAGAGCAAACTCCGCGTCAGTTCAAATCCCATCTATCTACCTTTGTTGTTTCCTTGAGCAAGAAACTATCCTACTAGCTCAGTACTGGGGAACTAGGAAGTGGACTCAAAAGTGATTAATCTGAGTTGTAAGAACTTGTTTCACAACTGAGCTAAAATGAATAAGTAGATACAGTATAACATCTGCTTAGTGACCCTCTGTACATAACAAATCTTCTGAACAACAACGGCTTTTGGCATTTCCTGTAGGCATATTTATAGTAACAGAGCATCAACCTCTAAACAGCAACACTCTTTAGTACCTCCCAGTAAAAGTCGCTCAAGGCAGGCTGTACTATATTTTACTAAACAATGTTACAAATAATTGTATCCCTTTATTTTTCAGGTGATTTGTCCAACATGAGTGACCTACGGCAAGTGTTTCTATGGTTAATACGTATGCATCTACCTAATTGTCATGGGATGTTATTTCTACTTGACGTCATAGTAACAAATCATTATTATTTATTATTGTTAGATGAATGGATCAATCTTGCTTTCTGTGTTGATAAAAAAATGAACATGTTGGATCATGTCAAACAGTAAGTATTTAGGAATCTTTTGCTTTTTTAATGATGAGTAGAGGGGCATGACTCTCAGGCGGGGTTTAAGCTTGGTCATGAAATAATTTCTATGGCCTTTCTCCCGCCTACTGTTGATTCTTAATCATGTAGGACAATTGTCATTCACTGATGAAAGTGAGCACTTAGTCACTAGTTTACAGTATAATACAGAGATTTAGCCTTTCTGAGAACGGTGAGTAGGTTGACTGCTGTTAAACCCAACCAACAAAATTTCCACCGGCACTGATGAGATACAAATAACATATTTACACAAAATTGCTGAAAAGCAGAAGGTTTAAAGTTATTCCTTATGTTCTCTGCTCATACACGGTTCATCGTAATTGTAAAAATATCTGGATGAAGTCAATTTTATGATTATTCTTTATTTCAGATTTGCTTGTAATAGCGTCATGCAAAGATATGGTTATCTGTTGAAAAATTATTTTCGAAATGGTCATCATGTTAATAATTGTATATTTACGATGATGCATCATGTAGCTGGTGATTGTTTATGTCCAGAATCCTTACAACAAGTTGATATATTAAAAACCTTCTTGCTTATATTGGACACTCGTGTACCCATCACTCTGGTTAGTTGAAGTTCTGTCTTATATTTTAGCTTAAAATATCTTAATGTTTCTGACTTCCGGACAAATCTTATTAAGCTAGTCACAGCAAAACTCAACAGTTTATTACAGGACAGAAGGACATGTGAAGATCAAAATTTTACAGGACCAAACCAAGTCTTACAGGACCGAAGACATTTTACTTATTTTGATGATATAAAAACTATGTGGATGAGATCCCATTCTTTGCCAGACAGTCGTCCTGTAAACCTGCGGATTTATATGGGCCTTCAAATTTATTTCAGGATTTGTCTTATCAGTACACAATATTTGGCGGTGACTACATTATCGACAATAAGTTTTCAAGTCCAATTGACTTTTTTGTCAAAAATTAGAAAATAACAAATATTTGCAAAATTAGGTTTTTAGTCACAAAAATTTGACTCTAAATAAAACAATGTCCAAAACTTAAAACACATGTAAATGAAAGTATAATAAAGATATTGTATATATATTTCAGGAAATGAAAGATTTAATGGAATATGTAATACATCAGTTTTTATCTAAGGATGAATTATCTATAGAAACTGGAGACATTCAGAAAGATATATTGATGGAAGGGTAAATTACTTTTTTTGTACTGTAACCAATTCGGGTAGGCAGCGCAGTTGGTAGTGCACTGGGATTTCGAATCTAGTGTCTCAAAAGGGGTACGGGTTCAAATTTCACTCGGGAGGGTTATACACTTCCATGAAAATTTGACAATTATGTCAATTTTCCTCCATGTATAAGGCATATAGAGAAGTTTCCAGCCTTGTGGAAGGGTAGGTGAGTACTGGTTATGAACAAGGGTCAAGGAAAGCTAGGTTTGGTGTGCTGGATGCCCTAAAATTAACAAAATGGAGTAAGAACCAGTGTAGGTAAGTATATACAGTAATAAACCTACTGTTACCTCGGATTGGCAGGACATACTATAAGTTTAAAAAGGACTTGGCTTTCAGATATAAAATATCAGAGCTTAATAGTGAGATAAAATCAAAGCGCTGAAGGCTCTGAATTTGTTCGGGTTTGAAAAGTGGAATTAGACTTCCGGCTCCAACAAAACATTCGTTCACAAAGAACAGTTCAGTGATATTAGTTTGATAGGTAGACCAGCACTGTTTCGGTTCAAAACACTTCATACAATCGACCTTTAAATAAAACAGGTAAACCGGACAGGCGAACACACTACTGATTTTTTTCACACAATCACCACAAGTCAAAGGGGTCATTCTTAAAACAATTCAATAACTGTCGCTTAAATGTTATCATTCATGCACATTTATTCTACTGCATCTGTATGTAAAATAAATGAAGTCTACTATTCAGACTTCATTCAAAGTCACTTACTACGATCTTTAAACTATCAAACTACGTCTCGATTCGGTAAATTTTCAAAGCGGGAAAGTGTCTGAAATACGGTAATTATATTTGTTCAGGACTGAAGTCCTGAACAAATAAAAACGATACAAAATGCTTTCTAATTTGCTTTATGATCAATGCATACATGTAGGCGAACATTTTCATGTCTGGTCCTGAAAGTTAGGTTTTAGGGTTCCAAGGAAGCTGCTGAAATCATGTGAAAGTCAGTAATTTCAGGATTGTGATAAGGGCATGCCATATCAGAATTTTGTTAGGGAAAATTGAGTTCGGCAACGACGCTATTCATCATAAGCAATTTATGATAACTGTGTCATTAATACAATATATATTTTACGCGAAAAAATAATCTATATCATTTATATTAAATTCAGACCATTGTTTCATGTTAGGAGGATGTTATTCCATTGAAAAATTTGTATAATGTATTGTATTTAGCCGTAAAAATATTTGTGTTTTCGTTTTCGGTTTGTGTGTTTTTGTGAATAGGTACCTAGGTTTGTCAAATTTGAGTTGACGCTTAACAGAATTCCAATTTGGCATGGCCTAATTTTGAACTTACCTAGCTTCTTGTAAATTGTGTATATAATCAGAAATAATGTTTTTACAGTAAATCTGAGAAAATTACAACAAAGTTAGCTGAGATGGGTGTAAACAAAACACAACTTGAGGTATATATGCTTTTCAATTTGAATAAAACAGATCTAAATTCTCTGATTGCTCACTCTATCACTCTTATTTTACATTTGACAAGTTCGCAGTATATGGGTCATTTTCAGCTGCATTTGCTATTAAATCATATTATTATTAAATTCATGACCCAATTTTCAACAAATCGTCTGATCACAGCTAATGAATAACATGCTTCATTAAATGATCTAGCAAAGTCTATATAAAAAAATAAGAGATTCGAAGTTTTTATGCTATTGATGGTGTTTCATGTAGATTGAGAGTGATAGAATCTGTTGCTCACTCTAATTTGACATCAATTAAGATGTAGATAAAGTTTTGTCAATCAATCCCAAACATGGAAGAAATACACTGAACAAAAGTTCTAACCGATCATTTTTCAAATTTTAATTATTTTATAACGGGCCAATGGATCCTTTTTAAATTTTGCAGAGGCGATTTTTATGTCATTTTCTACCGATTTGTGGAAAAAAATAATTTGATACGGTCCGATGCACTCAATCGGCACTCAGGGTGGGGTTTACACATTTTGACACGAAATGTTCGTGCAGAGTGTGGTGAGTATTAAATTTCACTTTGCATGAATCCTTGTTAACTTTATAAGTGAACAAACATAAAACATTGATTCACAAAAATCACCTCTGCAAAATTTAATAAGGATCCATTGGTCCGTAATGAAATAGTCAAAATTTGAACAGTGATCGGTTAGAACTTTTGTTCAGTATATATTTGACTTCAGAACATGTTGAACGATTTGTTAGTCAGGATAGGAACACGATATGAAACTACAATAACGTGAGACAAGTTTAACATGTTACTATTCTTAACTATAATTGTTTACAATTTATAGCGTAACATGCTTGTACATGTGAGATGTGTTTGTTCACTGTAAACAAGTTGAGAGAGGTTATTGTATGTACTTGAAAAATACATGTAATACATGTGTTCATAATTTAAAGGGATCGGCCTAGAACTTAGTACAGGGAATTGGGGCTACAAAAGGGGCTGGGTGTATTTGTTTGGTGTAGGTTTTGACAATCCTTCAATGTTATAGATAGGGTTATTTTGCAAGCTTTAAGTGGGGTGGAGAAAAAGAGCAATGGGCACTGAATGGGATTGTGTTGTAGTCAAAAGGGGTTTTATGTGATTTTGTCTTATGATTGGTTGGGTTTTTACTGAATCTAGGGAAGGAGAAAAAAGACAGATGTCATTACGCTGAAATTTTGCCTTAGAATAGTCATTTTATGTATTTATTTTTATCCTTCATAACACCTCCTTAAAATACTACCATCAAATAACACCCACCTCGCATTAATTTAGTAGAAATCTTAAATTCATGCCTGTTGTTTATTGTCTTCCATACGTACTGTATGACCTTGTGCATTTTCTTTTTTAAAAAATGACCCTTTTTGTAATCTCATTTATTTAACTCTTTTTAGTAAGTTTGGGCTCTTTCATTTAATGCATTCAATGTATAACTGAGTAAGAAATCTTGTAATCCACTTATTTCTTCACAAGCCAGGACACACAAGTCTACGGATCGCAGGATCGTAGTTTTGATTCCCGAGTGGGACATACTCTCGTAGAGTTTTGTCAAGAAATAATGCCCACGGGCATTCTCTCTGCTATCACTCTAATTTATGTTGGGCAATTGTCAGCCAGTGACTGAAATATGCATGTAGTAAAAGGTTCACATTACATGTACATGTATAGCCAGAGATTTTGACTTTTTCAGAAAGGGAGAGTAGGTTGACTGACCGCTGTGAAATAACATGTACAGTGTATTAAATTAAAGAATCTTCACATTCTTCGCTTCCTGCACATGCTTGGGTTCCTTCACATGCTTCAAATTTGTCACATGTTTTGATTCATTTTTTGACTGTTAAATTTACAATCTTTGTGGTTCCTCATGCATTTACAGGAGATTGGTAGGAAATTTTATTTTGTAAACAAGTTAATGGGAGGTGTGGGCAATACTTCAAGATATTAGCACTACTTGTGTTTATAGTTCTTTCAATTGTTGAAACCATTGTTGGTTGCCAGGAGTAACATGTGTTTGAATAGTATGTAGTCTGTACTCAGTAGGCTTGACGGTATTGATGTACGTATGCTTACTAGTTAATGGTTGTTTTGTGGTTTACAGAAAAAGAATGTTTGTCACTTTTTTGATTTGATAAATAATGGAACCATCCTTGTATGACTCTAAATAGAAGCTTAAATTAACACAGTCCAAACCAAGTAGATGATGTTTAAAATAAAAAACTTGAGAAGATTTTTCTTCTTCATTTGAGAAATAGTACATGTATGAATAGATATTATATAGAAGTTGAACTGATTTTAGATCTTAAATTATACAAAGATTAGACTTATTTTAAATATTTTATGGAAACGGGACTAAGTTTAAATTCTCTTAAATTTGGCTATATTGATATTATTTTCATTTTTGGGTCAATTTGCCCATTCAAAATCTTCAGAAAATATAAGGATACTTTAATTTAAGAAAAACTCATAACAATTAAACTGTTCTACTGATACATTAGAATATAATAATTGTTTGGCAGGTTTCCAGTTACCGTTATAATATCATCATGGTTTGTTAAAAGTTAATCGTATTTGAATACAACTTGTGTATTGATGTTCCGCACTCATAGCCTAGTGGTAGAGTATCCCCTTTCATGTGTGAGAGGTCAAGGCTCTGATCCTGGCATTGTCATGCTATAAATAAAAAGGGTATTAGCAGCTCCCTTGGTTGGTGTTCAGCATTACAAGGAAAATGCTCGAAAGATTGAGTAAAACAGCCATGTAGGTATACAGTCAATAACATAAGTGGGTGTCCAGTTGCCTGGGACAACCCATTTCTAGTGCGGACAACCAAAATTTCTTTTGGGCAACCAAATTTCTACAAACGAGATATAGTGCTAACTCCTAAATTGCCCTATTGGGCAACCACTTTCATATTCATAGACTGGTATACATTAGTGAATACCTTGTTTGCCACACAATAGCTTTATAGCTAATGTCATTTGTTGATAATATGCAAAGCTTAATGATACTTATTTATCATATGTTTGTCTTTATACATTAAAGGCAGGAAGTAGTTTGACAGTAGAAGCTAAAGATGAGGATGGAGCTAAGAACAAGGATTATATGAAAACATTAGAGGAATTATCTAAACTAGATAAAGACAAAGTTATACCACATTGTGTAGAAAAAATGAAAGAAGAAAACTTGACAGAACAATTACAGTTTATACAACATAACCTTCTGGAAGCGGCTTCTATTAAAATAGGTAAGTATATGAGTAAAAAGACTTCCAAAGGGATATTAATAGAAAAATACCAGTAGCCTAATGACCAGGGGTAATAGCTGTTAAGTCGGTGAACATGAAACTTAAGACTATAAACTGCAGTTATGTTACTTACTATTTTGATAAAACTTTATCAATCTATATCTAATTAATATTATGTAGTATAGTGGAAAAGATTGTTAGAAACATCCAAACGTTTACAAATGATCAGGTGTGGCAATGCGGTTACAAGTTTGACTGGTAATCATTGGATAGTCAGCTCTGCATTAGTTCAAACCCCAGTCTTGAGCAAGAAACTTTATTCTACTAGCTCAGTACTGGGGGACTAGGAAGCAGAATCAAAAGTGATTAATCTAAGTTGTTAGAACTTGTTTCATTATTGTGCTAAACTAAATTAATATTTACTAATCGATCATTCGTTTACTAACAGATGACAACTATACAGAAAAAAAGTTTCTCTTGGAACCCATCTTCAAGTTTCATTACGCTAAAGCTAAGGCATTACCAATAATATATTTTAATGAGGAACATGAAAAGATCAGAGATAATGTATATATGTTAGCTTTATTACAACAACTTGGTCTTGTTAGTGAGGAGGAGTCAGAGTTAATGTATCCCAGAATTCCTCACGAGATGTCGGTTATTGAGTTGTTGGAGAAAGCAAGGATGCTTGGAGAAATTGAAGGTAAGCATTGACGACAGTGCATTCATTTTTAAATCAATCATTCAAAGAATAGTTGGTAGCCTGCCGGCAAAATCATTTGATAGCATACAAGTCTACTGATCGAGAGAGTTTGATTCGCAGACCGGGCATACTTACGAGGAGTTTGGTGATGAAATAATTTCTAAAGCCATTCTCTTATTCTTAATAATGTAGCGCAGTTGTCTGTCACTGATGGAATTATGCGCCTTGTTGAAACTATATATTTTGCCTTTTTGTAAATGGTGTAGCAGGTTGACTGACCACTGTGATATGACCTATACAATGTGTTGCTATAGTGTTAAACATTACCAAAACTAAAGAGAACAGGACTATTCTATGACTGTTGTTGTTCCTGATATGTTTGCTTACACCTTTTTAAGAAAAAGGAGGTACATGTATATTATCAATCCTTTTCATTATCTTTATTTCTAATTAAATTTTTGTATCCAACTAGGGATAAACAATAACGTTTTGTGTTTATGAATGGTAGTCAACTCATCTTGTAGCCGCCCGGCTAGCTCAGTTAGTAGCACGCAAGTCTACTAATCGAGGGGTTGTGGGTTCGATTCCCGGGCGGGGCTTACTTTCGTGGAGCTTGGTCATGAAATTATTTCTGCGGTCATTCTCCCTCCTACCAATGATGTTTAATTATGTAGGGCACTTTCACTGACAAAAGTATGCGCTTAGTAGTTGGTTAACAGCTAAATCCAGAGATTTAGTCTTTCCAGGAGGAGTGAGTAGGTTGACTGACCGCCGTTATATGACCTATACAATGTGTTACTACGGCGTAAAACCCAACAAACAAACATCAACTCATATTGTGAACATCCAGTTGTCAACATGGAAGATTGAATTTATTCAAATGTGTGGCCTCATTGAATTAAGTCTTTATTATTGTCATTATTATTAAATGTTGTTTAAATATTTACAATGTACTTTGTTAAATTTGATATAAATTCTACTGCTGATCAAATCACTATGATTGCCAAAGATGATATGTTCAACTTTAAAAAGCTGGACAAATCTACAATGTATGTTTACATTCTTATATTACAAGTATAATATCTTATTAATGTAGTCGCAGCTACCAGTATTTAAAAAAACAAAACAAGAAAATACAGTTTGTTTTAGTTTGTTTTGGCGTCAGAAACAACTTTTTACATCTTGCATAACATCATGAGAGCATTATATAGTACATGTTTTATATATCCTGGAGTTCTATTACACTCCTTGTCTGACTTGATATATATCGATATATCACCGATACTTGCCTTTCGATAAATTGATACAAAATTTTCTATCAATGACAGCCCTACTGTAAAGTCATTGAATGTGTATAAGCATGAAACTTATACTATAAAAAGTCATTACTTTAATTACTTTACAGTTGTTAAAAAGGGCAAGAAAAACTGGCATAAAAATCAGTTTAAAATCCTCCCTCGTTTGAAAACTAAAGTCATTATAATATGCTTTATCAATATTAAACATTTAATTTCTTTACTTACAGACAAAAAGACAACAGTGAAGATACCCTCTGTGACTTGGATGCAGCTTAATTCTGTCTATAATTCTACTGAGAATCAATCATTAAGTGCTAGCAGACAGGCAGGTTCATCTACACATAATACGAACTGTGAATAAAGTATTTTGGCTGCGGAACACGTAGTATGGATTGTAAATAAAGTCTATTGGCTGCGGAACACATAGTATGGACTGTGAGTAAAGTATATTTGCATAGGAACACATAGTATGGACTGTGAAAAAAGTATATTTGCTGAGTAACATGTAGTATGCACTGTGAGTAAAGTATATTTCCTGAGGAACATGTAGTATGCACTGTGAGTAAAGTATATTTGCTGAGGAACACTTGTATGGACTGTGAGGGAAGTATATTTGTTGAGAAACATGTAGTATGCACTGTGAGTAGAGTATATTTGCTGAGGAACACGTTGTATGGACTGTGAGGGAAGTATATTTGCTGAGGAACACAAAGTATGCACTGTGAGTAAAGTATATTTGCTGAGAAACACGTTGTATGGACTGTGAGGGAAGTATATTTGCTGAGGAACACAAAGTATGCACTGTGAGTAAAGTATATTTGCTGAGGAACACAAAGTATGCACTGTGAGTAAAGTATATTTGCTAAGAAACACGTAGTATGCACTATGAGTAAAGTATATTTGCTGAGAAACACGTAGTATGCACTGTGAGTAAAGTATATTTGCTAAGAAACACGTAGTATGCACTTTGAGTAAAGTATATTTGCTAAGAAACACGTAGTATGCACTGTGAGGGAAGTATATTTGCTAAGAAACACGTAGTATGCACTTTGAGTAAAGTATATTTGCTAAGAAACACGTAGTATGCACTGTGAGGGAAGTATATTTGCTGAGAAACACGTAGTATGCACTGTGAGTAAAGTATATTTGCTGAGAAACATGTAGTATGCACTGTGAGTAAAGTATATTTGCTGAGAAACATGTAGTATGCACTTTGAGTAAAGTATATTTGCTAAGAAACACGTAGTATGCACTGTGAGGGAAGTATATTTGCTGAGAAACATGTATTATACATTGTGAGTAAAGTATATTTGCTGAGAAACACGTAGAAGCACTGTGAGTAAAGTATATTTGCTGAGAAACATGTAGTATGCACTGTGAGTAAAGTATATTTGCTGAGGAACACAAAGTATGCACTGTGAGTAAAGTATATTTGCTGAGGAACACAAAGTATGCGTTGTGAGTAAAGTATATTTGATGAGGAACACAAAGTATGCACTGTGAGTAAAGTATATTTGATGAGGAACACAAAGTATGCATTGTGAGTAAAGTATATTGGCTGAGGAACACAAAGTATGCACTGTGAGTAAAGTATATTTGCTGAGAAACATGTAGTATGCACTGTGAGTAAAGTATATTTGATGAGGAACACAAAGTATGCACTGTGAGTAAAGTATATTTGCTGAGGAACACAAAGTATGCACTGTGAGTAAAGTATATTTGCTGAGAAACATGTAGTATGCACTGTGAGTAAAGTATATTTGCTGAGAAACATGTAGTATGCACTGTGAGTAAAGTATATTTGCTGAGGAACACAAAGTATGCACTGTGAGTAAAGTATATTTGCTGAGGAACACAAAGTATGCACTGTGAGTAAAGTATATTTGCTGAGGAACACAAAGTATGCACTGTGAGTAAGGTATATTTGCTGAGAAACATGTAGTATGCACTGTGAGTAAAGTATATTTGCTGAGAAACATGTAGTATGCACTGTGAGTAAGGTATATTTGCTGAGAAACATGTAGTATGCACTGTGAGTAAAGTATATTTGCTGAGGAACACGTTGTATGGACTGTGAGGGAAGTATATTTGTTGAGGAACACGTAGTATGCACTGTGAGTAAAGTATATTTGCTGAGGAACATGCAGTATGGACTGTGAGTAAAGTATATTTGCCAAGGAACACATGGTATGCACTTCGAATACAAATATTTGCTGACAACAATGATGATTCTAACATAGGCACGTGCGTTTTCATTCTTTATTTAATGTGACGTCATCTATGCTTTAATATTGAACAAAATATAAACTCGTGACGGCTGTTATAACTTTACTCCCCACGTTAAATGAACAAAGCTGAAAATAGTGCCCGAGTTTATAAGGGATTGACTTTAACAGGACCTTGGATGTCCGTAATAAACATGTCAGTAAATGTAAAACATGTACTAATCACTTGAAGTAAAATGATCTAAACTGAGTTTAAAACGATTCTAGCATAAAAAGACCTACTTCAAGACGTATCTGTAATACTTGAACAGTGTATTGACCTTGGATAATGAATACCAAATGTATTATTCTGTAAAATATCTGATAGTACTAAACTTACAACATGACTCAATGGTTGCCTGCAAGACTGTTGTAAGTGCATTGCGTTAAAGAGCGAGTTACTACAGTCTTTTGGGCAACCCTAGATGTACATTAAAATATTATTTTATAATAGTCATTTAAAATTGATACTAAATAGTGTCTTAATAGTGGTCCAATATACAAAAGTATTATTTTAGTTTATTTTGCCTATTGTACGAGACAGTTAAAAGTGTGTGCTCAGGTTTTATTTTCAATTTGTCCCAATATAACTCGTATTTTACTTTGTGCTGATTGTTTTACATGCATGTTGTAACTTTGTGTTGTTGTCATCACTTTTTATACATTTTCATTGATTGCTTAGAATTCAATCCTTAAATTATATGTATATTCTGTTGTTTTTTTCAACTTTCAAAATTTGAATATTTCACAGTTAATGAATATTTTCACTTATACCCTTATACAAGGGAGACATTGACTCAACAAGCTAGGCTATTGGTCTTTCTTACCCAATCTTAAAACATACTATTACAATACAAATCAAAGCACTGAAAGAACAGAAATACTTTTTGGGCGCCTTGGAACTTAACAGACCCAAGAAGGCAGTCACACAATAATTGTTTATGACTAATGTATACTTAAGCTTGAATAACTGGACATCATAAATGTACAGTACTTTGAATTGTGCTAAAGCAAAACCTACACAGGTAGGCCCCACATGCTGTTTAGATTTAACAACCTGAGTATGATAGGACTAGTATTAGCAATTTGCTAATGGTTACCAAAAATGGGGCCTAAGACAAAAAGTTCTGGCGACTTATACAAATGACTATAACCTAAATTAAATTAAAGCGTTGAAAGCAAGACTGGACTGATTCGTACGCATAACTGTATTTTTGTGTTTTGTTATATGGTTCTCACTTTTAAACAGACTTTTGTAATTCTGCAATCAGGATGCATTGTACAATGTCATGTATATTATAAAATTACATACCCCAAACCATACATAGGCTGAAAGATCTATCTATTCCGGACAAAATGATCAGTTTTAGAAAAAAAAGTTACGTAACTTATAAGAAAATAAAATTTGATTGAAAGTTCCTGCCATGAAAACATCAATGTTTTTCATTCATCACAAGCCGTACAGAGTCATCTCCCCTTTTAACCACTCTTCAAGAGCAAACAAAGTAGATCCATTGATTTTTTGCATAGTTTCTTAGGAAAAGCATTGCCAAAGACATAAATACTCTTCAATATAAAAAAGCATCCCAAATGAGGACACCAGGTACTCTCAAATAATGAATATGCGGCATGTCACACTTTCTTTTTTCGAGCAAATTAGCGCTTCCGGTGAACATTTAGTGGTATGTTACCTATGTAGAATTGTCGTCCACGTGTACATCTCCAATGGCCAGTCTACAGGGCTATCATGTATACTCGTGTGATATGAGATTATGCAATACCAATATATTATGGTTGGTCACGTGACTACAGATCCTCATGCACAACTAATTCATTCATAATTTTTCATGAATGAATTCTAAATTGATCCATGGTGCTTGGGTATGTAACTGTACAGGTGGGCACAAAACAGTTTACTATTTCTTTTTAAGTATTGATGGACAAAAGTTAGAGTTAATGAATAAGTTAAATAAGTTAAAAGTAGTTCTATAATTTGTATTAAACGATATATGTCAAATGATTGACGGAACTACTTTTTATCGCGTATAAATTGACCGGGTGATAAATAAGTGATAAGACAATTATATGAGGGCTGATCAATAAAAGTTTATTTTGCTATAACACAAACTCGATTTATTACTTGAAAACTGTGTATGAAGTTTAACAACTCAATTAATACAATAATATGTTACTTGCTTTATAATGATACTCTGCATGGTGCATGCATATAATACGTAGAAGGTATGTTTCGTAACTTACAGTGTTATATCTTCCAATTTTGATGTAATTCTACAATTCTGCATGGTTGTATGATGAAAAAGCATTCAATTAGATGTTTTGTCAAATTAAAAGGCGTACTCGTGACGGTTGATACTCGGATACATTGATATATGTAAGCTTCATATGTAAGCGTACACGATGATTGATGAGTTGCATAATTATTTGACATGTTTAATGGCATTGTGATAAACAAATTTCTGATGAATTAAGTCATGAAGAAATTCGTTACGATTTGATTGTCGACCCTCGTAGTATCTCTAGGCGGTTAATATAGACCTTTGAATCGTCGATAGATTTCGAGCTGTGGTATTACTTAAGACTTTCTGACGAAAATCGCCAAAAAGTAAAAACAAAATCACTGTGAAATGAAATTATTCACTTTTTTAAAATTTAAGAAAAAAAGGCACGATGTTGCTTGATTGACCATATAAATCTATAGTCATGTTGTGTCAGCTATAGCCATTGTAATTTTGTTAGAATTTTAGTTAATATACTAGTGATGTATTGAGATCATTGTCAATATTTATTGTATGAGTATAACTTTTTTTAAGTTTTATGTTACATCTAAATCATTATTTGGAACGTGGTTTTTGTAAGATTTTGTTTTCATTTGGTACACTATTCATCATATATGTCAGAGTCATGTGACATTATGTTTAGTTTGTATGACATATTATGCATAATCATTTTACATGGTATTTGTAAACATATTTAAAATTAATTTGTCATTTTTTTCATTATCATTCGCCACACATAATTATGTGACATGATATAATATTATTCTTATGTGACATATTTATTACATGTGACATACGATTTCCACTGGCACCAGAGTCTTCACACTCGTTAAATACGCATATATTTAATATTTTGTCAACTAACACAATTAAAAATCGGTCTCGTATACATTACCGTGTACGAGTTATAACTACAAATGTACTTTCATTAAAATATATAAGGTAGTGTACATGTACGTATGCACAGGGAATTATATATAGTGACGTACGCATTTTTTATGATCATAAAATATGTACTCTGGTGCCAGTGTTCATTTCTTATGACACTCTCTTCATAATTTTATCATGACTTGTTATCATCTCATGTGACTCATCTGGTAATTATGTGACACATTCATCATGAATTATGTGACATTTTATTTATCTCATGTGACAGTATACATGTATATTCATCTTATGTGAGTACATCATTGATAATAATAATATTGTGTATAATGTTTATATGATGTACAATCTTGTTTCAGTGTATAGTTATAATATATAATATAATTCCATTCATTATGTGATCTGTTGTATATTCCTATTTTATTAAGGGTTTATCATTTGTTGAAATTGAAAAAATCTATCAAGTGGGTGGGGTAACTATAGTACAATGAAATAGCATAATAACATCAGTTCAATCAACGGGGAGAAACTTAGCCAGGGGGGAAGATCTATAACATCATTTGGATTTATGAAAAGAGAACTTTAATTATGTGTTTGGACTGACGTTCGGAATGCCATTTCAAGGTTAGGCTAATTTGTTTTCATTTCTTTCTAAATGTCTTATTTGTTGAGTTTTTTTATATTTTCACTGTCACGTCTATACACTTAATGCATCACTTACAAAATATATCAAAATTATTTGGAATTTATAGATATTTTGATATAATTATAATTATATCAAAATATCCATAAATTCAAAATATTTTAAGATATGTGCTTAGAACTTGGATTCAGAGACAACAAGCACAGCTGACTACCATGATATAAATCGTTGGAAAACTGAGTATAGCACAAACATGATATAAGTTCTAACTAACAACTGTATAACAGCACATATATCAATACAAATAAACAAAATTCTTACATCTGATAATTTTAGCTGTTTAGTTTATCACCAGGTCTGTTCACTCCATATGGATGCATTATGTGACCCGGGTTGGAAACTTAACTCTACTAGTTAAGTGCCAATGAGAGAGATTTCATGGAAAGAACGTTCTTGTAATATTCGTCAGCAATAATGATAGCCCTCTGTTTTTCAACCAGGCTTAGGATTGGCTATGGCTGACTATAACAGCTTACATTAGTTTTATCACTCTTTTATCGAGGCTGTTCCATGTGCTCCAGTTCTGGTATGAAGCTAAAAGAATGAAGCAATATGTTCAAGAAAACAATAAGGTAAGTTTTGAATGACTTAAGCTGGCTGTACGAAGATTTCAAGAGCGATGATCAATAAATTCATAGACAATTGCTGTACTGCATCAATTTTATTCATCACAAAAAAACTGCTTGGCACTTCAGTCAGATACAATTTTACTAATTTATCTAATTCGCTGTCAAAAAATGCTTTTTTCTTAACATCACAAAGAGTTTTAAACTGCCTCTTGGCAGTCAAATAATTTTGTATATATTAGTTCGATCTGTGTGATCTAAACGTACGTAATGTTTTAAACTTATATTTTTTCAATTGCTGACATTCTTTGTCAAACCATTTTGGTTGACATTTATTATGTTTCTTTTTATCTTGTTTTATAATGCTAGATGAAGAATCGTGTATAATTTCCATGATAGTATAGTTCTATTACATTAGCCTGTCACAACTTAAATAATTACACGGTCACTGAATCTGTTATTTTTAATCCCTTTCGAACTTGTTATTTTCCCGATATTCAAAATCGTCGCATGTATAGTTAGATTATCAAAAATTAATACGGATTGGTGGCTCAAAGGTTAAAATGAGGTTAAATAATAGCACATTCAGTGACCGTGTAATTATTCAAATTGTGACAGGTTAATGTAACAGAACTATATTAATACATCATTTATGCTATTTCCAGAATTTCTAATTAACATAGATAATTCGTGAACTTTGCTATTAGATAATATATCAGTAAGATTTTGTCTCAATTTTTGTATTGAAACATCATCAAATTAAACAGAACATTTGAATTAGTAACAGGCACATTTACTGTAGAACTACTATTAACATTTACCGCATTGTTACATAAAAGTGTTGCTTCAATTGGGAAGTGGCTCGAGTCAGTTTGAGATCCTATATTAAAATCTGACTCCAAATGAAAAATAGAATTTGTTATGATCATGTAATCAATTACACTAGATCCATTAAAACCGATAAATGTAAAGTTACCTGTATACTTATCGCTACCACATAGATACCATTAACACTGTTTAACGCATATGTTTTGCAAAATTCAATACGACATATAGGTCCTGGATTTTGCTCTATACCACTAATGATCAGTAGTAGCTGTATATTACATAACGGTAGATTGTAGTATATCAATGAGTTGTCGATGAATATTGAGAAAGACAGAGTTAAGATTGGGAAAATCTACGAATATTGTTAAGAAAATTTGTTAAAATTGAAGTGTGAATTTCAATATTCAAGTTACTGAAAAAAATTCACTATAATGGATAAACATAAAGAATGGATAAATTTTAAAAAGGGTACAATAAGGGTAAGTGTTTTGTTCTATTTTTTTGTAAGTAAAACAACGATGTTTTATTGTTACTAGATTCACATGACATAACTCCGAACAAATCCACATAAAACAAAAAGAGGAAGAACCATAATTGTAAAAACATTAGATAGCTTTGTAACAACCCGTTTTGTAATAAAATATTACAATTCTTAGTTTTCTGTAAAAATCTTCAATTAAACATTGCGAAATGTAAGTAATTTGTCTATTTGGACATATAAATTTTGCTTGTTAATATTATTTTCTTTTTATACAAATGATTTAAAATTTCTCACAATATTTTGTACTGAAAATAAAACAACCAGACGCTTTATTACATTTAGGTGTTTTATTACAAAACGGGTTGTTATTGTCAACTCTTTGTGTAATAACACGTTTTGTAATAATTCTTACACTTTAATTTTGTATTACAAACCGTGTTGTAAGTTGTAACATAGCTCTATTTATCTAATTAGAAAAAGGGTGAAAGCAAACTTATCAGGAACAACAATACTAAAACAACACAGAGCTTCCACATAGCCAAAAAGTAAAGAGGAAGACGATTTTAAGATTTTAAACTTCTGTAATAAAGGAAACACCAAAAACAAATAAATCTGTGAGCTAATGCTCACTAGTGATACCCCCGCAAAAATATAAAAATATGCGACAAACAGGAAGTAGATGAGCAAGGAGCATGAAATCGCTTTACACCACATGGGACTATGGGATGAAGCAATATGCAAAGTATTAGGCTGCTGCATGTTATAGTTGCTGAGAAAACTGCGACGGAAATTTTGTAACGGACGGACGGACGCACGCACGCACGCAAGCACGGACAAGGGTAAAAAACAGTATACCCCCCTCTTCTTCGAAGCGGGGGTATAATAAAGAAAACAAGAACGAACTTTTTTTCCCCGTGCGAACGAACCGTGGCAATAAAATTTTCACTGAAGGTTTGACCCTGATTCTTAGGTGATCAAACCGCATACTTGAGGTTGTGTAAGATTTGCTTACATTTTTATTATACCATCATAAAATGTATTGATTTTGTAGAATCATTCGTTCTCTTTATTGTCAACGAATTTTGACCATATCAAATTGATCTTTGTGTAGCTTCCGTTCAAAATTGTGAACGTATTTACGAAGTCTGGCAAACACGATTCGAGCGAAGAAACACAAAGTGGGTTCAATGAATTTGATTGCTAATTTGATTATTAGCAGTTACGGTCTGCCTTTTCTTGACTTCTTGGCTTTTCCCTTCCATGTAAAACAATCTTGCAATCAAACAAGCGTTTACTAAACCTAGTATTTAAGTTCATTTGTGTAAATCTCATTCAAATATAAAATCGACCGAAATCAAACTTATAATATCAACAACATAAAGCTTAAAGTTAAAGCAAGGGTTTTTTAAAATCTATTATTAATATCACTATTCAGTCCACTCTTGACATTAGCTTCCCTGATCATCAAGTCAGACACCAACTGTTATCATACGGCGCAGATTGCAGCAACAGCATACAATGCATGACCCTAACAGCTACCCCTTTACAACTAGATAAAGTAAAGTAATCGCATATAGTTTTTCGCTAAAAAAATAGCAGTGCCCATAGTGGGATTCGAACCCAGGGCCACTCGATCCCAAAGCGCGTCCCGTCACTGGCCTACTGCTCCTACTCACAACAAACATACAAGTCACAACATTAGCAAATGATAAAGATAAAGTAAACACGAAGATGGCGGAAGAGATCGGTCTCAAGAAATGCAAATTGCGTTCCTTTCTCCTCTAAAAATGCCAGTATCACTTGTGTATGGGACAACAGTTTTGTTGTTTTAACTTCACTGTCTAGATCGTGAAACGGTGGCGATTTTCCGTGTCACGGTGTATAGCCACATCAAGATGACCGAAAAACAACCATCCAAAAGGTACGTGTCGTTTTTTGCATGAAATTTTCAGAAATATTCGGGACCAAACGCGTTATATAGTTTCATTTGATACGTAAATATATAATCTAAAGGGCGGGTGTACTCATCTGACATGTCACAAAGGATTTATGTGAATTTAAGCCACCAAAGTTGACGAATGACCGTCTGTCAAATTTGAACCGAGAGAAGTGTATGACTTTTGATAAAATCGCTGTTAGTACGGCACTTACCGTGTAGTAAATACGATTGTGAGAAAGTGTATATGCATGAAATTATACTTTAAAATTGTACCAGTTCTAATTTATTTTGTTATGTCAAAACATGCCTACTTTCGGTTTTGTCTCAGCAACGGTTGAGATATTAGCCCTGGTGAAGATTTTCCGTAAGAAATGACTCGGTGTTGCCATAAAAAGTGGACACGGTGTATACATTTGCGTGAAAGAGAACACGGTTAGGACACCCATTCAAACGCTTGAAATGCGATCAGACTATTTGGAATACGGTCGAAATGTAGGCAAGGCAAAACGTAGCAGTATTTGTTAAAACACAGATAAGGGTTTGGTCAAATCGTAGACAAATTTAAATCTTGTAACTGTTCATCATGTTCCACGTACATGGAAGTAACGTTTGCTGAGAGTTACCTGCTAAAGTTACTCTATCGAGTGCTTTTATTGGTGCTGACGTTTTGTACGGTTTTCACATCTGGACTGGGAAAGTAATTGAATCAATATCAACAGAAATATCTTGTTAAGATTCTTGTATATTTTCTAGGTCTTAAACATCAGGACACTTCTTAATTTCTAGAAAGGATGTACTTATATGTTGATTCACTTTGAAATACTCCCCAGCTTGCAGTTCTAAATTTAATATTAGTCTGTAGTCTTTCGTCAGAAGGCCATATCGGCAGGTTGATACTTTATAAACCATCCAATCTCCGTAAACAGATATCCTGTAGAGCGTTGTGGTACAGGATCTCTACTGTCTCCGTGGAAGGTCACGTTGAGATGAACTTTGTGTCGACAAATCAATGCGTATCTTTAAACTAGACGAAAACACTATTAATCACATTTTGATTTCGTAATTTCTATTTTTAGACCAAGTTTTGCATGCTAATTTAACAGCGGTATTATTCACAGACTGCTATTGGGCGGCTCATTTCAAATTGCGTGACGTAGACGATGTAAACAAGTTACGTATCATAACAATTTCGTCATGAATATTATGATAAGAAAATGTCACCTGAACGTGTACCTTCGTTTGAAAAAAGCCAGATCTAAATTAGCGAGTAGGCGAGCGGAAAATTTTAGATTGGGTTTTAATCAGATTGTAAACCATCTCATCCGTCATTTAAGCTGCAATTTGGCATGCTTTTCTACTGAATGATTAATGCATGCTAGGAGATCAGATTTCGAAAACTTACAATAGTAGCATTTATAGCCTTTTTCCATTTTGACCCTGGGGAAAACAAAATACATGTAATGAAATACAAATGTATATAAGTTTAGTTTTATCCCAAAAGGGCCCTTATAAGTATCAAATTCATATTTCTATACTACATTATTTTTTACGTATCAATACGAAAGGTGATCATCTGGAATAGAGAGAATAAAATAATACTAACTGATTCATAATTAGGCGTTGCTTTTGCAAAAATTTACGTATTGAACACATTGGGCTTTTCTGTATAGCAAAATACGAAGGATAATGCCAATGTGATTTACTTCAAATGATATGGTTGCGTTTAGCGTTTGAATGGGTGTCCGAACCGTGTTCACTTTCACACAAATGTATACACCGTGCCCACTTTTTATGGCAACACCGAGTCATTTCTTACGGAAAATTTCCACCGGAGCTAATATCTCAACCGTTGCTTAGACAAAACCGAAAGTAGGCATATTTTGACAAAACAAAATAAATTAGAACTTGTACAATTTTAAAGTATGATTGCATGCATATACCTTTGATATCACAATCGTATTTATAACACGGTAAGTGCCGTACTAACGGCGATTTTATCAAAAGTCATACACTTCTCTCGGTTCAAATTTGACAGACGGTCATTCATCAACTTTGGTGGCTTTAATTCACATAAATCCTTTGTAACACGTCAGGTGAGTATACCCGCCCTTTAGTTTGTACATTTACGGATCAAATGAAACTATATAACGCGTTTGGGCCCGAATATTTCTGAAAATATCATGCAAAAAACGACACGTACCTTTTGGATGGTTGTTTTTCCGCCATCTTGATGTGGCTACACCGTGACACGGAAAATCGCCACCGTTTCACGATCTAGACAGTGAACTTACTTGGGGTAATTTAGAGGTTGATACACCCTGGATTCGGGCTTGAAACGTCAGTGGCAATTATTTTGCGGCTTTCGTTCCAAGACGGAAACCCCTTAGATTCTCTTTTTCGTTATTTGTGTGTGATGTCGCTTTTAAAAAAAACAGTAAAAAATATCCCTCTTTAGTTCTTTGTTGTGTGGGTGTTATCATGTCCAAATAATGTGTTGACTTGTCTTAATGTTGTTTAATCATGAAACAATGAAGTGTTATCGTGTGTATATGTGATGTTGACTTGTCTAAACAATGTCTTAATTTGTCTACATTTCATGTTGAATAGTCTAAATTTCATGTTGTATTGTCTAAATTTCATGTTGAATAGTCTAAATTTCATGTTGAATTGTCTAAATTTCATGTTGAATAGTCTAAATTTCATGTTGAATAGTCTAAATTTAGATAAGTCAACACTACATTTGGACATATTGACACTACGTTTTTACTATATTCATTTTTACATGGGGTTTCCCCATGTTTAGTAGTGGACTGTGGCAAATTAATCCACATCAAAATTTGTCGCGGACGATTACATTCGGTTGTGCGCGCGCAAATAAAGGGATAATTACCACTGCAATTAATATAGTCCGCATTACGCGTTAACAAGCAGACGATAAGAAGCACGCGTATATCTTATCTAGTTTATGTAAGGTAAAGGTCCCTTGTATCGCTTCCATGAGTTGTATACAGCCATATACTCTGCCAAAACCCCATGTCTGACAGCGCTTTCGGCGCTTTGATTCATCTTGAAACCGCTGCATTCGTGATGTCATAGTCACGTGGTATTGTCATCTTGAGCTTAATTTTTTAAATAATTAAGAATTTAAACTGTTTTGCAGTCGCATTTCGTTTTACGATGAAATTCTTTTTAGTTGCTTTATGTTTTTTCACTCTGATCGGCAGAATTTGGGGTTTCCATTACAGTTTGGTATTTTTCTTTTTTAAGTTTTCAGAAATGTCTTATACTTGAAGTATACTTAAAGTTTAGGCTTGGCGTTCAACCTATTCCGTGTTAAGACCATTATTGTTGCCGCATCTTTTAATATCTTACAGGTTTCTATAGCATTTCTTAGGGTTGTTATTACTCGGTAAAAATAAGTTTTTATATTTTTGTAGACAAATAACTTTTTGTTTTTTTAGATTAGAGTTTTCATCACAATATTGACGATAGCTCTACTCGCAAGTATGATCTTCCTGACAAATTCGGAAACCAACTGCAGTTGGACCCCGTGCTCATTAATTGTGCGGTATGTATACTTATTTCTGTTTTGTTTTGTATTTTGCTTCGTGCTTAGTTAACAAGTTTTATTTCTTCGATACTACATCTAATCTAAGGTGTGCATACTTTCTACATAGCCAAGCTCCCGGAAATCGAACGTACGACCCCGACTGAGCTAGCTTGGTGGCTAAAAATACATTTGCTCTGCTTAGCAGGACGGACATGTTGTGCATGTCGTATCTATACTTACAAAAAATGTAACATTGCTGTTAGTGGTATAATAATAGTTTACAATATATTAAGGATGAGACGATACGGTCTTCACACGATACGATACATATACGTACGTATCGATACGAAAAGATACGATATGATTTTTACGATACGATACGGGAAGTTGTTGTAAAAATACAAACATTACACACTATTCACATTCTGTTACTTATGATCCCCTTTACAGAGGAATGCTTCCATTTGTCTGCCATCAAACACGATTGCAATTAGGTATAGTGCGTAATTTCGACCCCGATCTGATTTTCACATTTGCATCTAATTATTATCCAAACATATCTCGACGAAAATCAGAACCACGCCTATTGTAAGCTTCGGCAAATAACGTATTTAAAATGAGCTATGTACTCGTATATTAATAATGTACAGTCAAACCTGTGTATTGTGACCTTCACTTGGAGTTAGCCAAAAAAGTCACATTAGACAGAGGGTCACAATACGCAGGGTACAAATACAACTCAAGTATTGTGTACACTATTTATTTAACAAGCTATTCAGAAGTACAATGCATTCAACACAAAGGTTAATGTTAAAAATGTTTAAAATGTTTAAAATCTATAAAATGTATAAAATCTATAAAACCTATAATATCTATAAAATACATGTTGCCCTAAGAAAACAAGTGTTTATCAAGTTTTTGTGGCACTCAGGAGGTCCTGCTTGAGAAAAAGTCACTAATTTTTGTCTGTTTGCATTTCACTAACGACAGTTCTACTAATTTGTCACACATACTGGCGGCTAAATCCAGTTGTTCAACATTTCCTGTATGTTGGGTTCCCGCTGTTATACTTAATATACATTAACGGTATAATTAAAGAGTTACGAGACATGGACCTTGACCTACATCATGAGATGAATCCACGCTTAAATGTGACGTTGAAGCATGATTTGTGAACTCTGTCCTTTCAAACTTAGTCTATTATTAACAATGTGAAATAAGCATGTAAACTTTTATATAGGTTAAATAATATTCCAGAAGCATCCATACTTTCTACGACATGGTAAATTAGTCAAAGAGACCACCTACGCACATCATGACTATGGAAAAAGAACGCCCTTCAAGTGGTTCGACAATTTTGATAAACAGTGAGTTTCCGGTGATTCAACCATCACCCTCCCAAATGACGATGTTTTTTTTAAATCATATACACCTATACACCCTCGCCTTGTGACTAAAACATGATGAAACCTGAGATAACAATAATTAATATCTATTCAATTCGTCTTTCGGGTAACCAAACCCATTCAGCTGATGTAAATAGCTTTTCATTGATAAGAAATGTGAGACATAATGAACTCGTTTGGCCAGACTAGGCAGTGTTATAAAGATATGATTGAACTGTATACATGTTGCTTTTTAAATCAGCTTGTTGCCCCGTGTCATCGTTTCATCTTCAAAGGATGACATTTGACAGCATAGCTTTATATGAAGTCTTACATTTAACGCCTAACTGTTCCAATGCAAGCAAAACTAATAGCATTTTAACCATCTGCAATATCCTCAGTATATCTAAAGTATAGTAATTTCGTTATACCATATGGAAGTTGATGTTATCATTAGGTTGTTTGTCATAGTTTGCGTGAGTGAATCCACCCACAAAATCATATGAAAAATTGTGTCTCTTTTATGATTGGATAATTAGTTCCTCACATGACCCGATAATTTAGCCGACGAAAATGATGACATTCGATTTCTACTGTGCGCTATTGACATATATTCTCATCATATACACCTATACACCCTCATCCTGTCACTTTCATTTTCATTTAAACTTGTTTTTTCCTAATTATGCATATGATTGTGAAGCGCTTTTGAACATATATTCAATATGGAAAGAGTGCTATACAAATGCGGTATATATATATATACCTATACACCCTCGTCCTGTGACTAAAACATGATGAAATCTGAGATAGCAATAATTAATATTCTTTTCAATTCGTCTCTCGGGTAACCATATACATTCAAGTTATGTATATAATAATATTATATTTTCCTTAAAGTGTTAAATATGAAACAAGAAATATCTTTAAAAAAGATATTCGGCGCTGTGAAGGGTTCATTTTGTTTGAAGTATAAATTTCTTAATTTATTTTAATTCCCAAATAAGTAAAATATTTTTTTCGAGATCCACATAGACCCGCATATTGAAAATTTGTAACCGTATTCTAAACGTTCTTTTCGGGTCTGCATATTGAAAATTTGGATCCGTACACTAAACTGTCTTAATGGGACCTGCAAACGAAACATTTAACATATATTATTATTTGGGCCCGCATATTGAAAAATAAATAATGAGATGCGGATTTATTGATTTTTCACAATGTTTTCGCGACCAAAATGCAACAAAGGAAGGTAACCAAGGAACCAAACAATCATATATTACTAATTCGAAGAATAAATACATTGTAAAATTAATATAATTAATACATAGCTCGAATTTAGGAAGAAATTTAAACAAAATCTGTATGTAGGAATCAAGTTGATTTTTGCCCTTGGTGACCTTTTGACCGAAATGCCGGTCTCAGTGTGACTTAAAACGGTACAAACTCATTTCATATGGATTTGGACTATTAACATAAATATTTCTCATATCATTTGCAATGATAAGTGGGTTAATTGAAGTCTTTACATGTTTTGCGACTTCAATGTCCCAAAGGGAAGTAATCGTGCAATAAAACAAACGTTTAATTCGAGACCGCATATTGAACATTTGGGATCCCTATTACTAAACTTTCCTTCGGGACAACGAACAGTATCAAATATTTTATTCACTTCTCTCTACCGAGAAAAATTTCATGGGACAAACAGGAATAGTCGAGCAAATTGCATTGGTTAAAAATATAGGTCAAAAGTTGGCTTGGACAGCTGCGCCAAAAAACTACCCTATTTAGTATTACGTAATATTTTAACCATCAATTTGTCATTGGCATAAACATTTTGTGCAAGTGCAACACATACATAATGGTTTTAAACAACGCCAATCAAGTTCAACAGGTGTGTTAACTGGTTTAAGACAACCATATAGACATACTGGCTGTTACTATAGGAGTTGTTTGATTTCACGAATTGATTGAGCAATGTCAAGACTTCGACAAGATTTACGTTACCAAATTATTGGTTTATTGCACACAGGCACAAGCCAAAGAGAGTTGATAAGGCGTTTTAGCGTATATCAATCGACAATATCACGCCTCTACCAGCGTTTCTTGATTACGTGTAGTGTTTCTGATCGCACTAGACTCGGTTTACCCAGCAGATCTTCTCAACGTAAAGATCATTAAGATACGTCAACATCATCTCAGAGAACGTTCCACAACAGCAGTTTCCATAGCAAATTATATACCACGACGTCGTAAGAACATCTACGCAAGGACGATGATATAAGACGGTTGAGAGATTTCGGCATCAGCTGAAGACGTCTTACAGGGGATTTTCCTTAAGTTTTGTTGATTACAGAGTTCGTCTGTCATTACTGTGATCAATTCTTACACAATAGCGTACCAATCAAAAAAAATATTTCATTGATGCGTACATGTATCTAAAGATCGTCAGTAAATAAAAGTTAATTGGTGCAAATATGTAAAATGTACTTTCTTTTCTGTTTATTAGAAATATGACGGAACAAAATGACAAGCATAATGGCACAATTACTGAAAGGTTAAAATACGGCGAAAAGGCTACTAAATTCGATGGAAAGATATTACCTACAGGTGCAAAAGTCAGGAAAAGTAAACACAGATACTCTAATATGGAACGTTCATGGGAGAAGAGTTCTAAGAACAATGGAAAAATCATATCTCCTGGAGAGAGAATATGGAATAAAATTCACTCAGGATATATAAGTGAAGAAAAAGCTATGTCTGATAAGCCTTGTGAAAACCTTCGTAAATCTACAAGCCCAAAAAACACAAACGTAATTATTCAAGGTAATTATAAAAACGTCGCAATGATCTCAGGAAACAAACCAGTCTAAGAACTGACAAAACACCACTGGTACTTTAAGTGCCCAATAAACTGCGCTTTGTTTGAACAGTAACATATATTTAAAAATATACACGTACTTAAATGCGCATTTTTTGCATTTTTTCTCTTCCAATCTGTTATGTTTTATAACTTCAAAATGTCATGTATTCTCATACACTGACTTAGGATTTCAATCGATATAAAATAATGAAATCATCATGAATGGGTGTTATGTCGCAACGGAGAATCAAACTAATTCTTTTTGAGAAGAAATCCTTCTCTTTATGCTGCGTGAGATTCAACCGCAGAAATTCTTCAGATAAACTTACTTGACAGTTAAAATGCAAACACGAATGCTTTTTTATTGATTCACTTGAGATTCAAAATTTCACATATTTAGTCCAAACAATATACGCTTATTTGAATTGTGTGTGACTACAAAAACTTTTTTCTTTCATAAAAAACTTCATAAATCTGCCAAAAACCAATGAGAATTTAAAATTCCTACGGGCAAAGGATTTTCGAATGAGATAACGTCAATTACCATGAGGAATTTTTCTCAAAATCAAACACATTTCTGTCTAAAAGATCTGTATGGAAAATTCCAGGTGTCATGTCCATATGTAAATCAACATTTGTGGAAAATTTGAAAAGGAATCGGATGTGAATGAAAAAAAAGTTTGTAAGATTTCCATTTATAAGACCTATTATGGACTTAGTTAATACATTTGCATATTCATAAAGATAACTCAATGCAATTTCAGATAACAAAAGAAGCTTCTTACTAAATGCCAGAATCCGACTGATGATTACCACATATGATTATTATAATAAACTCAGGACAGAAGGTGGGGATATTTTCGTGGCAACCATGAAAACTCAGTCTAAACATGCTAGTGCTCCTGGTGTCGTGACAGATTTACATAATGGTTCATATGAGGTGGAATTCAATGCTTTGTGGACTGGGAAGGCAGATATAAGTATCACCTTGGCGTACACTAAGCAAACCATTGCCTCTTTCTTTCGAGCCCGTAGAAAGGTATGGTTTAAAAGTACTGTTTTCTCCCTCTATTTCATTAATAGTTTTCGACGGTCGCTTGATTAATTTGAAATCATATTGTAGTTTTTGATTTGTTTGAGACTTCAGTCCTGAACAAATATATCTATCGTATTTCAGACCCTTTCCCACTTTGAAAATTTACCGAATCCAGAAGAAGCCCCCCCCTCCCCCAGTATATTTTTATAGTGCAATTCAACAAGATCGTCTACTATGACGGGCGCATTTATACACTAGTAATCTTAACGATATCTCAAGGAAAAGTTTAAAGATCGTAGTAAATGACTTTGAATGATGTCTGAATAGTGGACTTCATTTATTTTACATACAGATGGAGTAGAATAAATGTGCATGAATGACCCCTTTGACTTGTGGTGATTGTGTGAAAAAAATCAGAATGCTAGTGCGTTCGCCTATCCGGTTTACCTGTTGTATTTATAGGTTAGTGGTCAATTTTATAAAATGTTTTGAACTGCAACTGTGCTGGTCTACCTATCAAACTAATATCACTGAACTGTTCTTTGTGAACAAATGTTTTGTTGGAGCCGGAAATCAAATTCCACTTTTTAAACCCGAACAAATTCAGTGCCCTCAGCGCTTTGATTTCGTATGTATTTATTGAACCTGGTTTATAATGCGTACATTGACTTCTGCTATTGTACTTGGTTACTTGTTAAGGTGTATATATCTGTCATGTAGGGCAGTTGTCAGTCACTAACGAAAGTATGCACTAAGTAAGTGGTTAACAGCTAATCCAGAGATTTAGTCTTTCTAGTAACAGTGAGTAGATGGTCAGTCGTTATAAAACCTATTCAATGTTGCGTTTGACCTATCTACTTTCGTATAAAACACCATCTTTGTCCTCATAAACACTTATGTAAAACACAACGAAGCATGAAATTGGTTTTGTATTTTAAACTATTCATTAGAAAAATATGTTCCCAAACTTTGATATTGGCCCTGTTTTAACAACTAATCAGAGCGCAGAAATTTGTTATTGGACCAGGGCCAATTAGTGTTATTGGCCCTAGTACAGATTTCGGCCCTGTTTTCAGTTTTATGAATCTGGTTTTGCATTATTGTGCAGTGAATTTGGCACTTCACAGGGTAAATAACACATTGCTATTCAATAATTTTGCTTTTAACTATGTAATTTAACAACACAGACTTTTGTAACGGTATTTAATGTTTACAGCATTCTCCAACTGAGTACATGGTCGCTTTATATGAGAACGAACAGAATGTATCTGAAAGTGTCTATTGCCATCCGAACTATACTATGATGTCTTATAATGAAATTTGTATGAAGGACACTGTTGTTGGTTCTGTAGTGTGTAACGATGAAGGCCTTACTCCAGAGAGAAAAGAGATATGTAACTTTACTTCAACTAACAGTGGATCGCCATTTTATTGTTTTAAACCATTAAAGTCTGGTTTGATGTGTAAGGATTGGAAGTACGTCAAAGGGAGCTCCCTGTCTGATTTTTTAATTCTGACAGATTGCGAGATAAAGTAAGAAAAATTAATTTATCACAATAACGAAAATGTACAATGTCAAACAATTTTGAGGTCAGGATTTAGATATTGGTGTGCTCAAAATTTAATTTCCCTTCAGTTGAACTAAAATTATTCAAATATCTTTGTATTTCAATTAACCTTAACAGTTCACCTATTCACAAAAATCTTTAGCCTTGAAATTTTTCACTATATTTGTTGATTTGAACTCTTGTAAATGTTTATGAAAACTATTAAGTTTAGTGTTTGATGATTTTACTTCAGCAAAAACGTTATAGCTTGCTTGCGTTATATTTTTAGCGACACCAATCGAAAGCTGTCAACAACAATTAACATTTTCGTTACACGCCAGTCAAAAAATGATTCAAGAACAATGATAGACTTGCCAAACAAACCATGTTCTAAGTACAATCGGACATCTTTATGGCTTCGACGTGAACCTACTGGTTTTTATTACAAAGGAATTTGGCATCTTTGCCACTGTAAAGGTAATGAATAATACGATGTTCCAATTATTGTTTATACTGGAAATCAACCTTTTTAATACAGAATATATATATTAATAACCTTTTCACTAATATGTTGTGGGTATGCAAATGGAATGTTTTACACTTGTGATTGGACAAAAAGTATCTTAAGAGGATAATTCCGTGAATTTATCAATCACAACTCGTACAAAGTGTTGTCAATTTGTTAAAGGATTAATTTTCATGGAAGGTTTCTAAGCCAGGAGTACGTTTTTTTAACGGTCGTAAGGCCGATCTTAACGAATACTGATCTGTAAAAGCCGTGTAAATAAAACAAACAAACGTTGATCTTAGAAAAAAGTCGAAAATAAGTGACTATTTTACGCTGTCAAGTCGGGAGTGCTTAGAGATAATCGTTTAATATTTTGCACAGTGAGTAATATGTTCTGGGGATTATTTCGAATAGTTTCATTAGGACGACAGACGAAAACAAGACTTTGAATGTAACATTTACGGCACCAAAATGTAAGCTTATCAAATGTGAAATCGTAAAATGTATTTTTTTTCTATTTTACAGCTCCATTTGATATTATTAGTTGTATGGAAAATAAGAAGTTTTATCTGATTGGGGATTCAACAATGCGGCAATGGTACGTCGCATTAAGAGAGCGTTACAACTGTGAACAAATCACAGAAAAGTGGACAAAGGCCAAGTGGTTTAAGAAAACAATATGCGTAAACTGGGAACATAATTTTACTGTCACATTCGGAATGCATAACCTCCCGGCTTGTATGTCTTCAATTTCTGAGAAAGAGATTTACTTGAATTCTATTGGTCGATATATGGATGACGTCGCCGATGACGAGAACGCTGTCGTCATTTTTCATATGTTTGGTCATTTAAATCGTTACCATCCGGATCTAACACGTTTAAAAATGAAAGAGATATATACTAGTGCCAAACAATTACTTAACAGAAACAAAAAAGTTAAAGTTATGATCAAGGCGCCTCATTACTATCATGGGACAGGGGCTTTAATGGGCTACAATACTGATAGGATTATTTTTGAAACGTTTTATGATATCTTTGATAAAGTAATTTATTTGAACAATAGAGATTCTTCCATCGCTGCCAATGTTAGAGACATTCATCCTAAAGATAACGTCGTGTTCCCAATGATTGATCAAGCATTAACATACGCTTGTGATTAATCAAATTCTGAGGTATAGTATCGCTGCTAATCGTTGCAATAAGCCATAAACGTCTAAGAGTGGTTGCTTTTAGAGTCATATTCGTCCTATGTTAGGTTAGTTACTAAATATTCCTAACAAGAGCGACGTTTAGCGTCAAGGTTGTGACATTTAGCATCTGTCGATTATTGTGCGACGTACAGTGTCAGCGTTGCGATATCTATCGCCAAGAAAATTGCGACATTTAGCCTCCATTGCGATTTTATTCGGTGCTTTAGAACTGTATTTTTGGAAATGGCAGATATGCATTATGATGACATGCAATTCATAAGACGGCTCGTCTTGACAATAAAACTTTCGTAAAAGATCAACAAGTGTTGATTTAGTTGTTTGGTGAAGTTAAAATGCTTTAGGCGCTAATGACATGAAGGTGATATGCCGAGAACAATTGACTATCATCATGAAAATTAAAAAAAAATATATAGTTCTTTTTTCCTTTTTATTTTGGTTGGGACATACAACGTCGGTCAGTCAACTTACTCACCGTTCCCGGAACGGTTTAACCTTTAGATTTAGCTCTTAACTATTTGCTGGGGACATACCTCCATTAGTGGCTGACAATTGTTTTACATGATTTAGTATCAATGGTAAAGGAGGGAGGATGGCCGAAGAATTTACTTTTATGACCAAAATCTACAAAAAAAACAAATAATAAAAAGATGGTGTAATGGTTTTATAAAGTAATGCACATTTAATAAAATGTTATATTAAAGTAATGCACAGTAGCAAATAAAACATAACAACTCTTTAACAAACAACAAAATATCAAAGAAGACTTTTTTCAGGGGATTATAACAGTCTTATAACAATCAAGTATAGGAGCAGTGGTCCAGTGGTAGGACTCGCGCTTAGGGATCGAGAGGTCCCGGGTTCGATCCCTACTATAGGGGCACTGCTAATTTCCTTGAGCAAGAAATTAACCTACAATTGTTCCACTCCACCCAGGTGTAAATGGGTACTGTGAGGGATCGCCTGCCTGAGGGTGATTTCAGTGACCAGGAGTTATCGTACACGATTGTAAAGTCGGCTGAACATGCCGATGGAAGCAGACTTTAAACCGCACTTAAACTTTTTAACTTTTAACTTTTATCTTAAATAACGTCATATCTCATTTGAACAATCATTCACAAGGTGTCGGCTTATAGAGTCGCTTCCTCATTTTTTATATCATTATACATGTACATAATTTATCTTTTTATTTATAATTACAGTACAACACCCACTGGGAGAGACTAAAATGTGTAGCTATTAAACAATTTATCGTTGTCATCCATGTTCAGAACACTACATGAAATGAACCACTTTTAAACAAAGGACCCTACATGCAAATAAAGCACATGCTTAGGCGGAGACTTACATCCTTAATGCCACTTTTATAAGTTGGAATGATTATATAATTTATAAACCTTAGTAAAAACTTATCGTTATGGACACATTTATTTTTGATTAAAGACTCATTTGATAACATTTTGAGACTCGGATAATTCAGAGACATATATATTAGTTATCTTTGTCTCTGGATAACAATATGTTTTGTAAGAGATATAACAATGATAACATTATGTGGCTTAGGTTAGGGAATTCATGTTTGAAGTAATTTTTAGCTATTTTTTTTCAATGAAAAAGTTTGGCTTATAGTTTGGCGAAATATTGGCGGGCGGATAGGTGGGTGGTCGTGAGGGTGGGCGTTTGGATTGGCGGGTGGGTGCCGTTAGCAATTGGGTTAAAGTTTTCAATTTAGCATATATCTATGCCATTTATTGACAGATCTTTATGAAACTTCTTTCAATGATAACATTCCATGTGATGAACAGAATTAGAAAGTAACAACATCTCAACATCTCTACCTGGCTTCATTATGGATTATATTCCTTTGTTTTATTTGCGGTAAAGTTTTTAATCTGGCTTTAATGTGGTTTCCACAGTACATTTTGTGTTTAAAAATTTTTCTACCTTCATCGACAACAACTCCAAACCAATCTATACTGTGTAATAGGAGGAAAAGTTAGGTGCCCAATGGTGGAATCAAACCCACAACCTTCTGCTTACATGTCCGCTGCTCTCAAAACTAAATTAGTCAGGCCATTGAGCCTTCTTGGGTCCTTGTTAGGCAAATAATTTACACATAATCTACATACACAGCCCTGCTACATGTTTTAAACAGACGAAGTCAACAATAAAACATAAAAACAACATATATAATGTGTTTTTATAATTCTTTATTTCTGACAGGGATTTCTACTATCACTGCGATAAAGTTTAAATTAGTAATTAGTAAATGCATGTAATTAATTTTAACATAATTCATTTTGATTAAAAAAACACAAGTTCAACTATGCAATCTAAAACAATAAGGTAAAAAAGTAATTAATTGGATATTTTCATCTCTGATCTTTAAATGCTTCTTAAAAATTCAAAAAATCAGAAATCTATTTGACATAATACAAAACTTTACATCAATAATTTAAAATGAGTATATTTCAGTTAACACAGACTTACAATGTATGTAAATGGAACTGGAAAATAGTCCCAAAGTATGTCATAAGATATGGTAATACTACAACAGAGTCTTACAAAAGTCCTTGAGTTGATAATGCACACCCCAGTTAATTCAACTATAATTATAGCTTATTCATGTAACATCGTTTGAATCAAATACTGAAGAACTAATAATGTTAGTCTAAGAATTTACGATGATGAGTCAATGTTTTCCTCCTTAGCATGGTTAAATGTGAATTCTCAATGAGTATAACTCTATATTTTCTAATAATACAATTGACAAAATTTCAATACACTAAATTTCTGCTATTAAGATCACTTTTGTTATTCAAAATAACGTGATTTTTTACAATTATTAAGACCCATATGCTAAATTTGTGAACAAAAGGGTCTCTATAATTAAGACCATCGATTTAGCTGGTCTCAAAAGTGAAACTGCTAGTCTTAATCGTGGAAGTTTACTATAATATATACATAATAAACAAATGAATAAATAATAAATGAAAAATAAATTGAAATATATAATAAAATGCATCTAAAAATAAAACAAAATAGTTGCCAAGGACATCACATCCAGAATTTGATGTATAGATAAAACAAAAATGTATAATGACAAATAAATAAAATATAAATACAATACCTTGTACATACCATAAATAGGTGGTGTAATAGTTTTATGAAGTAATGCACATTTAATAAAATGTTTTATAAAAGTAATGCACAGTAGCAAATAAAACATAACAACTCTTAAACTAACAACAAAATATCAAAGAAGACTTTTTTCAATTATAATAACAAATTAAAATAACGTCATATCTCATTTGAACAATCCTAAGCTGTCAGCATGTAGAGACTACCTCCTAATTTTTTATATCATTACAAATTATGTATTATTATCTATAATTACAGTACAACACCCACTGGGAGAGACTAACATGTGTTGCTATTCAGAGGTTGTTGCTCTGTAGAGATAAAATTCAATTAAATTACACCTAAAGAAAATATCAAAAGCTGTTGTTCTGTAGAGGATTTGATCTGTAGAAGATTTCTTTGCAGGGGTTATACTGTATTATTTAATTATTATTATTTATTATATACATATTATAGAAGACTTGTATAAAATATTTTTGTTTTGGTGGGGATGGACTCTTTCATGCTAGCAGCCTGTACGGACAATAAGAAGATACAGTTTTTCAATAACAATGATAACAATACCTTGACTATCACTTAACATAACTTAAAAAATTAAAAATAAAAATTAAATAATAAGACAAAAATCAATTTCCATAAAAATGCCATATCTAGTAGTCATGAATGTAAAACTACATGAGAGTGATCATTCTACAGTGCCCACCAAAAGTTTGGAGACATAGGAACTTTACTAAAATACATAAATGTCAATGATTGTATTTGTAGAACAATTTTATTTTGATATATTATGTATGGTTTGAGATCAAATGAAGACAAATTTCATGGATGCATGACATTTTTTTACATTCAGCATCTGATAACCAAACACATCAAAAACCAAGTTCAATGTCATTCTTTTCAATACAATAGCATAGATTTCAAGCTTCTTTGTTAGTCTTAACTAAAAATAGTACTATAAAAAATAAGCAACACTAAAAGCATTTCAAAGTAAATGTATATAGTAATAAATTTTTTTATTAAACTTTGATATAAAGTGAAAATGTCTCCAAACTTTACTCTGAGTAATCCTATCTCTCAATTTCTCCTACTAAATTAAAGTTTACCTCAGGGTACAAGAATGACAAATGATATAATACATAAATAAAAAATATGTACAACCAAAATCAAAACATATCTAATAAAAAAAAAACACAAAAAAAACAATGTTTAAACTAAATCACAGACCATTAAAATTTAAGTCCTTGTCATAAATTGTACAGCAGGACTTATTTAATGAACTTCTTAAAATGTTTGCTACTTTTCATCACCTCGGTCACTGCTAAGTTAAACAACTCTTCTCTCTGTTGTAGGAGTTTCATAGGCAATACGTAGAATTTTTAAAATAATTAAATTTTGGCACTATTTCTGTTCACTGTTACTTGAAATGCAACCAACCATGAAGGTATAGATCAGTTATCTAATGCTTATCAATCAATGAACCATGTGTTAATGAAATAGGCTGATTTGGGAAATAATATTATTGTTCTATTCTATTCTATTCTGTAATGATTGTTGAAATTCAAGATCATAATTCATTGACCTATTCATACTTCTAGATATAAAGATGTCATGATTATAAGCCCACGCTGTAATAAAAGTGATCCCTTCCAATGAGTTGAAGAGATTTAGAAATCCATAAGAAGTAGATATCTAATACGATTCTGACTTTCTTTATAAATCAAGTATTCACTCTGACTAAAGTGACTATCATTCCATCCAGGATTAGCTATAGGTTTACCTTGTGGTACTACAATCTTCTTACCATCTATAGTAAGTGTTGTATTCTTCTTAGGATCTGTAAAAATAAGTTTATGTGTATACTTGTACATTAAGTTTAGACGAAAGGTTCCCAAGGACCCTGGACCGTTCATCTGAGAACTAATTTCTAAGGGCATCTGACAAAATCTTTTATAGTAAGTAGTATGATAACAGTGTCCCCAGGAATAGGTCAATTTAAACCAAAAGGGCAAACTTTGAATAATCTACGTAAAGGAATTAAAGGTGATGCCACATGCAAAATATAGCAGCTCTAGGTTTTACCGTTTGATAGAAAAATGATTTTTAACGAAATAATCGAAAGAGCTACGAAAGAATGTTAAAATATCAATAAATAGGACTGTCACACAATACAAGGTCAATATCTCTCTTGTCTTAATGAACCTTTGCCTGGACGTTGAGATAAGTGGAGTCATAGCATTGGCAACCATTCTTACAAGTCTGGGGAATATTAATTTAAAACTGCTTAACTTTAGAGTGAAGACATGCAATACCTCTGCACACCTAGCCATTCAAATGTTATAAAATGTCTTTGGTGGGTATATCAATTAGTTGGAAAATGATTTACTACAGTTTTGAACACCCCTACATTGCAATCAATCATCTCAGGGTAAAAACTTATTATTAAGTATTGAATAATTTATTCATTTTGTTGTTTCACAACTGTTATTTCATGTTTATTGATCATCTAAACATGATTCCAGGAAAATACAGTTTAACTCGGTTATAACATACTCGCTGGGCCAAAGAAAAAAGGTATGTTATAACCGAGGTATGTTATATCCATATAGCATACTAAGTATGTTACATACAAAATATGAAGAACGGGCCAAGAAAAATGGTATGTTGTAACCGAGTGTATGTTATAACCAAGTATGTTATAACCAAGTTTTACTGTAATTGATTTAGCTAACACTTTCTTATCAGAGAAGTCAACATTTTCCAAGTTCAAAGGAAAATCTACATTACTGTTGAGTAATCATTGAAAAAGTTATAATCTGACATTGCCAGAAATAGAAACCAGAGAGCAATATTTGAAGTTGAGTATATTGAGCAAGTAACCATGGTTATAATTCGTTTTTTCTGCTGCTTATGCCGAATGAAATGTTTTAGTCAAGATACATTTAATAACAATTAGGCCGTCAGTACAAAAACAATGCATTAAGTCACTGTGAAATTATTCAAGCTTTGACAGTTGAGAAAAAACAGTTTTACTGACTATACAGCCCTTACATACATTAAACAAAACTAAAGTCATACCTGGTTCAGTTCTACCCTGTGCTAATACAGAATCATATCCTGCAGGTGCTGCTTTCAGATGACTTTGATTTTCACGTACATGCATCTCCTTTCCAAGAACAACTTCATTTAAAAACATAATACCTTTCTTACCAACTCTACCAACTGTAAAATAATATGTATGAATTTAAAACATTGTAGCTATATATGAAAACTCTTCAAGTCATAGTTCCATATTTCTTTTTATAAATTATGATATGCATATTCTCATGTACCATAAATGGTATTACAAATGTGTGTAACATGCAAAACATAACAATGGAAATAAGAGTTTATGCTTTTTTGTGTCATCCTTGATGTATAATGTTGTTTGATATGGCTATTCGGTAATGCATTCATACTGTTATTGTAACGTGTATGTTATTATTGTAACATGTATGTTATGCATGCCAGATTGTAACATTATAAGTCAAAATAAATCTATCTATCTATAGTAAATCCATCTACTTTCTAACCCCCAAAATTCTAAATTGCTCCTATTGAAAATTGATTGTTAGCTTAAATTTTACACAAAAAAATGAATAAGCAGTAAACTAGGTCATTTAAAAAAATAATTTGTGCAGAGGATTCAGAATAAACAATAACAACTCACACATGGGCATTTTGGGACATAAAAATGTTAGTTATTTTATACATTATTTGAATCTTTGTTCATTTTTGGCTGCTGCAAGAATTTGATGAAAAACAAACAATTGTAGACGTTCTGAAGATCACATGACTAAATACCCTGATATTGGTGGTTAGATAAATAAATGTTTGTAGTAAGAAGGATTGTTGGGTTATGTTATAATAACTATAACATCGTAAAAAAATTACATACCATAACCGGCAGATTTAGAATTCTCTGAAGCAAAATAGATACCAGACCCAACACGTCCACCACTGTGAGGCATAATTCTTAAACCACTCTTTAATATAGCTGCAACCACGGCAACATTTGTACCGTGCCATAATAATTTACGATTACCAACTTTATCATGGACTTTGAATCTTGTATCCTACAAATAACATATATGATAGAATATTATGGTGCAATAAAAATACTTAAGATTAAAATCATAACAGAATAAGATACCCGAGTGACTGGTCTGTATCCAAGTTGGTAGCCCACCTGAATATTTAATCTAGTTTCCCAAAGAGGGTACAGGTTCACATCACACCTTGGTAGGATATACCCTTCCATGAAAGTTTGACAATAATGTAAATTTTCCGCCATTAATAAGTATATGAAAAGTTGCTGGCCTTGTGGAAGGGTAGGTTAGAACTGGTTATAAACAAGAGTTCAGGAAAGTGAGATTAAGTTTCTAAGAAGAAAACAAAAAGATGGTAAATAGCAAAAGTCTACATCAGTTTAATGATGGTTGAACATTCAATGATAATCAAAGTGCCACTAACGCTGTCAGACTTGGGGTTTTGTTTTGGGCTGTGTCGATATATCGAAAAACCGATTTGTACCGGTATTTTGCAGTTCGATACGGCTCGGTTATCGGTCTCGTGGCATATCGATACAAAGGGAAGCAACTCAAACGTAGAATTTGAAAAAAATAATAAAGAGTTTTCTCCCGTTGCTGTAGTTGCTGCGGAGCCCCTCTTGCCACTGACAGAGCAGGTCAAGCGCGAAATTACGTCCTACAAGAACCTGGGCAAACTCCCAATGACCTCTAATCTATTAGAGTTTTGGAAAAGTCATGACGACCTACCTTTTTTGTCCCACATGGCACAAACATACCTTTGTTTACAAGCAACGTGGGTTGCCACAGAATGTGTCTTTAGTACTTCTGGGGATATTGTGTTCGCAACTAGGTCATGCCTTAAATGCGAAGCAGTCAATAGCCTCGTGTTCTTAAAGAAAAACATGAACTGTCCAAAATAGTCATATGGAGATACTGTTGTTGTTTTTACAATTTCAGACATTTTTTACATTTACCCCCGTCTTAGAAGTAAGTTCCTGTAACTTCCTGACCATTCTTTTGATGTTTTGTTTCTTAATGATATATCATTAAACTGCATCAAAGAATATTAATGTGTTGTTTTATTATGAAATTATTTCCCCCTACATTGATTATAACAAGGATTTGAACTAAGTTAATATAAATTCTCAATGATCCAAAATGTTTACCAATGTATCGTATCGTCAATACGTATTGCGTATTGATTTGTGCGTATCGCAATACGTATTATATCGGTTTTTTCTGTATCGACCCAGCCCTAGTTTTGTTGGAGTATAAGGCTTTTATAAATATCAGTACTTATAATTAAGTTGACTTCAGATTATTTTACATACTTGTTATTAAAAAAATGAAAACAGGACTAATTTACCAGAGGGTGAATATGTCAGTAAAACAATTTTAGTACAAAAATGTATCAGAATATAGAGTCAATGTGATTATCACTTACCTCGCCATATCTGTTAACTTTCCACACTTCTTTAATTTTAGGTGTACCCCACCATGATGAACCTCCTGTATTGTTGGTATAGGTTTCTATGATCTAACAATATAACAACAATATTACATAGTAATATATTTAATAAAATATCTCTAAATGAGTGTTTGTCAAGAAATTGGATGCTGAGAAAATAAGCAAACTAGATTTTTCATCAAAGGCCATAACACTGCAACAAATCAATGGACTGTAGCCAAAATATGCACATGTCTGCTTGATATCTGGTTTATGAGTGCAATTTGAAACAAATCCATAAAAAAGGTGCTGAAAAATTGAGCAGACAGACCGATCAACAAGCTAACTCCTATTTACCCCACTAATTGTTTTGTGGGGGCATAATAATATTGATAAGAACTTTTCAATATAATTTGGTTTTTGTATTTATTGTAAGAGAAAGATATCAAAGATACAGTACCCACCAAAAGTTCGGAGACCAAAGAGATTAACAACAATTCTTGAATTTTGATGATTATTTTTATAGAATCATTTTTTTGGATATATTTAAGTATGATTTGTGATAATATGAGGGAGAATGGCCATAGAAATCATTTCATGATCACAATCACTCAATTAGTAGACTAGTGCACTACTGACTGAGCTAGTTGGGCAGACTAATCAGTCTTCAATATGAAGACAGAAATGTTAGTTTTAAAATAATGTTTACATAACTTGGGCTGCAACAGTATGATTTTATTTGCTTGATTTGATTTTTTTCATTTAATAGTATATTTTATTGTAAATGTACAGTAATACATTTATGTGAGCTTAAAACTAACTTATTTTGATAAATAAAATTGTTACTTAAATTGTTAACATTTACTTAACACCAGATCAATAAAGCAAATGAATTGTCATACTGATTTATTTATCACTAGTTTATCATTGTAACTAATAGTCTTAAATCCCTTTATCTTTTATAAATGTAGACAATATCAAAGGCTGGCATCTAATTGAAAACCCCAGGTTCCAAATTGAAATCAAATCGGCACCATCGAAATCAATTTACGATGTATCGAATAAAATGGCTGCATCCCAATATATTACTTACCTTGTATTCTGGTGATTTCTTATCAACATATTCTAAATTGCATTTTAATAAATCATAATTAACATCATATGGGTTAGGTAATACATTTCCAACCTGTAATATAGATAGATGGATATTAAATAGAAAGATATTACATATTCTCACTCGAACCAGTAGGATAAGGGACACACTACCTTAAAAAGTGCATACATCGTATCCAAATGATATTTTTGTATGTAAGTTTTAAACTAAAATCAATTGCATCCCTTGATTATTTAAAATGCTTTTTTTTCTCGACAAAACTTTGCTGAATAAAACCTTCCTCCAACATACCGGATAAATTATTGACACAAACTTAATATTCTCTACATATATTCATTGTCAAATGACGTCATATTAGAGATATATGACATCATCTTGGAGATGAAATAATGTCACGCTATAATCTGTGTAAAATACTTTCAATAAAATACAGAATTAAGCATAAAAGAAACAGACTATAAGTCAACTTTTGTTTATGACCTTTTTATTTTAACACATGAACTCAGAAAATGACATTGTCACTCGTGGCTAGCCTATACCACTCAAGAAAAAATGTTTTCTGAGCTCTCTAGGTGAAATAAAACTCTTACACCAAAGTTGACAAATATTCTCTCAGTCATATTCTATGGACTTTTGTCAATACAATATAAAATCATTCACACAAAATTATTAGTTGCCCTTAGATTTGTGACAGCGTCAAACTCTCTGAAGTAAAAATATTTGTATGACTTATTAAATGAGCTGTACATATTTTATCATGATGATGACTCTACTAAGCTATATCATGATTCATATTTAGATATATATGAAATAATGTCCTCACCTCAGCTTCCATTTTCTTGTCTTTTTCTTTCTGTAAACTTTGAGCTATTTCAATGTCCCCAAGTACCTATAAACATATAAAATACAAAACCATTATAAACAAATCATGTCTTTAATATAAATTTGACAGAAATTTTGAGATTATTTCAAGTATTTCTACAGCATTTATTGTCAAGATTTTTATTTAAAAAACATAATTTTTTATTCATACATGTAGTAAGTATACTTTGTCCTCTCTACAAAATATCAATGTATAATCTGTATCAGAGTAAAAGTGTATTAAACCTCTGCTACATGGATCCCCTCGTTCACCTTAGAACCAAAACGTCTGTGGGACAATGTTAGACTTCATTGATAAAATTCTAAATAAGTCAATCATGTTTGGTACCATTTGTCATCTGGTATAAATCAATGATCTGAGCTGGGATTTGCACCGGTGATCCAATAACATTAATAGTTAGCTGAGGTTCTACCAATTTGCAATAAATTCTAGTTTCAAGGCAATGGGGTACAAAATGTCATATTAACTTCTAAGCTAAATTTACCATCACCTAACTGGTCCTACATATCTCAGGTTTAACACAAAACAGTGGTAACTCAATATAAGAAAATAGTGAGTTACAACAGTTTTGAGCTAAACCCGAGACATAAGACTTTCCATAACTTGCTCGACATTGGGACATTATTCTGTAATGGCATAACAGAATCAATGTCCAAAATTAATGTAAAACAAGTTATGTCAGGTCTAATATATGTAGGACTATCAACTTACCAGTAACATATCCATCTTAGCTCTAAGTTGTTCAATAGTTTTAATAACAGGTGGTATTGTACGTCCAAAGTCATGTGGTATCACAGTATAAAACCTAGAAGTTAGTTCTGTTAGATTTCCTTTAGCTTTCTTATCAATAATCTTCTCTATCTCGTCCAATACTTCAAAACCTTTAGCTATCTGTCCTTTACTTAACTTTCCTAGAGGCATTTTCTTTACATCTACAATTTAACAGTAATATATTAATTTAGGAGTCTGTCTGGCTAAAGGTTAGGTACAACTTAAAACACTTGGACAAGTCCACTTGAAGTAGTCACTGAGAATAACTCAAAGACAGGACAACTCATCCAATAGAAATCTCAACTTGAAGTGGGGACAACTCTAACAGTAAACATCTCAATTTGATTTAGAAATACCTCAACCTGTAAGTAGAGGTGATTCAACCTGCTGACAACTCAATTGTGCCATGTGTTATTCCATGTGGTATTGTGCGTAAAGTTTGAACCCAACCTGACCTTTATGCAAGAATATTCATTACATTGAATACGAATGTAGTATTAATACTCGATTACACTGTGGCCTACACTGTGGCTATGAGGATTATGTGTTGAAATTTAACACATAAACATACTTCTATAATTTTACAATCGCTGCTGAAGTGTAGAATAGGCGTGGTAATGATTTTCGTCGGGATATGTGTAGCTGATTATTAGATGCAAATGAGAAAAGTCAGGTCGGGGTCAAACTGAACGCACTATACCTTTTATGTACATGTAGGTAGGCCAACTCAGCAAACCATCTTTGAACTCTTTCCTTCTTAAGTTTCCGCTTTCAGAAGGAGCTAACAATTTCACCCTATGAAGTGTAAAATTGATATTACGTTTCAAATTTTCAAAGACATGTATTTTCTGAAGCAGCAATGGATGGAATTACATACATCTGGATACAAATTCCACACCCTATCTTCTCCTGTGTAGCTATATCTAACATGTTAAACCTGTCCACGAAATTAGAGGGGGTTTCGTTGCCCGGGACAACCACTCTTTAGTTCAGGCAACCAAAAAATTTTTTCTGCGCAACCAAAACAACTTGCTGTAAAAATCAACTAGTTTGGGCAACCATTTTCATATTCTACTTTCGTATACTGTTAAACATACATAATCATAGAGTTAACTTACCTATATCAAACTTCTTCAATGTTTCTTTAAACATATCATTATCAAAGATAAGTTTAACAAGTTCTTGTGTTTTGTTATGTAGTTTACTATCAGCAGTCTTCTTACCACTGGTGGATGCTGAAACCTTTAATTTATATAAACACTATAACATAATTTAGACAAGATTCAGAATGTTTTAAGCATGATTAGGCAAGAAATGACAACCGTTTATCAATGAGACATATCCCTCATTTAAAATTCTGGGCAGCTTATTATAAAAAATACAACGATAAGTTAGCGATACAATATTATAGAGGAATTTTCGACAAAATATGGTCGTACAAACTTTGTTATATTCTGACCCCTGGCCCTTAACTGCTAGTATAGTACCAGACTATTGGTGGAATTCATCATCATCATCATGACATCATCATCATCATCATCATCATCTGTCTTTTGATCATCGTGCAGGTGTGGGGCATTATCCACATCAGTGGGCCTCCTTCTAGGTAGCTGGCTTGCTAAACGCATTGCATTTCTCACACCTGATCTCCAGGTGTCTCTCTCTTGAGAGTCAATCACACAGAGGTTCCATTCTCTGCGATCCCTCTCTGTCAACCGTTTCCATGTCAACTTGGGCCTTCCAGGTCTGCATGTACCAGTCCTGTAACCTGTACGGTACTAGCTGCATTGATAGCACCACTTGATCTCTGTATAATCACGGTGAAATAACAAAAAGAAACCTAAAACTCTTACCACTGGAGCATCTACCTCGTCCTCTTCATCTTCAGCCATATCTATCAATGTATATTTGCCTGGTTTAGGTGTAAATGATGCACGATCAGACCATGAATTCTTTGTTTTATCTTTAAATTTCTTCTCAAAATCTTTCACTGCTGCATCTTTACTCGTTGGTCCTTTTAGTGAATTAGCTCCCGACTCGCCCTAGAATATGAAACAATACTAAGTTACTGGCCATGTGTATATTGTTTGAGAATCAGGGGAGATAAAAGTGATCTGAAAATATCAGCTTCTTCTTTTACAGGTACTTTGTTCATACAGGGATCTAACGCAGGGTTATTTTATGGAAACTTCTCCATACCTTTACTTATGGAGAAAAATTGACACTACTGTCAAATTTTCATGGAAGGGTATAAACTCCCCAGGTGGGATTCCAACCTGAACTAGATTAAAAATCATGTATATTCCACAACTTTTATTGGTGCACATGAAACAGTTTTTATGTTGATTTACTATACTAAAGAAATAATTTATAAAACTATTACAGTACATTAAAGTTTTCCTGATCAGTTCAATATTTAAGTCCCAAGTAGCCAATAAGTAATTATTTTGATTTCAGAAATATAGACATTTCAACAGATATAAGGCAGCAAAAGTTATATGTACACAGCTTCACCTATTTTGTTTCAGAAATTATTTAGCCTAGCATATATCATTTTTGATTTCATATGATTAAAAACTTATCAGCAAATGCCATTCGATTAGCTTCTAGAACAGTTCTCTTCTGTTGGGTTTGTGAATCAAACAAGTGTTTGGCTCTAGCAGAATGAAACTTTCTGAAGGAAGAGAATATACTTGACATTGTAGATGAGAAGTGTTTTTCATTATTGTTTAACATCTAATTTTTATACACTTTTGGTGGATCGGATCAGTGCTGGCTGCTTTGCATAGCAGATAATATATCTAGCTTCTAGCTGTGGAAAAAAGTCCATTCAATTTACAACAGATATGTTTTGGTATGATGACAAGAGGTACTTAACCAGCTCAGATAAGCTTGATGCATTGAAGTGATAGAGTTTACCCTATGATATACATTGTACATTGAGAAACGTTCAAAGAATGAAGGTCAACAGGTGTGAATATATTGTTATGTAACACAATTATAAATACATGTACTTACAACTCTACCCCAACGATTCCAACAATAAAATGCATTGGCACCAGTTTTTAATACTTGTATAACATAATATTTATTATTATTATGTCCAATGTTTGTTTGATTCAACATGCAATCATAGTCTTCTTCTACCTACAAACAAAAATATATTTTATAGAGTCTGTTGGGTAAAGAAAATAGTCATGTCGCTCTTTTAAAAGTTTTGCTTGCATAAGCCTTTAGTTCTAAGCAATATTTTTGCTTCCAGCTAGGAAACTAAGATGGTGGCTCTCAAACACTATAATTTTACTATAAACATCAGTTCAATGTCATGATGGAATCAAGGCATAGATACAATATATAAAGCAAAACATATTTTCTTGAAAAAATATATACATACATGTATTAAATGCATGCAGCCATTTTGAATGACAGTGTTGTTTAAAAACAATGTACACAATGTATTGAGCTACATTTAGCAAGGTAAGTATGTAGCTAGGCATACATTGTACCTAACATAATTCTAGGTTAAATTGTAGCAAGACCTTGCATTGAAAATTAAAAAATTCAGCTTAGGGGCATAGTATACCGGTATGCACATACTGGGTTCAAAGTGTCTTTGTAAAATGCTTGGTGTAGAAATGTCTAGGGGTTAAAAATCTAAATGTCTTGCTTCGGGAAATTACTAGCATGTGCTAGGTAGAAATAGTCTAGCACAATGGGCAACTGGCTCATGTCCACATAATAAATTTATATATACCGGTATATGTTGCTTAAGTTACCAGTGTCCTTAGTTCTTTCTTTTGTTTGTATTACACACTGAGGAAAAAAGGAATTTCAAAGTCTTAATAACATATATTGTAGGGATTTAACTACATGTATCTAAGATGGTTTCAACAATTAGTTTAAAATAATATTCCTGATAGAAATTATCCTGGTCAGAATTGACAGCATTGTATGACATCTAAATAGTAGTGTTTTCACGTGCTGATTTTTTTGTTGTCATTTTATGCCAGCATATAGGTGAACTATAATAAATGTGCATGCAACTTTAAACCTGCGGTCACTAAATCGTTCTAAAAATGATCCTATTTATCTTCAGCTTACCAGGCATCAAAGTCAAAAATTATCTTTCAGATAAAATAAATTATTCCAATACTAACTTTGTAACCCTTGGAAACAAATTCAGTGCTTCAGCACTTTGATTTTTAATTTTGACAAACCTAGCAGGTTTTTTTTTCAGTATATGAGTAAGAGGTCTGGGGCCTTTCTTTATGTAGAACATTTTGGGAAATTTTATCACAATTTCATAGATAGGGCCACAACAAATTGATCATAATATGTTCTATGGATTCGCTCGCACCTTAATTTTGACGGTTTTTACAAAAAAAAAATTTTATTTCCTCGCTCGCTCATAAAAATTTGGTCAAACCGCTATATAAAGCAACTGAATTAAGATTTTTTTAAAAAAAATTTCTTCGCTCGCTCGCCCCATTTTTTTCTAGAAAAATCCGTAGAACATATCATCAACTTGTTGTGGCCTAGGAGAACAAAAAATGCAAGGTTAACTCCAAATTTTGGAAAAACTGCATGATTTTAAAGAAATTTCAGGAGGGGAAGCCCCTATTAACGGCCATTTTTATAAAAGGACAAAAAGGCCTGCCTTAAGCATATAACATAAGTGAAATATTTACCTCAGCTGTAGACAGAGGACAATGTTGATCTTTCTTATGAGATGTCTTACCACCAGATTTTTTGTCAATTGCTTTCAACATGGTTGCTGCATCCTTCAGAGTGGCAGGAGCTGCTGGGGGTTCTTCTGTCTTTGCTTTCTTGCCCCCTTTAGCGGTCTTTGCAGGTGCTTTACGTTTTGGTGGCATAATTGACTGTCTATCACCTGATAATGAAATAGAGTAAATAAAGTAACTGAATTTTATAGTCTTAGTTTAATGCTAACACATGATTACACACTTCACAGCTATTTCCCATGACCCAGTCATCCTGCAAATGGTATCTATTTAGCTATCTCTTAGGGGATTAGTACAGCCAACATATTGGCACAACAGAATTATAATACCCACATAGGTTCCAATTTACATTGGAATGAAGCAAGCGCAGGTAAATTTCTTGCTCAAGGAAATTAGCAGTGCTCCTGGTGGGATTTGAACCCAAGATTTTTTAAGCCTAAGCACGAGTCCTTCCTCTGTACTACTATCATACATATAATATGAACCTATGGTCAGTTATAAACTAAGACAGTTAACTTTATAAATAGTCTTCTGTAATAGGTGAAGGAAAAGTTAACAACTGATGTGGGACTCAAACCCACAACCTCCTCCTTGCAAGCCAGATGCAGGCCAGATGCTCTGCCAATTGAGATTATGAATATAACTAACAATTTGAATACATATTCAATAAGCACAGCCCTGATATACAACAGATGATAAGTTGACCTATGTCTATAGACAATTACACATAATATGTTTTTACCACTTGACCATGGCATATAACCCTTATTGAAGAATTATTGCATGAAACTTCACACCATTTTTCATAATTCATAAATAGAATTGAACAAAAGGCTTGCATAATGTAATTTATTTATTCAAACTGGATTTAACGCCATATCAACACAATTCTTTAGGTTAATTTATAACACCCAGCACACCTAACCTAAGATTTCCTGGACCCTTGTCTATAACAAGTACTCACCTACCCTTTCACAAGGCCAGAAATTTCTTCATTTTCCTTAGAAATGGAGGAAAATTGAAATTATTGTCGAATTTTTTATGGAAGGGTATAACCTCCCTGGGTGGGATTCAAACTCCAGACGCACTACCAACAGTGCTACCTACCTGGGTTGTATAATGTAAACATACAATTTATCAATATAGACTACAGTAGTCATGACACACTTTGATAAGATGACATTAGTATGAACTTCTTAATAAATTATCCTGATAACAAATTGGTCAGTTATAACAATACTTGTTAAGTTGTTTAATTTATTATAGGAAAACTAAGGGAGATAACTACATAACAAATCATAGAATTATATACATTATCATTCTTTGATTTGTAACCTGGTAAGTTGGTAACCCAGGTCGATAGGGCAGTTGGTAGTGCACCAGGATTTAGAATCTCGTGCCCGAGGGGGTGCGGGTTCGAATTCTACCCGGGGAGGTTATACCCTTCCATGAAAATTTGACAATAATGTCGATTTTCCACCATTGATTAGATAATATGGAGAAGTTTCCAGCCTTGTGGAAGGGTAGGTGAGTACTGGTCATAGACAATGGTCCAGGAAAGCTAGGTTAGGTGCGCTGGACGCCGTTAAATGACCTAAATTGTGTTGACACGGCGTTAACTCCAATAAATAAATAGCAACATGGTACCAAACCAAAGTTTTTTTACACAGCTTTCAATCCCACTTGCATTCGTTTAGAGAGACAAACGAGTGTAAAATCATTTGACCAACATGTATGCATTTTGGCAGAGATTTTTATGGCTAATTTACATAAATAACAATTATAAATCTTATCTATTTATACTGGGTTTAACGCAGTGTCAACACAAGTTTTTAGGTTATTTTACAGCATCCATTTCACCTAACTTAGCTTTCCTGGGCCCTAGTCTATAACCAGTGTGTTTGTGTTTAACACATTCTCGTACCCAGAGGCTATCAAGATTCTCGATACTAGGGATATGAGAATGGTTTAACATAGATCACTTGTGTTTAACACACAGGTGACAGACCCAAATTTTCCTTATTATAGTATATATAGAGAAAATTTGGGTCTGTCACCTGTGGTTTAACATACGTCTAATGGTTATGTAGTTTTTATTTTTAATATGTTGCCTTATTCTGCTAACAATGTAAAATAATCAGGGGCGGATCCAGGATATTTTTCTAGGGGGGGGTCCAGACTTTTTCTAGGGGGGGGGGGGGTCTGAACTTTCGAACCACAACTATATCATACACTTTTTGCAGAGTTATGCAAAATATTATTATTAATAATAAAAACTACATTTTTAACCATTGAATCTGTGTTAAGCACCAAGAAAATTTACTTCATGCTACTTAAAAATGACCTACAGTCAAGAAATACACATATGGACAGGTACATTTTGGAAATTCTAGGGGGTCCGAACCCCCCTGACCCCCCTCCCTGCTGGATCCGCCTTTGATAATAATGTTGTTAGTGGTTCGAAAGTTAGGACCCCCCCTAGAAAAGTTTGGACCCCCCTAGATAAAACCCTGGACCCGTCTCTGTAATAACATACATTGTTTCTTGTATGTTAACTTACATAGGCGGATCCAAGTGGGGGGCGGACCCGGTGTACGCCCCCCCCCTAAAATTGCCCGAGCAAAGGTTTTTTCTATCATAAAATATAATATTTATAGGAAAATATAAAAAAAATGTCAAAAATTTTCGCACGCTATGCGTGCAATTGAAACTACACTAATATATATATATAATTATATACATAACATACAATGGTCCAAGGACTAAGGATTTGTAAGATTTTAACATGATCCAAGGGCTGTAAGAAATTATATGATTTATATCTAGAATCTTATATCGTATACCCTGGGAAAGGATAGTTTAGGTTCTGTAAATGTGCATGAACTCCTTAGAAATGAGCTTAAGGGGTCGCAGCACCCCTGAATCCCTGATCAAGGCTTTGTCCAGGACTCATAGTGGGCCCTTGGATACGGCCCCTACAAACTGATGGTTTGCTTGTTCATTCCCCCCCCCCCCCCCGTAACTTGAATTTTCCGTCCCCCGTAACTGGAAATCCTGGATCCGCCTATGATTTGGGGTCGCACGATTTACCGCATACTCCAAATACTTACCGCATACTCGCCTTATTTACCGCACACTCGTTAAAAAAAACAAAACACTCCTAAAATACTGTCTAAATTCCTATAAAATAGTCATTAGATACTTATATATTTATGATACACTGGTGTAAGTATCTATTGACACATATAATATAGATATTTGTTCGAAATGTCGTCTTGTATTAATAAAATTGAGATGAAACTCATGAAAGCAACTCGAAGTGTCGTATTTTCGAGTAAATGAGAAACAAATTCTTATAAAGGTTTTAATAGGTATTTAAACTATCGTCATTGATCGAAATTTATTATCACTTTTTATACAACTTTTGCTCGAAGTATTGACTTCAATTGATAAAAATTGTTTCAAAATAACGAACTCTCTCGTTAATTCGCGTAACAGAGAAACAAACTCTCACTAATACTTCCAAAATACTCCCACAATGATACTAAAATATTCATGACGCACTTCGATATTTCAGATAGAGTTGTTAAGATATCAATTTATACCCACTTTGTGATTTTTACATGGAATGTTGACTTTAATGGGCGAACTTTGTCTCAAAATAACGCACACTGTAATATTTTCGCGTAGAAGATATACTTCAATCTAACAATTTTTCCCTTGATTCTTATTCAATGAATCTAAGATGTTTTTATAAAATTCGTTTGAACATTTATATAACATATAATGTAATATTTGTTCGTCATATTTACTTAAATGTCAAGTTTCGCTCAAAATAAGGAACACTGTCGCACGCTTGCGAAAACATAATAAATATCCTGAGATACTCCATTGATTCGAATACGAAGAAGGTTAAATACTATTATAACATATGTATAGGTATTAACTAATACTTCTTTTAGATATATAGACTATAAATCTCTATCTTATTATCAAAATAACACATATTGCCAGATGAAAGTTTTTGCGTAAATCTCGATTATTCTCTCCGTGCTTATAAAATTAACTCCGCCCTAGTCACATGACCAGCTGAAGGCCCGCCCCTCTTAATTTGTTATTCGTTATATTAAATGAAAGTTGTCCTAAAATAAAAAAACATCTCCGCATTTTCGCGTATAGAATACAAAAAATATTTGTGCAAATATTCCGACACACTCTCTTTTTTTTGAAAAAAAAAAACCCATAAATATTCATAAAACACTTGCTTAAGTACTCATAAAAACTTTAAATATAATTTTTGATCGAAAATTTGATCAAATTTCTCTATTGAAAAAAACTCTGCATATTCGCGTAAAATAGAAACAATCCTGTAACACTCTCTAAATTCGTTAAAAAATAGTCATTAAATACCTAAATATTTACGGCACACTTGGGAAAGTATCTATTGACACATAAATAAATAATGTTTGTTCGAAATGTCGTCTTTTATTATTAAAATTGGTCTAAAAACGACACTGAGTGTCGTATTTTCGCGTGAATGAGAAATAACTTATTTCTAATACGCTCAAATACCTCCATAGTTATTATACAATGATACTTAAATATCCATGATTCCTTCGTGTAAGCATTTATTATCACTTTTTATACAAATTTTGCTCGAAATATTGACTGTAATTAATATAATTAGTCTCAAAATAACGAACACTCTCTCAAAATATCGAACACCTCCGTATTTTTAAGTAAATGAGAAACACGTTTTGCAAATATTACCGCACACTTTCTTATTTCACAAAGAAAAACACATATATATTCATAACACATTTGCTTAAGTATTCATATACACTTTTAATATAATTTTTGATCGAAAATTTGACTGAAATTGATAAAATTTGTCTATTAAAAATACTCCGCATATCGCGTAAAAAGAAACACTTCTGTAACACTCTTTAAATTCACATAAAAGATGTTCATTAAGTACCTAAATATTTACGGTACACTTGGGACAGTATCTATTGACAAAAAAAAATAATGTTGGTTCGAAATGTCGTCTTTTATTAATAAAATTGGTCTAAAAACATCACCAAGTGTCGTATTTTCGCGTAAATGAGAAATTACTTATTTCTAATACGCACAAATACTTTCATAGTTATTATACAATGATACTTTAATATCCATGATTCCTTCGTGAAAGCATTTATTATCACTTTTTATACAAATTTTGCATGAAATATTGACATAAATTGATAAAAATTGTCCCAAAATAACGAACTCTCACGTTAATTTGCGTAACAGAAAACAAACTCTCACTAATACTTCTAAAATATTCCCCCAATGATACTAAATTATTCATGACGCACCCCTTCATGAAATCATAGATATTTTATCAATTCGAATGAACATTATTATAACATATAATGTAATATTTGTTCGTCATATTTACTTAAATGTCAAGTTTCGCTCAAAATAAGGAACTCTGTCGAAAGCTTGCAGAACATAATCAAATATTCTGAGATACTCCATTGATTCGAATACGAAGAAGGTTAAATACTATTATAATATATGTATAGGTATTAACTAATACTTTTATTTTTTTTAGATATATAGACTATAAATCTCTATCTTATTATCAAATAACACATATTGCCATATGAAAGTTTTTGCGTAAATCTCGATTATTCTCTCCGTGCTTATATAATTAACTCCGCCCATGTCACATGACCAGCTGAAGGCCCGCCCCTCTTAATTTGTTATTAGTAATATAAATGAAAGTTGTCCTAAAATAACGACCATCTCCGTATTTTCGCGTAAAAAATATTTTTGCAAATATTCCGACACACTCTCTCTTTAAAAAAAACCCATAGATATTCATAGAACACTTGTTTAAGTATTCACAAATACTTTTAATATAGTTTTTGATCGAAAATTTGACTTAAATTGATTAAATTTGTCTATTAAAAATACTCCGCATATTCGCGTAAAAATAGAAACACTCCTGTAATACTCTCTAAATTCGTATAAAAATAGTCATTTAATACCTTAATATTTACGGTACACTTGGGAAAGTATCTATTGACACATAAAACAATAATGTTTGTTCGAAATGTCGTCTTTTATTATTAAAATTGGTCTAAAAACAACACTCGGTGTCGTATTTTCGCGTAAATGAGAAATAACTTGTTTCTAATACGCTCAAATACTTCCATAGTTATTATACATTGATACTTTAATATCCATGATTCCCTTGTGTAAGCATTTATTATCACTTTCATACAAACTTTGTTCGAAAAATTGACTTTAATTAATATAATTAGTCTCAAAATAACGAACACTCTCTCAAAATATCGAACACCTCCGTATTTTTAAGTAAATGAGATACACGTTTTGCAAATATTACCGCACACTTTCTTATTTCACAAAGAAAAACACATATATATTCATAACACATTTGCTTAAGTATTCATATACACTTTTAATATAATTTTTGATCGAAAATTTGACTTAAATTGATAAAATTTGTCTATTAAAAATACTCCGCATATCGCGTAAAAAGAAACACTCCTGTAATACTCTCTAAATTCGTATAAAAAATGTTCATTTAATTTCTTAATATTTACGGTACACTAGGGAAAGTATCTATTGACACACAAAAAATAATGTTTGTTCGAAATGTCGTCTTTTATTATTAAAATTGGTCTAAAAACGACACTCAGTGTCGTATATTCGCGTAAATGAGAAATAACTTCTTTTTAATACGCGCAAATACATTGTACTTCCATAGTTATTATACAATGATATTTTAATATCCATTTTTCCCCCGTGTAAGCATTTATTTTCACTTTTAATACAAATTTTGCTCGAAATATTGACTTCAATTAATAAAATTTGTCTCAAAATAACGAACACTCTCTCAAAATATCGAACACCTCCCAATTATTAAGTAAATGAGATACACGTTTTGCAAATATTACCGCACACTTTCTTATTTCACAAAGAAAAACACGTAGATATTCCTATCATATTTGCTTAAGTATTCATAGACACTTTTGATATAATTTTTGATCGAAAATTTGACTTAAATTGATAAAATTTGTCTATTAAAAATACTCCGCATATTTGCGCAAAATAGAAACACTCCTGTAATACTCTCTAAATTCGTATAAAAATGTTTATTAAATACCTAAATATTTACGGAACACTTAGGAAAGTATCTTTCGACACATAAATTATATAACAAGAATTAAAAATTACTAAAATTAATCTTAAAACAACACCCAGTGTCGTATTTTCGTGTAAAGCCTATTTCACATCACACTTGCGGCAGCCGTACGACAACATTTTCTGAAAAATCGCATAACTTCGTACGAACGCCGCAAGACAGTCGTGCGTTTTTTCAGGTGATCGCATCGTCGTAGACGTCGCAAGTCAAATTTTCAACATGTTTAATTTTCTTGCGATCTCTATGCGATTTTTTGACCCGCAGGACAGTCGTGAGGCTGCCGTACGACAGTCGTACGTCATTCTTGAGACAGTCGCACGTCAGTTATATAACTTTTTTCGTACGTTTGTCTCGATAAGATCGTGCGACAGCCGTACGGGCATCTTGCGACGCCCTCATTTCGGTCAAGGTTTGTCGTGAGTCTGCTGCGAAACGTACGAAGAACGTAAGAACAACGTACGACAGTCTCACGGCTGCCTTGCGAAAAGTAAGAACCAACACTATCCAGTCTATAAATAGCATTCGTATTGTTCGCGCCAAAAACGTCATTCAGTCTTTTAGTTAGTTTAAATATATTTATTCTCAGAATATCACAAAATTACTAGAATATACAAAATTTACAAATATTCAAATTAGATATTCCTTGAAAGGATTAGAACGAAAGAAAATTCTTATGTAGTTCTTCTCCTTGTATAAATAATTAAACACTTTTCATGGTTTAGACTGTTTAAAATCTGAGAAAATGAAAAATGAACATTGGAAAACATCAAACAGTAAAAAGATATGGAGGGGTGAGAAGAAGTAGTGACTAATTCTATTTGATCACTAAAAGAATCTGTTTGTTTTTGCTATGTGTAACTGGACATAATGGGATATTTTTGAGTTGTCATTGTCTGTAAGATTAAGGTCGCCAAATAGTTGATTATCCATGGTTAAATTATATTCTTGGAGATTTGTAAAGAGTTCATGCCGGAAAAGTGTGTATCTTCTGCATTCAAAGAAAAAATGATAATTTGATTCAATATGGCCACATTCGCATAAAGGGGAAGGAGTGATGTTTCTCATAAACGGATGATAATTTAATGAACAGCATTTCATACGAAGACGTGCGTGGAGGATATGAAGCCTTCTGTCCTTAGATACTGTAATATGTTGGTGTTTTATTTTTGTTTCGAGTAAGCGCCGATTCAGTCTTTTGATTACGAAGAGGAAGGTATTAATTCATTATGCCACCAAAATGGAAGGGAAAGGGGAAGGTTACTACCGTTGTTACACCACCGGTTCAGACTCTTGAAAGAGCGTGTAATATTGGCCGAATAAACGACGTCGCTCGAGCCATGGCTTCACCAACCAACGTCTTTGTCTGGATCTTTCTAAATGACGACTGTGGATCAGAAGAATTACAATTTCGTCTTCCTGATCTTCAGCAGTAAGTGCTGCAATGTGCAATTTATTTGCCAAGTTAGTCATGACTCTGTCAAGACCTGCTGTGAGACGAAACCTTTCCCGTGCAGACCCAATATTTATACCAAAATTAAACAAGAGGAGATAACCCATTCTTTTCGATACACATAATCAATGCTTGATACACATATACAATGCTTGATAAACATAATCAATGACTTATAAACATAATCCATGCTTGATACACATAATCAACGCTTAAAGCAGAAAATAATGTTTATAAACATAAACAATGATTGATACAATAAACAATGATGGATAAACACAAACAATGATTGATACAAATAAACAAATAGTGATACAAATAAACAATTTGTGATAAACATAAACTATGGTTGATACACATAAACAAATGTTGATACACATAAATAATGGTTTTTAACCCTGACAATATATAATACACATAAGACATATACACAAGTTAAAGTACACATAATAACAACAAAAAAGCAAATGTGACATATACGGGTAAAACAGATTAACAACAATAAGACATTTTATAACAGACACCTACATACACAATTTGACTTGACTTTCACATGGAAAGATCGAAATTCTGCCAATTACGACTTTGTGCAACTAAGATACATACACAAGTGTATACATAATACACATAATAAAAAGAAAAAACAATGTGATAAACACTTGAAAACAGATTAACAACATAAGACATTTCATTAACTGATACATTCATACACAAGTCGTCGTGCCTTACACAAGGTGAGATCGATGATCTCCCATTCCGACTATGTGAAATGAATACATATACACAAGTTCGAAAAACACGATTTTTGGAGGACATATCAATGGGACAATACATTAGAACAACATAGATACAAATAAAGGACATGCTTTAAACTACATGTTTACACAGAAGTCGTCGAGCCTTACACAACATGAGTTCGAAGATCTCCAAAGTCCGACTGTGTGTATTGAAGACATATACACAAGTTGAAAAATGCATAATTAACAACAATTACAGATTTTTATACAAATCATTGAGCCACAAATTTACATGAAGATGACGTGCAAATAACTGACATCTACAAACACAAGTCGACATGACTTTCACATGGTTGGATGGAAATTCCGACATTCCGACTTTGTGTTACTAAGACATATACACAAGTTAAAGTACGCTTAATAAAAAGAAAAAACAAAAACCAAACCAATGTGATATACACTTGAAAACATATTAACACATAAGACATTTCATTAACCGATATATTCATACACAAGTCGTCGTGCCTTACACAAGGTGAGATCGATGATCTCCCATTCCGACTATGTGAAATGAATACATATACACAAGTTCGAAAAACATGATTTTAGGAGGACATATCAATGGGACGATACATTAGAACAACATAGATACATATAAAGGACCTGCTTTAAACTACATGTTTACACAGAAGTCGTCGAGCCTTAAACAACATGAGTTCGAAGATCTTCCAAGTCCGACTGTGTGTATTGAAGACATATACACAAGTTGAAAAATGCATAATTAATAACAATTACAAGATTTTTATACAAATCATTGAGCCACAAATTTACATGAAGATGACGTGCAAATAACTGACATCTACAAACACAAGTCGACATGACTTTTACATGGTAGGATGGAAATTCTGACATACCGACTTTGTGCAACAAAGACATATACACAAATTAAAGTACACATGATCAAAAGAAAAACAAAAAAATCCAATGTGATATACACTTGAAAACAGATTAACAACATAAGACATTTCATTAACTGATACATTCATACACAAGTCGTCGTGCCTTACACAAGGTGAGATCGATGATCTCCCAATCCGACTATGTGAAATGAATACATATACACAAGTTCGAAAGACATGATTTTAGGAGGACATATCAATGGTACAATACATTTGAACAATTTTGTCATTCTGGGTAAGTTTTTTTCTCTAACTATACTTCATCTTTAACATACTGTGATCGAGTATTGGCATCCGAAGTCTACTTTCGGTTTCGATCTACTTTCACTTTGAAATACAACAAATAACATGAAATATTTGCATTTATTTGAAAAAATCTTGTTCATTAGAGGTGTTTGATTAATGTCTATTTTCTTTGCAGTCAAAAGCAGTGTAACTTTTGATATAGGGGCTTTAAGCGTAAACTATAAATGTTTTTAAATTCTGCGTGTTGCGAAGTTAAGCAAAAGAATTTATGTTTTAAACATTTTGTATACAACATACGGGTAGTTAATTTGGCTCTATAGGCCGAGGAGTTTCGAATGTATCGTTATGTAACGTTCTGTAACGTTCGCGATAACTGAACTCAGCCCAGCTGGGAGTTTAGTTACCCGGAACGTTACAGAACGTTCCGCAACGGTACATTCGGAACTCATCGGCCATTTGTTGCGAATATTCTCTGACATATTTAGACGCTATTATGATATTTATTTATTTATTTTATTTATTTATTGGAGTTAACGCCGTATCAACACAATTTAGGTCATTTCACGGCGTCCAGCGCACCTAACCTAGCTTTCCTGGACCATTGTCTATAACCAGTACTCACCTACCCTTCCACGAGGCCGGAAACTTCTCAAAATTATCTAATCATTGGAGGAAAATCGACATCATTGTCAAATTTTCATGGAAGGGTATAACCTCCCCGGGTGGGATTCGAACCCGCACCCCCTCGGGCACGAGTATCCAAATCCTGGCGCGCTACCAACTGCGCTATCGACCCGGGTTATTCTATTATGAAATTACCGGTAATAAAGTAAAGAAATTCATGGCCGAGGGGTTCCGAATGTATCGTTTTGTAACGTTCTATAACGTTCTCGGTAACGGAACACATAAGACATCGGTCATTCCCTGCGATTAATCTAATCTAGCAAACAGATTTACGATCGTTAAGACAATGAGTGATGTTTCAAAATTTTAGTTCGATTTAATGTGCGGCGTCAATGCCAATTTTCGAGCGTATTGCATATAAATAGTATTATAAGCATTATACTTCTGCTGAAAGTAACCTTATGTCAAATACTTATTTTTCATTGGGAAATGTCTTTTGCGAGTCGAGTTAACGGTTTGAATTCGTTGTTTTTCTGAGTCATATCAAAATAATTTTGAAAACGCTGTTTGTAAATTTTGTTCCCGGAATGAATTATGCAAACCCCCGATGATTTGAATAGTCGTCAAAACGCTCCTGAGATGATCTACAGAAATAGAAATTCAGTGGGGACTTGCCCTAGAACTTTGCCAAAACATCAAGAAGCCCTTGCTACGCCCCTGTATGAATACGCAACAATTAGCATATTTATAAGATCGTGAGATTTAACGAGTTTATTGTGCATTCACAATATTAAGAATATTGAAACTAAAGGATTGCTTTGACGAGTACATGTATATGTACATTTTGCTTGAGCGAATTTTTAATTTGTTATAACATAATAAGTGAAAATATAATTGATTACAAGCTGAAACTATATTGATTTTTTTTTTTTTTATAAAACTCTACCCGTTTCTTCATGGTCTTCAAGAGGTTTCAAAAAATATGACGTTGTTAACATGGTAACGTCTTTATGACGTCATGACGTTGAAATTAAAGGGGCGACACTCTAGGTGACGTCAAAATATTTTGACGTCACATAGAGTTACTAGACATACGCTAATAACTTTAAAATATTTAAAACAAATATTAAAACACCGGTTTAGATAGCTTTGAACGGAATCTATAATATGTCTTGTTTCGGGATGATAAGCATGTTTCATCACTATAACACTGGTACCATAGTGAAATAATAATAATATTTTTTATATTTCAGATATGTATTCATGATTCTTGGTGGAAATGACATCCACTCTGACTCATCACCAGCAACGATTGCTGAGAATTTGATAGGAATCATTAAAGAAATGAAATGGTGTGGCACAGAAAGGGTGTTTTTCCTGTCAATATGTCAGAGAGGTAATATACTGTTTATATATATAATCATATGCAATTGATAGCAGATTTTCACTTTACGCAGTATGTTACAGGAAGCTGAAAGCGTGGATAAAATCAAAACAAATATGATATGCCATATTAGTAAAAGTTGGTACAAATTCATTTCAGAGACACCAGGAAGTAGAAGCAAAAAGTGTTACGTTAATGTTGGATATCGAATCTAAAGCTTAGTTTTGAGCTATCACAAGCTATTGATAATACGCCTTTATGAACCAAAACTTGAATTGAATTTTCAGTATACGTTTGTTCAGTACGATGATCTTGTGATCGGAACAACCACCCACTTAAAATTCATCTGACCCTTAAATTCACTTTGTTATTATAATTCTGTTAATTATGCAACGTTTGTGAAAGAAATTTATAAGATATGCGTGTTATTTCCAGCTGACTTTATTATGCATTATCTTAAAGACTGTGGTAACAGTAAAGCCATTCCATCCCGGAATTTTTAAATGCGTCAATAGGTTATTGATATCTTAATTTAAAAAAAAAATTGTATTTCCTTTTTACTAACAAATATGATGTGTCGTTATTAACATAACTGCGCCATTTATAAAATTAAACTTTACGTGCAATAAACGATAGTCACGTTGTATTAACTAAAATCATTAAACTGAAATTATAAAACTAAAAGATTGTGAATAGAGATTCATGCCATAAGTAATTCAGACTTATGTTTCATTTTACGATGCTGTTTTCCCATAGAATATATTTACTGCATTGTTTATTATCGTAAAACATTGTGTTATTTTGTGAAATTACTTCAGTTTGTCAAACACGAGTTAGCGCTTAGCATAATACCGACCGTAACCTGACTAGACTAGAATGAGAAAGTAGACAAATTAGCGATGTGCGTATTTTTTTTAACTTCTTATGGTGTCAGTGTGCTATTATCCGACGTTTTTCTTTGCATACTAAACACGCACATGTTCATCCTTTCATAAAAAACCCATACAACCGATTCGATAGAGCAGTTGGCATAGCGTCGGGATAGTGAATCAAGTGCATGGAATGAGTCTGGGTTCGAATCTCACACGGAGCCGGGAAGAAATACCTTTCCAAGAAAGTTTGGCATTTATGTCAATTTTCTGTCAGCGATTTTTAGATACAATACTAATTAAGATGAACTGTTTTTGTTATATGACTGTAAGATGTTCTTAGCGCAATACGGGTAGCATAATCTTCATAACTTACATACATAATAAAACTCATTCCATCATTGTTGAAATGATATCATGTCATATTTCGTTATAGGTAAATTCAGAGACAGATATCTGACTGAAGATATCTTCAAAAAGATGAAGAATTCCATGAATGAAAGGATGAAGAAAAAGTTAAGTGAGGATTTTGTTGATGGGAGGGAGATGAAGTATCCCACACATATATCAACGGATGGGGTACATCTAAACAACCAAGGGAACAAAAAGCTTAAGAGACTTGTGATGAGAACGTTTAAGAAGACAGTTTAGACAGTAGATGCAATGGAAGTGTAAAAGACATGTGTGTGTGTGAGTGAGTTAGACAAAGAGAATGTGATGTGTGGGAGAGGGTAAGAGTGGACAGTGAGAGATAGTGTACAGAGAGGGGGCGATTGGGGTCGAGTGAGGGGGGAGAAAGAGATATTTCATTGTGTTATTGTATGGTTTGTTAATATGTATATTGTAATAAAATGTAGAGACAAGAAACTTTTATTTTATTTTATTGTATCAATCCCTGACTGAATGAAATAATAACTCAAGTTAGTATTTTATTGTATAAAGAATACGTTAATGACCATACGTGTGTATATATCTGATGCCTGAGAATGACTAAAATAATTGCAATCTCAGACGAAATATTCATTAGCATGGCACTATATAACTGGATATAACATACGTAATTGACGATGTTAAGGAGGTTATTGTTACCGGTGTTCTCACTTGATTTATGGCACTAAGCAGGCGTCACTTATACTTTAACATTTCCTTTATTAAAGCGATCCAATGTTGCAGTCATGTCTGGTTCCAAAAACTTTACGATGACATTTTATTACTTCTACATCACATATCGTTCAGTTGTTTATATCTTGATCTTATCTGATCATAAATCACATAGCACATGTGTATTATTTTCGGTAGCGGTGGACTCCCTGCCGAGATTAGGATCCACTCCTGTAGCGAGTGTATCTATTTGTAGATAACATGCAAATATAGGGGTCCAACGTAGGGAACATTTATGACGGCAACCCCTGTGGTTTTGAAATCATAGGCTAACACATGTATTAGTATGCATAAGAATCAAATCTGTCCATTTATGCCGATATTTTAAACAAAAATAAAGTAAATTTACTCTCAATTAGGGGGCGGGGCTTCAAATTGGTAGGTGGCGCAAATTGGTCATGTGACTTAGGCGGAGTTTAAGAATATAATGGAGATATACGCAAAACCTTACATTCGGTTATGTGTGTTATTTTAAGAATAATTAGTAATTAAACATTTCTATTAAAAAAAATATTAGTCTATACTTAAACAATTGTAATATTGTAATATTACTATCTAACCTCCTACGTATTACTATTAGAATCAAGGGAGTATTTCAGAGAATTTTATTTTCTTTTTGCAATCGTACGACCGCGTTCGTTATTTATTAAACGTTATCTATTAAAGTAACCATTGTGAACTAATATTTCATAATAAGTAAAATAAATATTCATACAATGTTATATAAATATCATAGGTTCATTGTATATGAATCAAGGGAGTATTTAAGAGAGTAAAGGGTGTCCTCTACGCGAAAATATGACAGTGTACGTTGTTCTGAGACAAAGTTCATCCATTAAAGTCAACGTTTCAAAACAAAAATCACATTCTTAAGTATCAGTTAATATTGTAAAAAGTGTTTAACCTATATATAAATGTCATTGTATAAGATTTAAGCGAGTGTTAAGGAGAATTTGTAAGAATATGTTTTTCAAATACGAGGAAATACGACAATGTACGTTATTTTGAGTCAAATTTCCTCAAATAAAGTCAAGTTTTCGAACAAAAATCTCATTCTGAGTATCTAATAATATTCTAACAAGTGTTTTATAAATATTTAAGTATTATTGTATGAGAATTAAAGGAGTGTGTGAGAGTGTGTGAGATTAATTGGATTTTTACGCGAGTATGCGGAGTGTGCGGTTCGTCATATCGAGGCAAATTTCATGTACATATTAAGTCAAAATTTCGAACAAAACTTATATTTTTTGTGTCAATATATATTTTAACAAGCGTATTTATAATTTCTATGTGTTATTGTATGAGAATGAAGGAAATATGTGGAAGTTTTGTAAGCGTTTTTATTATCTTTAACGTAAAAATACACCAACGTTCGTTATTTTGAGGCAAATTTCGTGTATGCAAAGTCAATAATTCTAAGAAAAATTATTTTATGGGTATCAAGTGATATTTGAAAAGATGTTTTTATAAATATCTTAATGTCACTTTTAAGAATCAATAGAGTATTTTACAGTTAAAGTTATAGATTGTTTCCCTTTTATTAAAAAATACGGCGATGTTCGTTATTTTGAGGAAATTTTCTTCTATTAAAGTCAATATTTAGAACAAAAATCATATAATGGGTATCTACAGATATTGAAACAAATGTTTTATAAATATATTAGTGTCATTGTATGAGATATAAAGGAGTGTGCAGGAATATTTGTAAAAAGTTTTCTCTTTTATGTAAAATTACGGTGATGTTCGTTATTTTGAGGCAAATTGCATGTACTGAAATCAACATCAAGAACAAATATCCCATTGTGGGTTCATTAGATATTTAAACAATTAATTTGTTAATTTTACACGAATAGACGCTTCATTGAGACAAATCTGTCCATTTGTGCCGATATTTTGAACAAAAATAAAGTAAATTTACTCTCTATTAGGGGGCGGGGCTTCATATTGGTAGGTGGCGCAAATTGGTCATGTGACTTAGGCGGAGTTAAAGAATATAATGGAGGCATACGCAAAACCTTATACTCGGTTATGTGTGTAATTTCAAGAATAATAAGTAATTAAACAATTCTATTTAGAAAAAATATTAGTCTATACTTAAACAATTGTAATATTGTAATATTACTATCTAACCTCCTACGTATTACTATCAGAATCAAGGGAGTATTTCAGAGAATTTCTTTTTCGTTATTTATTAAACGTTATCTATCAAAGTAACCATTGGGAACAAATATTACATGATAAGTTAAATAAATATTCATACAATGTTATATAGATATCCTAGGTTCATTGTATATGAATCAAGGGAGTATTTAAGAGGGTTAAGGTTGTCCTCTACGCGAAAATATGACAGTGTACGTTGTTAATAATAAAGTCAACGTTTCAAACAAAAATCTCATTCTGAGTATCTTATAGTATTCTAACAAGTGTTTTATAAATATTTAAGTATTATTGTATGAGAATTAAAGGAGTGTGTGAGAGTGTGTGAGAGTAAATTGATTTTTACGCGAGTATGCGGAGTGTGCGGTTCGTTATATCGAGGCAAATTGCATGTACATAAGTCAAAATTCCTAACAAAACTCCCATTTTTGCGTCAATCGATATATTAACGAGTGTATTTATAATTTCTAAGTGTTATTGTATGAGAATGAAGGAAATATGTGGAAGTTTTGTAAGCGTTTTTATTATCTTTAACGTAAAAATACATCAACGTTCGTTATTTTGAGGCAAATTTCGTGCATGCAAAGTCAATAATTCTAAGAAAAATCATTTTATGGATATCAAGTGATATTTGAAAAGATGTTTTTATAAACATCTTAGTTAATATGTTTTTCTTAAACGAAAAATACGACAGTGTGCGTTATTATAGGCAAATTTCTTCCATTTAAAAAAACTTTTCGAAGAAAATCTCATTCTGATTGGTTAATAATATTCTACGAAGTGTTTTTTAAGTTATTAAGTATCATTGTATGAGAATTATAATAGTCTGCGAGAGTATTTTCGATTTTAACGCGAGTGTGCGAAGTATGCGGTAAGTATTTGGAGTATGCGGTAAATCGTGCGGCCGTATGATTTGTGTGATGCAACCAACCTAGCCATATATGTATGTACTGCATAATGTAGATATATATACATGTTATGTATCATTTTGAAATTTAACAAGTAACTGCATGCGTGAAACAAAATAGATTTGAAATGTACACAAAATCTATTTGACAGCTACTATTGAGTAAATAGCAAACATTCACAGTACAATACAATGTTTGTAGAAGTGTTACTCAATCGATTATATTCATAATAAAATAAGTAAAATGAAATCGTTTATAACCATGCAATGAACATATAACTAAGATCTAATTGCAACCCGACAACCTATTAGCAATTAATAAACTTCAAACTTAACAAATAAACATACAGTATAAATAAAACTTCAAACATACCTTAATCTTCCAGCTATGCTATGATATACACAACTGATTCACATGAATAAGCTAGCCAGGGTATATATATGTTTGTTGATCAGCCTCAAGTATAAACTTGTCCATATAGTTATATTTAGAATGTAAGATCATTCTAAAAATAGAGAAAAGTCATCGCGCCCGAATATAGAACACTCGGTATATTCCGGTATTTTCCGTATTTATGATTGCTTTTTGGATATGTTCAATTTAATTAGGTAAAAAACAATGTGTTCCGAATGCCGTAATACATCGGCACTTTCCGGAACGGTGTTGTGTCCATTGATCTGTAATATAGATCAATGGTTGTGTCGAAAACTTCGACGATCGTGAAGTAACGGAATCAACCGAGCGGTTTTCCGATTACTGGGAAGACAACTCAGAATTAAGATTGACAAACATCCGCAGTGATTATTCCCCTTTGTTGAATCAATGTACATATCGCGAGACATGGTTTGTTAGATCGATCGTCTGCAGCATAAAGAAGGAAATAGAAACAATATTTTTCAAATTCATTTCTAAATCCTCGGCAACTTATGTTAGTAAAGGATTATTAGTTTTGTTGTGAAATTAACAACATTATATCAAGCAACAAATTTAATAAGAACATTCAAATGCGTGCGTAAAGAAGATTTCCTTCGCTCAATTTTATCCTTTAGGGGTGTCCAAAAGTGCTCAAATTTGCTTTGTTGACAACATTTACGTGTATTTATTCAAGAGGAGATACCCCTATCAAACTACTCGAAACAAAGACCTCATGGTTCCAACTATGCTCAAGGAGATATATTTTTAATTTCACTGGAATTAGCCAGAAAATGGGCCTGAGCAAGATGAAATATTTTGGTGAAACTTAGGACAACACACAACCGGCTAAATGGACATATGCATAAAAGTGAAGCTGACACCAACAGCTACATGTCCAGGCAGTGAGGAACCACGGATCACGTCCTTCAAACATGTGAAAGACACCACCAGGAGTGACTAGCAGCATAGACGATTGAGACAACTCTACTAGAGAACCTGGTGGTACTACAGTTGAACTCGGACGGACCGTACAATTCATTCATAAGACTGGTCTAACTGTGTCTCATTTCATCTGTTCAAGTGTGTTTTAAAGTGCTCAGATTTGCACCTTTTCATGCGAAATTCAATTGTTTTTCCATATCATCGAGGGGGGGGGGGTACGCACCCCCTCTCGAACCCAGCCCATTCGTGCCCCATGCACTAAGGAACCGTCTTGATCCGGCCCTGCACTTTTATCAAATAAAAATCATTATGATACACTTTACTGTAGCAAATAATTCTATTATATGCATTGCGTGGATTGGAACAAATAACACATACGTTTACGTCCCACTATTCAGGGATAATTCTTCAGATAAAAATAAAAGTTTTCCAGCCGCCATCTTTGATATTTAAGTGAAACACCTCTCGAGCTGAATCACGAGCGTTTGCGAGCTCTCGCGCGGGCGCCCGCATTTAGAACGAAAGTGCTCAGTGTCGCCCCGAGTGCTTGCATTGATGAACGCAACTCAGGTCGCGCCTAACCCTCATGTCATTGAGCACAAATATCCCATTTTGAATTCATAGATTTGTATAATGAAAACATTAATGTAAAGTTCATTGTTCTTTGTCTACTATAGTTTGCAGACCGGTCATTGGCTGTGAAGCCATTTTTAGAGTTCAATTAACTCAAAACACATCTGTTCCGCCAGTTTCATAATTGACATGTTGTTGTGACATTCCCAGTCTCACTGTGTTTAGAAACTGTATTTTTCACTATGTACATAGTGCTGTTTATTAATACTATTTGACATTGGAAGGATTTTGTAAAGTGCAATAGAATATGTCAACAAAATTGTTGCGCTATATAAGTGCATTATTCATTTATATTCAATAATTCAGATTAAGAATGAATTATCATCAACTGAAACATATGTTTTATAAATTAAAACTTGAACAATAAAACACGTTTCTATTACATGTAGTTTATTGATAAAAGAAGCGAGAAATGTAAGTACAATATCCATGATAAAATAAAAATCATTACATTTGTACTATAGACAATATCTGGAACTCCAAGTTATGGTGGTTCTATCATAAGTTGACCAACATGGCCCCGAAATAAATATTCTATAGCTAATGTTAAAGTCATTGATTAGGGACCTCGTTGTCACTTTTTTGTTCCATTAGTCATATGAACGAACCATGTCAGCAACTGATCTTCAGATTATGTTTGTTACAGTATAACTTTGACGGAAAAGAAAGTTTCTTTTCTCTTAGTCGTGCAGTTTACTAAATACGTGTAACATTAAAATAAACTTTGTATCTCTTGAAAGCTTTTCAACAAAAATGTGTTAAACATTTTAAGTTTGGGTTGTATAACCCATACACTAATGACGAATAAGATCAAAAGGACATGGGTGAAAATTACCAAATTTCAAACGTCCATAAATTTTAGAATTGTATGGCTTCAGTGGATTTTACATAGAAAAATAACCCTAAGTTTTCTCATATCACAAAGCATCATAAACTTGTGGATGAGTCTTAATGAAATGTATAGTGCGACAATATTAACCTGAGCTTGAACTACCTAATTAATATAATAGTTACACATTTTACTTACATTAAATTGTGAGTTTCCGTATGCGTGTATACATACGACAGTATAGCTCGTTTAGGATAACTTGAGACAAACGACTCAGTCTGTTTACATATTTGGGACTCAGGTATTACTTAAAACAGGGAGGTCAGCTGATTTTGTGTAATGAAAGTATTAAACATGTCTTAATGTGTGGAACGTGTGTTTTGGTACTAAATTTAATACATCAAAATCACACTGATAATAGTCGATAATTACGTGTACTAAACTTAAATCCACCTGTGTATAAAAATGGTATCGTTGTATTTTGTCTCAAGTTATCCTAAACGAGCTATATAATGTATTTTTAATTTTGGACACATTGTTTTGAGTGGAAAACGAGTCCGCAATATTGTGGCAGAGTTTCAAAGTATTCATTGTTTTGAAAACGTAATAACTTGTCTATAGTCCGATTTTATCCGGTGAGCCGTGACTGCACTTTTGTATTTATAGATTTTTGGAATATTCCTACAAAAAGGTAACACAGCTTATTAACCAACCAACTGATTACTGCCTTTATCATAATTATTCAAGTTTGATTTAAGTGACTTAATAGTCGTGGCGGTAAGACACTTGGATTGATAGACATTCCTTTTGTTACCCCGGGTTCGAATCCTGCTTAGTATCCTTTATTCTTTTTTATTATTTTTTTTGCAATCATGGAAACGTACAACTCGAAATCTCTGTGCAGCACGAAGCCAAATGTATATAAAATAGAAGATGCATATTCGCCCGAGTTTGTGCTTAGTTATTACTTTGATGTCATACACTTAACTGTCTCGACCGCGTCTTATAGAAATGATTCTATGCACATGCATTTTATAAGAAAGAGAAGTGAAATGGGATGCATGTAATTTTGGCACATTCGTTCGATTGTATCCTAGTTTGGTTTCTAATCAGCCACTGCATTTGAAGCCGAATGTACAATATAAATGTATTATTATTCGGTACAATGTAAATTGCTGGATATAAAATATAAAGAACCAAGGAAATAAAGCAAATAGAAATTAAACAAAATCAAATTATAGCACAACAATCATTATATGATACGGACAACTATACATGTATTTAATAATAAATTAAAAAATGTGGAGGCGGTGAGGTTCGAACCACTGCAGTAAAATTTATGCATAGGCCACATGTTTCCGACTCGTTACCGACTGCGCTATTTAGAACAATGATTTTGAATTATTATATCATGCATATATACTTGAGATATTATAGTTTGTATTGATTTTTGTATTCATTGTGTTAACAATGAATACTCTGTTACCAATAGATTAATAGTGGTATTCCGATCGGAGTCCTATATTGACCTTTATTGACCTCTATTTAATCAACAAAACCTAACAGCATCGATATACGGATAATTCCGCTACAATAAAATAGTTCGCAAATAGTTCTTTTGTTTCATCGATCATCTGTGTATTCCTACGCGTCAATTTCTATCTGCCATGCATTTGTATATGTATATAAATTTAGCTGATCTTCATTGTCGCGGCATTGGCGAAGTGGTTAGCATGACGGACTACTAATCATGAGATTGCGAGTTCGAATCCTAGGCGCGTAGATTTAGAATTTTATTTTTTTGGTTTAGGCTACAAAAATTTGATCATGTTCGTTAGATTTACGCACTTAAAATTCAGAAAATGAAAAAAAAAAAATTTTGCTCTAGTTATAGGTCGTTTGCGTTAATGCTGGACCCCTATTTGCCGTAAATATCTTTTAAACTATAACAGCGATTTTGCCAAAAAAATTATACAACCTTATTTCAATTTTTCCTTCTAGCATTAAAATTTTCAGAATTTTTAATAGATAAATAAACAAGTTTTCCATAAGGTACAATGCAAAATATTAGGATTTTTTTTATCAAAAATCCGGAGGGAGGTAAAATAAGCTGTTCTGATTATAACATTGTCATACTTCCAGTATTTTTTTTATACTAAGTCCCGTGCGTTTACTGTAAATTTGTCGCTTAAATAAACACTCGACGGTCTACTGAATTGTAAAGCAGAGGCCCGTCTTTAAAATCGTACGTGTAGAATTTGTATAGATTTTGACGATGCAGATGACAGTGATGATGATATTTGAGTCTGTATAAACGGTTATACTTTGTTATCAAATAAAATTTCTAACCGGGCCTCATATTTAGCTAATATTTTGTATCTACTGTTATGCGGCTGTTCTGATTATGGCACATACCCATTTAACAAAAGTCGCTTTTTGCCTTTAAAATTTGCATTGCATGTCTATGGAAAGTATAATATGTAATTAAAGAAAAATTCTAAATTTTTGGATTTGAGAAGGAAATTGCTGGTAATGATCACATACAAAATTTGAGTTAATTCCATCCGATAGTTATTGAGATATTTCATGATTTTAGGGGTCCAGCTTTAACGCAAACGACCTATACTTTTCACTTATAAAATGAAAACATCAATTATAAATGCAATGCACGTTTACCATAAACTTTATCTTAACACATTATCATCAGTTGAACACTGACGTAAACTTTATGTTTTCATCAACTCTACACAGCTCTAGTTATGTGACGTCATGTCCCCCCCCCCTGCTGTGTAAAAATTATTCAAAATACTATTTACGACAAGCAGGTAAGACGGGGTAGAATATTTAACATTATAATTGTTAATGCCCCAAAATACTCAACCGACTTATTTTGAAATAAAGTTGTATTTTCCATAACGTACCCCAAGACTATATTTATATACCTAAAGGTTTGGTCAATTTTTATTTTAAAAGGGTTCTGATGTAATTGTTTTCTTTCACATAATTTATGTATATTTACATGTTGCAGCTGTTTCTTGTTTAGTCTATATAGCATAGTTGGCATAAATGACAAGCCTGTATATATTCACTTTAAAGTTTACCAGTTTGGTCCATTTTTATTTTATAGGGATGCTGACTCTAAAATCCTCATACATGATGACTTAAGTAATCTTAGTAGTTGTTTGTTGTTTAGTTGTTCCCATATCATCCAAATAATATAACTTTATTTATACTCAAAAAGTCAACAAGACTCGTCCATTTATATTTACGGGGGTGCTCAGCTGGTACTCATTCTGGATTACTTAATTATATTGAGCAGTTGTATGTTGTTAAGTCATTCTCTTATCTACCCAATAACATTAAGACTTTACTAAAACACCAACATCAACAGGTTTGATCTATCATGATGTTAGCCGAGCTGATTCTAAATTGTACAGAAATATTGGAAGTATTTAATTAAAGGTTAATATTGAATTAATTCACTTAATGTATTAGCTATGCAGTATAGTAAATGCAAATTGAACAAAATACAGTCATTTATGATGTATGTTCCTTATTTAAAGCATTTATGCACGTTAACAGCAAATAATCTTTCTTACAACAACCTGCAAAATAATCAAAACTATATGCCCTGTATCCCAATATCAAAATAATAAAGTTCAAGTAAGAAAGATTTTGACACATTTCATCTTTGAATGTACATGATTGTATCACATCAATATGCTGAATAAATGACCAACTGGTATAAACACTAAAAGTTACTTATTATGATTTTCTGAACTACAAGCTATAATGTGTTTTCTGTATAAAGTTCATATTTAACATGTATTTTTCCATTTGTATAAAAATGATCTTGAAAATATCACACATTTATTCCTCGCCTTTGCTCGCTTCTCAAAATGTTTTTTTTTTCGCTGGCTCGCTCTATTTTTTGAGACAAAATTCATAGAACATATGATCAATTCATTGAGGCCTTAACGCCATAGCAACACATATTGTATAGGTTATATCACGGAGATCAGTGCATCCACTCACTGTTCCTGAAAAGGCAAAATCTCTGGATCTAGCTGTTTACCAAAACGAATTCGCATCGATGACTGAGTGGTAGGAGGGAGAATTACCGTAAAAATTATTTCATAACTAAGCTCAACGAAAGTATGCCCCGCCCGTGAATAAAACCTACGACCCCTCGATCAGTAGAATAATGGGCCTGTAAAATGAAATATGAAACACAGTTGACTATGAATGATAAGAAGGTAATGAGTGATATCGAAATAGTATCTTTGAACTTGCTGAAGTCATCAAAATAATTAATGTTTGGAACATATATCACCTTTTCTTCAAAATAACTAGTTTGTGTGTACTAATGCACTCGGGTATTAAATCTTAGCATACCACTTTGAATCTTAACATTTGTTTATTTTCTTACATAATATAGATGATTTGTGCATATAAAACACTTTCAACTATTTTCCAAAAAATAACCCCATTCACTTGACGACATTAACCTCTTTGTTAAATCAGGTTATCGAATGAAAAAAAGAAATTTATCATACAATTAATTCTTAATAATATCTGTAAATTTTAACCTTCATCATTAAACACCATCAGTGCAGGTAAAATTAATTTCTAAGACATTTATGATAAGCAGAAATGGGGTTTAAATACATTACTTTCTGTTCAGTTACTATATAAATCATAGAATAGCAGCAGGGTGTTAGTCCAACTTTACTCAAAAATGTGCACTACGTAGCACACATAACAGATAACAATGACATAGTTTTAAATCTCTCCTATATTAGATTTTTTTTGACACACAGACTAATTAAACAATGTGATAGTTATATTGTAACAGTTAATAGCTTTGACTAATTACAACAGTGGTCATAGTAATACGTAAATTCAATCGTTCAATATTGTAAATGACTCAAGCAGATTTTCATTGTGAAGAGAGTTTGAAAAAAAATGTAATCGACAGCATAAATAATTTCTACGGCCATTCTGTCTCCTTACCCTGATTCTAAGTCATGTAGGACAGTCGTCAGTCACTGACGAAGTATGCACCCAGTAGTTTGTTAACAGCTAAATCCTGAGATAAAGCTTTTTCAGGAACAGTGAGTAGGTGGACTGACCGCTGTAATATAACCTATATAAGGTGTAGCCACAGCATAAAACCCAACAAAAAATGAATAAATCTAAACACAATGAATACCCCAGTACTTTCAGTGCGTTGATTAGTGTAGTATTTACTGTTTATACCTATCGTCATGGTTATGATTAGACTCATCCAAACTGTCACGGCTCACCGAATAAAATCAGACTATAGTATGTGTCTTTGCCGAAAGCTTCCGATAAAGCGCAATTTAAACACGAAGACAAAAATAGACTGTAAATTCTAAGTTTAATATTTTCTTGCATAAAGGTCAAGCTCAGGTTAATATTGTCGGACTGTAAAATATAACACGAAAACAATGGCTATACATGTATATACATAAATGGCTCCAGAGGATAACAGTATTAAAAATATTGTATAAGCATCTGGACCACTTTGGAAAATTTATTGTCTGTGTTCCTAAACAGATCATTCTCGTTCCCAGAGGCTATCAAGATTATATAGAGAATCTTTATAACCTCGGCGTCTGACCAATGTAGGCATAATAATTGGGTAGCTTATCGACAGTTCAACTAATCTTTATTTGGAGCATATAAATGTACATTCTGTTTTATTCACAAGCCTTGTTTAAAACTAAAGAGTCTGTTTCTCTGACATACAAAGGGTTATCAAAATTACTAAAATGTGGCAGTCCTGTTTCTTGATAGCTTGTATCATCTACTTCATCATGTAGTGGACGATTGTCAACATCACTGGAATTCTGTAATAAAAAAACAATAAATACAGCAATTAGCCTCTTCAGGATCAACTTTTAACTATATGTCCATAACCGCCACTTGGGTATTTAGAAACTCGTCACGCCTTGTCTTCTAGAACGCTTCGAATCAAGTCGCTCAGAGAGAGGGTATTACTTGTGACCCAACATAATACAGTCATGTAGTCTCACTTTAGATCGCCTTCAGAGTCATCATTTCAAAAATCGTCTTGCCCATTAGAAATTTGGTTGTCATGGGTTACTAGACGTGTTGTAATTTTAGCCTTGCATTATCTATACAAGTACAGCGTTTGAGAAGGTAGATTTATTTAAGAAGAACCAAGGGTTTACTTCAATGAGTCATGAAATATGGTTTAATTTCGACGAATCGTATTTCCTTTAAAAACTTTAAAAACAGTAGTTGATGTATAATCACATCCTTAGGAAAAATTCAAGTTCAAGAGTGATACACTATAACTGTTATGTATGAATAAGAGTATCATCGAGCTAGCGACTCGTGTAGTTCTTATACCAATGGGAAAATTGGTACGTGGTTCTTTAAAAAAGAAAATTGACAATACCTGATTATGGTAACATTATTATTATTTTTTCTTTATTAATAAAAAGAAAATCTGAGTTACGTTGGAATTAACCTCGTCAGGCTTGCTAAGTCAGTAACATGCAAATCTACTAGATTGTGGGATCGATTCCTAGACGGGGAACACTTTCGTAAAGTTTGGTCATGTTATAATTTTTACGGCCATTCTCCCTTATACCAACGATTTTACATGTAAATCACGTCTGCTAGTTTTCAGTCACTGTTGAAAAAATAAATTAATAATTCAGGAACGGTGAGTAGGTTGAATAACAGCCGTGATATGAGCAATACAATGTCATGGTACGGCGTTAAACTCAACAAAAAAGTACAGATGTAAAATTCTAAAATCTAACCTCTTTATTTGCTAGCCATTTATTCAATGATGTCCAGTACAGGCCAGATCTAGATTGTCTATAAATTATAACAACAGCAACGATGATCAATCCAGCAACCACTAAGACAGATATAACTACACCAACAATACTTCCTGCAGGTAAACTTGATGTCTCTGTTAACTTAGTGGGTGGGGTAAATGGATGATCGACAATATGAACGATTCCATTGGTAAACTTGATATTACCTTCAAGTATCTTTGTATTGTTGACATAAAACTGAAAAAGTTAAGGGTATAAATTCAATAAATATTTGTACATGTGTGTATATTATTTAGTTAAGTTTAATACTAATATGTTTTAATAATTAAAAGTACAATAACAAGTCACTTTAAAAAATGATTTCTAGTCACATAGGTTGTTATAAACACATGTTTAATCATGTACATGCATACGGGAACTCGCGATTCAATATATAAGTGAAGTGTGTAATTATAATAATTAGGTAGTTCAAGCTCAGATTAATATTGTCGCACTACACAAAGTGAGTGTTAATTTTTAGTTTCCAATTTAGATCTACAAAAACTTCTCAATATGAATGAAGTGCAAGATGAATACATGTATTAACCAACTATACAATGTACTTACAATTTGTTTAGATCTATCATAACTAACAAAGATTGTCTGACGAGATAAAGTTGTTAAAGATATATTTATAAAATCTACAGGATCTAGAAACAAACTCTGTGAAGATAAAACGATCTGTTGTAATACTGAACTCTTTGACATCTGAAATAATACAAAAAATACAAGTTATTTTATTATATCTCACGTGATTTGTTTACTAAATCACTTAATGTGACGTCACTGGGTGATAATTCGTAATGGCCCCCTTTTGACATCACCTATCGGCCCGCTAAAAAGCAATACAACAGGAGACCACTGCGTTGGAGTGTTTGTTGAATACCGGGACCTGAGTTTCAGCCATTCAGTTTGAATTACCTCCCTTGCGCAGACGCTTGTTTTTTACCAAACGACAATTTTAAACGGTGTGAAAATGTATTCAAGTTCACTGTTGAGAAGCAAATAAAACAGATAAAATTGAATGGTTTGTGCCTATTAAATTGTCAACAATTTCTGATTTTTGTTGTTTGGTATAATACTATATTGGCTGTTTTTGGCTGTGTGGACGGTCTGTGATTTTACTGTAGTTGCCCTGATATATTTTCAGACTCTTTTTATGAATTACTAACTGGAATTTAACAATATTGATCCATAACTACAGTAATTATGTAGCAGTTTACAACAGTATTGTCGCTTAATTTGCGCGCTTAGTGCCCTGATTATGTAGTTGATATAATAATAACGTTTAAATTAATGTAACATGATATTTTATAAGAAAATACTACAGTCTATGAAATTAGTATATGAAAGTGGTTGCCCCAACAGGTCATTCTAGCACCTAGCACTATATCTTGTTTGTAGAAACTTGGTTGGCCGAAGGAAAAATTGTTGGTTGCTCGCAGATCGATTGTCCCAGGCAACCAGACACCCACTTACTTCGTTGACTGTTAATATATATTTTTTATTTTATTTCAATAAATACACATAATCTAACTAATCAAACATATTAAATTTTCCAAAACAGAAATAAATTCAAGCAATGAAAGGTTAAAGGTTAGTGTTTTAAGGATGCCTAATGAAAAAAAACTGACAACAAAAATAACACTTAATGCATTTATGTCACTGTAAATACTGAGGGCAATGATTCAGTGGTAGGATAGATCAATCCTGTCGGTAGCATATCTTATTTCTCCTTCGGTAAGCAATGGTATTTTTCGCCATGGGTTTCTGACAATGCTCTTGTTTCGGTTGAATAACTGTTTCTGTGACCACTTCGCCTTTATCAGGTTTAAGATACTTGCAAAACTTGTAGGAATCTAAACATATCATTTATTGCCTGGTACCAGAGATAGATTCAATGTATTTATAAGTAATTAAGACGTCGGAATTACAAGAGACAACGATAACAGATTCTGTTAGTGAGTGAGCCACACATGGAGCATATACTTTTCATAGTATTTTATTCTATGACCTTATCATCTTTAAGTTATATCTAATAATAGTATTTATTGTACATTCAGTGTTATCAAATAGTCCTTGGACAAGAACCTGTTAAAGGATAAATGGATAGGATACAATTACTTTCGGTATATGACCTATTTGTGATCAGTTATAGCAAACATTCATGTTTGTCTAAGAGAGTTTTGGAGGACACAGTCATAACACAGTCATGCATACAATTATAACAATGTAGCCTAGGTATGTAATTTAAAATCATACTTTACCATAGAGGATAGACCGTCATCTTTTGGAACAAACAATGTATACTTGTTTGTAACATCAGTAGAATTCAATTTATTTAATAAACTTTCATCATCTATTGCCATAATACTCTGTAAAATAAATGAATGTCAATTACTTCAAGTAGGCAATACTGTTGAGGTCGTGCCTACAGAAAAGCAAACGTTTAATAACTTGAAGCTAAATGGGGGTTTTAATTTCACTAAAAACTCGGCAAAGATTTTTCTTTAGAGGTCGGTGCACCCTAGAACCCTATAATCGCACTCTTTGCTCTTTGGCAGCATGGAAAGTTTGTGTCTTTTTACTATTACTGTTTCTGATATGTTTTCCAACTCCTTTCTTTGCAAGAAACATTTTTCTTAGGATCAAATAGGGTGCTCGAAAGTGGTCAACCTCAGTGATAAGTCATGATAGTACGAATACAAACTAATACACCAAAATTTATTTTTTGAAAAAAAACCCCACCTTATATGATAAAAGTGTAGTACCATGTTTTATAATATGCTTTCAGTGGAATACCGGGATTCGTCGGTGAAATAAAAATCGATATTGCACTGTTTAGAAACTAGATACATTTGCTATTTTTCATTTTGCCGTTTTGAAGGCATATCAGATTTAAACAGTAAATAACACCAGTTTCAAACATATGCTAAACAGAAAATTTGTTTATTTCGGTGTAAGATTTATTTATTTCACTCGTGAGCTAAAGATATTATATTTTCACTCATGGCTACAACATTCGTGAAAATAGTGCATCCTCAGCTCACTCGTGAAATAAATATTAATCTTACACCGAAATAAACAAATATCCTCTTTACCTTATAAAACCAGTTGATATCTGGTATCGATGATAATGATGTATAAATATTACTCATACAATATTTATCACCATCTCCAATGTAACCATCTTTACAGGAACATTTTGTACTCGACTGAAACTGAAAAATAATACATAATATTATATTTGTATACATGAAATTCTTCTGTTTTTCTTTTTTATGCTGGGTTTAACGTCGACCTCATTACGTTCCTTTTGGACCCCGGCTCTTATATCGGAAGAAGAAGAAGAACGCAATTTAGGTTATTTTAAGTCGTCCAGGGCATCAAACCTAGCTTTCATGGACCCTTGTCTATAGCCAGTATTCACATACTCTTCCACAAGGCTGGAAACTTCTCCATATACCTTATTAATTGAGTAAAATTGACATTATTGTCAAATAATAGGGTTCGAACCATATTCTCCTTCGGGCAATAAATTTATTCTTTTAAAACCGGATTTAACGCTATTTGTCAACATTTTTAGTTAGGTAATATGTGAAGGCTGAGTCATCTAACAGGTTTTCTGGACACCTTTCTCTACTAGAGCTTGCTTAGGCTTACTCAAGAAGTCGAATGTTCTTCCTCTGGAAAATTAAGGGAAGTATTTTCTTTAGTCGAATGCATCAATCAAAACAGAAAATGAATCAAATGGCGAATAAATAATCATTTTTCCCCTAAAAATGCCCACAATAAACATTCTTTCAAAATATTTTCACTCTGAATATTCTGCACAAAATAAGTTTGCCAATGTCCTAGTTTATTGCATGATTAAACTTTTGCGGAGGATTATGTGTTATCAATCAAAATTCACTAGACCAGTTGGATAGTTTAAGGGCGAGAAAAATAGATATAGCGGGTCATTAAAAGACTCTTTATATAGCACAATTTTGATGGGTCATAGCAAGGACTTTGTTCATCGTAAATGCTAAAGCATTTTTATACCTTATCAATGAGTATGACAAAAATAAACAAATCAATATACTGTATATTTGCATTCAGCGTTGCTATGGCAACCACCATTGTTTATATCACATGGTCCAGTACAGTTATATCCATCCCCAGTAAAACCTTCCATACATTGACATGTTACATTATCATCACTTCTATGATTACAAGTAGCATACTGATGACAACCACCATTGTTATCATTACAACCAGTTAACTCTGAAATAAAAATATTGAAAATGTATAATAGTATAAATTCATAATGTAAAATCAAATATATGCGTTTATTTGTGTGCCATTTTTTCATCACGTCAATACATGTATAATAAGGCACAATAAAGAATGTTGGTTAATGTCTGATTCTATATACATTCTCAGCCCAATTTTGATTGTGATAACTACCGATCATTGATATAATCTTTAGACAGGTGGTCCCTCACAATACCAATTTTCATCTTGGGGGAGTGGCACAACTCTAATTTTCTGTTTAAGGAAATTAAAAGAGCCCGTGAGGTTCGACCCCGGGAGCTTTCGATCCCTAAGCGCACGTTCTACCACTGGACCACTTATTCAACACCTAACAGGCTAACAATAACACTATAACGTTTGCTGTAAAAATTGTAGCTACCGATTGTATGCTTTAGTGATAAAGTCGAAGGCGGAGGGTCTACAATTAGTTAATGCTTGAAATTATGGTTAAGTGAATTATCCACCTTATTTGACTGACTAGCTGTTGAGAAATGGATCAAAACTCAAACTTACCTATATCACAGTTAGGCCCTGTATACCCTGATATACAACTGTTACAAGAAGGACCAACAAATCTAGAGTCACATGTACAGCTACCATCGCCAGTCATACCTGTCTTACATTGACCATGTCCATAACATGGTGTCTCAGGACCTCCGGGACATTCTGTAATCATAATTATATTTATATATTATGATAGGGCACATTTAATTTTTCTAACGTCGTATTCAACACATATTTAGGTTATATATACGACGGCCTGCTCTTCCTACTATAGGTTTCCTGGACATTTTTTCTATAACCAATACCAACTTACCCTACCACGAGGCCGACAACTCATGTATAGGGTATGACCCACCGCGACCGGGCTCGAACCCGCGATCTCCGGATTCGAAGTCAGACATGCTAACCACTACGCCATAGTCGCAGCTATATTTAAAATTCAATGCAACCTTAATGGTATAGCATATGAATAGGCCTAGATCCCTTGACTAAAGTTTTAAACCATGAACCTATAATGAGTAACGAAAATTTAATGACTGAGTTAAATTTGTTTAACATTAAAAATGATTCCGATCGATTCAATTTTTTGCAGAAGATTTGAGCTAACAATTTAATCTCAGAGGAACGATTGGCATTTTCAAGGGAAACTTGTTGTAGTTATTCTAAGCACTCAATGATGTCATTCAAAAGTCTTGGAATGTTTGTACACCTCATAAGTTGTTAGTGTCGATCACATGACTATTGACCCTGGGAACTCTAATATATTTTTATGCCCAACGCCCCATGATTAACATATCTAAAGTCAAAGTAACACAATTACACTAATTTACATAACTACATTTATAATTATGAATACTGACACAAAAGTAAAAGTCGTAAACGATAACATTTGAAACTAAGCTACATTTATATAATCATAACTTATAAAACTTATTTTACCTTCACACGTGTCTCCATAGTAACCGGAACAACATTCTTTTCTCTATAAATACAATAAATCATACCAATATTTAAAAATATTACAAACAAAAAAACAACATTTGAATAAAAAATAAGTAAGTTAGTACCTTTATTTCATATTCTAAATAAAAAAATATGTGTATTATGCCGCAATTCAACATTTTTAGTCATAATGCGGCGATAAGACGCCCAACTAATAGTCATTTGATACCCTAAGATCTCAGAACTTAATGTATTAACCTTTAAAGGAGAAAAATTCCTTCATCCAAGTGGCTGAGTGGATGTTCACTGCTATACTAAGAGGTTTGCAGAAGAATGGCCTAAGAAAATATTTCATAACCTAATTCTATGAAGGTATCGTAAACTAACTCTTGGTTCGTTGTCACCCTTGCTACATGTACTGACTGAGCTGACATGGTTGGTACAATGAAAAAGAATATATGTGCCTTTATCTGCAAAACACAGCCTGGTTCTAAAATTTTCTTCATCGTAAAACTAAACTGTTTAATTATCGTGCGACAAAGTATTGTAACTAAATGTCTCATTAAACGTTGTTCAATCACAGTATAGAAAGCAGATGTTCCTACGTTGTACCATTAGACTCTTTTCTAAAACCAAGCCTAAACAACGCTTTATCATCATCATTGGAAACCTTTTTACGACATACACAAAAATCCCCTTTAAAAGTTATAGTGCACTTTAAAGTCTGCTTCCGTATTCATGTCAGCCGACATTACAACTTAGTACGATAATCCCTCACCATTGAAATCACCAGGACAGCAGGAGATCGCTCACTGTACCAAATTACACCTAGCGGAAGTAGAGCAACACCTGTAGGTAAACTGAATGCTTAAGGGAATTTGCAGAACCCTTAGTGGGATTCGAACCAGGGACATCTTGATCCTTAAGCCTGCTTTATACCAATGAAACACTGTTCCAACTATACCTTCATAATGATAACAACATATTAAAGTACTCACGTAAAGTGTTTTTATACAAGGTCCCTGGCATCCTTCTTTTTGCGTATTTCTAAAAAGTACTTTCTCATAATAAACACATGGTATAACATTACCATAGGGAGCTGGCTTTCTACCCTCTAAACAAGAATAAAGATTTCCTGAACATACATTACACGGACCCTGTAAGATAAAATATATTTACACTTTACCATACTGTGATAAAATTATATTATTTGAAACTTTGGTTAACGTTAAAACTATTTTAATAATAGATTATCCATTTTATAATTTACGTCCCACAAATTTAACACTGGACATACATTAAACACTGGATGTAACAATCTATAAGTAAAGTTGATCTGCAATTTCTACTTGTGTATAATTTACGCCCCACAAATTTAACACTTAAGGCGACAATCTATTTATAAAGTTTAACCTACCATTTCTATTTGTGTATAATTTACGTCACACCAATATAACACAGGATGTAACAATTCATTTACAAACTTTAACCTACCCCTTCAACTTGTGTATAATTTACGTCACACCAATATAACATAAGGTGTAACAATTCATTTACAGATTTTAACCTACCATTTCAACTTGTGTATAATTTACGTCACACCAATATAACACAGGATGTAACAATTCATTTACAAACTTTAACCTACCCCTTCAACTTGTGTATAATTTACGTCACACTAATATAACATAAGGTGTAACAATTCATTTACAAACTTTAACCTACCCCTTCAACTTGTGTATAATTTACGTCACACCAATATAACATAAGGTGTAACAATTCATTTACAAACTTTAACCTACCATTTCTAATTGTGTATAATTTACGTCACACCAATATAACATAAGGTGTAACAATTCATTTACAGATTTTAACCTACCACTTCAATTTGTGTATAATTTACGTCACACCAATTTAACACAGGATGTAACAATCCATCTATAAAGTTAACCTACCATTTCAACTTGTGTATAATTTACGCCACACTAATTTAACACAGGATGTAACAATCCATCTATAAAGTTTAACCTACCATTTCAACTTGGGTATAATTTACGTCACACCAATTAAACACAGGATGTAACAATCCATCTATAAAGTTTAACCTACCATTTCAACTTGGGTATAATTTACGTCACACTAATTTAACACAGGATGTAACAATCCATCTATAAAGTTTAACCTACCATTTCAACTTGTGTATAATTTACGTCACACCAATTTAACACAGGATGTAACAACCCATCTATAAAGTTAACCAAACCTCCTTGCACAAACATGTCATGTTGTATGACTGGTACATCATTTACCTAGAATCCATAAAGCACATATTTTGATTTAATTTTTACTTTACAATCCTCTCTCTCTCTATACATGTATGCACTATATATTGTTTCCATCAGTTTTTCAACATTAAATATTCCACACTTTACAAATGAGGACGTACATGTGTGTCATTTGCGCGTGCAAAATCGAAATGGCGCATGTGCAGTCAGTTGTTGTTCCAAGTGGTGAATTTCTAAATCTCTCAAAATTGTACAGAACCCTTTTGGAAGCAGTAAAGCTGTTGTGTTTGGACAACGACAATGTTAGTGCAAACTGACAAATAACTGTGAAAGATGGTTGTTTTATTCATCGCAAAACCTAATGTATGTGAAGACAGCAGTAACAGCAGTACAGCAGTACAGCCCTACTGCCAGCAGTACAGCCCTACTGCCAGAATTTTCGGCAGTACAGCCCTACTGCCAGCAGTACCGCCCTACTGCCAGACTTTTCGGCAGTACAGCAGTACAGCCTTACTGCTAGAAATTTTCGGCAGTACAGCAGTAAAGCCTTACTGCTTGAGTTTTCGACAGTACAGCAGTAAAGCATTACTGTTAGAATTTTCGGCAGTACAGCATTACAATTAGAATTTTCGGCAGTAAAACCTTACTGTTAGAATTTTCGGCAGTAGGGCAGTACTGTTGCAGACTGCTGTATCATTCTAGCAAATTATTCTATATTGCCTCTCAGAATTTTCAGATCATAAAAAGTTATATGTTTGAATGTTTGAATTCTCTATAAGGTCCAAAATTAAAAAAAGAACATATAGAGCCAATCTAGGATGTGGGATATGTTAAAATCAATACTATGAACTATGAAAATAAAAAAGTTTGTTTGTTTTAATTGGGTTTAACGTCGCATTCAACACACATTTAGGTTATACAATATATATACGAAATCCAGCTCTTCCTACTATAATACCCTACCACGAGACTGACAACTCATGTATAGGGTATGACATCGTACCGCGACCGGACTCGAACCCGTGATCTCCGGATTCGAAGTCAGACATGCTAACCAATACGCCATTGCTGCAGCTAATAAAGAAGTAGAATGAAGGAACACATTTAGTGATCCGAAGACTTGGATAATTATATACATGTTTTTTCTTGTTATTTATATATATCCATGTTTTATTTACAAAAAATGTTCTACATGATCACAAGTTACTGCTGGTTCTTGTGACACTATGACCATGGAATATGCCATTTACTTCCCATTTTCGGAAAGCTGAATGAACGAGCTTTCTTTTGGTATATAATACTGCTACAAGTTTGTGTAAGTATTTAACTCTGGATGAGTTATATAACGAACAGTTTTTTTTAATTCTCTACACAAAGAACTGATTCAAACGACTGAACGACCCATCTCTGATGTCAATATTTGCAACGTATTTGTAATAATATCAATGGCATAACATGGATATGCAATGCATAAAAACCATGAAGAATGAAAACATACGGCTACATTGAGTGATCGAAGTGCTTCAAGAAATATATTCAATATTCTTGTTCGGTATGTACTTTTTTGACAAAAATGTTTTACGCTACCGCAAGTTACTGCTGGTTCTTGCGACAATATGACCAAAACATATGCCATAAAATACCCATTTTCTGAAAGCCTAATGAACAAGCTTTCATTTGGTATAAAATACTGCCACAAGTTCGTGTTAGTAATTTTCTCTGGCTGAATTATATAACGAACAGTTTTTCAATCTTTATTTGATTTCTCTACACAGAGAACTGTTTCAAATGTACAGAAGGACCTATCTCTGATGGTAATATTTGCAAAGTATTTGTAACAATATCAACGGCATAAAGAGTATATGCAGTGTATGAAAATAACCAAAAAAAGATGAAAAATACGGCTACATTAAGTGTTCGAAGTGCTTCAAGAAATATATTCAATATTCTTGTTTGGTAGGTACTTTTTTACAAAAAATGTCCTTCGCTACCGCAAGTTACTGCTGGTTCTTGCGACAAAATGACCGAAACATAGGCCATAAATTACACATATTCGTAAAGCAAAATTAACATGCTTTAATTTGGTATATAATACTGCTACAAGTTCGTGTTAGTATTTAACTATGGATGAGTTATATAACGAACAGTTTTTCAATTTTTATTTGAATTCTCTACACAGAGAACTGATTTATACGTTCAGAAGGACCTATCTCTGATGGCAATATTTGCAACGTAGTTGTAACAATATCAACGGCAATAACATGTTTATGCAATGTATAAAAATTACCATGAAGTATGAAAAATACGGCTTCATTAAGTGATCGAAGAGCTTCAAGAAATATATTCAATATTCTTGTTTTGTAGATACCTTTTTAACAAAAAAATGTCCTACGCTACCTCTTGTTACTGCTGGTTCTTGCGACAATATGACCAAAACATTGGCCATAAATAACATATTTTCTGAAAGCTGCATTAACAAGCTTTCATTTGGTATATAATACTGCTACAAGTTCGTGTAAGTTATTTACACTGGATGAGTTCTATTGGGTTAGTAAAATAAACATATTTTTACAAAAAATAACCCTCGTAATCAGAAGTTACTGCTGGTTCTTGTGTCGCTATGATCGAAAACTGTGTCACTTGCTACTCATTTTCGTAAAGCTAAGTGAACAAGCTTTCATTTGGTATATAATACTGCTACAAGTTTGTGTAAGTAGATTACACTGGATGAGTTATATTACAAGTAGTTTTTCAATTTTTATTTGAATTCTCTGCACAGGGAACTGATACAAACGTACAGAAGGACCTACTTTTGATGACAATATTTGCAACGTATTTGTAATAATATCAACGGTATTACATGTATATGCGATGTATAAAAATAACCATAAAGAATGAAAAATGCGGCTACATTGAGTGATCGAAGTGCTTTAAGAAATAAATTCAATATTCTTGTTTGGTAGGTAAAATACCCATTTTCTGAAAGCTGAATGAACAAGCTTTCATTTGGTATATAATACTGCTACTAGTTCTTCTTGTTTTTTCTGACACTATATTAGTTTTATAAACAACATTTTTTTTTCATTTGAATTTCTACGCGAAGGTCCATATTGTACATACATATAGGGCCTATTTTTGATGCCAATGTTTTCCAACAGTGTTTAAAAAGCAATGACGTAACATTTATCTTAATAAGAATGAAGATTGAAAGAACTCAGCTACAAACAACATTGTAAGTACTTGACTGTTTAAAAATATATATACATATTATACATTCGTTTTGGGATGCTAAAATTTAAGTGATTTTTTAAAAAACGCCCCTTGCAATCAGAGGTTACTGCTGATACTTGTGACGTTATGAATGAAAAGTATGCTTTGTAGTGCCCATTTTTGTAAAGATGAATAAACAAGCTTTCATTAGGTATATAATTCTGCTACAGGCTCATTTAAGTATATTACGAACAGTTTTTCAATTTTCGTTTGAAATCTCTACACAGAGAATTTAGTTAAACGTACAGATAGCGCCTGTTTATGATGTCAATATTTGCATCGAATATGTTTAAAAAAATCTAGGGTTTTACATGTATGTATTAAATAGGCGTAAAAGACTACGGCTAAAGATAATAATCTATAATAAATCTTTAAAAAAAATCTTGTAGATTTAGTATCCCTGTGTTTTTCCAAAAAAGTTTAACAAGTTACTGCTAGTTCTTGTGACGCTAAAACTATGCTTTTTATCACCCGTTTTCGTGAAGCTGAATGAGCAAGTTTTCATTTGGTATATAATACTTCTACCAGATCGTGGCAAAATTTCACACTGAACGAGTTTTATTAGGAATATGCTCTTCAATTTTTATCCGAACCCTACTCCGCGTTGGATTAAATGTACAGATAGGACTTATCTTAAATTTCAAATTTGATGCAAATATGGATATAGAACAATGGTAATTCATATTAAACATTGACAATTACATTAACATTCATTGCTTTAATACTGGCAGAAATAAGAGCTCTGAGGGATGGTTATATTCACGTACTTTGTTCAAACTTTAACTTCGCTATTGTAAGTTACTGCTGTTTTTTGTGATCCAATGACTGGGTAAACATACTATTCAATACACATATGAATTCACAAAGCTAAAGGATCAAGCTTTAATTTGGTATATAGTACTGCTTTATGTTGTCGATAGTTTTCAACATCGGATATATTTAATTTAATACATATCTTTCAAGTTTCGAATGTTTACTCGGGATTCAAATTAAATGTGCAGATTTAAAGACTTCTCTCAATATTTGTTACAGATCTGCATAAAAATCAATGATGATTTATATCAAAATAAAGAGAAAACATGGACCGTTACATCAGCACGAATTGTTTTAATAGTGGTTGAAAAAAAGAGCGTAAGCGTTGGTAAAGTTTACGTACTTCGTGCAAATTTTAATACCATTTTACATGTATATTGTAAGTTACTGCTGTTTTTGGTGTTGTTGTGACTGGTAAATATACCATTTAATATACATTTTCAAAAAGTCGAATGGACAAGCTTTAATTTTATACATGATACATTGTTATATTGATTTTTATAAACTGTATAAGTTTATCTTTTGACATTTCTTTCAGCGTCGTAATTGATCTTGATATTTTCTCCGCATTTAAGACCAACTTCCGGGTAAAGATAGATAGCGGAAACAACTTGATTTTTCATTTTTACATATTCGTTACCACCTGTTACATAAATACTATATGGTTTTTATTCAAACAACCTTGATATTTATGAAAGCATATTATAAAACACGTTAAATGAGCTAGTTTTGTTACAAAAGTCCTTCACATAATAATTTGTTGTTTGCGTAAAAAAAATGTTTTCGCGAAAACAATTTGGTTCCGCTGTCTTTCTATACCCGGAAGTTGATCTAAAATACAAGTTAATTTTATAACATGAACCATGATTATTCTGTTTTTATTTGCATTATTTTCTTACACTTTACTTATCAAATATAACATGACTTATCATACGTGCAAGATAAGATTTACGAAAGGGAATGATTTTGTTCAAAATCAAACGTTTAACATCTAACAGATATTCGGTACGCAAGTTTAATCTGCGGCTAAATATTTCATTCGGCGGAGAAAATATCAAGAATGATAACCACGATGAAATTATTGAAAAATTTGTCATAAGAAAAACTTATTCAGTGTATAAAATCTAACGTGACAGTTGAGATGAATAATATACCATACTAAAGCTTGTTCATTCGGCTTTTTGAAAATGTATGTTAAATAGTATATTTATTGACCATAATAACACTAAAACAGTAGTAACTCGCAATATAAAGCGATGTTAAATTTTGTCCGAAATACGTGAACATAATCAACGCTTAAGCTCTTACTTCTACCAGTATTATGTAATTCATGTTGATATAATCGTGCATGTTTTATCTTTGGTTCGATATAAATAATTCTTGTCTTTTGATGCAGATCTGTAACAAATGTTGACATTGAAGATGGGCCTTATATACGCACATTTTTTTCCAACTCCAGATGAATAATTCGAATGGAAATCGAAAAATGTCATTAATAAAACATATCCGAAGTGGAAAACTATCTTGAACATAAAGCAGTATTATATACCAAATGAAAGCTTGTTCATTCAGCTTTGTGAATATGTATATTAAATGGAACACAGACCCGGTCTTCGGATAAAAAATAACAGCAGTAACTTACAATAGCAAAGTAAAATTTTGAGCGAAGTGAAATTTTTAGCGAAGTATCTGAACATAACCAACCCATTAGAGCACTTATTTCAACCAATATAGAAAAAAAAACTTTCTTATGATTATGAAATCGTATTTTTTTCTCGTTATTTTGATATAAATTTTCATTGGTTTTTATCCATATTTGCAACAAATATTGACATAGAAAAAAAGTCCTACCTACACATTAATCCAAACCAAAGTAGAGAATTCTAATGAAAATTGAACAAATGTTCGCAATAAAACTAGTTCAGTGTGCAATACTCACTCGAACTGGTTGTAGTATTATATACCAATTGAAAGCTTGTTCATTCAGCTTTACGACAATAGGTATTAAATGGCATAGTTTTCGTTTTTAGCGTCACAAGAACCAGCAGTAACTTGTAATCACGTTGAATAATTTTCTGAAAAAAAAACCTTGGATGCCAAACAAACAAAGTTTTAATTTTCTAAAGTTTTATTTCATGTTATTACCTGTAGCTGTGTCCTTTCACTCTTTATCCTTATTTTAATATATACATGTAATGTCATTGAGTTTTTACATACTTGATGCAAATTACTACATCATAGATAGTCATTATCTGTATGTTAGATCAAGTCCCCTGTATAGAGAATTCGAATGCAAACTGAAAAATGTTCGCAATAAAATTCGTCCAGTGTAAAATACTCACATGAACTTGTAGCAATATTATATATCAAATGAAAGCTTGATCATTCAGCTATACGAAAATGGGTAGTAAATTGTATAGTGTACGTTCATAGCGTCTCAAGAACCAGCAGTAAATTCTGATTGCAAGGGACACTTTTTTGTAAAATTATGTTTACTTAACTAACCCAAAATAACTTTGTATATAAACATATAAGCACTTACAATGTTATCTGTTGCTGCGCTTTTTCATTTTTTATCTATATTTTTATAAATGTTATGTCATTGATTTGTGTAATTACTGTTGGAAAACATTGGCATTAAAGATAGACCCTATTATGTATGTTCTATATGGACATTCGCGTAGAAATTCGAATGAACAAAAATGTTGTTTATAAAACTAATATGGTGTAAAAAACAAACGAGAAGTAGTAGTAGTGTTTTATACCAAATGAAAGCTTGTTCATTTAGCTTTTAAAATAGGGGGAATTTTATGGCATATGTATTGGTCATATTGTCGAAAGAGCCAGCAGTAACTTGCGGTATCGTAGGACATTGTTTTGGTAAAAAGTACAAACCAAACAAGAATATTGAATATATTTCTTGAAGCTCTTCGATCAATAAATGTAGCCGTATTTTTCATTCTTTATGGTCATTTTCATAAATTGCATATGCATGTTATGCCGTTGATATTGTTACAAATACGTTACAAATATTGCCATCAGAGATAGGTCCTTCAGTACGTTTAAATCAGTTCTCTGTGTAGACAATTAAAAAAAATGAAAACTGTTCGTTATGTAACTCGTCCAGAGTTAAATACTTACACGAACTTGTAGCAGTATTATATACCAAATGAAAGCTTGTTCATTCAGCTTTCAGAAAATGCGTAATTTATGACATATGTTTTGGTCATAATGTCGCAAGAACCAGCAGTAACTTGCGGAAGTGCAGGACATTTTTTTTAAAAAAAGGTACCTACCAAACAAGAATATTTAGTATATTTCTTGAAGCACTTCAATCACTTAATGAAGCCGTATTTTTCATTTTTTATGGTTATTTTTAAACACTGCATAAACATGTTATTGCTGTTGATATTGTTACAACTACGTTGCAAATATTGCCATCAGAGATAGGTACTTCTGTACGTTTGAATCAGTTCTCTGTGTAGACAATTAAAAAAAATGAAAACTGTTCGTTATGTAACTCATCCAGAGTTAAATACTTACACGAACTTGTAGCAGTATTATATACCAAATGAAAGCTCGTTCATTCAGCTTTGAGAAAGTGTGTATTTTATGACATATGTTTTGGTCATAATGTCGCAAGAACTAGCAGTAACTTGCGGTAGCGCAGGACATTTTTTTGTAAAAAAGGTACCTACCAAACAAAAAATATTTAGTATATTTCTTGAAGCACTTCGATCACTTAATATACCGTATTTTCATTCTTTATGGTAATTTTATACACTGCATATGCATGTCATGCCGTTGATATTGTTACAAATACGTGACAAGTATTGCCATCAGAGATAGGTCCTTCTGTACGTTTGAATCAGTTCTCTGTGTAGAGAATTCAAATAAAAATTGAAAATTGTTCGTTATTTAACTCATCCAGAGTTAAATACTTACACAAGCTTGTAGCAGTATTATATACCAAATGAAAGCTTGTTCATTCAGCTTTCAGAAAATGTGTATTTTATGGCATATAATGTGGTCATAATGTCGCAAGAACCAGCATTAACTTGCTGTAGTGCAAGACATATTGTTTAAAAAAAGGTACCAACCAAACAAAAATATTTAGTACATTTCTTGAAGCACTTCGATCACTTAATAAAGCCGTATTTTTTATTCTTTATGGTTAGTTTTAAACATTGCATAAACATGTTATTGCCGTTGATATTGTTACATCTACGTTGCAAATATTGCCATCAGAGATAGGTCCTTCTGTACGTTTGAATCAGTTTTCTGTGTAGAGAATTCAAATAGAAATTAAAAACTGTTCGTTATATAACTCATCCAGGGTTAAATACTTACACGAGCTTGTAGCAGTATTATATACCAAATGAAAGCTCGTTCATTCAGCTTTCAGAAAATGTGAATTTTATGACAAATGTTTTGGTCATAATGTCGCAAGAACTAGCAGTAACTTGCGGTAGCGCAGGACATTTTTTTGTAAAAAAGGTACCTACCAAACAAAAAATATTTAGTATATTTCATGAAGCACTTCGATCGCTCAATGTAGCCGTATTTTTCATTATTTATGGTTATTTTATACACTGCATATGCATGTAATGCCGTTGATATTGTTACAAATACGTTACAAATATTGCCATCAGAGATAGGTCCTTCTGTACGTTTAAATCAGTTCTCTGTGTAGAGAAATGAAATAAAAATTGAAAATTGTTCGTTATATAACTCGTCCAGAGTTAAATACTTACACGAACTTGTAGCAGTATTATATACCAAATGAAAGCTTGTTCATTCAGCTTTCAGAAAACGTGTATTTTATGGCATATGTTTTGGTCATAATGTCGCAAGAACCAGCAGTAACTTGCGGTAGTGCAGGACATTTTTTTTGTAAAAAAGGTACCTACCAAACAAAAAAAATATTTAGTATATTTCTTGAAGCACTTCCATCACTTAATAAAGCCGTATTTTTTATTCTTTATGGTTATTTGTAAACGTTGCATAAACATGCTTTTGCCGTTGATATTGTTACAACTACCTTGCAAATATTGCCATCAGAGATAGGTCCTTCTGTACGTTTGAATCAGTTCTCTGTGTAGAGAATTAAAAAAAATTGAAAAACTGTTCGTTATATAACTCATCCAGAGTTAAATACTTACTCGAACTTGTAGCAGTATTATATACCAAAAGAAAGCTTGTTCATTCAGCTTTCCGAAAATGGGAAGTAAATGGAATATTTCATGGTCATAGTGTCACAAGAACCAGCAGTAACTTGTGATCGTGTAGAACATTTTTTTTTGTAAATAAAACATGGATATAAACCTAACAAGAAAAAACATGTATATAATTATCCAAGTCCTCGGATCACTAAATGTGTTCCTTCATTCTACTTCTTTATTTAGCTGCAGCAGTGGCGTATTGGTTAGCATGTCGAATCCGCAGATCACGGGTTCGAGTCCGGTCGCGGTACGATGTCATACCCTATACATAAGTTGTCAGTCTCGTGGTAGGGTATTATAGTAGGAAGAGCTGGATGTCGTATATACATTGTATAACCTAAATGTGTGTTGAATGCGACGTTAAACCCAATTAAAACAAACAAACTTTTTTTTATTTTCATATTTCATAGTATTGATTTTAACATATCCCACATCCTAGTGAAGGTGAAGGTCGTCTGAGACCATACACACTTTATTTGCTCTGATGTTTTTGGATATTTATTCAAGTTAACAACAGAGTTTTGTGAATATTTTTGGATGTGCATGTTCATGAACACTTCAGCTAAGTGCATCTTTAATTATATTTTTATTTTTTCAATCATGGGTTTAGTTATTCTTAAAAACAATATTCAAAATTTTGATAATTTTTATCATCAAAAATCACACCTTTTACCAAATTCATGTTGTTCATTGAAATATGACCGTGACCAATTATTGGATTTAGGCTTAAATGTTTGCAACAATCCTTGTTTATACAAAGTTGATACCGCTACTCTAAGTGTTATTAATTCACTCAAATTAGCTCCTTACCGGTTACAAAGAAAAAATAGATGTGTTGTGAAAAGTACAGTTAAAACCCCTCAGGGCATTAATAAAAACAACTTAATATACCCTAAAATATGTAACACTGTAAGTCAGATTAGTGAAAATGTGAATTGCTAGACTTTAAACTGTAGATCCGCTGTAAATAAAGATTTTGTAATAGGTCAATATTTGAGGGAAGAAAGAATAGATTTTGCCTTACTAACAGAAACTTGGTTTTCAGATGATAAAAAACATTTAATCGATACCTCTGATTTAAACCAAAATGGGTACAGATTAACAGTATCCAATAGACAAAATAAAGTCGGAGGGGGGATAGCTATAGCCAGTCGCATTGCAATTGATATTAATAAAATTAAGAGCGGGAGTACAAGGGGCTTTGAATATGGTATATGGAAATTAATTTTCAAGAATATTGCCCTTCACTGTATTGGAATTTACAGACCCCCAGCATTAGCCACTGTTTCTCAGTTTGTAGAAGACTTCAATCAATTTATTGAAGATTTAATTCCTAACTACTCTAACCTGTTAATTATGGGCGACTTCAATTTACATCTTGAAGATAGATCCACGGCTGTGTCTGAATTTCTTAATTGTATCCATTCCTTTGGTTTAGAACAGCATGTAAATTTTAAAACACATATTGGTGGTAACATGTTAGATCTTGTACTTACTGAAGCAGTAAATGGTATCCATGTTAAGAAATGTGATCAGGGACCTTTTTTATCAGATCATTGTGTAGTTAAGGTACTAATAAATGTTGAAAAAGAAAATATTGTGAGCAAATCTGTAAAATTCCGCAATCTTAAAAAAATCAACCATGAAAATTTTGCTTCTGATTTGAAAGATATTACTATTGAGTGTGAAGATGTTGACTCTTATGTAAATATTTTGGAGTCAAAGCTTCAAACTACTCTTGACAAACATGCTCCTTTAGTAGAAAAAATTAAAATTCAAAGAACTCCAAAACCATGGTTTACTGATAATCTTGTCTTACTTAAAAGTTCAATGAGAAAACAAGAAAGATTATGGAGAAAATATGGAAAGCCTGAACAATTAGAAGCTTTCAAGGTTATGCGCAACCGTTATCATAATGAATTAAATGAAGAAAAGGTCAAATCACTAAGTCAAAAAGTTCTTGCTGCTAAAGGTGATACAAAACAATTGTATAAATTTGTTGCCGAAATGACTGGAGTAAGATCTGAGAATCCAATGCCGAAAGGCGATTCTGATCACTCCATAGCTGAAAATTTTGCTGATTATTTCTTAAATAAAATTTCAAAAATTAGGGAATCCTTGTCTCAATTTCCAACTTATTCACCGCAACAAAAGGATGTACCTAGTCTTGATCATTTTGATAATTTTACAATAGAAGAGGTCAGAGATCTTATAAGTGACTTGAATACCAAATCGTCTGAGTTAGACATATTGCCAACAAAAGTGCTAAAATGTTATCTAAAAGAATTATTACCTCTAATTGCTCATTTAATAAATATATCATTGAAACATGGTGTATTCCCTTCCAAGTGGAAAGAGGCAATTGTTAAGCCTCTTCTTAAGAAGGTGGGTCTGGATCTGGAATATGCTAATTATAGACCAGTTAGCAATTTGTCCTTCTTATCTAAGGTAATAGAAAAGGCTGCCTTAAATAGATTGAATACTCATGTTGATAAAAATAATCTTCTTCCAAAAAATTAGTCTGCATATAGACGTTTTCACTCATGTGAGTCAGCCCTCCTTAGATTGGTTAATGATCTACTGTGCGGTATGGAGAAATTAGAGGTAACTGCATTAATAGCTATTGATCTGAGTGCTGCATTTGACACTGTTGATCATGATATTTTACTAGAAGTACTTAATAATCAATATGGACTACAGAATAGTACACTCCGCTGGATTGATTCATATCTTCGCCCACGGGCATGTCGAGTCAACGTCAATACTAGTTCATCATCTGTACGTTCATTAGATTGCAGTGTTCCACAAGGTAGTTGTTTAGGTCCGTGGCTATATCTAACTTATGCAGGGACCTTATTTGATGTTATACCATCTGATATATCAGTGCATGGTTTTGCTGATGACCACACTGCTAATAAAAGATTCTGTCCGAATAATCAGAATGAAGAAGCAAATGCCATTTCTGATCTTGAAGATTGTGCTCTAACAATAAATTCGTGGATGAATGAAAATAAATTAAAAATGAACAACTCAAAGACGGAGTTTATAATGTTTGGAAGCAGAGCACAGTTGAAAAAATGCTTAACCCAGTCAATCAATATTGCTGGTGAAACTGTAAAATCTGTGAAGACAATTCGCTATTTAGGGGCCTTTCTTGATGAAAACTTAAGCTTTAAAGATCACATCAAAACAAAAAGTAGAACTGCTATGTTCAACTATTTACGTATCAAAAGTATTAGAAAATATTTGGACAAAGAAGCAACAGAAACACTAGTTCTATCTTTGGTCATGTCCCACATTGATTACTGTAATCTAATCTTGTATGGAATCTCAAAATGTGATCTTAACAAATTGCAGCGAATTCAAAACATGTGTGCCAAACTGGTATTAAGGCTAAAAAAATCAGACAGTTCAAAGGATGCTTTGTACTCACTGCACTGGTTACCAGTCAAAGCAAGAATCAACTTTAAAATATGTACTTTCATGTACAACTGTTTTTCTGGAACTGCACCTGCATACCTGACTGAAATTCTTCAAAAGCCTGTACAAAGCAGATCTGGTCTTAGATCTGCAAAATCCAAAGACCTCAAATATTTGATACCAATAAATAAGAAAAAAACATTCAGTGACAGAAGCTTCAGTACAGTTGGTCCCATGCTATGGAATAAGCTACCAGATGATATCAAATTATCACCTACTTTGGATGTATTCAAAAAACGATTGAAAACTCATTATTTCTCTACTTTCTATGATCTATTCTAAAACTGACATGGCTTGCTAATGCCTCACCTTACAATTACGGTAAACATACTAAGTGATTGAGTGAGTGCATTGTGACATGGGAATGAGGATTGCCTCGCTCTCGGTCATTTAATACCTTGTTTCATTATGACTGCAATGACAACCTAAATAAATTGTCCCTTTAAAGGTGATGTTTCGACACCTTTGGGGATGTATTAAGGGCCCTTTAAAGGTGATGTTTCGACACCTTTGGGGAATTGTCTGGTTAACAGTGGCATTATGTTACACTGTTCAGGACATGTCCGGTTAACAGTAGCATTGTGTTATACTGTTCAGGACACCAATTTTCAATGTAAAATAAATAGAAATTAGTGATAAAAATGTAAACTTAGGTGGAATCATGAACTGTGAAGGATGTATGTCCAAAAATATGAATTATAAAGGCTTTTTATTTATTTGTGTTATTGTATATACATATGTTTTTATGGTGGAGGGTTTTTACTTACATGTATTTATTATTATTTTCTTTATAACATTTTTGTACAACGCCATTGAATATGTAACATAGAAATAGGCGTTTAATCAAATGAAAAAGTTTAAGTTTAAGTTTAGATTGGCTCTATATGTTCTTTTTTTTAAATTTTGGACCTTATAGAGCATTCAAACATCTAACTTTTATGATCTGAGAATTCTGAGAGGCAAAATAAAGAATGATTTGCTAGAATGATACAGCAGTTTGCAACAGTACTGCCCTACGCCGAAAATTCTAACAGTAATGCTGTACTGCCGAAAATTCTAACAGTAAGGCTTTACTGCTGTACTGTCGAAAACTCAAGCAGTAAGGCTGTACTGCTGTACTGCCAAAAATTCCGGCGGTAGGGCTGTACTGCCGAAAATTCTGGCAGTAGGGCTGTACTGCTGTACTGCCGAAAATTCTGGCAGTAGGGCTGTACTGCTGTACTGCCGAAAATTCTGGCAGTAGGGCTGTACTGCTGTACTGCCAAAAATTCTGGCAGTAGGGCTGTACTGCTGTACTGCCGAAAATTCTGGCAGTAGGGCTGTACTTCTGGCAGTAGGGCTGTACTGCTGTACTACCGAAAATTCTGGCAGTAGGGCTGTACTGCTGTACTGCTGTACTGCTGTTACTGCTGTCTTCACATACATAAAACCTACCCGGTAAGTAACAGTATTGACGAATATAGTACAATTATGAGACTTTTGTTCTATGTATATTTCTCACGATATATTTGCCCACGCGCATTGATATTGTTTAATAATCATATCAATTAACAACAATAATAAAATAATTCAAACATAACTTTTTAACACTATTACAGACACTGATAGGTAATTTTAAAATATAAAAAAATCCCAAGAAATATCTTTAAAATGATATTCGGCGCTATGCAGAGTTCATTTTGTTTGAAGTATAAATATTTATAATAGCTGGTTATTCATACCGCCAGGAGCGTACTAATACGAATGAATAATCAACTAGCCAAGTGAGCCACCCATAATACACAGAGAAATTAGTAAGCAACTACTGTCTCTGCTACACACCTGTTTATTACAAATAACCAATGGTACCATATATTTTAACAATTTCTCCAAACCGTAAGAGAATTTCATTGGACAAACAGCTGTGGTAGAGCAAATTGTATTTGTTAAAATATAGGTCAAGAGTTTGTTTACACAGCTGCGTCGAAAAACTAATTAGTGAGCTAGTAGGTTTAACTTCACAATCTATAATACGTACTGTTAGTGTATTGTTTGAATTCCACTTGATTTGTAATTGGTGGTCCACACCTAGACTTGTTATAAGTGAACTAGTAGAATCCACTGTCCACATCACCTTTCTATATAGAACAATGTAATAACGTAGGAAATCTTCTGTCTGTGGACAAATCAAAAATCAATAGGAGCAGTCGTTAAGCGTTAGGACGCGTAATCTTACTTTGGGAGGTTTCGGGTACTAGCCCTACAAGACGTACAGCTGATTTCTTCAAGCCAGACAAATCATTTGCGATTGAGTCAAGTACAAGACTCTACGGGAAGATTTTTAGAAAGCCACCAGTAGCACGATAGCCATGTGTAATAGCTTTTAAGCCATAAATCAACATTAAACCAAGATTGTAAAATGCAAATACAGCACATCTTGAATGGTACCCTGCCGGAGTTAAAAAGAAGTGGTTTCAGCCATTTGCACTGACTCTGGTGAACAAACCCGAGCCAATATCCTATTAAAAGATACTGCAAAAGCACATGCGGATTGCTTGCACGATATCGTAATAACGCAATCCGAGAGAATGATTTTGTACGCGGGTATCCCCATCGTATATTTATAGAATAGAAAAATGAGTCCTCGCTTAGAGTGACGTCACAGGGCAACCACTTGTCAAGGTATCTACACATATACGACGAGAAATCGTCTATATGCACAATGGCAATGCTAACTAAAATATTTCATAAACTGTTAAGAGTAAATGAAGTGGTCCCTCACGCACGAATGATGTTAACGAGAGATGAGGGACGAAAAAGCTGTGGTTGACATTGGGTGAGAGCCTATCCGTACTTGTATTTTACACACGGGTAAAAGCACTACATTGTGCAACTATAATGGCAGAATATTGACAGCTTAATCCCAGATATGAAGACATGTCTAAGAAACTGCCAGATTTATTCAGTGGTGGTCAGAGTTGATCACCCGTAAATGTGAGACCAGTTCATAATATATAATACCGTGGGTCATAATCACTGTCCAGATTGTGAAACGATGCCGATTTTCCGTGTCATGGTGTAGTCACAACAAGATGGCGGACAAACAACCGTTTTCTCTTTCACGCAAATGTATACACCGTGTCCACTTTTTTATGGCAGCACCGACTCTTTTCTTACGGAAAATATTCACCGGGGCTAATATCTCCACCGCCGCTTAGACAAAACAGAAAGTAGGCATGTTTTGACATAACAAAATAAATTAGAACTTGTACAATTTTAAGATATAATTTCATGCATATACGCTATCTCACACTCGTATTTTTTACACAATAAGTGCCGTACTAACGGCGATTTAACCAAATGTGTTACACTTCTCTCGGTTCAAACTTGACAGACGGTCATTCTTCAACTGTGATGGCTTAAATTCACATAAATCCTTTGTAACATGTCGGGTGAGTATATCTGTCCTATAGTTTATATGTTTACGGATCAAATGCAACTATTTATGGCGTTTGGTCTCGAATATTTCTCAAAATATCATATAAAAAACGACACGTACCCTTTGATGGTTGTATGTCCGCCATCTTGTTGTGACTACACCGTGACACGGAAAATCGACACCGTTTCACGATCTAGACAGTGGTAATGGTGTTTTTAACAACACATACTCGGATTATATCTAATAGCGGTATGTGGTCGGTATAGTTTTACACTAAATTACTTTTATATTCCGTCTGGCGTAGGTACGATATAAAGCAGACAAACATAATATGAATTTTAAGTGGGGCTTTTATATTCTTAAGTCATTGTAACTTAAATATATTGTCTCAATCCAATATTGTTATACTGTCAGTAATTCAATGCAATAGTTCACAACCGACAAAATATTATTGCTCAAAATCTTGACATGTTTATACTTTGAATCCCGAGAGCTATTCAAATATTCATCCAATCTAACTTGATCAACTGACACATGTTTGTACGTAGACTGTATAAGTCAACATGACTAATTAGGCAATATTATAGAACAACAACCTGTCCTGTTCATGTAAACAATAAGGATAAAGAAACAATTCTACTGACCACAGTTCTGTTTATATCTTGCATTTGCTTATTACTAGGAATAAATAAAGTAAAACTGGAGTTCCCTTGCTCTAAGTTTGAAACCAGTTTTTTATTCTGAAAAACATACAACAAACCATAGAGTGATATAATGAAAAGCAACAGCAGCAAAGAATTTCAATTTAACCTGACAAGAAATTATAAAACTGTAAAATACAGAGCATAGTACTGAGATTTTTAAGTTGAAAGACTCTTAGAAAGACAAAAAGAAAACTACAAATGTACCTGAAAACTTTTGACCAGCAGTAAGTACAATAAAGTTTTTAAAAATTGTAAATATCGTTCATGATACTTAAGACTTTTACAGTACTTTCAGGAAGATGCTTTAACTGTTCATAGTTTTACATGGAAAAGTGCTTATTTGTTCTTGTTTGATATCTTCTTAGTACCTCATTTTTATGGAATCCGATTTTATTTTAAAACATTGAGACTATAATTTATAAAACACTAAATTAAAGGTTGATATCTCTTTCTCTCTCCCCGCCTCACTCTTTATAACCCCCTCTCTCTCCATCTTTATTTCTTCGTACTTCTCATCCGCTATTTTTCATTCCCCCACCTTCATCTCCCACTCCCGTGGGTGCCCACTAATTCAGCATTTGGACGTTAGGTATTTATCGAAAAAATACGTATCATGATTATTGGCACGAATCCCTTCAAGTTCATAGAAATTAAGAAGTATATTTACCATCAATTCCTTCATAAATATACTGTAGTCTCTATAAGAGGACATAAACTCTGTTAATTTAGGATCTGTGACTGCCCATGATATATGGTGATTATCTGTGAACTATAGATAAAACACATAATTATATTGCGATACAATGTAGGATATTTGCTATAAATAGAACAAATGTATTGTGATAGGATGTATGCTATAAATAGAACAAATATATTGTGATAGGATGTATGATATAAATAGAACAAATATATTACGATAGGATGTATGTATAAATAGAACAAATATATTACGACAAGATGTATACTATAAAAAGTACAAATATATTACGACAGGGTGTATGCTATAAATAGAACAAATATATTGTGATAGGATGTATGCTATAAATAGAACAAATATATTGTGATATGATGTATGCTATAAATAGTACAAATATATTGTGATAGGATGTATGCTATAAATAGAACAAATATATTACGACAGGATGTATGTATAAATAGAACAAATATATTATGACAGGATGTATGCTATAAATAGAACAAATATATTACGACAAGATGTATACTATAAAAAGTACAAATATATTACGACAGGGTGTATGCTATAAATAGAACAAATATATTGTGATATGATGTATGCTATAAATAGTACAAATATATTATGACAGGATGTATGCTATAAATAGAACAAATATATTGTGATATGATGTATGCTATAAATAGTACAAATATATTGTGATAGGATGTATGCTATAAATAGTACAAATATATTGTGATAGGATGTATGCTATAAATAGTACAAATATATTGTGATTTGATGTATGCTATAAATAGAGCAAATATATTATGACGGGATATATGCTATAAATAAAAAAAATACATTGTGATAGGATGTATGCTATCAATAGAACTAAACCATAGTGATACAAAGCTGCAAATAGAACACAAATTTTGTTGTGATAAGACGTAAGCTTTAAATAAAATGTTAATATTGTAAAATTTTATAATTATAAATAAAAATACAGTATCTTATAGTACGATAATGTATTTGTTGTGTCATTGCGTATCGTATTTTATTAAATAACTAAGTGTTATTTGCCCTGTAGAGAGCCAAAGTCACTGCACAATACTAAAACATGTTAAATAAAACTGATAATATGGCAAATCTGTTATAGGGTCAATAACACTCATTTGCCTTGGTCCAGTAACAATTTCTGCGCTCTGACTGGTTGCTCAGTAAGGGCAAATATCTAAAACTAGCCCGTTACCTTGTAGTAGTTATTTAATAAAATTGTAATTAGATCAGTGAATTGATATAGGCCCTGTTATCTTTCCTCGGGAAAGTCATATTGGCCCTTGGCTCTATATAGTATAGTACTGGTACATTGTAACACGACATGCCGTTGGCCTTTGCTATACAATATATTACACATATACTAGATAATTAATAATAAAATGTACAAACGTTTTTCCATTGTTCGTGGGTATCATTATTTTTGATAGAGTAATCAAATGGTAACAGCATCTGAAATTAAAGAGTATTTTTGTTCATTCAGACATAATATTTTCTTACATGCCAAGTGTAAGCTTCTTTGAATTAGCCAAAACTGATGTGGGTCACTTCTCATTTTATTATAGATATTATCTTCTAAATTATGACAAAATTCAATATTCCAGTTTAAATTATGTTTTACATAAATCGTAAGTTTTTTTATATCAAATACAATGTCTCAACCAACGTCATGATTAGTTGCATGACGCTTTATGGCGCTTCTAGCCACTTTTGATACTTAATCTGTCATCACAATGGAAAGTTGACCTGAGTTAACTCTTGGTCCCTCGAGGGATTTGGGTCTCTGGATACTAACCTTAATTTCGAAATCTACACCTATGCAAGAAGCTGACAACTGCATATGCGTAGGAAATATCTGAATATTGGGGCCGCAGATTGGGTGGCAACGGAGGGGTGTCCATTCCCGCCGGTTGAAATTTTTGTGAATGTAAGCCTCTGAAACTCGATTTCCAGCTCTTTCAATACCCCCTGTTTAAGAACAAATCTTTAACGAGACTTCAAGTTGTTCAATATGCATCATAAAAAATGAACTCGTGGCCCCATTACCACTGCTTGACAGAATATTTGGGCCACGGCCCCGGCCCTGCCGCCCCAGCTCCTACGCGCCTGCAGTGCTCCACCAGATATAGTGGTAGGACAATGAATGACTGTGAAAAATATTTCTCTGAGTAAATCACCCAGGAATCGAACACCATAGGACTATTGTGTTTGCACCTAGACAATCTACCATACAGGCTACCATATACACTGAACAAAAGTTCTAACCGATCACTTTTCAAATTTTGACTATTTCATAACGGGCCAATGGATCCTTTTTAAATTTTGAAGAGGTTATTTTTGTGTCATTTTCTACCGATTTGTTGGGAAAAAATAATTTGATACGGTCCGATGCACTCAATCGGCACACATGGTGTGTTTTACACATTTTGACACGAAATGTTCGTGCAGAGAGTGGTGAGTATTAAATTTCACTTTGCATGAATCCTTGTTAACTTTATAAATGAAAAAAACATAAAACATTGCACGAATGTCGATGCAGGATCGTGGCGTAGCCAATGCAGTGTTGAATGCTGGAGCCTCTATCAAACAGGTGAGTGGCTGTTCATAGAAATATCTTTAAAAATATCGATAAAGTATTGTTAAAATAGAAAAATGCTATAATTTTATTAATCTCAATGCGTTCATTCCTATTTCAAGTTGAATGACACTTCAATGGGTTTTTTCGACGATCGGGACTTTTGACGATGTATCAAGAGACCAGAATCGTTCCTGACCGGCGCCGAAGACCAATAACAAAGGTTACAACTCGCCGACAGGATCGACATTCGTGCAATGTTTTATGTTTTTTCACAAAGTTAACAAAGATTTATGCAAAGTGAAATTTAATACTCACCACTCTCTGCACAAACTTTTCGTGTCAAAATGTGTAAACCACACCCTGTGTGCCGATTGAGAGCATCGGACCGTATCAAATTATTTTTTTTTCACACAACGAAAATTCCCCTCCTACATAGTTGGCGATTGGACGCGTTGCACTCCTGGTGTTTTTATTATACGTAGAAGGGGAATTTTCGTAGTATGGTATAAAATGTCAAGCTCCTATGGTGAAAGTCACCTATAAAAGAGATACTTACATCATCAATGACGTTGAGATAACCATTATAAGCTTCAATATCATGACGTACTATAGCAGTTATCTTTCCTGAACGTTGTACCATAGCATAATGTTTCTGTAATTATCAAAATATATATTGCAGTTATATAATACACTTGTTATAGTTGTTTTCTCCTCAACTGTCAAAACATTAATAATTTCACGGTGACTAAACGCTCTTGGTTTAACACACGTGATATTGAGATAGTGTGCAATCATTCACCGTACAATTATTCAAACTTTGACAGTTGAGAAAAAATATTAAAACGTGGCAAAAGTTAAGGTTTTCATCTCAGGGTGGTATGGTACATCTGACTTTTTTTAGATTTGTATATAATTTTTGGTACCGTTGTAAACTTGACGATATTTCCGATTCGGATCTACACTTTATTTGACGTCATTATTGTTAATAACGTTACCATGACGTCGTAAACATGACGACCGCGTGCACTTTTTACGTCAGTCGACAATGGTAAGAAAACGTCTATTATGTGTTGTTTAATCTTTATTTTCCGCGTCACAGCAACTTGGTCATATGTTTTATTTTTATAGACAAAATGACCAGGAACATGAAAATATATAAAGATTGTATAGTTTATGTATTGAATATTATAAATAATGTATTAAATCAGCATTTTTAATTTTTTACACATATTGTTGAGTACAAACTCTTATTCAAAAGTATGAAAATCACATGGAAAATGCAAGGCGAATGATAAGTATAACATAAAAAATCTTCCTTCATGCAGTAATGTAAGCTTTAAATTGATGTATAATTTGTTGCTGTGACGCGGAAAATAAAGATTTAGCAACACATAATAGACGTTTTCTTACCATTGTCGACTGACGTAAAAAGTGCACGCGGTCGTCATGTTTACGACGTCATGGTAACGTTATTAGCAATAATGACGTCAAATAAAGTGTAGATCCGAATCGGAAATATCGTCAAGTTTACAACGGTACCAAAAATTATATGCAAATCTAAAAAAAGTCAGATGTACCATACCACCTTAAGAACAAATAAGTGTATAACATCCTGTAGCACATAAAATATCTATTAACTTTCTTTCTCCGAAAATACCAAATTAGTCACTCGAATATTGATCCATGGCTTCAAATCCTCCATACAAAAATCAACCGGTGGACTTGGTAATTTTTAAAATAATTCGTGCCGATAATTCATTATGAACAATTTCAATTCACCAGCTTACGTTGGTATATACGGGTAAGGTATAGAAAGAATAATTATGATTTCTAAATATTTGAATCTTTTCTATTTTTTGGCTGCTGCAAGATTTTGATGAAAAACGAATTTGTTTACATTCTGGAGATCACGTGACTATATACCCTGATGTTAGCGTAATATACATGTATCAGCAATATCCCCCTGAATGTTGTGAAATAACATAATAAGTTTGTGAATGTCAAATTATACATTAACATGTTTACAGGTATTAAAATTATAAAATTAATTCAAGAAAAAAGTTCCGGACAAAAGTGAGTCTATGTCAATTTTAAATACCCGAGAACTTAGAAATCGGGAGGGGATATGTATCTTACACAGAACATAACAATGTGTTTCTAGTGGCAACCTTTGTATTTCACAACTTGGCGTAAAATCTACTTTATTTAGCATGGACACAATTCACTCCACTTTAATAAGAATCTAAGGGAAATAATCAAGTTAGGAAATATCAAAGTTTAGTATACCTAGGGTTAGGTCCCTTTCATGTCCAACTTTTAGGCCCATACATAATCCCAAGTCGACATCCGATTTTCAATAGAAATGTATAGGGGAAAATTCTTTGAACGGTCATAACTCTTTTATTTTTAAAGATATCAATTTTGTGCAAATGATGCAAAAAAGTTTAAACTGTCTTCTTTCATATGATTGTTTTTAATTTTTTGTAAAATTGTAAAGTTTTGGTCCCATTTAAGGTTTTATTTGATTACTCACGTTACTATAAACAAAGAAGGGAAATAAATACCCATACTGATATAAGTTGAAAAATAAAGTATTTCTGGTTCTTTGATCAAATTTGTGCAAATGACATGAAAAGGTCGTATGTTTCTAGTTTTAGGAGCACTTTTTAAATTTAAAATAACTTAATGAAGTTTTGGTCCCATTTGCACTTTTTTCCAAAAGTTTTGCATTTTTAAAGTATTTTTTTTCTTAAATTTATAGTGTGCGCTATCGGATTTATGGACCCCTGGTGTGATTGTATAACACTGCGCATAGCAAGGCACAGCGGGTACACTTTTATGACAGGATTACCTTCCTGTCTCTGTTTTATTGATAACTATTTGTATATATACATGTAGTTGTATCTGTCAAATGATTTTTTTTCTGAAATAATTATAATGAAAGTGTTAAGATTCTAGGCAGGTTAGAAAATACATAAATGTAATTTATCTATTCATTAATAGAATTATTGTTCGGGAAGATTTACTCGACTATACGTATTACTGAAAATAGTATAATAAACATATTACTTTATTCTTGCGGCATAAGGATAAATGATAGACATCAATTGTTTTTAGTTTACCTCTACAATTATATTAATTAAAACGTTAATACATTGAAAACTTTGTATTTACTAGTTTACAAGTAATGGTAGAACGATTGTATTAAAAAGGTGAAATATTAAGATAAATAAATAATACAATTATACAAATTAACGCATGGGCAATTTAGTCCAAGTAAGATAAAGCGGCTTAACAATAACGATGATGTTTGAATATTGTTTTAAAACTATTCATTTAAATTTAAAGCTTTCATAACAATACATATAAAGCATATCTAAATTAACGGATGGGAAATTAATAAATTTAAATGGTAGATGAGTAATAACTATCATTTCTAACATAATTTGACCATCGAAAAGTTATTTCAATCATCATTTTTGTTTTATCTGACTGCATTGTATACAAAATGTCACCTTAAAAGTTGTGAAACATTTATCTGTTAATTTACACTTGTTGCACAATGGACAATATAAAACATTTGTCTACAACGGATTTAATTAATCCCCTGATATGACTTGAAATCGTGACCTATATGATCCTTATCTTATCTCATCGATCACAACATGGGGTCACGACTTGTACATTATATCATCGCAAAACAGACGTATTTACGATCAGAGCTATATGGCTGTATCATAAAGCAAAAATCTTGATGGGTCTAAAAGTTGGGTATGGCTAAAAAATATTTAATTTTATGTAAAGATTCAGCAGTTTTACTTAAAAGGTGAAATATTTTAGTTCATACATCATTAACTACATTATAATTATATGCCTATTCTATTACACTGATATTAGGAAGCTGTAGTGTTTAGATAATGGATTTAACACGTGATGATAAACTGATGAGTTTTCTAAAAATGCAAAAACCTTTATTCTAAAAGTACAAATATACAGCATTAAAGATGTCGTGATTGATAGATTTACAACGGTAGGCCAAATGCAAAACGCTAATGGAAATTCATGTCATTAATTCATATAATAAATTAAATAAAAAACATCAGTAAAACTGTTTATGAGAAACATTTAAATTTGAATAGTAAAATTAAAAAGGGGGGGGGACAACTTTAAAATAAAATTTTGGAATTCATCCCCAATGTGAATAAAGTGCCCAAAATTCAGGAAGTCTCATTTAATAGCCTGTTCCAAACATTTTTTACCTTGTCAATAGGCACAAACAAGAAATCCTGAATAGTATGACCTTGGGAATTAAAATGTTCCGAGACAAAAGTGATAGTTTCCGGATAGTGCGTTATATCAAACTTGTGTCTACTCTTTCTTTAAAACATTCAAGCGGTTCGAACATAGAACTTTTCTAACAGTGTCAAATGGCTCAACTTCTAGACCCAGGCCGCTTTCACAGTGTCATATACATTAAAAATAAAAAAAATGAGTTAAACACAAGTAGGACAGTCTTGTAGATCTAGATAGTGCCTAAGTTGTGGACTTTTAAACAATTTAAATATGGATAAGGAATTTTAGACTGTAATTGATAACCCAAGAGACACTCGTGCAGGTTTTTTGGACATCGACACAATTAGGGAACAAAGCGTAGATAATCAGAGACCAATGAAATGTCTTACAAATATCACTTCCTTTTATCTTTACATTGTTTTATACCTATAAACGATTTTTAAACAAAAACACTTACATTAAATAGTACTTAAATTTTGACCTTAGAGAATTATTATGTTCCTTTCCTTGAGACTTTAACATATTGTTACTCAGTGGTCACGTCGCTAATGGTATAAAAGTGACGCTTATGGCCAACTTATTCATCAGACACTAAAATCACGATTATTTTAACTAAAGGAATATTATTATAATTTTCCTCACACTTTAAAGAATTTTGTTACATTTTAATTATTTTATTCTATTCCGGTTATAAAAGAACCATATACGTGAACATGATTCCTAGTATTTTAATAGCAGGATTATTTGTTTTCCAAGGTTCGTGTTTATCTATTAAAGACAATACAGTTTTATTTGACAAACTTGTTGAACTAGAGAACAGACAAATGAAATATGAACAGATTTATTTAGAGCAACAACACTTGATCAGTGACCAGAAGAAGACAATAGATGATTTAACACAAAGAGTTGTTCAACTAGAAGCTACCCGGTAAGATTCTACTTTAAGTTGATACCTACAAACGAGCAGTGACTACTCCGCACTTAAAACTTTGAATTTATGTTATAAATTATCGCACTTAAAACTTCACATTTTGTACTTCAAACTTAACACTTTAACTTTACAATTCAGTTTAAAGCTTCGCACTCTATCCTTTACATTTCAGACTTAAAACTTAACACTTTAAAGTTCACATTTAATACTTCAAACCTCGCACTCTAACCTTTACATTTCAGACTTAAAACTTAACACTTAAAAGTTCACATTTTATACTTCAAACTTCGCACTCTAACCTTTACATTTCAGACTTAAAACTTAACACTTATAAGTTCACAATTTATACTTCAAACTTCGCACTCTAACCTTTACATTTCAGACTTAAAACTTAACACTTAAAAGTTTACATTTCGTACTTCAAACTTAGCAAATGAAACTTTACATTTCAGACTTAAACTTTTCACATCATTCATTTCATACTTGAATGTAATATTTACGTAAATGTAAGAAAACAGTATAAACCTAAAAAATACTGGATTAGACCAAGTATGGGCAAACTTATAGATCTTATTAACTCAAAAAGCAAAGCTGTAATTACAAATCTGAGAATCTACATCCATAATGCACTCATAATAAGAAATTCTCTTTTGTACAATATCCAGAAAGTCTTGTAAGGTGAGAAAAGCCTTCACAACCTTATAAAAATATTGATGTTTAGTGAACAGTATAAAATATTTGTATTTGTGATGTGACTATAAGGAAATCGTTTTCGAGTCAATAATTTCTTTAATTAGTTTAATTAAACAACATGTTACATGAGATTTGTTTCTATTGATTCAAATGTTCTTTTATTCAGATGTAAAGAATGTGAGGATAAAACGAGAGCTAATAACAGCACAACTGACAATGTACATGATGTCATTTTTCCATCAATAAGAGGTATTAGTTTGTCTGTTTTCGATACAAATATCCAAGCACTAAATAATGCTCAGTTCCCTGTTTATTCCTATGTTTAGTCTTCAAAATGACAAACGAACATAAGCAAAACTACCCTTTTAGTTATTACAGTCAAAAAGCCCACTAGACCTCTGCTAGCAAATGACACAATTATAGAGAGAAATTTCATAAAGACATTCATTCCTGTCACTTTTAAGAAATAGTCTGATTGGATTTGCGTGTAATTTGTATGTTTTTATTCATAGTGTCAATCAAAGTCCAGGACAATGTTTTTAGGATAAACTGGTCTGAAAAAATCCAAAATCAACATTAGCGTATCAACGAATCATTCAAATTATACAAATACGCTTAAATTATAGTAAATTACTTAGGATTTGCACGGCCTGTTCCGCGTTCAGTAACTACTGTTAGCTAGCGTTACGGGTACGGGATACTAAACCCTAAGACAACTCAACTCGTGCAATACTCAACTCAAAAATGGAACAACTAAATCCGTTAGTAGGAGATTGAGTTGTCTCGGGTTGAGTTGTCTATGGGTTAAGTTGTTCCGACACTTCCGTTACGGAACGTTTTGGAACGTTTAAGGTACAGGTCGTCCACGTAAACATTGCGTATGTAAACATTGACGGTTTCATTACACACTAATATTTTGGGTTAATGTATTTTTACAAATTTATAGTTTAGTCAGTTTTCACTTATTTTATGAACACATCATTATATAACATTTATAGTGTGCATGTACACTTTTTAAATAATTGTTTAATATCTAAGTGGTATGTTTATATGATTAAAATGCTTTTCATGCATTAGCTAATTCACCTATTTAGTGAGCAAGTCCATTGTTTAAAGTACAATAACACGCATGACCTAGATTACGACCTGTAACTGAGCACGCTGCTGGTTTGTTTGTTTTGGTTTGTTTGTTTCGGTTGGTTAACGCCGTAGCAACACATTGTATATGTCATATAACGGCGGTCAATCAATCTACTCACTCCTCCTGGAAAGGCTAAATCTCTGGATTTAGCTGTTAACCAAGTCCTAAACGCATACTTTTGTCAGTTACTGACAACTGCCCAACATAATTAAAAATCATTGGTAGGAGGGAGAATGGCCGTAGAAATAATTTCATGACCAAGCTTAACGAAAGTATGCCCCGCTCGGGAATTGAACCCTCGACCATTCGATTAGTAGATTTGCGTGCTACCAGCTGAGCTAGCGGGGCGGTTACGGCGTGGTTTGTCTAAGCATTTCATTGGTCGAAGGACTTTTTGATCGCATTGTTCATACTATTAAATGTTTATTCAGAGAAAACAATTTGATAAAAAATAGATAATTTTCTATTTTGTTACAGAAAGAAGACAATCTTTTAGAAGGATAGCTTTCTCAGCATATTTAGATCATTCAATATCTCATCTTGGTATAGACCATCCTATCCCTTATAATTCAATCCTACTAAACGAAGGTCAAACTTATAGTCCTTCCAGCGGTAAGACTTGTATTAATTTTGGTCATTTTGTTTTGTTTCGATTTAATTTGTTCGTTTTGTGTTGCATTGTTTTGTTGTGTAGTGTTTCACATCGCTCCGTGCAAGCGGCGTTTCGATTCCAGTTGATTAGTTTCGTTTCCTACTGTTTAAAGTTGTTGCCTGTAGTTTCATTTCGTTCCCTACTGTTTAATTTTGTTGTCTGTATTTTATTTTCGTTCCCTACTGTTAAATTTCGTTGTCTGCAATTTCATTTCGTTCCCTACTGTTTAATTTTGTTGTCTGTAGTTTCGTTTCGTTTCTTACTGTTTAATGTTGTTGCCTGTAGTGTTATTTCGTCCCCTACTGTTTAATGTTGTTGCCTGTAGTTTCATTTCGTTCCCTACTGTTTAATTTTGTTGTCTGTAGTTTAATTTTGTTCCCTACTGTTTAATTTTGTTGCCTGTAGTTTAATTCTGTTTAATTTTGTTGTCCGTAGTTTCATTTCGTTTCCTACTGTTTAATTTTGTTGCCTGTAGTTTCGTTTTGTTCCCTACTGTTTAATTTTGTTGTCTGTAGTTTCATTTCGTTTCATTCTGTTTAATTTTGTTTTCTGTAGTTTCATTTCTACTGTTTTATTTTGTTTCCTTTGTTTGCATGTTTAATTGTTCAGCATTTATCACACCGTCCTGTTTACCTAACCAGAACGTATAGCGATGTATTCTTTTAAGTTAATTTATATACTTTGATTTATGTGTAATAAGATACATTATATGTATACGTCACAAAAATAAAATATAATGCTCTGTTCTGTTCTTTTACCAGTACTTGTTTACATATCCATAAGGACTTATTTAATTCCTACATACACAAGAAAACCAACAACGACTGAATGAATAATCTCGGAAGGATTCGTGGGGGTTAATAAAGAGTATTGGGCTTTTTGCAACACACACCAGGTGAAGCACAGACAAGGATCGCAACCATGTGTGCTATTTAGTTCTTGTCGTAACTACACAAAGCTTCGTAAAGACATTCTTGTCTTGTTCGTTGGTGGGTTTAACACCGTAGCAACACATTGTATAGGTCACATAATGGCGGTCAATCAACCTACTCACTCCTCCTGGAAATGCTAAATCTCTGGATTTAGCTGTTAACCAACTACTAAGCGTATACGTTCGTCATTGACTGACAACTGCCCCGCGTTCAGTTACCGCGAACGTTACAAAACGTTCCGTAACGATACATTCGGAACTCCTCGGCCATTCGCTGCGAATAATCTCGGACATATTTAGACGCTATTTTGAAACTACCAGTGTTAAAGTAAACAAATAAATAATCGTTTAGGCATTGAGTGATGTTTCGTTTTTAGTCCGTAAATTTTGAAACATCACTCATTGCCTTAACGATCTCATATTTGTGTATTAGATTAGGTTATTCGCAGCGAATGGCCGAGGAGTTCCGAATGTATCGTTATGTAACGTTCTGTAACGTTTTGTGTAATTGAACACGCTACTGCCCTACATAATTAAAAATAATTGATAAGAAAGAGAATGGCCGTAGAAAAAAAAATTAATGACCAAGCTCCACGAAAGTATGCCCCGCCCGGGAATCGAACCCACGACCCTTTCATCAGTAGACTTACATGCTACCAACTGAACTAGCCGGGCGTCTGACATTCTTGTCTAATGGCATATGTGACTAAATATTGTTCAGGGATATCAATGAAAAATACCCCAGTAAACAGCATACACATACACATTATGTTCTAGTACGAGTTACATAAACTCTCATATTTTTTCAGGTATGTTTACTTGCCCTATGGATGGTCTGTACGTGTTCTTTTTCTCCACGGCAACTAATGGTATCAACCAGTCAGTGGCCAAGTTAGTAGTTGACGGAGGTAACAAAGTTGATGCTATCGCAGATACCTATCACACGAATCATGAAGCACAGGGTTCTAACTTAGTCGTACTTTCACTCCGAGCTGGCCAACAAGTATGGGTTGCTAACTATAGATGGACTGATAAATCAGTTCAAGTTAGCAATAATAGTAGATTTGCAACATTTTCTGGATTTATGTTATACTAAATGTTAGTAAAGCAACAACAACTTGATCATATGTTCTATGGATTCGCTAACACCTTAATTTTGACGGTTTTTACAACAAAATATTTCATTTCCTTGCTCGATCATATTTTTTTGTCAAACCGCTTTATAAAGCATCAAAATTAAAAAAAAAATTTTTCTTCGTTCGCTCGCCCCAATTTTTCCAGAAAATCTGTAGAACATATCACCAAATTGTCGTGGCCTAAAATGTACAAATTTATATGTAACCAAAGCACTGAAAGTACTGATAAAATTCATAAATAATATTTCAATAAACAATACCAGTTGTAATTATTTAAGCTCCATTTTGAATATTCAAATTTATTCTCCTTTATATACACTGTATACATGTTGAACTTATATCTCTATATATAAGTTAAACATAGAAATATAAGTTAAACATATATAACAATAGATTAAACCAGGAACTGAAATTTATGAAGTTATACACGTTGTGTTGCAAATATTATTTAACTGTTAGTGGTGCATTCTTTAACATCGCTGATTTAAATACGCTACAAATGTATATTTGTTCGACAATCCCCGAACATAGACATCGATAATGACATATATATGTTTTAATCAATCTTGAGAACTGTAACCAGTATTTATATCAGCTGGGTCAATGAATGGACCATTGAAAGTTGAATAAAATTTTCCAATAAAAGGAATATAAACTACTATATAAAAGAATACTCACATCGTCCTGTTTTGACGTAGTTACGTAGAATGAGAATCCATCTAATAAAGTATTCAATCGTACATAACGTGCTAATGATGATAGATATTCTAAACTATGTTTACCCGATATTGTATGGGCTCTACAAGTAATATAGAAATATAATATAAATACAGAAATTATTATATAAATAAATACCCGAGTCGGTAGCGCAGTTGGTAGCGCACTTGGATTTTGAGCCTAGTGTCCCGAAGGGTATACGGATTTGAATCCCATCCGGGGAGGATATATTCTTTCATTAAAATTATTTTCCTCCATTAATAAGGTATATGGCCTTGTGCAAGGGTAGGTGAGTAATAGTTATAGGCAAGGATCCAGGAAAGCTAAGTTAGGTGCGCTGGACGCCGTAAAAAAAAACTGGTCTAATACTGGTCCAATATCAAATTTCGGCGCTTTGATTGATTAATAAAACAGGACAAATATCAAAAACAAGTCTGTAAGGAGTTATTAGAAAAAATATCATTAAATAAGCGAATTGATATAGGCCCTATTTATTTTCCTAGTGCCAGTCATATATGTCGAGGAAAGCTAGGTTATGTGTGCTGGACGCCGTAAAATAACTTAAAAACTGGTCCAATACTGGTTCAATAACACATATCTGCGCTTTGATTGATTAATATAACAGCGCCAATACCAAAAAAACTAGTCCGAAAGTTGTTATTTAATAAAATTGTCATTAAATAAGTAAATTGTTATAGACCTGTTATTTTTCCTCGAGACAATCATATTGGTCCTTGGCGTTTGGCCTCAGGCCAATACAACTGCCCTAGGAAAAAAAACAGGGCCTATATAAAATCACTTATTTGACGTTATAATACATGATAATATAGTACAAAACACTGGCAACTTACTTCAGTAGTACCAACACAGAAGGTAGACCAATTAGTTTAGCTTGTGCTTTCATAATTTCCTTATTTAATTTGTCAACAGCATTATCTGACCATAAAAATACCGTATTGTAATCTTTATCCCATATATCTAATTTACCTGAAGAGTCTTCTAATTTCTAAAATACAGTAAAACTCGGTTATATGATACTCGGTTATAACATACACTCGGTTATAACATACTTCCTTTGTGACTCGCTTTTTATGTCTTTCTTCTTTACTATATAAAGTCATTTCGCCTATGTCCTTCTCAGATAGAGCAAACACTAGATTACAACATAGTTTTTCTATATGACCGATTAAGTACGTATTAACCGAGTTTTATTGTAAATATGATAAATATAAATATACATGTAATGTTCCACTATTTAGACCATTACAACCAATTGTCTTTATTCAGAGATGTCTATGCATAGGGAAAATGTTTTCAAAATAAGCATTTATGGACTTCAAAATGAAATTATCAAAACATCTCATGATTTTAAAACAACGAATGTGGTCTTTACAAAATAAACTTTCAGTATACATTAATGGACATATTGCAGTCATTGGTACTTGCATTTGTATGAATCCCATTCAAACTTTTGATCTGTATTTGAATACTCCCTGTCATGTGTGATATTTCCTTGAAAGCCATCTCGACGGTCCCAAATAAAAGTCTTGACTGTAGTTTATTATTTATACATGAGTACCTATGAATTATTGTGGCGACGAGCACTAATATGCTCAGCAAACAAACCAATTTTCATATACCTTGTAAAACAAACAAGACGTTTTCTGAACTTATTTTAAAGTCAACATAACTTTCCTGCTCAATATACATGTATGATTCAAATAATTTTACACGAAAGAGATTTAAATATAGTAAAGGTATTTGTTCTAAGCATGCTCATTTTTTTCTCAAATTTCCTTTTCAATAACTTTTGAAGGGCAGTGATTATTTGTAACGCCACTGTACTTACTGTTATCATTGCTAGCAAGGCCGAACCTTTTAATTCCTGTTTAATAAGATCTATAAGAGTTAATAGACATTTATAACCATCGCCATGATATCCTAGTTCCGTATAGCATTCACATGTGACTGTAGTATTAAATCTATTTGTATGTAAACATTTAGCCTGTAATAACAAAATTCAATTTCAAACACCCTGTAGCCTGTTCAATCGCCCTAAACGTTCCAAAACGTTCCGTAACGATACATTCGGAACTCCTCGGTCATTCGCTGCGAATAATCTTAGTTAGACGCTATTATGAAACTACCGGTGTTATAAACAAATATACGATCGTTTAGGCAATGAGTTATGTTTCATTTTTAGTCAGTAAATATTGAAACCTCACTCATTGCCTTAACAATCGTATATTTGTTTATTAGATTAGATTATTCGCAGCGAATGGCCGAGGAGTACCGAATGTACCGTTACGGAACGTTTTGGGACGTTTAGGGTAATTGAACAGGCTACTGATCAACACTTTGTAGAGTCGACACACAAGTCGTATGATCAACAAATACTGAATGAAAATGGATAAGAGTTGATAAAATATAAAATAATAAAATGAAGACTAATATAAAACTAAGAATAAGTGATCAATAACGTGCTCATAGTAGTTAAAAAACAAAACAAAAATAAGCGGATTTTTAACAGTAAAAGATAGTGAATAAGTAATACTGGACTGTGGGGAATCAGGCTAGATGCCTTGAAAATCCATGATTGCAAGGTGCAAAGTTGGATTCTAATCCAAGGCTCCGCCCGAACATCCATCAGCATTAGTGCCCGTGCGTCCCTCCAACCATCATGCATTATAGTGGTCCGATAAAGTAAAATTGATAAAGGTAATGATTTGATTATGAATAAAGGCAGCCACCGACTAATGGGAATCAGACATGATGCCTTGAAAAATCCATGATTGCAAGTTGCAAACTCGGATTCCAATCCAAGGACACCGCAAGAACATCCATCAGCGTCAGCGCCTGATTGGTTAGATAAAATAATAATCTTAAAGGTAATGAGTATAAAATCAGTGAAAATTCAACCCTCAGCCTACGACAAGTGTCTAAAAAAGTTCGGTATGTGACAATAGGTCATATTCATGATCTTGTAAAAGTAGATGTACCATTGCAGTATGTATTGTCCATACCTCAAAAGTATACACATTCAGGGTTGTGGAATTCTCTTTAAATCACATTCAAAGGTGGTTAATTCTATTCCATTATTTAATTATTACTTATAATATGCAATTTGTAATTGCAATTACAGTCCACTGTATTATTTGAGTATTGAACTTCTGGGCAAGTGCACTTTGGTCCTAGACAAGTTGATTTTTAGAGTTCACTAGTCCGTGGACACTAGAAAAAACTTGGAATTCCACACCACTGTTACATGTGATATATTGCTCCTTTATTATCTAATTTAAAAATGATTATATTATGAAGACGGTCAGCACATACATGAACCAAAGACGTACATGTATACAGATCGGGGCAGCATATTATCAAAATTCTTACGATAATTTAACAATACAACATAGAATAATTTAAGATTAAAATTGGTCGTAAGACGCTTGATAATACGGGCCCCGGGACCATGTCTGCCGCCTACGACATTTACCAACGCATTCCAATGAAAACTAGCCAGCTGTGACACAACTTTTAAATATCCACTGAGAGATCACTGGCCATTGTCTAAGTGAATTATAATAAAGAATATATATAAAATATAAATACTTACATGTGAATGACATCCACCATTATTTATTTTACATTTATCTTCATACCAACATGATGTACCGTTACCAAGATATCCATCTATACATTTACATACTTTCTACAATATAGAACAATAAAATGGTTCATTAGTTTGTATGCTGGGATCAGGCAACTTTGAAAGCATATTCGACCTTGACTTCAGCGCCCGATTTATCTCACGGTCACTTATAAGACATTTTACCCGACAAAAACATGGCGGAGACGAGTCCATTCACCACCTCTTTTTTGACTTCTTGACGGCCATTTTCTTATCATGTGACCTATGCATCGTTTTAATTGGCTTAAGGCAACCGGTGTTGACTACAAAATGCTTAAATCTTGATGATTGTATATATCACCGTACAGAAACGGCGATAACTGAAATGTACACCTTTCTAGGAAAATTCATCTAGAATGTATATGGGCCTACTTGGAGGAAGAAGTTGTCGGCTCACTGTGGAAAGAAAAGCGAGAGCTGAAAAATAAGAACAATGTCCAGGAAATAGAATTAGATAAGAAGGTTACTTTACATACACGTAGTCCTATAAAAAGTGCGCTTTATTGTATAAAATACCAACATACGAGTCTTTGATTTGGAGCAGTGACGTCCTAATTCGAAAAAAATAACTACACGACACGTGGATTTTATTTTGATTTTTAGTATGTTAAGGTTAAATGTAAATATGTAAGTCATATTTAGGTACATCAAAACTTTCTATGTAGTGTTCTAAGGATTTCAACCATAAATTATAACTAAATAAGAAAACATGCCAAACATTGTCATTGAGTGAACGTTTGTTACGAAAGCTATTTCTGATAAATCATTATAATCCTATTCATAAAACATTCTATGTACTCTTAGTTTTAATGAGAATATTGTAAATATTTAAAATAAATATTTCGCGACATTATGTCGACATTATGAAATAAAGCAAGAGTTATTTTAAGTATTTCAAACTAATATTTCCAGAAAATATAGTCATAAATCTTTACTTAATTGTAAATACATTACTTCCTTATAATATAAACTTAAAAAAACCATTGCTTATTGGCCGTTGATGAAAGCAATATATTTATGCTTACATAAACATAAGCACCTATATACAATATATATAATAACATAATTAGTATAAGTCATGGTCTGATAATCCTTCTTTGTATACGATGTCAACTGGTGTATCTGTCACTTTTTAGTGATTTAGTCTCTCCCTGTACGAACGTACATTGTGTCTTGCTGAATTATCGGAATAATAAGTTCGCGTTTTAGTCCAGCCAATATGGCGGCCCCAATGGTTATCTGAAAGTAATATGTAGAGCAGTAAAAACCGAGAAGTGCCGCATGCAGCGACATACTGGCTACAAACAGAGTGCAACGCTTCAGTGTTGCACCAATGACACGAATTAAAGCATACAGTAAACATTCTTTTTTCCGTCCCCTTCTGTTCCAGTAAGTTTTGATCACTCACTCTAAAACTTCTGTTTACACTGTAGCCTAATGGTAACATAGGTCATTTGCAAATAAAGGATTCCGTGTAAACAGTTACATTTTACAAAATTCTCCCATGAGGCTTGGTATTACATGTACTTTTAATGTCTTGATTGGTGCTAGGGTTTGACAGAAAATATAGTATTCACCAAAAGTTTGTTGACATTTTCACTTAGTAGGCTAACTGAAAAAAAAGTCTTTCTCAAAAATTATTAACTATTTATTTTGAAATGTTTTATAGATTTGCTTTATGTTTTGTTGTCATTATACTTATAACTGAGACTACAAAATAGCATTGAAAAAAGTTATAATAATCATGGTTTTTGGTAGCTTAAGGATGTAAGATGCTGAATCTTATAAATGTGCCGCATTCATTAAGTTTGTTTTTACTTTATCATAAATCATACAAAAATTTATAAAAAAATATGATTCTTCCAAAACATTAATCAAATTTAATACTTGTAGAAATTCCTTTTGTCTCCTAACTTTTGGTCGGCACTGTTTGTGAACTTTCTGAAGATTGCGTGAGTTACATGTTAACATACCTTGCCTTTATTATTTCTAACACATCTAGCATTCTTATGACAATGATTATCACCATGACATTCACTTTCACCATAACAATAATACCCATCACCTTGGAAACCCGGATTACATGTACAGTTTGAAGTACCAGGTCCTGTCTTCTTACACGTCGCCTAAAAGGTTATAAAACACAATGATTAAAAGAGTTGTAGATAAGACTTAAGTTTCGTGTTATTTCTAAAAACAGATAAAAACTTTATCTTTATAAAATTGGGACCCTAACCCCTCCGAGACCAACCACCCGAGTGACACCATGAACACGAATCAACGCCGACCACCTCAACCTTTTGTGCCCGTCCCCACCCCGAAAAAATCAGGACATGACCCTAAGACCAAGACCCTCGACCCCAGGTGTTTTACCCCATACACATACCCCTGAGACTTTTGACAAAAAAGGTAAACAGATGATCTTTTCTCACAAGTCTTGCAGACGACTTCACCTTGTGTTCTAAGATAGGCAGACGACATTATACTTGTCAAACAGACTGAACACAAATTGACTATTGGAATTTGTCTCATGTGATGAATATGTTTATTGTCAACGAAGAACATTTTAAACTTTGAAAAAAAACGTGAGCTTGGACTCAGATGTTATAGCTTTCAGTTACGGTAAATGGCAAACACAAAATTTATACAAAAATGTAGATTAGATACAATAATAGAATCATTACCTGTAAATGACAACCACCTCTATTTATCAAACAAGGATCTATTTCTGTACAATGTTGACCATTACCTTCATAGCCAGGTTTACATACACATCTTTAATACAATAGAGTACAAGAAAAAGCATTGATGCAAAGCATTAAAGGGCGTCCAAAAGAATGTTTAGAAGTAAGGAATGTACTTGCGGATAATAAACTAGGAGAACAGTAGGGAGTTCAGTTACCGCGAACGTTTCGTAACGTTCGCTAACAGTCATTATTGAACGGCCTGTTAGCGGGAAACGTTTAAGGCCAACAGCTAACGGTTTTGGTATATAGTACGCGAGTATGAAACAACCTGAAACAAAATAGTTCCAGTACAATAGACTATATCCGGAATTCAAATATTTGGGTTTTCCCCTCCGGTACAACCTTTCACTATTACAATGAAAACAAGTGTAAAAAGAACGATAGGATTTAATCCATAGTTCGTGCTGTTTAGCAATAGTGTATAGAAAAGTTTGTTTGTACCGCCTGTGCACGGACGGATAAACCCATAAATTTGAATTCCGGATAAGGTCTTAGTCGGTGTTACTCCCGTTGATTAAGATCAATGCATTTACAAAAAAAAAACAAGTAAACAAGAAAACAAGTCCTCCTTTCCGAATTCTTCTAATAAAATAGAAGTAATGAATCTCTTGTCCGCCATCTTTAAACGTTCCCACTTCAACGGATCGTTCAATTAACCGTTCATAACGGTAACGGTGTTTGGCTAACGCTAAATGCTTACTGAACGCAGGGCTGATCTTGTTGGATGAGGTTTGCACATTCAATAATTTTATTCGGAAAATACGTCTTGATTAATTGTTAACTACACTAAAATTAATAAACTGGTGAAAAATTATTATTAATGTAAATTATAAACATCGCGATCTCAATTTTCCACTTAGTTTTAGTATCTTTTGCGATTTCTTAAGCAATGTTTTATCAATATCTGATCGTAATTTCTTAAAATGGCATTATTCAATTAGATAATATATCACAATCTCATCTTACACGTTGTAAAAAACCAACAATATCAACAAAACATGCAAGCAATACAATCAATTTAATCCCTTCTTTTTTTAACTCGTCAGTTAATAACATTATCGCTCTATATTAAACTCGTCAGTTAAGCAGTCAGTGTTTTAGGAGGACCCTTAATAATCAGAATGATCGGCTATTATGCCTGACGAAAAGGTCCGAGATGTTGCCCTTTCACAAAATCTGAATTCATTCCATAAGGCGCGTCGCGCTTCGGCGGGGACGCGAATCATAGTTTATTTATCCAGCAGTCATCACGACGAACTGTCATCAGCACTATACATTCGGTCCAGCAAATTGGGATTTAACTAGACTGAATTAAAGCTCCCTGGGAAAAAAATTCTTGATAATTTTTTAAATATGAAGTACATTTTAATGGTTATGTAAACAAGCATTTACCTGTATGAATTATTCTTTAGTGCTACACAATGAGCAAATATATGGCAATGAAGACTATAATATGGATTGTCAAAAACTACTGCACAGGGCATAGCTTGTATGTCACAATTCTCTCCACCGAAGCCAGGATGACATACACACATACCAGTATCGTAACCAGTACTTATACACGATCCATGTACACAATTACATTCTGTAAATAAACAAAATATACACAATACCATAATGTATAACAAAAACACAATTACCTTTTGTAAATTTATGACAAGTAAACAATAACATTATGTATTCATACTAGAAAAATAGCATATGTACACAATAACTTTATGTAAATATATTACAAGAACACAATAACCTTTGTTAATACAAACATTTATATCAAGTACACAATAACCTTCAGTAAATATATAACAAGTGCACAATAACATTATGTTTACATGTATTGTAATATATACACAATTAAATTATGTAAATAAAAATGTACACAATAACATTATATAGATACATGTATACAACATGTACACAACTGCGTTATGAAAATATGAAGTTTTATTTGACAAATACTGAACGACTTCTATAAAACAATTTCAAACTCATTTCATCGAAGCAACATCATCAATATATTTTTATCATCAATGTATGTTTTCAGACCTCATTCGGTGAAATAGAAGTTGACCTTACACCAAAGTTGAGAATATTGATGAAAATCATTTAAATTAACACAGACACGAAAGTGTGCGTCAAAACTTGTCGAATTGATAAATATCTATAAAAAAACCTAATGGTAATTGTAAACAGAATATGTACGACTACCTTTGGATAATTAAATATTTTTTTAAAATCTAGAAGTATAATAAGTCATAAGTATTGTTCCTGGGTAAAATCTTTTTTTGTTATAACCCTAATTGATGTATATAAAACAGGAGGTCCCAGTTGGAGTTTTGGATATAAGTTTCCGAAAATTCTGAAAATATTTGCAAAGCCGTTCAAAATGAGAATCCCAGAAAAGGTAAAAAAACTTTAGAATTTTAGTTTTATTGGGCGACTGGTACTTATCTATCAATCATATACTCCAGTAATGTATGCAGCCGACACATTATCACCATTGGCTCTGATTGTCACAACTTGTGCAAGTACGCATGGCGTAAGGCGATCACAGATAAATTTCTTAATTTAAGAAATTGCCAGTTCGTACCCGGTACACCTCGAACCAAAAGCCCGCGTCCTACCACTGGACTACTCATCCCGGGCTTTGTATTCGTACCCCGTGAACAAAAATCACTAGATTGATCACCCAGAAAATCATTTGTAAAGTTCCTATCTTGTCTTTAGATAATGATGTAAATGTCGTATGACCAGTTTGTATATAATCTATTATCGGCTGTGTAGACACCCAGTCAGCAAACAGACCAGAGAGACAAACAGTCCTGGTTGCCAGAGAACTTGGTCGATACAACATTGACATTGCAGCTTTGGTGGAGACAAGGCTAGCCGACGAAGGCCAGATAACTGAGGACAAAGGAGGTTACACTTTCTTTTGGAGCGGCCGCAGCAGCTCAGAACGCAGAGAAGCTGGGGTTGGATTCGCCATCAGGACCAGACTGATCAAGAACCTTAAGAGTCTCCCCAAAGGTATCAATGATCGTCTCATGACTCTACAAATACCAACCGGGAAAAAACAGACAACTCTGATCAGTGCATACGAGCCAACAATGACTAATCCGGAGGAAGTCAAAGACAAGTTCTATCAAGAACTAGATGCAGTATTATCTGGAGTCCCTAAAGGAGATAAACTGTTTGTCCTCGGCGACTTCAACGCTAAAGTCGGCACAGATCACCACACCTGGGTTGGTATCCTCTGAAGGAATGGCCTCGGAAAGTGCAACAGTAATGGACTACTGCTTCTCCGTACCTGTGTCACACATGACCTCACTATTACCAATACCATGTTTCGCCAGGCGAATCGACACCAAAACAACCTGGATGCATCCAAGTATTGGCACTTCATTGACTACATCATTATCAGGAATGCAGACAGTCAAGATGTGTTGATAACCAAGGCAATGTGTGGTGCAGACTGTTGGACCGACCACCGACTCGTCATCTGCAAAGTCCGCCTGAATATCCAAGCAAGACACCGCCCACAGGGGAAGAAGGTAATAAAACGCCTTAATGTCAGCAAACTTAAGGCTGACAACACAACAAACCGTCTTGTCACTGAACTGGACAATCAACTTGCTAATCTCAAGCTCAACACCTCGGACATAGAGGATAACTGAACAGCTTCAATGACTTGGACCATCGACCAAGAAGCACCAGGACTGGTTTGACGAGAACGATGAGGAGATCAATGCCCTCATACAAGACAAGAACAAACTGCATGCCGCTTGTCAACAAGATCCTTCATCAGCTGCAAAGAGAGAATCCTTCAACAACATGCGCCAAATCATCCAGATCAGACTCCGTGATATGATGGACAGCTGGATGAAAGACAAAGCTGCCGAGATACAGAGGTACGCAGACATGCATGACACAAAACGTTTCTACAATGCTCTAAAAGCCCTATATGGTCCACAAGCATCAGGAACATCTCCGCTGTTTAGTGCTAATGGCTCATCACTACTCACTGAGCGCACACAGATCTTGGACAGATGGGCAGAGCACTTTAACTCCGTTCTCAATCGACCATCTTCAATAAATGACAAAGCTATATCTCGTCTCCCTCAGGCGATCAACACGGATCTTGACCTCCACCCAACAGCCTCAGAAGTTGCGAAGGCTATAAAGCAGCTGTCCTGTGGCAAAGCTTAAGGATCTGATGGCATCCCTGCAAACATTTACAAGGCAGGTTGGCCCACAGTTGTAGAAAAACTGCTAGAACTCTTCACTGCATGCTGGAATGAAGGCAGACTACCTCAGGATTTCAAGGATGCTGAGAACTATCGTCCACCTGTACAAGAGGAAGGGCAACAGACAGTGTTGCGACAACCATAGGGACATATCTCTTCTCTGTATCGCTGGAAAAATCCTGGCCAGACTATTACTCAACCGCCTGAATTCACATCTTGAACAAGGTCACCTACCAGAAAGTCAGTGCGGATTAAGTGCTGGCAGAGGCACTGTAGACATGATATTTGCAGCAAGGCAGCTTCAAGAGAAATGCCAAGAGCAGTACCAAGACCTGATCACAACTTTTGTAGATCTAACCAAGGCGTTCGATACTGTTAGAAAGGATGGCCTTTGGAAGATAATGGCCAAGTTCGGATGTCCAGACAACTTCATCCTAATCACCCGTCAGTTCCATGATGGTATGATGGCCCTAGTCCTTGACAACGGTGAAGCTTCACCCGACTTCCCTGTGAGTAACGGTGTGAAACAAGGCTGTGTCTTGGCCTCCACACTCTTCAGTATCATGTTCTCTGCCATGCTGTCAGACGCATTCAACGATTCAGACCCCGGTATCAGCATAAACTATCGCACTGATGGAAGACTATTCAATTTGCGGCGCATTGGAGCCATCACAAAAGTCAAGAACACCATCATCCGCGACCTACTCTTCGCTGACGACTGCGCTCTGAACGCCTGCTCTGTGTCGGATATGCAGTACAGCATTGACCGTTTCTCTGATGCATGTGACAACTTTGGTCTTACTATCAGCATCAAAAAGACTGAGGTCATGTTCCAACCCTCATCAGGCAAACTACAGGATCAACCAAAGATCCAGGTCCAAGGCACTGACCTAAATACTGTTGACAAGTTCACTTACCTTGGCAGCACCTTGTCCAATGTAGTTCACATCGACGACGAAATCAACAATAGGCTAGCCAAAGCAAGTTCTGCCTTCGGAAGACTCCGCAGCACTGTCTGGGACCGAAGAAGTATCCGTCTCGACACTAAACTTCAAGTCTTCCGAGCCGCCGTCATGACTACACTGTTGTATGCCTGCGAGACCTGGACCACCTATGCCAGACACGCAAGGAAACTAAACCACTTTCACTTGACTTGCCTCAGGAAGATCATGAAGATCAAATGGCAGAACGACATCCCTGACACTGAAGTACTGACTAAGGCTAACCTCCCCTCCATCCATACAGTACTTCAGAGGTCCCAAGTTCGCTGGGCTGGTCACGTGACACGTATGCCTGATAAACGCCTTCCAAAGCAGCTCCTTTACGGCGAATTGTCAAGTGGGAAAAGACGTGCAGGTGGACAGCGGAAACGTTTCAAGGACAGCTGGAAAGTGTCATTCAAAGCTCTGGGCATAGATGTAGACTCCTGGGAAGAGCTGGCACAGAACAGACCGGCTTGGCGTGGAGCCACACACAGAGGATCAGTGTCTGCAGAGACAAACCGTCTGGAGGAGTGCCGGAGGAAAAGGACGCTTCGCAAGACCAGGGCAGCAAGCACCTCAACTACAGCTACTGACCACAGGTGACCCACCTGTGGCAGATACTTCCATGCCCGCATTGGCCTGACTAGCCACCTGCGGGTACACAGAACCCAGTCGACTACAACCTAGTGATGTCCGTGGTCCTCATCGACAACGATGGACGAACAACAATCTATTATAGATTTAATATGATAATAATAATTTTGATTCGACGATATATTTCCCTAAGGAATATTTCATCATAAACAGACATACACTGTTTATACAATAACGTGATTATTATATTGTCACAAATAATCCTTCTTCGCATACAAATGAGATGAGTCTATTATCAAATATAATAAAAATATCAGAGATTATTTATGGTGGCATATTTCTGCCAACAGTTAACCACATAACTAAAACGTTATTTAAGTGGTTAACTAGTTACCACAACTAGTTAAACTCTCAAGTTAATTAAGTTTAGTAGTAACTAGTTACCATAACTAGTTAACCTCTTAAATTAATTAAGTTGAGTGGTTAACTAGTTACGGTAACTAGTTAACCTCTTAAAATAATTAAGTTAAGTAATTAAATAGTTACTGTTACTAGTTAACCACATAATTAACTAGTTAGTTAAATGAGATACTAGGTACATTAACCTCTTAAGTTAATTAAGTTTAGTGGTTAACTATTTACGGTAACTAGTTAACCGAATAAATAACGTGTTAGTTATGTGGTTATCTGTTGGCAGAAATATGCCACCATAATTATTTAACTTTAAGCCTTCATATAAAGATTTATCTTACCTCGTACAGAATACTCGTTTTTCATTGGCCGAGAGCGGTCACGTGCTGACCATGTATTATCCCATATTAGGTCAGTAGATTCTAATATCCAGTCAGTAACAAAATTTATAAATGATAGCGCTGACGAAACCTTATTTTTCTACTCCAAAATTAATTCGAACTAACTACATCGATAAGGGGAGTTCACTGTGTCAATATTGTGTGTCCTTTTCGTCAATAACAGTCGCGTTTCGGTTCCTTTCGGTCAATAAACAAGATGGCAGCCAAGCGACGATTGTCATTGCTTTAGTGATACTCTCTTGTCCGTGTTCTTTGATGCTAAAATTCAGATGGGGGTACTCGGTAAGATAAATTCGTTACACAGTCAGTTACTGACCGGATACGGTGTGATACCGGGGTCAGTGAATAAATATTGGGCTCGAGCTACGCTCTCACCCAATATTAATTTACTGACCCGGTATCACACCGTATCCGGTCAGAAACTGACTGTGTAACTAATAATATTCAATTACAGCAGATATCTTACAACTCTGAAGTTATCAAGATATAACATGAATAAGAGACAAATAAATAGTTCAATCTAATTTTTGCATTAAGTTTAAGTTTGACAAAATGTCAATTTCTATGAATTTATAAGATTACACGTTTTTTTGGTTAACATTTACATAATATGATCTAAATTGTTTTATAGCTTCATCATGTAATTTGGAGTAAGTTTCACTAGTAAATGTAACCCGATGGTTCGAACTGACATTCAAACCCATGGTCGCTAGAGTCATAAGCGGACACATAACAATGTTGCGGTAAAAGCTAGCTTGAATGCAAGGGAGTACAGGAGCCGTATTATATCTTTGCTATACACCGTCTCCTTAACAGAATTCGTTAAATGTCTGCGGACCAATCTTAGGATGCAATAATACAATTCGTAGTAGGTTACTTACGTTGGGCGCCAAATGTAACCCAATGAAAATCCATGGTTCAAACTGAGATTCAAACCACCCACCTTCCGATTCGTAAGCAAATACTCAACCACGTCGCCATAAAAGCTAGCTTGAAGACAAGGGACTACAGGGGCCGTATTATACCTCTACTTCATATTGTTTTTCGGTTTCAATCTACTTTCAATTTGAAATGCAATAAATAATAAAAACATTTTAACAATACTTGCAATGGTTAAATTATTCTTGTTCATTAAAGATGTTTACAATATATGAATATATTTCATCTTTCATACAGTCCATGCACAGAGCTACATTTAATAATGGGGCTTTAAATATATATACTAGAAATCAAAAAGAACGCTGGATATCATATATATTTTGAGTTATATAAAATCATTGTTGTCATCACTATTGTTTTCTCGGCACGTGTTTCTAAACTATGAACAGACGATTGGTTGTCATCTAAAATTGTCCAGACCAGATATCAGATTCAGGTTTCTAGCGGAACCAAATAAATTGCATCAAGTATACAAATGGTTAAACATTATCATACAAAGCCTCTTTTCATGAGAACACGATCATATAGTCACACTTTCTGTGTACTTATTTGAAATGCAATACGTCGTTTTTATTATTCTGCTGTAGACTTACGACGGATTCTATCGTAAGCTTGTTGGTGAACAGAATGAATTAATGGTTTATATTACATCATAAGCATATTACATATGAAAAATGTTATAACAGAATGAAAAGGCAGTCAATTCATTGAAGCATCTAGATGATATCCTCCGAGTTATGGAATCTGTACAAGTCTGCACGTGATGGTTATATACCATTATGGATAGAAATCCTCTTAGTACGATTTACCCAGACTTGTGTACAACAGATTAGACATCTAAAGTACTATGTCTATACATTCGCCTTCAAAAGTCCAAAGTCCTGTTGTAGTATAAACCATTTTTCCCTATACCAAATATTCATCTGAAGAAATCCTAACACAGCAGTAATAAGTTAAATAAACATGTAAAATATGTCTTAATTATATTAAAAGTACTTGCATAATGCATAATCAATTTTCTTAAACTTTCATTTGTCATGTAGTTTTGCATTACAATGTTTATTTAATATGGTATCGTGTATATTGTTCGTTGACACTTCACATTCTAAATAACAAAACCAAAGACAAAAACAAACAATGTCTTATTGTTTGCAAACGTTTTAATTACTTAATAAACTTTTTTCGCAGAATCTACGGATCTGCATTTAAATTTAAATTTAAACCGTCTAAATGGCATTTGACAATCAATTACTCAACCATTGTGCACTATCAATTACCCCAGCATTGAGCACTATCAATTACTCAACCATTGTGCATTACCAATTTCCCCAGCATTGTGCACTATCAATTACCCCAGCATTGTGCATTACCAATTTCCCCAGCATTGTGCACTATCAATTACCCCAGCATTGTGCATTACCAATTTCCCCAGCATTGTGCATTACCAATTACCCCAACATTGTGCATTACCAATTTCCCCAACATTGTGCATTACCAATTTCCCCAGCGTTGTGCACTATCAATTACCCCAACATTGTGCATTACCAATTTCCCTAGCATTGTGCATTACCAATTACCCCAACATTGTGCATTACCAATTTCCCCAGCGTTGTGCACTATCAATTACCCCAGCATTGTGCACTATCAATTACCCCAACATTGTGCATTACCAATTTCCCCAGCGTTGTGCATTACCAATTTCCCCAGCGTTGTGCACTTTTAATTACCCCAGCGTTGTGCACTATCAATTACCCCAACATTGTGCATTACCAATTTCCCCAGCGTTGTGCATTACCAATTTCCCCAACGTTGTGCACTATCAATTACCCCAACATTGTGCATTACCAATTTTCCCAGCGTTGTGCATTACCAATTTCCCCAGCGTTGTGCACTTTTAATTACCCCCAGCGTTGTGCACTATCAATTACCCCAACATTGTGCACTATCAATTTCCCCAGCGTTGTGCATTACCAATTTCCCCAGCGTTGTGCACTATCAATTACCCCAACATTGTGCATTACCAATTTCCCCAGCATTGTGCACTACCAATTACTCAACCATTGTGCATTACCAATTTCCCCAGCATTGTGCACTATCAATTACCCCAACATTGTGCACTATCAATTACCCCAACATTGTGCATTACCAATTTCCCCAGCATTGTGCACAATCAATTACCCTAACATTGTGCATTACCAATTTCCCCAGCATTGTGCACTATCAATTATCCCAACATTGTGCATTACCAATTACAACGGCATTGTGCATTTTTGTGCACTTTTAATTACTCCAGCGTTGTGCATTACCCATTACACAAGCATTGAGCTCAATCAATTACACCAGCATTGTGCACTTTAAAATACCCCAGCGTTGTGAATTACCATTACACCCAGCAATGGGCACAATCAGTTTCACCCGTATAGAGCTAAGATGTATTGTTCAATGAATTTTCTGAGCGCTAATTAGCCATCTAATCTATTGGACTTGGAAAATGCGTCACTAAGTAGGATAGATCAAAATTTACTAATGATAAATGAACGAAACAACCCGTTGAGGGTCATGAACTCCGAAGCAGATAAAAGCTTTTATTTGAATCAAGTAAAAAGATTTTTATAAATATTTCCGACATTTACGCACAAGAAAATGCCTTAATTTCTTTTAAAAAATGTTTTATAGTTTTATTAACCATTTAGGCAATAGTATTCTCAATCATTTAGACAATATAAAGAATAATCACAAATGGACAGTGGCAAATTTCTCATAAATAAATACCGGCCATTTTAAGAATGTGGGAAATAATTGTTAATTGACATACTCTAGAGAAGTTAGTAAAATGGGTGAAAATAATACATAATCTAGGACTAATAATTTTGTAATGTTTAGGTCTTTAATTAGGACTATTTTATCAGCACTCTATTAAACCACTTTCATGAAAAGTAGACAATTTCTTCCTGAGTGGACAACAATTGGCTTATATTACCAGAGTATAATAGCTATGACCTACCGCGCTTAAGAATTGAAAACAGTCCACCAAATGAACGTTAAGTAATATTTTATTACAAAACGGGTTATTACAGAGTTTATAACTTGACCACAGTTGCCAGACACAAATTTTCCTTATTTTAGTATATACACATGTATAGAAAAGGTCTCTAACGCCTGTTTAACGGTCGTAGTTCTAAAATCATCACCAAGCTCACAAAAAACGTCCTTATCGTCAAATCGTTTTCACTATCTGCTTTAGAAAGGATTAATCTTAATAAAAATATTTTTTATTTCAAGAACATCGATCAATAATTGATGAAATGCCCCCAAAAGCCCTGAAATTCGTCTAACAACACGTCCACAATAATAATAGAGTAAAATGGTGTTGCTATTAATATAAACCCAGTTAGGTTTAAATGTACTCAATGAATTGATATTGATGTAGTTATAAGTCAGCATTTATTGTACAATTTAATAATGACTGTATAAAAAACGATAATACACAACAGTTGTGTCTTCATACGCCGCACTATATTCTGTCGCGTATCAAATCGCCGAATACTGCGATGAATTGAGCGTCATGGTCTAGAGATGATTTCTTCGCCGTCGTTAGAAAAGTGAAGTGGGTACATTTACAACTAAGTACTACAATAAATACCATAGGCTTATGAGCCTCGATCCGTCATAAGAAAATGAGTTCAGATATACTGAAAACGACAAGAACTTTGTACAGGCGGTTGTTTATTTGCAGAAAATATGAACCTCTATAGACTTAATAAGGTTGAGAAAGTTTCTATTAAGCTTAGACAGACGTAGAAATAAAATCGTGATTAATTTTATACACAGCTATGTAACTGTAACTAATATATCTTAATTAAATATATTAGCTGTTTTTCTATATGAGTTTTTCAAGAAACTCTAGTTTAAACATATGAACAAATATAACATTGTACTATTAATACCTGAAATAATATTAGATGTAAAACCTTGCACGTTTGTCTATAAGAAGTATTTAGTATAATTAGTTTCCGTGTAAATCTGTCAGAATATGTTCAAATCTGATCAAGTCGTTTATCCTCGTGTGTAGCCGATGGGTATGATCTCAAATAGATGATCAAGTGTTTTAGTTAAAATTAAAACCCAGTATAATGTAGCGATGACAAGCTTTAAGACCTTGTGGTTCAAATTCTGGTCATTTGATACACCTGAATTCTCTCTATGACCGGTTTACTGAATCTTTAAAAGAAGTTCTGGAGAAAAGGTGTGGAAATTCGATTGTTTTTACGGGTGAAATATAAGTTCAAGGGTTGTTTTTAAATTAGCTGTTTTTTAACCATAAAGGATAGGAAAAGAGTTCTAGAATCTCTTTGTGTCCACGTAAACTCTGTTTCACCCATTTATACTTGACGTGATAAACAAATTAGTCATACTTGTAGCTAGTACATTTAATATCATAGCCATGGTTATTCTTGAACATATTCTATGTAACTGTTTGTGTATAACCAGGAACAGACACAGTTAAAACACTGACTTACCACGAAGCCATAAAGCAAAGAGAGAGAAAGAGAGAAAGAGAGAGAGAGAGAGAGAGAGAGAGAAAAAAAGAGGGAGGGAGGGAGGGAGGGAGCGAGAGCGAGAGCGCGAGAGAGCGAGAGAGCGAGAGAGACTATTTTCAAAAAACAGTTATTTCTCGATTATCCGAATGCGTAGGGACCGAAAAATTAATTCAGATAATCCGTAATTTCGGAAGTCTTGAAAGATAATATCCAACATTTCTCAATATATTTTAAGGTCATTCATAATTCGTATGTTTATACATGGTAATAACTTGCTGTTACATTTAAAAGCTATATAATGCTGATGAGACTGGTTTTTACCTAGGTTCCAGGCAAAACCATGAAATTCAAAAACGTCCACTGCCATGGTGGAAAAAAATCAAGTCAACACTGACTGCTCTTTTGTGTGCAAACATGACTGGCACACATAAATTACCAATTTTAGTGTTTGGTTAATGTAAAAAAAACAGGTGCTTCAAACATATTAAAACATTGCCAACACAATATAAAGCTAACAAAAAAGCATGGATGACTCCAGAAATTTTTTAATCATGGTTTTTAAATTTAGAAATGCATATCAAAAACAAGCAAAAGAAAATTAATTGCTTTAAAACATGATAACAGCACATCCAGATATTAAAGATTTGGATTCGATTGAACTTGTTTTTCTCCCTCCAAACACCACAAGTAAGACCAAACCTATAGATCAAGAACTAATTTAGTCATGTAAATGTCACTATAGAAAACGTTAGACCTTTGAGCCAGTATATGACATTGCTCCCCCCCAGGGGGAATTTTCAAGGGTATGATTTTCTTAACCCATATGGTGGTGGGCATTCACTGATGAAAGTTTGCAAAGTTCTGTTGGGGCTTTACAGAGTTAAGGGACTTTGAAATATCACCCATTCTCAATTTCTGGTCAAATCCATAACAGACCTTGAGCCAGTATATGACATTGCGGGGAATTTTCAATGGTATGATTTTCTTAACCCATATAATGGTAGGCATTCACTGATTAAAGTTTACAAAGATCTGTTGGGGCTTTACAGAGTTATGGGACTTTGAAATATCGCCCATTCTCATTTTCCAGTCAAAGCCATCATATCTTTGAGCCAGAATATGACATTGTTCCCCACAAGGGGAATTTTCAAGGGTATGATTTTCTTAACCCATTTAGTGGTAGGCATTCACTGATTAAAGTTTACAAAGTTGTGTAAGGGCTTTACAGAGTTATGGGACTTTGAAATATCGCCCATTCTCATTTTCTGGTCAAATCTATAATAGACCTTGAGCCAGTATATGACATTGCTCCCCACATGGGGAATTTTCAAGGGTATGATTTTCTTAACCCATTTAGTGGTAGGCATTCACTGATTAAAGTTTACAAAGTTGTGTAAGGGCTTTACAGAGTTATGGGACTTTGAAATATCGCCCATTCTCATATTCTGGTCAAATCTATAATAGACCTTGAGCCAGTATATGACATTGCTCCCCACATGGGGAATTTTCAAGTGTATGATTTTCTTAACCCATTTAGTGGTAGGCATTCATTGATAAAAGTTTATTAAGTTCTGTTTAGGCCTTACAGAGTTATGTGACTTTGCAATATCGCCCATTCTCATTTTCCGTTTAAACCATAAGTGCTTTTAAAGCAAGTTTAAGACATTGCTCCTTCCTGGGAGTAATTATCTTTGGTATATTTTTAAACCCACATGAAAGTAACAGTTCACTGATAAAAAGTTTGCAAAGTTCTGTAGGAGTTTTACAGAGTTATGGGACTTTGAAATATCGCTCATTCTCATTTTCCAGTAAAAACCATAAGTGCTTTTAAAGCCAGTATATGACATCGCTCCTCCTGGGAGTAATTATCTATGGTATGATTATTAAACCCACATCGTAGTTGCAATTCACTCATAAAAGTTTGCTAAGTTCTGTTGGGGCTTTACAGAGTTCTGGGACTTTGAACTTCATGACCCCCTATGGCCATTTTCTATGCCAAAAAGTTCTTATTACTGTCCTCCGGTACTTTATTTCGACCCATCTTAATTACGGAGTCATTTTGTTTTTGACAACGATTTGGATTTTGGGTTACCCTGTAACGTCATTCCTGTGCATTTCCGATAGTAAGCAGTACGGTGATTTCTTAACACCAATATGTGAAGAGTCAGGGATTTTGAGGGACTCTTTTCATACCTCTTTTCAACACTGAAAAATGGTGCTTTTTCCTATTACGTTCTTAATTTAGTTTTGAAAATGTCGTTTTTTCTAAAACAATAAATATAACAGACAAATTGGCGTCCCTTATTTCTTGCTTTTTCAAGAGAGTCACGTGACAGGTAGAGTACTTTCGTTTTGGCAAGATTCAAAATAGAAACAAATCAAATGCATCGTTTCTCTTTTCTCTTATGTCAGCCATATAGAAAATCTCCACTAGACATATTTTTATTTCTTGATTTTAATGATAACTTTCAGTTATTAATAAAAGTTATACAAGATGGACAAATGAATAAAGTATTTACAGGAAGGGTCATTTGTTAGTCAGACTAAATAAATTTTACACATATTTGAATACAAGCACCAATTTTCTATGGTAACATATTTTTCTCTACGGATAACACTAATATTTTTTTGTCTGTATTTGTATGTTGGTCTATGATTTAACCACTTTAGCAAGGCAAAGGGTTGATACTGGAAATACATACCACAAAATGATAAATTTAGAACGCCCCTTTGCTCAAATATGACTTACATTTTAGATCAACTTATGGAAAATTACAAAAATACATTTATAAACCTTGATACAATGACTTTCAAACTTGGAAAATCGAAAGAAACTTAAGTACCATAGCTGTGAGCAGTCAAAATCAATGAATACATTTTAAAAGTTTATATACTTAACTCACTGAAAAGTTCATAATTATGAATGCCTAAAGAAATAAATAGGTAGTAACGTATGTTACAACAACACTGTTTAAACTATCACATCCAAATTTTATCAGTCACACCCAGTGCAACAGTTTAAAACATTTAATGGTAGCACTAACTATTTTCTATGTACTATGTCATATCTAAATACTGTTAATTATATCAATAAGGATTGCCTTCAAAATTAAGTGAAAACATGTTAAAATTAAGAGTTAAAAAGGTTACGAATTAGTCTCAGAAAAGCATAAAAGATCAATTGTGTTCAAAGTTCATGTAGTAATTCACTTTGAAGTAAAAATGAAAACATTCTCCTAGATATTCCATGAGGTACTGGCACACTTATTTCATATAAAAAGTCATTTGTCACCCAATTTTACATACTCAAGGGTTTGCCATTGGATAAGAGATCGGTGTTGTTGCATGAAGGATGTGTTTGCTTCCTTATCATTATCGATTTGTTGTACCATGCTTATGTACCATGTTCCCTTAAATATTTCTGCAACAAAATCTTCCGCAACGTATTATAGTTCATCTACGACATAAAATAAATTCCGATATAAATTATGCTGTTTGTGTTGTCAGGAATTACAACAACCTGTGGTAACGTGTGTTTATAAAAGTCCAACTACATTATTTCGCTGCTGTTAAATTCGACAGACATGTTGTGTTCCTTTACACTCAAAGACATGATATAAAAGAAACATTCAGAACTTAAACGTTTCAAGTTTCCAAAAAGCGAAACATTGTGAAACAAGCAAACAAACAAGCATCAACTATGATACATTTCATATGAAACATACCTTACCAAACGTAACGTATGTTTCAATTCATAAAACCATGTTTTATTGAATAAGAAGCGAACAAAGGACGATTTGGTTACATTTGAGATTTGGTTACATCTAGTAAGAATTGAAGTAACAAATTAATTGCAAAAATATCGATTTGAGTATTGCAATGAAGGATTCTATGCTTACATTGCATGCAATGGTTAAAAAATCTTCATAGTTTAATTTATCAAAGCCATTGAGACGCACACAGTTTCATGTTGTTTTTTTCAGTCTGGTTGAAGATGTCATATATTTTTCAATGAGATAATAACGACTTTATTTATTGTGGATTACTTTTTTGGTGTAAACCAATTTTCAATATGTCATCGTTTAACCCTTCGCCGCATTGTAAGATCGGTATATCATTTTAACGGTAACGTATGTTACATCACGTATGTTACATTTGCTACTTTAGACAGCATTATCTCTAGACGATCCTGCGGAATGGCAAAAGTAGTAATCATAAAATGAAGAGTTCATTAGAGAGACTAATTAGTAAACGTGAATTCAACTAAGATATTTAACATTAGTTGAAAAACCATGGTCACGTATGTTTCATTCTTAAATGTCTACCCGAAAATTTTGGTAAAATGTGAAATTTAATGAAATGTCGTTGAATACTTAATGGCAATCGTTTTTATTTCATATATATTCATATCTGATCTTATGTTTTAAAATATTTTACAAATATAATATCTTTTCCAATTTGAAAAAAAAATGGATTTTTTATGGTCATGTATGTTTCAACACTCTTGGCGACAAAGTTTAAGAGCTGTGTGTAAGTTAATATTTCTGAGGAGCAAGATAAAAATCTTATTCTTACATACAGCAACATAGTATATCTTAAAAAGCAAGTGTATTATGACTACTCTATGTGGCTATGTTTCATAGTCTGCGCGCAAAGGCACAGTAACGTATGTTACATTTTGAGGTACTTATGAGATCAGTATCAACAGCAATTTCCTTTATAAAGCACAAAAGCCACATTTTCTTTTTAATTGACAAACAATATAATGAGAACTTGGTGTTGCAAACATGATTTAATGGTTTTTGCAAAAATAAATCGATAAAAATGGAACAAAAATTGCTATTTACCTATACAATTAAAAGTTGATTTTCTCAGCAATGCCCCACTGGAAAATTGCAAACTTGTTACTTTTGTACTCAGGACAGATAGGGGAATAAAAAAATATGGGTCTTGAAAATTCCCCCTGGGGGGGGGGGGAGCAAAAGTGTATCTGGCTCACGGCCTACGTGTGTTATACAATGTATTGCGTGGAATTAAGTCCAGCAATGATGTTACGATTAATGTTCGCTAAGCTCTAGAAATGATGAATCTGGCTTGGAGCAATGTTACTGACATAACCATCAGAAACTGCTTTAAACACGTTGGGTTTAATGTAAATGTAAATTCAGAAATTGAACCAGAATACCCAGATGACGACATTCCCTTAGTCCATCTGGCTAAACTTGGACTTAATTATCAAGTCATGAACGACTCTCTCTCACTAGATGACAACTTATCGGGGTTTACATCAATTGACGATCATTCAATTATTGAAGAATTTATGACATCAAAAAAAAACACCTGCAGAAGAAGATGACGACGATGACGAAGACACAATTACTTCAGTCCCGAAAATACCGACGACAGAAGAACTCTTGAACACAGTGACATATTTAAAGACGTATTTTTGAATACAGGAGAATACATCAGAATACCTCAGTTTTTTTTTAGAAAAATGACAGATAAAACAGTAAAAAGTGACTTATTAAGGAAATGTTCTACTTAAACAAAAATCGCCTCCTCCTTTAGAAATTTGTGACTTTATGATGTGATGACAACGACTCGGTGTAATTCGTTAAGGACTTTAACCATACCTTCCGTTGTCGGAATTAATATAATCAAATCGTGACTTTAGTCTTAACCTTCCGTTGTCTTAATGTTTATATGTTTATTGTTAATGTTCTCTGTGTAACATAATTATATATACAATTACTTGTTTGTTTTATAGATGTGATTTCAATGTATCAACTGTGAATAAAATATTTTAAACTACATGCTATGTTGTTTGCTTATTTTCTTATTATACCATTTCTTTATATATATTTTAGAGAAAGACGTGAATTGCAGATTATATAACGTCATCAACTACACTCTATCGATGTCAGAATTTAGCATTCAATCATTTCGAACTAATAAAAATACACCGACTATCATAGTTTTTTAGCTTAAAATTACATCGAATCAACACAACAAGGGACATTTAAATGTAGCAGCAAGTTATTACCTAGTACAAACAGACGAATTATTAATGACCTTAAAATATATTGAGACATGTTGAATATGATCTTTCAAGACCTCCGAAATCCGCTTTATCCAAAATGTCTTGGTGGCTATATCGAATTCATTAACTGATACCATAGTTGTATCTCCTAGAGCCATTTTAGTGAAATACAACCAGTCACTAATGCCAATGAGGCGTTGACTTCTGAACAGGAACCATGTTCAAGTCTGTTTGACAATTTACATATTCACGAAAAATAAATTCTGTCACCTTAACAGAGAAGAAAATGTGCTCAACTTTTGAAATTTCACGAAGATATGTTTTCTGTTAGAGAAACAGACATTGGTACTTGCACATCGGTCAAGCATAGAATTGATTTATTAGATGACATCGCATTTAAGCAAAGACATCGTAGGATACCATCGAATATTATAGACGAAGTGAAACATCATATAGAACAACTTCTTGCATGCGGAGTGATAAGACCATCCAGATCACCATGGGCGTCTAATGTTGCATTCGTTTGAAAGTAGAATGGTAATCTTCGTATGTACGTTGATTATAGGATGGTATACAATTAGACTATTAAAGACTCGTTTGTTCTCCCTGGCATAGAAGAAGTTTTTGACAATACTTCACCACAATTGACATGAAGTCAGGCTACCTCCAAGTTGAGGTTGAAGAGCAACACAAAGGGTGCACAGCGTTTACTGTTCGAGCCCTTGGGTTGTATGAATACAACAAAATGACATTCGGACTAACTAACCCAATCTACTTTTCAGAGGTTAATGCAAGATCGTCTGGGTGAGTAAACATTATTATTAGTGGCATTCACCTTGATGATGTCATAATTTTCAGCAGCTCATACGAAGAACACTTACAACATTTAGAATTGGTCTTGAATAAGTTGGCTAAGTACAACTTGAAGATTGCTGCTGACAAATGTAGTTTTTTTTCTAACATAAAGAACACTTCCTTGGACATGTAGTAAGGTGACGATGTGGAGACAGACCCCGAAAAGATTGAGAGAATGCAAAATTGGCATACACCAGCAAATGCTGATGAACTGCGTACATTCCTTGCATTCGCTGGGTACTACCGCAAATTTGTCTAAGGATTTAGTAGTATGGTAAGACCTTTATATGTTTTACTACCACCCACAGCTACTTAAAAGTCTCAAAGCTAAAGACAAGCTTATATGGAAGTGGACTGCAACTGAACAGAAAACATTAGATAATAATTATTTATTGATTGTTGTTTGTTGGGTTTAACGCCGTAGCAACATTTTGTATAGGTCATATAACGGCGGTCAGTTGACCTACTCACTCGTCCTGGAAAGGCTTGATCTCTGGATTTAGCTGTTAACCAACCACTAAGCACATACTTTTATCAGTGACTGACAACTGCCCTTCATAATTAAAAATCATTGGTAGAAGAGAGAATGGCCGTAGAAATATTTTCTTGACCAACCTCCACGAAAGTATGCCCCGCCCGGGAATAGGTAGATAACAATTAACAACGCCTTGCCTCACCACCTGTTCTGGCAAACTTGACAACACAAAGTCTTTTATGCAAAGCACTTGGTGCAGTGCTGTACCAAGATCAGGAAGGACTGAAAAAGGTGTTTGGCTATGGCAGCGGGCATTATCTGAGGCAGAGAAAACTCATTGTGCTTATAAACTTTAGTTTCTGTCTGTTAAGTGGGTGGTAACAAAAAAGTTTAAAGATTATCTGTCAGCACAACATTTCTCTGATCTTACAGATAATAATCCGTTGATCTGTGTTGACATCTGCTAAGCTAGATGTAACTGGGCAGCGGTGGGCTTGGGCGCTATTGAGTCGCTATCCACATGATAAGTTAGACACTGATATAGTACAGGCCACTTGTTCCAAACCTAGTAACACACTTGCGATTGAGAACATGCCTTCAGTTTCAATCAATATAGTTAAAACTTTGGAAGAACAATGGCAGATGTTATCACAGAACGAATTTATGGAAATTCGACAGCCACAAAGAAATGACCCAGTTCTAGAACTCTGTAGAAAGGCTGTGATAGACCAGACAGTACCTAAAGAAGTTAAAAGTAAACAACATTAATCAACTTTAAGAAACAATTTAGCAACCTGAGAATTAAATATGGACTATTATATCGTGAAGTTAAGTATGATGGAGAAACCTAAAGCATATAAAATGAAGTTTTTGTTGGCTTACATGATAATATTGGTCATCCAGGAATAAAGAGAACAATCAGATTAGTTGGAGAAAGATTTTACTGGCCTGGAATGTCAAATGATGTAGAGACAGTAGAGACACATGTTAAGAGTTGCGAAAGATGCCTACGCCGGCAGGGCAAGAGTTGACAGAGAGCACCGTTAGTAAATGTCAAGTCTTCCTTTCCATTGGACCTGGTTTGTATGGAGTACCTTACTTTGGAACCGTCCAAAGGTATTGGTAACATTTTGATCAAAACTGATCATTTTACAAAATATGCAGTTGCCGTACCTACTAGGAATCAAACAGCGAAGACAGCGGCAGAAGCGCTCTTGAACAATTTCGTTAAAGTATATAGCATCCCTTCAAGATTAAACTCTGACAAAGATGCTAATTTTGAAAGTCAGCTCATTAAAGATTATGTGAACTGATGGGCATAAAGAAGAGTAGGACCATTCCGTATCACCCTCAGGGTATCGCTGGACCTGAGAGGTTCAACCGTACACTCTTAGAGATGTTGGGTACATTAGAAAATGAAGACGGCAGATTGGCGAAATATATTGGATCATTGGTGTATGTATATTATTGTACCCTACATATATGAATCTACTGGTGTGTCACCATTCGAACTAGTGTTTGGCCACCGTCCCAAGCTGCCTATTGATACTGTGTTTGAACATGCCCTTGTAGATTAAACACGTATCATTCCGACCATTACATTGTGAAACTACGTGCCACACTAAATAAATTGAACCATGTAGTGCATGTATAGTTATAGTAAAATAGTTTTCAAATCTACAGTTAATGAATATATCTTCATTTTATGGTGGCTATTACAGGCCAAAAATAAATGTCATTCAGTTGACTAATTCGGTCAATCTGTAGACTCCACTCGTTGGTGAAATCATTTGAAGTAGACAGGGGACAACCATTATGTCCAAATATCCGATGGAAACATAGGTTTAATTGATAGCACAGATGCCTACTGACTTGTAAGTCACGCAGTCAGTCAATTACCAAATATAACATTTATAAATCAACACAATCCTTTATTTAAAGTATAAGATATCGGACACTTCCAGAATTAGACAATTTTTCCATTGGAGCTATTCGTTCACATATTTTTTACTTAAATATCGCTCTTTTAAAGTCTCAAAAATTGTACAGAAACAGTTTGAAAGCAGTAAAGCTGTGCTCTGATGAAGGTCATTTTAGTGCAATTTGACATATAACTGTATAAGGTGTTTATTTGTGTGTATAACACACCTAATGTAATGGCATATAGATTATTTAGAGATTTTCACATTATGATAGTCGATTTACCTTACACTAATAAAACTTTTTTTCCTTACACAAACACAGAAACTGACAGGTTATTTTGAAGCATCAGAAAAAAATCTGCGAGGAAGAAGCATTTATAATAATATTATTTTTTTCATAAATCATTATTATGATAAATGTACCATTTTTTCGAGACTAAACACAAATCAAAATAGTTACTTAATACACATTGACATTTCCACTTTATTGTAATAATCTAATATGAATAATCTCTATTTTAAATCACAGTAAATTATTCATGACCTATTTAGAGGGACCACCCAGTACTGGGACATAACAACAAAATATTTAACTTTAAAGTACTGGAATATCTAGGACATAAAAACATGGTAATCAACCAGGAATGGTTTTCGTAATAATCTAAGAATCTTTATATCATCCAGATACAAGAGCTCACAGCATGGGATTGTCATAAATCATTTATTTTATCAAGCAAATTACTTAAACACATTTCATATCCAGTCAGCATGGCAGTTTACCTAAATCTTAGAAATAAAAAATATTCAAAGTGTAACCGTGGCAACCTGTTCCTGTTATAATAATTTGATGGAACATTACAGCATATTTGTGAGTCAAAAATAGAGTTGAATGTATCAGAAATAAACATGAAGAAAAAAACCTTGCGGGCACAGTACGCGCTCATACATCTCACTCTGAAGAATCATTCACACTGAGGAACGCTTGTACTAAGGTTGGTTTCTTATTCGGGAACTTTAGTGTTCAGAAAACATTTGATTGGTTAAGAACTAAAGAAATTCTCGTTCTTTTTCCACTTGTTGTTGTGATGTTGGTTTATAAAGCGTAGAGAACTGTCAGCCAGTGGTTTCTTGTTAGAGAATTTCCTCTTCTCAACTTCGAAGCTTTCTTCTGTTCGTCTGTATTGGATATTTTTGAAGTAATGTTCACACTGAACAGCCTTTGTTAATGTTGTTTTACTCTATGGACAGTTTAATACAGTAACCAAATGGACATTGTAACATAATTAAATGGAAAGAAATATTTTTAAAATGTTAGTACATAATTGTGAGAATATTCAATTCTTAATTGAGAGGTGAGTCAGACTTATTTGTATATATATTATAATTTAACTATTCGTAATGTGAGGTAATAAGGAAAGTTTAAATGATTCGTTCACTTAGTTGGGGGAAATACGTGTATTCATTTAAAGTGTAAACCAAAATAAACATGTATTAATATCAAATTTCATGATATATGTATGTTGTATATTTGAAGTTTTAGTTAAATACTACAAGGGTGTTGGCGCTGCTGATGTTAAATTTCAAGATAAAATTATACATGTCTATCTTTATAGTAGAATGGCGACGACTGTTAGTCGCATAAGGTTATCTTAGGAATTGTAATTGTTATAACAAAGAAAGACTAGTGATAAAATCGACATGTGTATACTTGAGTCAGTATAAAATGTAGTCATATGTAATTTAATGTATACATGTAATTAGTTGATAATATTCGATTCGTAAAAGTTATATATGATCATTATACGCATAACATACTATGTATAATGTCCACATGCGTTTTATATGTTTTGGAAAATAAACAATGTATCTCTCTTTCATTGTATAATATTTTGGAAAGATTTATAATCAGTCTATATAATAAAAGACACTCATTTGATTTCCCGAGTGAGACAAGTAATGATTGTAACATTATATTTCAAATATCTATATACAGTAAATACATCATTGAAAGGGGTTTTGATATGTGTTATAGGTTGTAGGTGTAGGTGCGTTCGATGGGTTATATCATAACTGAAATGTAAAGAAAATCCATATTCGTTTCATTCCGAGACGAATTCAAGACTGTTTACTGAAGTTACTTTCCATTTTTATAAAATCACCGTTTTTTGTGGGTTTTTTTTTTGGAAAATGCACCGCGTCCATGTTTTATACAGGTTGTATTAAAGTTGTAAGAATTTGCTTTTAAATAGCTCTAAAACAAAATGAAGTACGGAAAATCAAGGACGTCATGACAGACTCTTTGCTTTTTTCTTTCAAAGTTATAAAATATAATAATTCAATTAAATAACAGCATTAAACTGTCTTCACAGTAAATTTGTAAATGCATTTATAGTTTTATATACAACAGTACATGTAATAATTAATAAGTTTTACACAGCAGGTATAATCCGACAATATTAACTAGAGCTTTACCTTTATGCAAGAATATATTTAATTTAGTAATTTTCTGTCTATTTTTGTCTTCGTTTGTAAATCGCGCTTTTTCGGAAGCTTTGGGCAAATTACACATACTGAACAATGCATTTTGGTTTCATAAGGATAACTAATTTGTAACTGTGTCGCAATAGGCTGACTTGTGTTTTCCCCATGAGCAGATACTGCAAACACATGCATTGTGTACAAAATTGATAAATAGTCACATAGGTTGATATAAAACGTGTAAACTCGTTTACACGGAAACAGTTCTAAACTCACGATTTAATTAAAGTGAAGCGTGTAATTATTATAATAACGTAGTTCAAGTATAGGATAGAGCATGAGTAGCAGTTTGATATGGGATTTATCAACGAGCGAAGCGAGTTGATAAATCTCATATCAAACTGCTACGAGTACTCTATCCGACTTAGACAACGGGTAGGAAATTATATGTTTATAATGTCCATTTTCATTTATTTTGTCACGTATTCATACTACTGTCACCTTAAAACCATATAAAACGCAGAGAAATATGGTTGGCCTTAATCTAAAGCGTACGATATGTGTGTCGTGAATTTCGTGCGAAAGCTAATTAAAGCGCATGAACAACATTTAGATAGTGTTATTCATGATGATAAATATTTGTGCCCATGTACATATCGGCAGTTAAACAATGAATAAAAAATCATTTTTGATAAATAATCACAGTGGTGAGTCGTCTTAGGAATAATTCTTTATCGCAGAAATAAATAATGTTTTGGCTAACCAAGAGTGTTATTAGGCTGTAAGTACATGTTATTGATTACGAATTTCATCATTTTCTGCATTGTTATACCTAATAAACATGCAAATATTCAATTTAAACAATATTTCTCATATATAGTCGGTTTAATATGTAATCAAGGGACTGGATAGATGTGAATTGCATTGTGTTACATAATACTGGTCGTTCTATTATGTAGGAACAAGTGGACCTTTGAATCAACCCCTACCAATATTTTTTTCACCATCAAGACGATTAGACGCCTAAACATTTGTTTTGTTGAAAGTATGAACTATCCAAAATACAATTGATCGAAAAGCTTTTTGTCTTAAATATAGATCTTGGGTTTCTTTAAAATAACATAACAAGTTGTATTAACTTGATCGGATGAATTCAATAAAATCATTAGTTTGCAGTAGTTTTAGACTTATAAAAAATGCGCTTCCTTGTCTCCCGGTAATAAGCAATAAGGACAGTAAATTTCTCAAAACTTCGGTTAGCTTTCAAATAGATTTGTCCGGTCCCCAATCGTACTTTGACAGGTAATAAAAGAACGTCAGGCAAAGGATGTCAATGGCCACGCCCTATTAATGAATTAGGTATTGGATAATAAGGTTTTCATATGAACATTTCTCACTACACGGGCTTAAATCTAAAGATCATTGTACAAGAATTACAGTGGATACATTTTTAGTAGTTCGGTTACATTTATGATAAATAAAGTTTCCGAAATTCTAACGAGACTATTTCACGTCTGAATTGTGTTCACTTCGAGACATGGGTTTTGCTAAATTGTTCGCTAAGTATACGAGCAATCAGTAAATCGACTTTGAATTTCTTATATAGTACCGAATTCCTACTAAAGTTACTATTGTCAGCAAATGATCATGCAGATAAAGAAAACGTATACGATAATTTTGTTATCTGAATAAAAACTGGGAGTGAAGCCATGATCGTGCTTTGCCTGACCTGAAAACGATAGTGGTAAGGGGCAGGTAATCCGGACTAAATACAGATAAGCTTATTGAAGCATTTCAGTTAATTATATTAAACTGATTATGGGGCGGATATAGACTTTTAACAAGGGGTTGTAATATTTAATGACTTACACTTGTCAACAAATAAGATCATAATTAGACATTTCAAATGTTCGTGGCCGCTTGTATACGAACTATAACGTTTCAATTTGTTCTTAGTGTGCACCCCACTTAAAAAAAGTCTGGATCCACCCCATACTTTCAGTCAATGTTTTCTCGAGTTTAACGCACGGAGAAAACGATCTGATAATATCAAACACTTTACCGTGTGTTATGGGATTTATCAAACACTTTTTAAGCAATTTGATTGGCTGAGAGGGGGTCACCGTTGTCTAAGCTTAGGTTAATATTGTCGCACTATCTAACAGTAAAATGTATGTGTTGTCTTAACTTTGTCTTTGATGATAGAAATTCAAGAGAATTGTGTCAGGTTTCAAGCAGTTTTCCAGGCGAGTCCAGTCGAAGATGATTTGTCAATGACAAGTAGCTATGCATCTAAATAGCTTTAGGATTTTAAATTTAATATTCTATGCTTCATTTCAATTTTCTGCTCCCCATGGGACTTTGACTCTCTGCTTCTTCTTAATCTCTTTGGCATCATGAATTGCAAACGATTCGCTTTTATGTCACATTATGTTTTATGAATGATCACTGGTCATGATAAAAACCAATTTTGCATCAGCAGCCTGTAAGGTTGACAAACTAGTTGGATTCCAGTAGTTGTGGATATAAAAAAAAACATTAATTTTAGTAAATGGCAAACACACTTAACACATACTTTAGACTGATGTACAAGTTATAAGGATGGTCTTACTTTTGAATGTATGTAATGTTATTAAATATATTAATACTACACCCACTGTGTCTCTATTTTAGAATGTCTCTTTCTCTCATGTACTCAATTTGAAAATACGACAGTAATGTTATTTGGTATACATTGTATTTCTGTAATTACATCACAATAGAATGAAGTTATTTGAACAGTCATATTCTAGCTACATTTTCTTCTAGAATAAGATGGTTCCCATCCATGGTAATACAAATTCAATCTGATATCATATCTCAGTAAGACTGTTCATTCATACTCATGAATATAAAAAAAACATGGGCAACAATTCACGATTTTTGATAAGAAAATAATTCACTGATAAAATTCCTTCAAGAATATTTTTGTTGAATATAGATAATGTTCTAAAACATGGCGAATACATAGATAACACTATGATAATTACACAAGAAGAATTGAGTATTGTGTCTGGGAATTTTCATACGAGTGTGAGTTAACATGTTTTCATATTTACAAGCTTTCACATTTTACTTTTACATTTTTGTAAGGTTACACTTTTTACAAGTTTGAAAGTAAACGATTTTACAAGGATACAAAGTTTTACAATTAACATACAAGTTTAGGTGTTAAAATATAAAATTTTACGAAGTAACACTTTTAAAAATTTACAATTTTTACAAATTTACAAGTTAAAAGTTTTACAAGGCTATATCTCTTAAAGTTTTACAAGTTTATTAACTCACTTAGAACAAACAACATTTTTAGTGTACCCCACGAATGTCAAGATCCGGAAACCTTCGATAAAAGTTATCGAAGAAAATGAAAAAACAAGTTACAAAGGAAATTATTAATATGCCAATGTTCGCAGGAACTTGCGGTGATAATTTTTATAGTCTACGAATAAAAGGGAATCCATTCTGTTATGTTAACAATTTACACAAACGTAGATATATAAGTACATGTACATATCATAAATAGATTTTTTGCACGAAAAGGGAAATAAGTAAGAAACAAGAAAAAAAATAAGAAAATAAATGAATAAGCCAGGAGAAGTGAGTTTAGAACAAGTTTGAAACATCAGCTTAGTTTAGTTAACAAATCACGGTCATATATCATCGCTTCAGATTTAAAGCGAACTAATTAATGTTAAGTCATAATCAAATAGTAGAAAAAATTAGTCATAGTTCTAAACCAAACTTATAAGTGAACCAAATAAACGCAGATTCCATATGGCCTGGTACCCGGCCAACTGTGGAATAGTATCTCCTTATCTCACTGAGTAAGATATAAAAGTTTACAATTACACCGACAAAATTCTGCAGTTTTGAAAGTTATACCACTTTTATCTAAATCTTAGAAACATTGCCAGACATTCATATCGTACTGTAGATAACTTAGAACAATTGAAAACTTATTGAAGTAATCTATAATATAATTTACAAAGTACCTACATCCAAAGGGTAAAATTACCCTACTTCAGGAATATTGTATCTTTGAAAATTTATGACATTTGTCGTTTCACCTACGTGACTATTAGGAATTTGATAGAAAGTGCCATAGGTTGTATTTACTTACTATCTCGATCTTTGACACGTATGCCTAAGATCTGTTAATCAAGAATGTCTTATCATTGCTGGTAGCATAATTTACAAATGTATATATAGGTCACGAATACATGATTATCAACGTCTATTACCCTTAATTCTGGATTTTCAAGATCATATTTAATGGCTTGTTTCATATCCTACCAATATATACATTTCTCTTCTTCTAATTATGTCTGATCTTATATGATGACATTTACATATCTATTTAATAGAATGTTAAATATTGCCTGTCACAATGCTTTATAAAAGGCACATACTTAAAACAACTTATTTTAGAAGCTTGACATTTTTGACAAAGTAACAATCCATACCATCCGACAAATGTGACGTGATGTTATTTTCATATTGCAATAATATTATTAATATGACTAAGGCAAAGCCTCAACGTGAGCTCGACGAATCTTAACTTATATACAAGGGCCTAGCCTGTTTTTTTCAACTTTTGATCCATAAAAGCGGAAAGCTGGAAACAAATGGAGAATAAAGGGAGCAAAATAAACCTTCCAAAGGAAATCTATTTTCAATGTCAAATTTTAAAAACAATGATTCATAACATTCTATGTGTTAAACTGTACCAAAACAAAGTGTCACATCACAAAGTAATGAACTGGGACGGATCCAGGATTTTTGTCCAGGGCGGGGGGGAGCCTCGGTGATTTAAATACTGGACGTATGGTCGATATTCCCAGAACAAAGATACGGATAACTATTTTTTATCGTTAGTGAGTACACAATTACTGTCGTGTGTATTTAAATAAGTGGGTTTTTATTAGTATACGCCATAAATCATAACTTGCACCTATAGGAAACATTCGGAACTCCTCGGTCATTCGCTACCAATAACCTTGGACATATTTAGACGCCATTTTGGAACTACCGGCGTTGAAGTAAACAAATACACGATCATTTAGGCGATGAGTGATGTTTCGTTTTTAGTTCATAAATTTGAAATAACACAGTTCAATTATATTACTGAACACTATTTGGTTCAACATATAACAAAGAAAAAATGTTTTGACAAAGATCAGCCCTGCGTTCAGTTACCGCGAACGTTCTGTAACGTTCTGTAACGTTCGCCAGCAGTAATAATTGAACGGCCTGTTAGCAGAAAACGTTTAAGGCCAACAGCTAACGGTTTTAGTATATAGTAAGCGAATATGAAACAACCTGAAACAAAATAGTTCCAGTACATTTTGCAAAATAGTAACTGCCATAGCGAATAGACTATATCCGAAATTCAAATATTTGGGTTTTCCCCTCCGGTACAAACAAACTTTCACTGTTTCAATGAACACGTGTGTAAAAAAGAACAGTAGTATTTAATCCATAGTTCGTGTTGTTTAGCAATAATGTGTAGACAACTTTGTTTGTACCGCCTGTGCACGGACGGAACACCCCATAAATTTAATTTCTGGATTAGGTCTAACGAAGTCGGCACTGATACTCCCGTTGATTTAGATCAATACATATACAAAACAAAAACAGGTAAACAAGTCCTCCTCTCCGAATTCTTCTAATAAAATAGAAGTAACGACTCTCTTGCCCGCCATCTTTAAACGTTCGCACTTTAAACGTTCGCACTTCAACGGGTCGTTCAATTAACCGTTCATAACGATAACTGTGTTTGGCTAACGCTAACTGCTAACTGAACGCAGCCCTGTGTGTATACTACACAAACCATTTTGCATAACCGTTACGTGCTTCGCCTGTGCTTCGCCCCGCGTATGTAGTAAAAATCCAAGCCGCCAGGGTAGAATCCCCCACAAATCCTTCCGAGATTATCCATTCATGAAAGGTCGAGGTGTTTCGAATTTCCGAACTTCACAAACGCACGAACTAGTTCTAGTTACTTGTCTGACATCTATTTGTATGTTTTCTGTTATTTTAGTTTATAATAATCGTACGATGGGTTTTTTTTCTCTCACGAATACGACACACGCACACACGTATCAGACAACTTATTAGAAATCATAAGACTTCAATAGACTATCTTGACTGATTATTTTATTATAAAAGTGATAAATTGTTACAATATCACATCAAATATCCGTTCTACAAGACATTTTATATAATAACACATCGTTTTTAAGACTTCAATCACGACTTGTAACAATTGAGTTGAGAAAAAATACAATTTGAATGGCTACATTAAATCGGTCAAAATAAGTGTTTGTTTGTTTGTTTGTTGGGTTTAACGCCGTAGCAATACAATGTATAAGTCATATAACGGTGGTCAGTCAACCTACTCACTCCTCATAGAAAGGCTAAATCTCTGAATTTAGCTGTTAACCAACTACTAAGCGCACCCTTTCGTCAGAAATTGACTACTGTCCTACATAATTAAAACTCATTGGTAGGAGGGAGAATGGGCCGTAGAAATAATTTCATGACCAAGCTCCACGAAAGTATGACCTGCCCAGGAATCGAACCCACGACCCCTCGATCAGTAGACTTGCGTGCTACCAACTGAGCTAGCCGAGCGGCATAATAATTGAAATGTTCAATGTATTACTATTAATATGTTAAGAGTCAATCTGCACAAACTATATCATGACAATATCAGCAAGTTTTGTATGAATAAGATGTCTCATGAAAACAAAGCATTAACAACACAAATCAACCGCAGTAGTTCTGTGGTAGGACTTGCACATATAGATCGAAAGGGCCACTGAATCAAACTCCACTAGGGACACTGCTTATCTCTTTCAGCCAGAAATTCGCCTACAGTTGTTTCATTCCACCAACATGTGCTTTCTGTGAAAAGATCACCTGCATGAGGTGATTTCAATGATAATGGGCTGTCATAAAAAATTTAAAATAGGCTGAACATGTATACGGAAGCAGACTTTTAACCGCACTTGAACTTTTAAATAACAAACACCACCCACAACACTCGGGTATCTCCAACATTTCTATCGTATTCCACAGTGCACACGTTCTAATTCAAATTTCACGATACAAAACAACAAATAGCTAACACACAATATTTTGACCGATATTTTTACAAGTCTAATTAATGTTATTAAAGAAATCCCAGTAGTCTAAAACAGTATATGGTAATTGAATAACAACATTGTTCTTAAATAGTTTAATTCACTTTTATTGATATGATTTTGTGTCTGATATCTTGGGTTTGAGCTCCAATTTGAAAAGAGATAACCAGGCGCGTATCTAGGTCGTTTTATAGGTTACGCACAAAAAAGTGGGTCGAGGGCATGCCCTTAGATGTTTATTCACTACATTTGCTAAGGTGTATTTTGATGATACGTAAGCCACCGGTTGTATGCTAACAGAAATACCCTTTTTGAATTTAATATAATAGGGGATATTATATAATAGGGATTTGTAGTAAATGCAATAGATTTTCATCAAATTTCACTGTCGTCCCAATTATTTCGGCCAATACGGAAAACAAGTATAACAAGTTTAAATGAAAATATTCACGTGCAATGTTTTACCAGCACCATTCAAAATGACATTAATGTTAGGAAAAATGTGTTTCTATATGATTTTGAGGTAAATTACGGTCACAGACTGTTTCACAAAATAATGCATTTTCCCGCCGATCTGCAATTTTTAGCCTCATTTTAAATCACTTAAAGTCATATTTTCGATCATAATTGCAACACTTTTTTGTAAAAAATCTCAGAAACATTCACAAGTTGCATGGAAGACATGTACAAAAACATAAATCAAGTTGTTTTTTTAAACTCTGGAATAGTTAGTAGGGATGTAACGGTTAACCGATATACCGGTTAATATTGCAATACGAGTTTTAACGGTTTTTAACCGGTTCGTTTTTTCTTCAACCGGTTTTTGTAGTTAAGTGTCATACTACTTGTTTTTATCAGCATCTGATAGTTGAATGTTTAAACAAATGTTAAAATGAATTGAATACTTGAAATACTCTTACTGTGGGTTTAAAGGTTAAACATTTAGTCATTTGAAAGAAAAATATCTTCAAGTGTCTGTTTCAAACGACGCATTTTTCTAACATATATACCATTTTACATTTGTAATTCAAACATTTGGATAAGAGATCATTTGGAAATACCCATATGCGTGCTATGCTGATCCAATTAGGACGAGGTACTTGCATTAATTAATGCTTTGCATGTCTAAGTGAAAAACCGGTACGTATTGCAATATATTGCAATACTGGTTCTGCATATTGCAATATATTGCAATACGGTTTTTACCGTATTGTTACACCCCTAATAGTTAGTACATCGTGCTTCAGCCAGTTATAGACAGTGACGACCGAGAAAATTTAAAAAAGCACTTCGTTACAAATCCCTCTCTTGAAGAATCCCTGTTATAACACTGAGATAACATGATCACATTTACAAACAATACAACTGTATGAAACATGATAACATATTATTTAATAATGCTACTCAACATTCAAACAAAAAAGCGCAAAACGTCGCTGTTTTGGTGAGCAAAGGTATTTATCACTTATCTAGCTATGTCAATAGAAAGTTCCTGTGCATAGCCATATTATCCGGCCAGACGTTCTGTTGTCATTGTAGACCTCAGGTATTTCTTGCAAAGTATAACATACAACAACTTTAAATGTTGTCTAAACAATATGTTTGCCAGACATTAAACTGAGTAAGTGTTTAGGCCTATGTTAAAATCTGAAATTTCAAAGTTTGTTTACATATCAGAAGCGAAAGTAAGCAACAGAGGACAAAGGTCGCTCACAATCAAGGCCTTATTAAAGACTGTTGTTTTTTTCTTATATAAGATGAAGAGTTATGAATGCAGTAATTAGAAGACGTATGTGCGCAAAACATAATCTTATTTATACTGTTAAAATGTCAATAATATATAAATACACAACAGAGGTATATATATATGAGAAAACAGAGTTGGATGGTGTGCGGCCAGAGTCTATTTTTTTACTTTTGGTTTTTGAAAACAAAGAATTTCCCATACAGGCACTATTTCAGTTAATTTTGAGCTAAAAGATTGTTCAGACAGCATTTGTAATAGATATATACATGTACTACTTTTCTGATAGTAAAAACGTGTGGCGAGTGTGATTCGAGGGCCCTTAGATTATATATTTTACTTTACAGAATTAATGTGTAAATCACTTTTGGTATAGATCAAGGATTTGCACACCAAAATGATCATTTGCATTGATTATCAGTAAGATTTCTGATAATATAATTACGTAAATAATTAATTGATTTTGGTCATAACTCATGAGTTTTTGTCAAAGAAGTTTCAATGTGCACAAGCAGACATAAAATTAAATTTGTGTAGTTTAATATGTCATTTTTATGACATTTTCATGAAGTAAAGATATGACAAAATTCAAATAATGCCTAACCCTGGTTAAGCATCCAATTTCTCAGTGTTTTTGGCACTTTTAGATTTTCAATTTCTGGAATCGAGGTTACGCACGTGCGTAAAGTGCGTAATGGCAGATACGCGCCTGGAGATAACTATTGAAGTTAATAAGAAAACGATGCTACTTAACTTCGATGTATTGAGATGAAAACTTACTTCATAATTACGCCATTTTCCCAAATACGTGAAGCAGATACATTAATTCAGTTTGTAGCACGAACGTCTAATGATCGAGGGGTCGTGGGTTCGATTTCCGAGCGGGGCATACTTTCGTGGAGCTTGGTCATGATTTTTACTGCAATTTTCTTTCCTACCAATGATTGTTAATTATGTAGGAGAGTTATATTAATATAAGTGGTCAATCTCATACCCAGAAGCTATCAAGATTCTCGAGAATCCCAAAAACATATGTGTAAGAGAATGATAAGTGGTACTATGATCACCATTGTCCGCATGTGCCGTACACAATCTGACTAAAACCTGATCTAAAATTTTCCGCTCGCATACTCGCTAATTTAGATCTGGCCTTTTTCAAACGAAGGTCACGTTCAGGCGACCTTTTCTTATCATAATATTCATGACGAAATTGTTATGATACGTAACTTGTTTACATCGTCTACGTCACGCAATTTGAAATGAGCCGCCCAATCGCAGACTGTGAATAATACCGCTGTTAAATTAGCATGCAAAACTTGGTCTAAAAATAGAAATTACGAAATCAATATGTGAATAATAGTGTTTTCGTCTAGATGAAAGCTACGCATTGATTGGTCGAAACAAAGTTCATCTCGACGTGACCTTCTACGGAGAAAGTAGAGATCCTGACGGTGTACGACAACGCTCTACATGATATCTGTTTACGGAGATTGGTGCCGTACATTGATCTCTCAAAAAAAAACTTAAATTAACCATATTCTTGAGATTGTATATAATCGTTATATATTAACTTGAATAAGCATACTTTTTACATGTACCTAGATTAATGAAAATGTAGAAAAGGTAATGTTATTTTTAAAAAAATTAAGTAGCACATACTGCACATGTATGATCACGAAAGACTGAAAAAGCTTAAATTATAATGCCATATACCCTTTCAAAAACAAGGCAATTTTATCTTGCGTAGGAAGCCACGGGTGTTAGCAAGAAACTTACGTATTTCCGCATCAGACCCACTTGTTCCACGTTCGTGTTTTGTACACTTGCCTTAAATGTGAAAATTCTTCATATTGCTATTTGTCGTCATTTCGTGCTTCGCCTGATGAGGCGCACGACGAAATGACGTCATCGCACTAATCAACTATCATATATGTCTGAGAATCCAGCCAGGAAGTTCGTTCAGATACATGATTTGTTACGTGAAATGTTTTATTAACCACACTGGAGGTGCCATTGTCGCGTGAGATTTGTTATTGTTTCTTTTTAGAATAAAAATATAATTATATTTCTGGGTTTCCACTGATGAAAAAATGTTTTGTGAGAAAAATATTTTTTACATGAGAATTATTCATTGAAAGTAATAAGCATGTTATAGGAATGATATAGAGTTGTCCTGATTATTCTAGATCTATGGTAATTAGTTTATTAGCATTCTTTATTGTATTAGTATGCATAAGTCAGATATGTTCCATGAAGTGGATTCAATACCTTCAATATAGGAAATGCAATAGGGTAAGGTAGAGTTCAAACTCTGTAATACATTTGATTTCGTAAGGAAGTGTACCATAGAAAAACGCACTTGATTGCATTTCTTAAGGCATGCCTTTGGTGGAATTAAGACAAAACTGTCCAAGACAGCTGCTTTAAGTGAGTAAACTACTCTACTAGGTCTAATAATGTTTCTATAATGGTGTACAATACTATTTAAAAACAGCTACACCTCGCCACCTGCAAGACAAGCCATCAGCTACATTGCTATTGCAGAACATCATTTATTAAATAAAAATACACTAATGCTGTAGATATGTAGATATATATGTTTAAGTAATTGTATAAAATTTGTAATGATTATTGTGACTATGTAAACAAGATTATGTACTATGTACATATCTGAAATAAATTATCTATTCTGTTCTGTTCTGTTCTGTTCTGCTGTAGAGTTAAAGATTTGCTATGTCATGAACTTACTTACAATGTCAAACATAATGGTTTGTTAGGATATCTCTAGTATTTGTCTCGTACAATAATGTCGTCCGACAATTGTCTATATACAACATTAATTGTACAAGCCATTATCTTATATTGTCTTTGAGAAGTTCTAAGATAAATGTACTTTTGAGATGAACTAAAGAGCAAATTGATCAAGCATCCTGAAAGTAACTCAACAATCTAATTAAAACTAATAAATGTACTGCATTTCTAGTCAAATGTTGATAAACTAGTTAATACTAATTTTGGATTTTTTTCCATATGAATCCATGTTTCCTTTGTTTTAAACAATATATATTTATAGACAAACTAGTACATACACACTAGAATGATCATAAGAATTGTAAAGACGATTGAAGAGCATACCTAATTTTACACTTCTTTCTTCAGACATTTTCTAGGCAAAGAGATACTAATGGGTTTAAAACCGCTGTTTCCGGTGTTAACACCATAAGTTTCCTTTTAAAATACAAACTTTTTGTACCAGTTGTAACTGGTAATTTGTATTAATATTGAATAAATAGAAAATGCAAAATAAAAAACTAAAAAAAGAAAGAAATTTGTCCAAGATTTTTAAGAATACTGTACACGTATATATAGATGTAAATAGAATCTACACTCAAAGACCTTCATTAATAGAAATAAGAAGGCGGTTAATTATAAGTACAACTAGTTAATTAACTAGATTAAGTTATTGTCAACAGCAGATACAAATAAGATCTTGAATGGAGGTCACAGTTGAAGGTTTTGTTATTGTTTGGAAAGAAGTTTGTCTTCGTTTGTTGTGAAGGCTTAAATATCTTCTCAAAAAGACTTTTTAAAGTCAATACCGTTTTGTTTCTGGCTTTTTTGAGAGTGAGTGGCGAAAACACACCACGGCACAAATCAGCTATCATAATTAAAAGTTAAAAACACCATAATGTGAGTCTCGTATATAAATAGAAATCACGTGAATTTGAATGTCACAAGCTGCTATACTCGACAATCGATGAATTTACCTTCTTTAATTAACAGTGAATCAAGCGTTTTGACCGTGACGATGCTGTTACCTATATTCATAGGATTGTATTTTAAATCATACTTATAACTAGTCTTGTCAATGGTAGTCTTTCCAACAGGGTGTGCCATATTCCTCAAATAAAACAAAGTTTATATCAAATTAACTATTTTTCTAAGTTAGTGTGTGACTCGTCGCGTCCGAGACTCGAACCCGGGATTAAAATCATGTCCTCTTCTACTATGACATGACTGTAACTCACAGTAAATTGTCAGTTGTTTACAAGCAAACATGTGGCGAAAAAGAGAACACCGCCTTATCTGGAAATTTCTAAAATAATGTAAAACATTATCTCCTACAATTGGTTTCATGGCTATGAATATATAAAAGAAGTTAAAGCTAAGCTTAGCATCACTTAGACTTTAACAATAAATTACAGTATTATATATGATTATATAACTACATGTATACATTACTTTCATTCCTGTCATAGATTATATATATATAACCCAGAATAAATATATAAGTCCATAGAAATATATTGGAAATCAAGTTAATATAGCGTTCCAAGTAGGTCTAAAGCAATATTTTACATCAAATGTAGACTTACCAAGGCTAACCAGGGATGTGTAGTTCAGATGTGTGATTATATAGGATTTTAACTGTGACAAGGCTGGTTCTCGCACTCTAATAGCCGGGCTATATTTAATACCAGTACCAGAGATTTAAACATACTACACAGTCAGCTGACAGGTTTATAATTTATTATTACACTGAACATATATATATATATATATATATATATATATATATATATATATATATATATATATATATATATATATATATATATATATATATATATATATATATATATATATATATATATATATATCCCGGGCAACCGGACACCCACTAATGTTGTAGACTGCATATAATGGCACAAAAATATGATCATGTCCTTCAAAGTTGTACCTTTTTCATAAACTGACCACTGGCTACCATAAGCCATTTGGTAAATGCAAAAGTAAACTATGCATGGTATTTTGTACTTTACTCGAGTTTGATATATCTAACTTGTATCCTAGAATTAAACTGTCTCTGAACTGTAAGCCCTCCAGTGAAAGAAGGATTAACTATTTTTACAGTTCAATGATTTAAACCAGACTCTGAAATATTGCAGGAAATTGTCATTCTAAATTAGAAGTTCATTATGTAACAAAACACTAACAATTTTCAAATCTTTGAGTTCTTAATTGTGCATTTAAGACCATTTTCAGATAGGACTTCAAACATTATTTTGTAATTCCATCAACACTTGGATATTATTAGCTCTGTTAGGGGTTTTTGTAGTAAATTAGTACGTGCTTCTTTCAATTAAGTCTTTATTATAGCTAAAACAGTACGTATATGTGTATACTTAGTTGAATATTAAAATGCGCTATACGAAAAAAGTTCAAATGTACGAATATATCGTCCTCCTGGATATTGTCTGACAAATGTTTAATCTAATTTTCATTCTAACACTCCTATCAATACACTGGTCAATATTTCATGACAAACATTCAAGATAGTAGAGTAGTTCCATCGTTCTTCTCAATTTTTATATCATTCCTTAATAAACACGAACATATCTTTTATAAATCTCAGAGCCACAGTCAAAGCCATGTGCTTAATGTACTTTGCAGTTCGGCGAAACTATTTCGACAATTCGTCTTACAATAACAAAAATGTTGTCAATAATGAAGTGGCCTCATATAAGAAGAAATATTCTCCTTATGAAAACTTTAAAAGACATGAATTCATACAAAAACCCGAATTCTTCTTAAATGGAACAAAAACCTCAGACTAAAATTGAAACTGTCTATGCATGTTCATAATATCTAAGTTTAGACCTACTCCAGTGTCTTCAAGACAATTGAATCTACTATAAGTACACCCATATAAATAGATCAAATATTAGAAACAAATTTGTACGACTTCCAGGATTACAACATTTGAAGTACATTAGACATATCTTTTTAATGTAGGGTACCATAAAAACTATACCAGATTTGATGTTCGAAAATGTAAAATTTAGCACACTTTTTCAGTTTACGTCAATCAGTCAATATTTCGTATTTTGAATATTTCAGGAGCTATTTCAGAAAGAATTGAATAAATGCCGCAGTCTACGAAATAATGACATAAAAGTGGTTGTCCGAAGTGATCATTATAAGAGCAAAAACTATATCTCGTTTGAAGAATTTTAGTTGCCCAATAGATATTTGTGGTTGTCCGAACTAAAATGTAGTTGTCCCGGGCAAATGGAAACCCACTAATTTCGAAGACTACATTAAATGGCATAAATAAATAAGATCATGTCCTTAGAATGTGTACAAATTTCAGAAACCGACCCCTGGCAACCATGAGCTATATAAATCAAAGTAAATGTTGCATTTTATTTTGTACTTAACTCTAGTTTGACCGATGGAACTTCTATCCTTAGTATAAAATTGTCTTTGAACAGTAAGTCATCCAGTGAAAGAAGTATTAACCATTTTACTGTGATAGTACAATAACCAGACTGAAATATTGCCGGAAATTGTCATTCTTAATTAGAAATTCATTATGTAACAAAAACTTAACCATTTTCAAATCTTTGAAATCTTAATTACGTATTTTAGACCAATTTCAGAAAGGACTATAACCGTTATTCTGTAAATCTACTTAGACATTTTAGCTATATGAAGGAATTTTGTTGTAAATTTGTATTGCTCTTCTGTCAATTGAGTCTTCACAATCACTAAAATAGTTGGACAACTCTCTGGTCGTGTAATTACCATCAGATTTGCTCAGGTTAAATTACTTTAAGAGCCTTCAATTTCAAAAACTGAAAGGAAATGATGGATTGTTTTAAGTATTTTTGAACGTTTAAATAAAAAGACCATCTTTGGAAATAATTCCTTGGTTACGAAAAAAAAGCATATATCTGAACGAGAAAACATAGGACAACGCACCTTATAATGAGTTTATTTATCCTGTCAAAGACACCAGCAATTCTATCACTGACATCACGTCAAGAATAAGTTTCGAGGAATCATTTGTTCGACATTTTGTTCCACTTGAACATTTTCGAAAGAAAGCTACTTAAGTTTTCTTTATATTTCAATGACCATATTAGACTCTTTCATATTCTGAAAGTTCTCAAATGTTTTCCAAAATTTTGTGTATGAGTCTATTAAATATAATTTTTCAAAAAGTATTATATATACATTACGTACCCGGCTCATGGCACATTATACTGAAATATGTTGAAGTTGTATTAATCGACATTTACGGAGCCTCTAAAGTGACATTTTTAATTTTTTTTTTAAATTTTTTCTATGATCTCATTTTTAAGAATTGAATTTCGTTTTACATAATATTACGTTTAAACGAAATTATGGTAAAAATAAAAAAGTATTTCAAGATGTCACTTAAGGGGCGGCGTAGACCTTACATTTGTGCAGAATAGTTTGTATGCGTTCACATTGTATCTGCGTAGACGTTTGTGTATTATTTAAACCCAATGACAATAGCTGAGAAATTAGATTGCGCTTAACTGTACTAGTAATGCCACCTAGCAATAAAACAACAAACGATAATGAATGCATTTTTACTTATAAATATTTTATATTAAGAATAAGGTAAACTATCATTTTAATGCTATTCATAAATCAGTGTAAGAAATATGGAACCTGTCACGTCTGGCCCCAGTAGGTTGTATGTTGCATCTCTGAAACTAGCAGGTAACGAGACGTATCACTGATCCCAGCATGTTGTTTGGAGCCGGTCCAGCATCTATGGGTGATGGAAAGAGAACGTACTGACCTGAACTCTGACATATGACAGTAACTGATATCTGGTCTATGTTTTAAAGTCAGGGTGCCTATTATATAAGAATAAATCTAATAAGAAGGATGGGAGGTACTTAGTGTTAGGAACCTGTTTAAGATCATAATACTGAGAGCTCTTACAATACTACAGTAAAACCCATCTTAACCGCAACAGATTGGTGCAAAGAAATAACTCCGGATGAGATAGGCTTTCGGAATAAAAGGGAGGTTATTGCTCTCTGAAAAGTATGTACGAACGCATTACCACTTAAACCAAAACTTTTTTTAAATTTTGTAAGTTTTCATCATGTTCAGATCAATTTTGCCACTTCTTAATGATTTATGTAAATATTGTTTCCTTCTATTCAAATATTATTATAAATGATTCACGCTCACACACTTTTTGCAAAGATTTCCATCTTCGGAATCGATCAAAGTTGATTTTCAAATTGTATTTCTTATTACAAGTGTATTTGTGTTCTTGCGCATACAGCTTTGAAATAACAACGAAGCATTGAGGATCCATGCCTTTTTTAAAATTAGTTTGAGGTTTGACAACTGCGCTGAGCAGGAAGACGATTTTATTAAATTAGTCGCCTCCATTAAAAGAAATTTAGAATTTACGTCAAGATGCGTCTTACGATCACATTATAGAGTGGGCGTACCCAGGCAGCATATTATCAAAAATCTTACGATAATTTAACTAGAGGGATTTACGACCAAAATCGGTCGTGAAACGCTTGATGATAATACGGGCCCAGATGCTTTAAATCTGGCTAGAAAATGCCACTATATCTAAATTGCTGAAGATGCAGAAAAAATCAAGATATCATTGGAGTTCAGTAGGAGCGAATGATAACTCGGACTTTTAGAACTAAGTCAGATAGAATATCTACCTACATGTAGTAGCAATGTGAGGGATAGAAGTTCATAAAAGTTATTAAATAATATCATATTTAATATACATGTAGGTAGATTAAAGCTGTTTTTATACGTTTTCCGTTTCATTTTCGAACCATGTGCGGTGCCTGCCAAAAGTTTTTGGACAAAATTCTGAGAAAACTTGATAATGCATATTACAATTAATTTTACTTTCAGAGAGCTTTTCATGGTGAATCAAATAATGATAAAAATAATGTTGATCCTTGAATTTGTTCAGATAACTCATTTGTTTCTTCGATTTCTACGTATAAATGTGAATCGACTTATCGGGCAGACGGACGTTTGGATGATATTATACCTATAAATGTTAGCTACAGACTAATGCTACAATACGAGTCATGTATTCTAAGTGCAGTATATAATGTATATACGAGTATAAATCATAAATCTGATAATAACTATGTCTTGTAATAAATATAATCTTTATAAATCTGACTTTGTGTGACAAAATCGTGTCTTGTTGAAGTACTCTTATATAATCAAGGGCAGAATGCGTGACGTCGTGGGATTAAAGAGCAATATTGTCTAATATCTGACTTACGTCGTGGAAGTACAGAGTAAGACTGTCTTATATCTGACTTGGTGACATGTACCACTTTTTTCTTGTTAGAAGATTTTAAACGTCATGTGAAGGCGTTACTTCTCTAAGCCATACATTAGACACGTTTTGTTGCATACGAGCATAATGATATTAAATGGAAGAAAAATATTTCATGGGGAAATGACAAACCGAGAACAAAATACCGCATAACTTCTTTTTCGTCTCTGATCCAAGCACGGACATTAAATGTATTTATTTATTGGAGTTAACGCCGTGTCAACACAATTAAGTTCATTTTACGGCGTCCAGCGCACCTAACTTAACTTTCCTGGACCATTGTCTATAACCTACCCTTCCACAAGTCCGGAAACTTCTCCATATTATCTAATCAATGGAGGAAAATCGACATAACTGTCATATTTTTATGGAAGGGTATAGCCTCCCCGGGTGGGATTACGGACATTAAAAAAAGCAAACAGGACAAACAATGTTTTTGTGATTTTTTTTCTCAAATTTACCCTTGTGAAAGAAACAAGGAGCTATCTCAACAAATTCCAAAATCAGCATTAATTGGTTTTACAGTTTATCAACATAATGTTTCATGCTGTTAATTGTGTTACATGAATACACATTAATTATAGTAAAAATATTTGCGACACGCATGATCACATTTTCCTAAAATAGGATACTCTTGATTATTTTTCTTAAAATTTAATTTGTCTAATAACGTTTGAAAGACCTGTATAATAACCTTTGATTATGGTAAAAATATTTTCGGTACGCTTGATCAGCTTTTCTCGAAAATTCTTTTATCCAAGAAAGTTTGGATAGCACTGGATCGTGTATATCATGGTCGTACATCAAGGTAATAGAAATATAGTAAAGAAACCTTGTAAGTCTAGATCTAAAAGGGAAATGATCTGTTCTACTTTTGTTGGCCACCGAAAGGTCATAAGACATGTTTGTTCCTAACATTGAATTAGTCCGCTTGCCAATTGATACTAACCAAATCGTATTATACGTCAACGTAGCTTATTGACTTCATATAGGAGACCTTGATCTTTAAATAGAGAAGACATGTCAGAAATATTTAACATAAAGATTGTTGACCACGTTGATCGTGAATAAAACAGAAATAACTTCTACATTTTACAACGACACTTAAAAAGTAGCTTACGCCAGAAACTTAAAAACCTGTGATTGGCGGTTGCCGTTGTTTTCGTTTCAAATTTAATAACGTTTTATAGCATTGATTTATACGCTACATGTAACCAATTTTAGAAATATTAAAAGCCCTGGTCCTTGACATCTTAGTATCTCATCTATAAATATACAAAGATGGACTATTTGATATACAGTCAACAAATATGCATCGTAGAAAATCCACACCTTGCATGTATGTTATTATATCGCAAGAAGCCGATAGTTCATTTATGGTTCATGAAATAAGCAGTTATATTCAAACTCGCCGTTCCTGGACGGCGATATATACAATTATCAAGATTTGAGAATTTTGTAGTCGACACCGGTTGCCTTAAGCCAATAAAAATGATTCATTTTAAGTCACATGATAAGAAAATAGCCGCCAAAAAGTAAAAAAGGGGTGCGTGAATGGACTCGTCTCCGCAGAACGTGAACGTGAACGCAGTCGGGCAAGCCTAATAATTAGTATCGATCATATCCGGGACCGTCTAAAACACTATCGCGGTACTGACACCACACAAAGAAGGAAATTACTAACGGATCTACTAGCATCAATGATATTTATATAACCTTCTGTATTCATACGGTCAGTTTTACATATTCTTGATCACGGACAGGGCGTGACAAAAACAGATTGGTTTACTGGAAGACAATACTTACAATGTTTTTATTAAATGGCTAAGACGCCACACACGGCTATACGGCGATTTCAAGCATTTTTGGAAATGCTAATACTTGTAGATATTCTTAACGCTGAGACCAAATGAGAAAATCTGAAAACGTTCAAGCAAATATGAAACAACTATAATGCATGATAATATTACATTATATAGGTCACAGCAACGCCAGTCTACATCCTCCTGTATCAACATGTTAGACTTGTTTTGCATTTATCCATCAATACACAAACTGTATCATCTTATATTGGCGTCATCGAGTATTCTAACAAGTATTATGATACATCATATAAAGAACAAACGGAATTAAAAATTCCCATTGCTGTAATACCATATCTACTCTCCATGGCTTATCTTCAAGAAACAGACATTTGAATACTAATAATCGTGATTATTCACTAAATCAGATTGTACGACGACATACTCAATCTTCTTTCATACAAACTAGCATTTTACTCAGTAACAAATAACCCTGGCAAACAGGTTGAAACGATATACCAATTATAATAATAAGTACGAGAAATAGAGGGGAGTTTATCTTTGTTGTGGTAGATAATAAATTATTGTATATGATACATAGATATACAAAAATAACACACATACAATCATGGACTAATCAATCAATCAAAGAACATACGATAGTAATTATTTTACCAGGTAATTCAAATGAATATGATTATATTTACCGTTAAACTTGCTAAAGCGACCATGCGTTCTTAGCAACCCTTTGTGCTAAGCGATTACTCTGAATTTTCCCATTGACCGTTCATTCAATCTTTGCGCCAAGCGACCTAGACTATCTGAATTCCTTCAAGCGACACATGATGTTACTTAAATATTTTCCCCTAGCGTCCATTTTCGAACTTGTCTAGCGAAAACTGATTTTCGGCAAAAAATGACTGAACTCTTGTAAAGAAACTGATATTAATTGTTTCAGCCCAACATCAGTGAATAAAATATATTAGGTACTAGAAATAATTATATTTACAAGCACATAAAAGTAATGTTGATAATTACTGGGTGTACGAGTAATGTTTTTGACTTCATTGAACTTTACATGAAAACAATTTAAACATTAGGTGAAAGCAAAAACTCTGAAACTTTAATTGGCTTAAAATATTGAAATTGAATCTATTTACGTGCTGATAGGTAAAATTAATAGAGTTATACATGAAGCATATTTTGCTAGACTGTATCGTTGTTTAAATTTGAATTTTCATACAAGAAAGATATAAAAAGAATTCTAAGATTCATTGTTCTCCTAAAGACATTTAATATGAAACCGGGTTAAACGGCGTATACGTAGCAACTCATTAAAAAGGTTATATCATGGCGGTCATTGTACCTACTCACTGTTCTTGGGAATGTTAAATGTCTGGATTTAGCTGTTAATCAGTAACTAGGCGCATATTTCCGTCAGTATCTGCCAACTGCTCTACGTGATTGAACAGCAGTGGTAGGGGGAGAATGATCGTAAATATCATATTCATGATCAAACTCCATGAGAGTATACCCCGCACAGGAAACAAAACAATGATAGTTAGACCATTAAACTCCTAACGACAAAGCTAGCCAAGAGGGCTTCACGTTTTCAATAGTCATTCAACTTAATTATTGTTTTATACCATTCAGTAAGGTGGCTCATCTATATAAGTAAATATATACTGTAGGAATATCTAAGGCCATGCCAAATTGGAATTTTGTTAAGCGTCAACTCAAGTTTGACGAACCTAGGTACCTATTCACAAAAAAACAAAAATCGAAACCGAAAACACATGTCCATTCTAAATAGTATTCACACAAATAAGAACTTGGTAGTACATGTTTATGACATTAATGTGAGATTAAAGTAATTTTAAAAAAAGTATAATATACAACATACTCATGTACATTTTCATCAATCAAATACACAGAAACAAGGAACTATCAGTATTTCCTATGAAAAATCAGTTATCGAATCCCGGAATTATTTAGGAAAATTTCACCAACAATTTTTTTTGGTTTGAAGACTCTAAAACCTATGCGCACGCGGACGCTTAACAAAATTCCGGTATGGCATGGCCTAAGACAGAATTTTCTAAGAGACGTTCATTGACGTTAGGTCTATAAGGTTACAACTCTTGTTAATAAAATGTCATTTTATTTTTAGATGAGAATTACAGATTTTTGTATTTAAGACTTCAGTTCTTGACTTGGTGTCAGAAGGAATATAAGAACGCTACAATAATTCTAGCGTGAATGAAACTACGTATACTCTAATATATTACTCAAGAGAATTGAAGAATTTTATCAGGAAAATATTTCTGCGCACTGTGTATATTATATTGCAAGTTGTAGACAAATTATATACTAAGTGCCTTAGCATTATAGTATTTTATTTCTTTAAACTGTCAGTAATAAATGTCTAAAGAAATGACTCATGGAAGAAAATATATGATTTTAAAACGATTAATATAACATGTATTTTAAACTGTAGTGAAGCATGTATAACAACACGAATTCAGTACCGTCTACTTTAGCATTATATTATTTTCTTTTTTTATTTTCACGCTACTCGAATTTTGTGACTGAATATTCAAGCTCGCCGAGTTTAATCCATATACCCTCTTACTGCTACAGGGACGTGGTATGGGCACACGTCTAAATGATCGTGGGTATGAGCCCAGCTCTAGAGGGTCGTGGGTATGAGCCAAGCTCTAGAAAGTCGTGGGTATGAGCCCAGCTCTAGAGGGTCGTGGGTATGATCCCAGCTCTAGAGGGTCGTGGGAATGAGCCCACCTCTAGAGGGTCGTGGGTATGATCCCAGCTCTAGAGGGTCGTGGGTATGATCCCAGCTCTAGAGGGTCGTAGGTATGAGCCCAGTTCTAGAGGGTCGTGGGTATGAGCCCAGCTCTAGAGGTTCGTGGGTATGAGCCCAGCTCTAGAGGGTCGTGGGCATAAGCCCAGCTCTAAAGGGTCTAAAGTATGGGCCAAGCGTTGTTTTTAAGAAAGTAGACTGTTGCCTATATAGAAGCTTAGTTTTAGGAGATCCCTGAAATTATGATTTGGTAAAATGTTCCCCCAATATATTTCCATGATGGTTGAAATATGGGCGTACACAAAAAATAGGCCTACATTTGTATATAATTATAAATGTTATTCTAAACAGGTGCAGGGAATTGAAAAAAAACGTATAATTTTGGAAGATGATTTTCTTAATATACATTTATTCTGATATAACTTTAGGGTGTAAAATTTTGTTGATATAAATCTCAGATTATTTGGGTTCCAGGCAGAAGATTTTTCATCAAAATGCAAACCTGGCGTCTATGTACTAAAATAGTCCATTTTGTGGGTGGATGGAGTTTTTTTACTGTAGATTAAATACATGTAGTATTTTATTAAATTAAAGTACTTGTTCAACAAAACTATTAAGTATAATTTATTCGGAACGTAGCAAGTGTCCATTCATGCCCAACCTTATTGTTCACAATTTGTATATTCATCATTAGAACGTTCAGTTAAGGCTAACCTCAATGTAGTTACCGTTCTGTAATGTTTCGTAACGGTTGCATTATTAATTGGTTCTAGGTTGTTATCAATAGCTACCGTTTGTTAACATATTTGGTGCAGATATAAACTATGTGTACAAATCAAAATAATGGCATGGGAAAAAAATTAACAGTTCCAGATGCATTTGAAAACTGTTAACCACTAGTAGACGTTTCTAAATGCACAGCTTTCTTAGCTGCAACTAGCTACCGTTTAATATAACTTCTTACAAAATAAGACACCCTTTTATTTCACAACTGTTGTACAATATATAAATCAAACACGTGTTAACTTGGATGTTTCTCATTAATCACAATATCATAATGAACCTGTACGACAGCTGTGTATATAAACAACAAACAAATCAAATATAACATCTAGTCATTATAGAAATGAGAACTATGTCACAAAAGTCTGTAATTATATAATTTATTACATGAAACATACATCAAATGTGTTTATGCCACGGCAGTCAAATCACTTATGGTAGCTGATTTACGCCATGTCATATTGTGGTCACGCGGGGCGCCACATAAAACACGAAAGTACGACAAAATCACACTGTGGTACATGATTACAAGTGTTTTCGCTCTTCCGCCTTCCCATTACATATGCGTATATCTTCACTAGTCTTCTGTGCATGTGTAAGCGGAAGGCAAAAGAGCGAAAACACAATTATTCGACAGAGAAGATACTGTTGCATCTTTGTCATGCGAGGCGCCACACAAAACACAAAGATGCGAAAATTGTCTCTTTGTCGTAGCTTCGTCCCGCGGGGTCTGAGACGAAAACATTAAGATGCGACAAAATTAAGACAACTTCACGACATGGAAGAGTGCATATTTGTGAGGAGTTTTGTCGCAATAATGCGTTTTCGCATTACGCTTCATCAGGCTAAAACACGACCAATGATTAAAATGTCGTATTGTGTTTTTGCATGGCGCCCCGCTGAACGTAGATCAATCTGATTATAAACCGATCTAAAATTATCCGCTCGCCTATATGATCGTTAATTTAGTAAGGCATCGCTCTACAGGATATCTGTTTACGGAGATTGAACGTAGAAACGACAAAAAGACCATTTAGTCGTACTTTCGTGTTTTTTTTAAAAATTACTCTCTATCTTCTTCCTCTTTCACTTTGAAGTGCAATAAATGACAGACACATGTTTAATTAAGTAGTATTAATTTGGGTTTTTCGAAATAATATAAACATATGTTAGCCTGATAATTGTAAATAATGTGTCATATATTATATTTCCTTGTCAGTCTATAGACATTTTTAGTATTGATATAGTGGCTTTAATACATTGGATTTTTTCTGAATTTATTATCAGGAAATGTCCTGGTATGGTAAGCTAGATCTGGTTAGAACTGCTATACAAAAGTATAATGTTTTTTCTGCAGTTCTAGGACAGACGAAATATTGATCATGGATTATACAAAAAGTGATTAAAATATTATTAAAGCTTATTCAAGTAAAATAGTTTGAACAGTATATAAATATTAAAATTGGTCGTTTTAAATTCAAAGAAAATATTTCCTGGATCATTCTTTAGATGTCTATTTGTCGTGGTTTATAGAAAAAAATAAAGCCCGCACGTCTGGCTCAGTCTGTTGCACATAATTCTACTTATCGAGGAGACATTGGCTTGATTCTCAGGCGAGGGCAAACGTTCGTGCAGTCTGGTCATGAAATTACTCATTTGGCTATTATACCCCCTACTACTTGTTCTTAATCATGTCGGGTAGTTGTAAGTATGTGGTTAACACAGAAATTCAGGTATTTAGCCTGATAAGGAACAGTGAGTAGGTTGACTGACCACCGTTATATGACTTATACTCGTACTATGTGATGCTACATGTACGGCGTTAAAACCAACACAAATATTATAATGTTCAGCCTTTGTTTCCTTTTTGATGTCTATGTCAATCAGTTTGTCCTAAAGCATAATTTTGGGTTTTAGAGGGTACTTTCAGTAAACAAATGCTTATTTTGTTTATCATTCTTATGATTTCAACATATAGCAATCTTCATAAACGGATAGCCACGGCCGTGGCGTAGTGGTTAGCATGTCTGACTTCGAATCCGGAGTCGCGGGTTCGAACCCGGTCGCGGTAGGTCATACCCTATACATGAGTTGTCGGCCTCGTGGTAGGTAAGTTAGTTCTGGTGATAGAAAAGTGTCCAGGAAACCTATAGTAGGAAGAGCTGGCCGTCGTATATATAACCTAAATATGTGTTGAATACAATTAAAAAAAGACCTCAAGACCGCTGTCGTATAGGATGTCTTAGGGTCGCTCGAAGGGTCACCTCGAGGTGACCTTTGTGTCCACCAATCATTGTGTAGCTTTCATCAAGACGAAACACTTAATAGCATCTTGATTTAGCCATTTCTATTGTAAGACCGAGGTTTGTAATCTAATTTGACGGTGGTGTTATTTTGAATTGCATGACGTAGATGATGTAAAAAAAGTTACTATGATTGCGTCATGAACGTTATAATGAGAAAAGGTCGTCTGAACGTAACCTTCATAATGAAACAGCCAGATCTAAATTAGCGAGGGGGCAAGAGGAGAATTCAAGATCGAGTTTCAATCAGATTGAACATATACAAGACTGTAAACAAATAAGACTATGTCACCGGGAACAGTTATATAAACTTAATAATGCATTTAATTTAAGGACGCTGACATAAATAGGATAAATAAATATGATATGTTTTACGTGTTATTGTTGTGACTATTTTTCTATAGGACGCTGACATCAAATACTAGCTTACATTCATCTTATAATACAATAAACGCCTGATAATTCTCATTTTAATCTCATTGTCAATATTTTTAATATAAAAACATGACTTTAGATGACATATTACGTTTTGAGATAATAATTAATTCCCAATATTTTGTTAGATGTATAATTAAGTTGTTGGTTAAATCAAAGAATGATTTTTACAGGAATCATATAACATTTTTTATCAAATGAATGTTTATATGTTGTAGTCGGACAACAACCTTTGAAATCTGGAATGTCGCACATACCAATGTCGAGGTTTGTCATTATTGTCTAATTTACTTTGAGAACTTTATTAGCGCTAAAACAGCTTGGCCTATAGTGTGGTAGCACAATGGATTTATAAGTGCTCAGTAAACGTCTGATCAATTATTTATCGTATGCTGTTGTTTCGATCCAGTTTTGTTTATGTTTATTTAAAATATACTTACTGGGTAACTCTTTTAAAATTGTACGTTGCTTTGTTACTTCTCTTAATTTTTATATAATACTTAATCTTAATCATCTCCTGTTAATATCTAATTTTAATGGATAAACTGAACTTCCTACCCCTAATACCAGAGTTATGTAACAGGATTTCAAAATGTAAGCAATTCTCGTTCCCAGAGTCTAGTAGGATTCTCAATACTAGCTAGTATTGAGAATCCTACTAGACTCTGGGAACGAGAATGAATGCAAACATACTGCTTCAAAGTTAAAGCGCGGTTAAAGTCTGCTTCTACTATGTGTACATATTCAGCATTTGTACGATATCTCCTGATCATTGAAATCCCCTTCAGACAGGTGATCTCTCACAGCACCCATTTACACCTGAGTGGAGTGGAACAACTGCAGCATATACATTTCTTGCTCAATGAAATTAACAGTGCCCTTTATAGGGATCGAACCGGGACCTCTCGATCTCTAAGCGCGGGTCCTACCACTGAACCACAGTTCCTACAAGAAAATCAAATATTAAAATATGAACTACATTTAGATTGGTATTAATAAAATCGAAAAAACTGATTTGAATAATTATATATTCATCCAAGCTCGAGTAGACAGACTTAGAATTGTTAGTTTATGTAAATATGCAATACATGAACATTACAGAATGTAAAATTGTCAATGCTTGTTTTATATTTACATTTAAAACACTATTACCATTATTCTGACATAGTTTAGGTCGTTTATAAGATTATGCATATTGATGTTCTTTAAATAATGGACTTATCCTCTCAATAGGTGAATAACAACTATAAGGTGATACACATGTATCATTTACTATTAGATGATTTAAACAGACTCACTTGACATTCAACATTTATTTTAGTCATAAATGTATGTTGTTAATTGTATAACTATGATGACATGACAATTAAATATGTTAAACGATAAACGATATTTTTACAATGTTTCTTCCCCCAAATATTTACTATAAATGGAAGCTATCTTGTTTTTAACGCACTGCTTGCAGAAAAAACATGTAATATCATAAATTAATTTTCAAAACTTGGCATGTTATTGTACTTTTAATTTTGGATTCATCCGTTTATTGGGGAAAACACTTGAGTCCTCACTATTGTGTATTTTGTAAAATCGAAACGTCAAGTTACAAAATCACTTATAATACAGTTTTTCCACTATAATTATATTAAATATCTAACGCCATTGCCAACACCACGCCACATTGTACTTTAAAATCTGATACAATCACCTGTTTTTATTCATAATAAAAAACAAAAGTTTTTATAAAAAATAAAAATTATAGTGCGTACAAAAACCAAAGCACTGTTTATAATAACAATACAATGAACTAACCCATGACTAGGGATGTCCAGGATGACTTTAAAATAAACAATTGTGTTATGTTTTACTTGTGTCTTAGTTGTTGGTGTAATTGAAAGTGTTCTACCATAACAAGCATGATTACCAAGTGATTGTGGTTTATTAACCATGCTAATTTTGTTAAAATGAATTACACAAATTTTATTTTCATTACTGCCTACCCCTGAAATGAATTTCTCATTTTTAATGTTTACCAAAACACGTTTTGGTTTTTTTGTACGCACTATACATGGGGTTTCCCATGTTTAGTAGTGGACTGTGGCAAATCCACATCAAAATTTGTCGCGGACGATTACATTCGGTTGTGCGCGCGCAAATAAAGGGATAATTACCACTGCAATTAATATAGTCCGCATTACGCGTTAACAAGCAGACGATAAGAAGCACGTGTATATCTTATCTAGTTTATGTAAGGTAAAGGTCCCTTGTATCGCTTCCATGAGTTGTATACAGCCATATATTCTACCAAAGCCCCATGTCTGACAGCGCTATCGGCGCTTTGATTTATATATGTAAGATACAAATATAAACAAGTTTCAAATGTTAAGCTATAAGTAATTGCGGTTGAAATTTGAAATATGTTTGAGCAATATGTTTTATATAAAATAACTATAACATTTCCTGGTTAAATGACATATGCCTCTGATGCATGATTGATGTCTATGTGAACTATTTAAAGTCAAATCTTTCAATACTTATAATATGTTATCTTAAAAATGTATAAATACATGAGCTGGTATAAATGTCTCCCTACTAAAACTGTCAAACGCCATGTTAGCACAGTCGATAGCGCGACAGTCGGACTTCGATAACTGTACAGGACCTACATAACCACGCGAAGTTAAGTCATAATGATAATACAAAATAACAATAATATTTATCTGGCACAACATCACAAAGTCAAACATACAACTTACTAAGAACATATCTTATTTTAGCATGGCAATTAGCTATGACAAGCACACCAACACCGGGAAACGCACAAAAGGGCAAAACCTTAGCTCCATTGCGGTCCCTAGTGTTGTTTGCGTGACATAAAGTGGAAATAATTCAATGTTTGAATAATAATGAAATAAAATATATAATACGCCAAAAATGAATTAATCATGAATGCATACTTATCCAGAAGTAGTCCTTTGGTATATAAGTATAGAACAATTCAAAATGATCATCTGCTATGACAGGCGCAACAATTCCTGGAATACACTTGTTAATCGGACTATACTGAAGCGTATGTATATTAGCTTATGAGTTAAGCGTCTCAGTTGAGATCTTTACGAGATTACGTCGTATTATGTAATAGAATGGTATCAACTATTCAGTCACGACCCGTCGTTTGTGCAAGTTGTCAGTAGATATGTTACATCATATTATGTAATTGAATGGTTCTATAGGAAATGTTTAAAGATCGTCGTTGACGACTTTGAATGATGTCTGAATAGTGGATTTTATTTATTTTACATACAGATGTAGTAGAATAAATGTGCATAAATGATAACTTAAAAGCGGTAACTATTGCATTGTTCTAAGAATGACCTCCTTGACTTGTTGTGATTGTGCGAAAACAAATCAAAAGTGTGTTCGCCTGTCCGGTTAACCTGCCGTATTTATAGGTCGATTGTTTTAAGTGTTTCGAACCGGAACAATGCTGTTGTACCTATCAAACTAATATCACTGAACTGTGCTTTGTGTACAAACATTGTTGGAGCCGGAAATCTCATTTAACTTTTTAAACCCGAACAAATTCAGTGCCTTCAGCGCTTTGATTTTTAATTTTCACGGTGTCAAAAACTGGCTGAAGCAGGCTGTACAAACTATTCCAGAGTTTAGAAACAAACTTGATGAATGTTTTCGTACATGCCTTCCATACAACTTGTGAATGTTTCTGAAGTTTTTTGACAAAAAATAAATTGTTGCAATGACCGAAAATATGACTTTAGATGATGTAAAATGGGCTGAAAATGGCAGATCGGCGGGAAAATGCATTATTTTGTGAAACAGTATGTGAGCACAATTTACCTCAAAATCATCCAGAAACACATTTTTCCTAACATTTGTGACAATTTGAATGGTACTGGCACAAAAATTCATGTGAATAGCTTTATTTAAACTTGTTATACTTGTTTTCCGTATAGGCCGAAATAATAGCGACGACAGTGAAATTTGATGAAAATCTATTACATTTACTCAGTATCGTTACAAATCCCTGTTATATAAAATTCCTGGTATAAGGGAACCAGTTTATCCTTAAAATAGGATTTCGTTTAAAGATTTTTAGAGGACAATATAATTCCTATCAAAACAATTTGGATAAAAAATCCTGACAAGTTCAATGTAGCCAGACAAAAACTATCATTTACTGTAACTAATGGTTTGAATATTGAATTCTGAACCATTACTTCTGTGTTATTAAAATAATTGTTGACTGTTCTTAACAAAACATTATCTAACCATTTCCCTGAAGTCGTTCAATCAATTGAAAGTTGTTTTAATAATGTTCCTGTTGTGTAAATTGATATATTGAACAAAACGCTTAGTGTGGGGTTTTTAGACGTAGATCTATGTTTTGTTTAATGGTCTCATTTGAAAGAAAGCAAATCCTTAACAACTTGTTGGTGTGAAACTTTGAATGCACATGTACAATTATTTATTGCGATAATCCTGACCAGTTTTTACAAGTGGATACAAAACAGCCATTTTCCGAGTAAGATATCTTTTTGTATGTACAGCAATCTCCGTAAACATATATCCTGTAGAGCATTGTCGTACAGGATCTCTACTGTCTCCGTGGAAAGTCATGTCGAGATGAACTTTGTGTCGACCAATCAATGCGTAGCTTTCATCTAGAAAACACTATTAATCACATTTTGATTTCGTAATTTCTATTTTTAGACCAAGGTTTGCATGCTAATTTAACAGCGGTATTATTCACAGTCTGCGATTGGGCGGCTCATTTTAGATTGCGTGACGTAGACGATGTAAACAAGTTACGTATCATAACATTTTCGTCATGAATATTATGATGAGAAAAGGTCACCTGAACGTGACCTTCGTTTAAAAACGGTCAAATCTAAAATAGCGAGTAGGCGAGCGGAAAATTTAGATCGGGTTTTAATTAGATTGTATGTATAGTGTCTTTGATGGATCGGGACCATGCCGGTCTCATTTGATATTGAAGGCTGATTTGAAGACTTTTTGTTTCAAGAATTTTTAAAAGTTGAAAACTATTGATATGAGGCGTAAATGACAGGGGTAGACAATTGGTCCGATCTTGTTTTGCCAGGCTGGACAACTGGTCCCATGTCAATTTGACAGGGGTGGACAACTGGTCATAACAGTTTTATCCATTGTGTTAACTCACGAGTTTTCCAGTGAATAGTGAGCGAACTACAATGATGAGTAAGTTATTTACAAAATAGATGAACGATGTTGTACAGAAACTTTGACGTTTATGTAAAACTAATGACAGTGACATTTACTTGATAATCAGGTCAAACATAAAAAATAATTAGTTTTTATAATGATTAAGAAATTAGTAACTAATTAAAGTCAATCTTGGAGGGTCATGATGAGTAGTAAACAAATACTCTGTCATTAAGGTATTTACAGTAATCACCAAAAGGCGTTGGATAAAATCCTGTTATTATAAATCGAATCTCAATATTCTTTGGAAAAAAACAACTAAGAGTCATCTCAGCAAATTCGAAGACCAACATTAATTAGTTTATAAACATATGGTAAAAACTTTTTTCCATGAATAAGCTATAACGATAGTGAAAATAACTGGTGAGCATGATCATTTTTTCACCAAAAAAATCATTAACTAATAACTTTTGAAAGGCACTATATAATTGTGTCGATTTAGGTATTTGTTACAAAATTATGAAATTTTATATCTGCATGTGTTCATTAAGTCAAGATAGATATCTGCTGAGTTTGTGAAACACTGATTTACAAGCGAAAGTTTGAAAATAGAATCTTAGAGATTTAGAATAATATATTGAAGTTTGTATTCATATGGCATTACAAGGATTGGTTCATAATTAAATCACTCATATAATGTAAGTAATCTTGTTTTGATATGAATATATATATATAAAATATAAATATAGCTTATATAATATAATACTTTCTAGTAATCTCATTAATAAACTCTATTTTAAGATACTTTGGCGCGAGCTTTTGAGTCTTTGGTTGGTACTGTATTAGTTATATGTTACGGCCTGGTTGTTGAATACAATTTAATCAGTGCTCGAATTTAACAAAAAGTTGGACTTGCAAATTTTTGCGAGTCAATTTTATTTCAAAAGACCGGTTCCGTGGCAAAGATTGCAAGATTTTGAATCTAGTGTCCCGGAGGGGTTGCTAGTTTGCGCCTTATCCGGTATGTTTAATGTATATACACTTTCATGAAAAAGCGAAATTAATGTCGAATTAATCTCCATTATATAGGTATATGGGAAAGTTGCTGGATTTGTTGAAGGGTGGGTAAATACTGGCTGTTGTCAAAGGTCCATGAAAGCTAGGTTAGGTTAACTGGTCGTCGTAACCCGACCATAATTTGTGTTGACACGGCGTTAAACACTATAAAAAGATAACGATTTGGGGATCCGTGTGCTAAGTATGTAAAAAGGGTATTACCCATCTGGCTCAGTTAGTAAGAGCGTCATCTTTTCATTGTTTGACAGTGTCGTTGTTAGTTCCATGGGTTAGAATCTATTTCTTTATAAATCAAACACTGCCCTCCAAATGTTCTATGATAAATGAAATTTTCAGAATAACATATCTTGCACACTAGTAAGCAATTATTCTATAATTTAAGCTTCTTAGTGTAAAATATATTGTAGTTTAGATCATATGTCGCTAGACTAGACTAATGCATGCTTATTTAATTTAGACTGAATTGTGTTTTTTCATGATAAAAGGTGAATCGATTTATTATACAAGAAATGTAATGTGGATACCACATTAAAGCCGGATTTTAAAACCTTAACGCAAGTACTACAAAGGGAAATAATCCATAATAAAGGCAGGTAGAGTTGTGGTTACTGTCTAATTATGTTCATCACATGGTATGTTATCATTGTATGAAGTTTCATAAAGATGTGACAAAAAATGGCAGAAATATATAGAAAAGAAAAACTTAAACGCAATTGTTAACGACACCGGACGCCCGACCGCCCGCCTGCACGCCCGCCAGCTACCCGCCCGCCCGTGTTTTGCCAAACTATTAGCCGAGTTTTTTTCCGGCTAAAAACGGGATTGAAACCAAGAACGTTTGGCCGGTACTGTAAAATAAAAAGAATTTACAATAATTTGTTCAATTTCTTACAATTTTTAACTCACTTTCATCCTCTCAAATCAATACTCCATCGTATAATACATTGTATGAATAATTGCTAATTATTCCCATTATGTTAATGTATATAATGTATTTATATGTTTGAACTTTCTAAGAAAAGTCACTAAAAGATAATTTTAACCATCAACTGTCAATAGTAAAGTGAAATTTCTCATAAATGTCTGTGAGGAAGATTTATAATTTCTGACATTTTAAAATTCCCTACAATAAAAATTTAAATTTATCAATGTTATAATTCAGAGCAAGTTTAAAGCTTAAAGCTGTACGTTCACATATTAAAACATAAAAGCAAAAATTATTCAAGAATTATTAAAATTTTGTAGAAACATGTTGAAAGCAGTTAAAACGTATTCGGATAATGAAATTTTTATACAAATCGAGATACAAACGTACAAATGTTTTTTTTTTTTTTTTTGTTTTTTTTTTTAAATAAACACTAGTCTGTTAGATATGATATACAAAAGTTTTGGCCGGGACCGATATGAGGAGGTTCTACTGTAGATGGTTTTCGTGGGGTTTCTTTTTGTAACAATCTATTGGCCAGTTTGCCATCAAATATTAAAAGTTCCATTTTCATTACACGATTACAGAGAATAACAGATAGTTTGAAAAAAGTCAAAATAACCAAATCTGTAAACGATTAGCTGTAAAATATTATTCAAAGAAATTTTCTCAGGTGTTCAAATAACACAACCTTTCTCTGATTGGGATTTAAAAAATAGGTTTTCAAATTTCATCAAATAGTAAATGGAATTCCAGAGGAGGCAGGTATTTCGTCTGATGTATTTTACAGAGGAGGGGAGGGTTCCGACTTGATAATCGGAAAGGGGGTTCAAAGACCCAATTATACCATTATAAATCAATTTAACGTATTAATTCAGTATTATAAATTCATGGCACATATGCTGTTTGCACCAATGGACAATTTTTATACAGAGTATAGGGCTGTGTCAACACAATTAAGGTTTTTTACGTCGGCTAGTGCACCTGACCTAGCTTTCCTAGAGCATTGTCCATCACAAGTACTTGTATACCCTTTCATAGTGCCGACAACTTCTCCATACACTTCATTTTGAAGGTTAATTGACTTTACTGTGAAAATTTATGGAAGTGTATAACGCCCCGTTGGGATTCGAACCCATAATTCCTTTCGGGAAATTGGATTCGAAATCCCGGCGCGGTACCAACAGTGAAATCTGATTTAAACCTGATTTAAATTTCTCCGCTCGCCTACTCACAATATGTTCAGAACCCTGATACTAACAAGGTCGTAACATTAAAATATTTTACTTTCTACAAACAAATAAAGATCAATTATTGTAAACAGGTTCAATTTTCTTATAATATGATCATCTGAGAGAAAATGTGTTTTTGAATAAATTGAATCATTGTTGGTTATTGTTATGAAGCATCGAGTCTCACTACAGGGAATCATACAATTATTGCTTGTATCAAAGTTTAAGACTTCTTTTATAACACGGTATTAGCCTTGCAGGAATCTATCAAAATAGTTTTCTCATTATCTATAAGGTGCAAAAAATGCCGATAAAAAAAAACAACGCCGTTTAGATCTCGCTATGAAAGGAACCGAGTTCATGAAACTAATTTAGAATAAATGTTAAATTCTTTGTACAAATATCTTTATAAAAACAGGTTATTGTATGATTCATAATATGTATGAAGATAATTGATGAGTTTTCAAGAACAGTACATAAAGGTATATCTTACAGGATAATGTACAACATGTTCATACGAGAGGCCACTTCTAACAATATACATTTGTAATTATATTATAAGAAGGTTGAAAAGCTGCGTTCATGTCTGTGCGCCAATGATTTTTGGTATACAATTTTCTAACGCTTTTAAATTTAAAAACGACAATCTGACAAGAAATCGCTCTGGGCATATATGTTTGAGAATTAAGTTCTTTCTCGTAAAAAAACTGAAACATCTTAAATTAGCGTAATCCATATTGATCACTTGGTACGAACGTTCTTAACGTGTCACCTGAAAAAAAACTCCCGCTTGCTCGGAGGGTATTAACGTCGTATATAACAAAGGTATTTGCCGTCATTGAGTTTATTTTTACATAAATTGAACATGAATCGTGTGAGTTCCAATCAGACATCTTCTTTATTTCAAAATCTTGGAGAAAGTAGATAGATTGATACTTTATTTACGAAACATAAGGTATGACAAGATCTTCCACAATCTCTGGCAAATACACAAAGCAGGAACACCCTACCTTTATAGCAATTGTGTATAAATAGAAGCTAGATCATTGATTTTGATAAAATAACAAGTAGAAGTTATATAAACTTAAGGCCTGATAATTCAAAACCGCAGCGGTGATTGTTATACGTTTGTATATTTGACTTCAAATCCAACGTTATAGTTCGATTCTCGGCTTCGAAATTATCATATCAGTTCATTAAAATTGACAATATTATAATTTTCTTCTGTATTCGGCTTCAGGAAGTCCGGTGAGTACTGGTAACAGATATTTATCCAGGATAACTAGTTTATTGCACCCGTGACCGGCCCCTGTAATTAACCATCGAAAGTGTAAAAAAGATGTAACCTATAAACAAAAAACACATTTATCAAAACCACGTAATCCAATTGTGCTCTAAGTAAAATACTTAAAATTATATTTTTCAGAATGTCTGAACTACAATATGCCCAAAATGTTTCATCGTGCTTTTGATAGTAATATAACTAGTCTAAACAAGCGCTTACAAATCAATGCAAACTTAATTTAGTTAAACTATACCGTAATTATAGACAAATCAATGTTTTATTATTCTGACTTTACACAAGAGGCTACCAAACTTTCAAATTAGATAAACATTTATAGCCTACAGTATACGAGAATCATGCAATCTACGGTGCCCTCTAAAAGGTAATAAACAAAGTCCTGTTTTGGGGTAAACTGATTCCCATTTACCATTAGAAAGAGTCACCATTTCAGCCCTGTCTCTACATCCATAATTATCATTGATTTAACCAGCACTGTGTTCAGTAACGACTTTAAGCGAACGTTACGGATACGGGACAACTCAACCCGTAGACAGCTCAACCCATGGACAACTTAACCCAAAGCTAGGACAATCAAACCGTTAGTGAGGAATTGAGTTCTCTTGGGTTGAGTTGTCTTTGGGATGAGTTGTCCCGACCCTAACGTTGCGGAACGTATCGGAACGTCCTGGGAACACGCTGCAACACTATGTTTATTCATGAGAAAGATTTACACGTAAATGTATTATTAAGTGATCTTCTTATGGAAAGGTTTTGCTTCAAACAAGCAAATCCAAAATGATGTTTTCCACGAACTAAACGTCAGTACTGTTTACTTACGTGACTGCCATGTTTGTTTGCTAAGCGAGCCACCTCTTAATTGCGTTCGCTTATGTTCGGAGCGTTCGCGGTCAAATATCCTAAATGCAAACGTTCGCCTAATTCGCAAACGTTTGTGAGTGTTTTCGTAAAGGAACTCAGTGCAATTACCTCGGTCCCGGTTATCAGAGATACATATAGTTCAAACAAAACAAATACTATTTTGAATCTGAATTACATTTGTTTCCATACATTGCATTTAAAAAAGTTAGAACGCCAGCATTTCATTCCTGATTCACCAAAGTAAAGCCAACCATTTTCTTTTCAGACTTGTATTGGCATCATCAATATTTCCCTGGAGAGACCAATTCATCATTATATCTATCATAAATGTAATTAACCTTACATTTGTTAAAATTGTTTTCCCAATATTTGTAACAGATTTGTTTAAAATGAGTTTGGCAAGAAGAACAAGTAAACGATCATTCATATGTAATCCAGGGGGCAGATATTCTAGCGTTTGGTACCACGCAATTTGAGATAAGGTTAACGTACTGAGTATCGTGACTGAACAGTTCATAATTATTCTTAATGGCATTATTGTCATAATGATTTTACGCCACTTGATCAAAATTCATTTAGTTGGATACAGCAAAGTTCAATTACTTGGACTATCAAAATAAATGAGCTTGATTGCGGACTGGTCTAAATATGAACAGAGCAGAAATTTTAGTTACATTCACAAGTTACATTAATAACAATATGTGAGAAGTTAAAGTGAATGTAAATACATAAACATCGAAATAGTTTACTTAGTCGTGAAAAGGATGTTTACATTTAGTAAAGAAAGTAAGCAAATGCCAATGTCAATAAAGCGTTACGTTATTTTTTTCTATTTAAAAGAGAGGGAAATGATTTAGCTTCTACTTAAGAGGGATAAGATTCAGAAAATGAGGGAGAAAGCATAAAAACAAAATCACTAAAAGTCTATTATTTTATCGCCTTTCAAAATTTACGAATTGGAAACATTTTTTCCTCGAATTAAGCAAGTGGGACTTATATATTATCAGAACAGAACAGAACAGAACAGAACAGAACAGAAATTTTATTAGACAAAAGCACATAGACTTATAGTCATAAGCTACATAATATAATATAATGTACAGATGGTTACATACAATTGCAAGTTACATGATATGAAAAAAGACAGATATATATACATACTATATACATGTAATATAACAAAAAAGCATGCCTGTTGTCTAGGGGCGAAAGTATTCTATAAATATCAACAAATGTAAAACGTAAAAATATAAGTGATAGTGAAATTTAATAAATTAAGGATTTACGCCTGTCAAAAGCTTTGATTAAAAACAATCCTAAGTTTTTAAGTTCTTTTATATTTTCAGACTTTAATAATAAAGTAAATTTAAACATACTAGGTTTTTTATAATAAAAACGTTTAATGAATTTCTTCCTAAGTTCCTTATAGCAGTCACATATTAAAACAAAATGGTACTCATCTTCAACGTGGTTTTTTGTACATAAAATGCATTTACGATCCTGTCTTGGAACATTATTATGTCTACCCGTTTCAATGAGTAATGGGTGTGAAGACAATCGTATCTTAGATATAGATTGACGTATTTTATAATTTCTTATTTTATATAAATAGCTCGACAAATCAATTTTATCCTTGATATGTTTGTACAAAAATAGTGAGCTACAAGTATCGACAACTTCGTTCCAATTCGAGAAATAAATATCTTTAAGCCTGGTCGAAAATATATTCAAAAAATGTTTGTGATTTACTGATTCATGAAAAGTCCAAACATCATTAAACCCTGATTCTTGTAGGATACGTCGTATTCTACTCGCCCAATTGTTCATGTTATCAATTTTTTCTAACAGCATGTTATACACATATTTTAATATTACATTTTCGCAATCAAACGAATTAATCTTTAACCAGTATTTAATCATTCGAACTTTCCTGCTTATTGATAATGGGTATCGTCCACATTCGGCATACAATGCGTAGTTATTGGTAGATTGTTTCACATGTAAAATTCTCTTACAAAATTTCCGTTGGACTCTCTCTATTGTCTCACAGTTTATTGATCCCCATATCTCACATGAATAATTTAATATCGAACATACATAAGAGTCAAATAAATTGAATGCTATCTCAACTGGTGTTTCTACATTTTTTAATATGGATGTCAGAGCACCCATAGATCGTGTAGCCTTATCGGCTAGAATTTTAGTCCCATGCATGAAAGATCCACCGCTAGAAATTGTAAATCCTAAGTAGTTAAAAGTATTTACTATTTCGATAATTTGACCTTTATATGTCCATTGTTCGTTTCTTGAGATATTGCCTCCTTTGTGGAAAACGACGATTTTCGTTTTATCAACGTTTACTGTTAAATCCCATTTATCACAGTAGACGGCTAGCTGGTCTAATGATCTTTGTAATCCATCACGTGACTCGCTTACAATAACAGCGTCGTCTGCAAACATTAGTAAATAAATACAGATTTGGTCAATAGTGAGTCCATCCGAAATATTACTTTGTAACGAGTGTTCAATGTCATTTAGGAACAATGAGAAAAATAATGGAGAGTTAATTTCACCTTGTAAAAGTCCAATCTCGCTATTAAAAAATTCCGAGAGGCTTCCCATGTGTTTAACCGCTGATTTAATATTAGAGTACATAGAGCGAATAAGTCTCAATAATTTTCCGTCAATGCCTAGTTGTATCAGTTTGTACCACATATATGACCTATTAATAGTGTCGAATGCTCGTTTAAGATCCACGAATGCGGCATACAACTTTTTCCTCTGGCCCAGGAATGACTCTATCAGGGAGTTTAATATAAAAATTGCATCAATTGTGCTGTGTTTGGCCTTAAACCCGAATTGAGCGTCGCTTATCACATTGTTCGAAGTGGTCCACTTTTTTAAACGATTATTGATCACAGTAGATAAGAGTTTACCAAAGCAGCTCACAAGCGTTATGCCACGATGATTCATGGGCTCTGACTTTAGTCCTCCTTTGTAAATAGGAACGATAATCCCTGTAGACCACAACACTGGATAGTCGCCCCTGTCAAGAATAATATTGAATAGTTTTTCAAGGTATGGCAGTATTATATCGATAGAATCTTTTAAGTACTCGCTCAGAATTTCATCATATGAGCAAGCTTTGCCTGTTTTCAAACTTTTTGTCGCTCGAAGTATTTCTTCTTGTGTTATATACGCGTTTAACTCGTCGTACGTTGGTTCATTTATGGTTTCATCGCTTGAATCGAAACTGTTCAAGAAATCACTGACTTCCTGATTAACTTCAGCATCACTGGTAGATGATAATTCTTTGAAATATTCGTATAATGCGTCAGAGTCAACTTCAGTTGCATTGGATTTATTTTTCTTAGAGAATAATTTCCAGAATTCTTTCGGAGATTTGTTGCGCATGTCATTCATTTTAAAACACCTTCGCCTATTATATAATCGTTTGTACTTTAAACAACATTTTTTGTAGTCTTTCTTAGTTAACATCAATCGTGCCCTATTTTCATTAGATTTGACACAGTTGAAGTCATTTAGGGCAATTTGATATAATTTTCGTTTGTATATGCATTCATCGTTGAACCACTGTTTCCGGTCATGTTTAATAGAATCGGTGAAATATGATTCTTGCTTAATTGTCACTTTGTGCTTAAAAAAATGACTCGCTCTGTCTGTTATAAATGCTGAGAATTGATTAACCAATTCATCAGTACTATGGTTATTTACAGAGTTTGTTAGGTCGTCCAGTATATATAAGTCATCTCTTAACAAGCTAAGAAATGCTGGCTTATCCGATTCGTTGTATTTAATTTTGGTAGTATTATATTCCAATGGTTTAGTCCGTTGGGTTCCGATTTCAATCTCGTATGATAATGGTGCATGGTTCGAAAACTGATTGAAATTTAACACTTCGAAGTTCACTATACGTTCGAACATGCTATGTCCAGTCAACACATAATCAACCGTACTCTGTCCATTTGTTGTATAACAGGTAAAACGACCATCAACATCTCTAGCTGATCTACCATTCAGACAAAATATATCAACAGTTTTGCATAGATCTAATAAATGGTCACCGAATGTGTTCGTGGTTTTATCACAGCAATTACGTTCGATTGGTGTAGTTCGATCCTGGCTTGGGTTAAGTTCAATATCTGTCGTTTCAGGACTTTTTGTTATGAAATCACGTCTTCTACCAATTCGAGCGTTTAAATCGCCTTGTAGTATCACATCGCCCAATTCTTGGAAATGCTGTATTTCAGATTCAAGTTTTTCGAAAGTGTCAATGTCATATAATGAATGAATGGTGGAGTTTTGAGGAGCGATATATGTGCAACATATATAACAATCATGTTTCATACCAAAATATTGTTTGTCTATTTTTAGCCACATTATATAGTCAATATCGTTTTTTATCAGTTTAACACCTTTTCGTATCGAGTTTCTCACGAAAACAATGAGTCCGCCACTTTTGCGTTTAGCTCTTCGATTTATAAATTTCCGGTACGAGTGCATTGGATTATCAAATCCTGTTAGTTTAATGTCACTTGTTTTTCCCGTCCAAGTCTCAGAGAGACATATAATGTCATATGATGATATCAATTGAGTAAAATCAGTATCATCTTTTTTAGCTCGTGTGAGACCTTCGACATTCCAGCATAATACCTTTAAATTGCCCCCACAAACAGCCTATGCTTGCTCTGTATATTTTTGACCATCAATGTATAAAGTGTCATAGTCAATGTATGCACGTTTGTTATCCTTTCTGGCCTCTTTCATAATTTTTACTAAGTTTTGCCTTTTATTCAGTACTTCTCTAGGATATTGTGGACTTACACCAAAATTTGAGTTTTTCAAATTAGATGAGTTTTTTCGAACTTTCTCCCTGTCCAAAAAATTTTCAAAAATTACTTGAACTGGCCTAGTTTTCTCCTCCTTGAATTTACCCCATCTCGTAGCACTTTCAATTTTTATAGTTTTTGTTGCATCAGGGATTTTCATTTCATTCTCAATAAATTTCAAAATTTCGATTTTGCACTTATCATTGTCATCGTCATCAATATCCGGAATCTTGTAAAATATCAGATTCTTACTTAGTTCTTGTCTTTGTTGTTCGATCCTTCTATATTCCATGTCACTTTCCTTAATGCTTTGTTCCTGTACTGTCTTGATTTCTTTTAACTTTAGCTCAATTTCAGTTTGTTTTTGTTGTAAATACTCAAGCTGATCTGATTCAAATGATCTGCTATTCTCAATATCACACAATTTAGTTTCGAGATTATTTACCTTATGTTCAATTTTGTCTGTTCGCTGTGTGATATTATTAACGGCCGACTCGATAGAGTCTAGTTTGGCCAATCTAGTGTCCATTGATTCCAACCTTTGGAGGATTGCCGTCATAACAATATCCATTGAGTTCACAGATTGTTGTGTCGCTTGATTTGCCATGATTTGTTGTCCTTGATTGAACACTGGCGTGCATGGCGTGCACGGTGTATTTGGGAACGTATTTTGCATTGCATAACTAATTCCTTGTGGCAACATATAAGTCATATTTGACATATTTGGGAGATTAACAGCACCTGTTTGGTTACCAGGTGAAATTGTAGTACAAGTTGGCGAGGTCATGTTTTGATTTTGCATTGTGTTTCGTTTCGAACCGCCTTCACGATCACTGGGAGAGTTATTACTCTTTTTCCGTTTCCTCGTCATGAATTTCGTTTATATACGTAATAGTACTTACACTGCACTATATTTTAGTCCAAACATTTTAATTTTTAATCCAAATATACTGTAATAAATCCATTTTTAAATCCAAATTGTATGAATTCAAATTTTTCACATCCGTTCCCTGCGCATGCGCACTAATTATCACAAAAGCATGATTTTGCAATAACCGAGATGGTTTTAATAGCATAATTTTACTGCATTAACTTCGAAAGATTCACAACTTCTTTCAACCCTTCTATGTTTCTAGAACTCGCTTAACCTTCCGAAAGGAAGCAAACCTTTCTCTCTAAAAGGAAGAAAATTAATGTAATGTCAGTATTAATGGTTATGTACGACCTGTCGATGTCGGTGATAAAAACAAAAACGTCGTATTCAAAGTGACCGTGGCTGACTACTAAACCAAGATCTCTTGCTACTTGACGTTTGGTCTTTGACAGCAAACATCGCATATTTTCTTGTTAAATAAATTTGTGAAATAAATGTTTTTTAAACAACGTCATCTTACTTTGGTCAATCAACAGTGCATACCTCTAAAAAAGCAGTGAAGATACAGAGTATCTTACAGAGACTTATATGGTCATTTCTGACAACATTATCCGAAACTGTCGAAATAAAATCAACTCGCAAAAATTTGCAAGTTGATTTTTTTGTTAAATTTGAGCCCTGTTATTACACTGTCCCGGAGTAATTTGAGATTCAAACCGATTCAAAATCGAGCAGGATGCTAACTACTAAAGCACGACGACTTAAACAATTTTGATACAAAATAGTAAGTAATGCCATAAAACAATCACAAAAATGTAACACTTGCACTTATGCACAGAAGTTCATACAATCTAAAAATGTTTAGTTCATTTCTCAAATCCTTTAAGTACTTTGATTAATGATAAATTCTGCCTTCCTACACTCGGCGATAGCGTGCATTTATTGTAAACAACCGCACGTTTGAAACACGTTTTTACAAAATATTTATGTGTTTTCGACACTATCTCAATGTCTCAATAATTGAATTCCAAGATAATTATTTTTTGTATATTTGTTTTTCCTCTTTTTCCAACATTTCAATGTGTTAAGCATTTGATTATATAATTAATTAAATCACAATATAGAATGAACTTAACAGCACGTCTATTTTAGTTAATAAATAAAGCCTTTCTTTGTTGATTTAATGTCATGTGCTTTAGCCATTATATTTTCTATGCATTACTACATGTATTTGTGCAATTCACGCGAGAACCAATAATCTTATTATACATACAATTTGAAAGGCTTATGCAATTGTAATATTTACAATATGTTAGGTTACAAAATATTTCTTTCGTAACAGTACAATCACATGACCGGTGAGAAGTAAACGTCGGCAACCAAAGTATATTCTTCCGTTACACTCTATACGTACCGTGGGCACTTTGACTGACGAAATCTTCTTTTCATGAATACATATGCACGAGGCAGGGGAGACCAATCTCTTTCCAATCAAATCACATGTTACAAATAAATACTGTTTAATAGCAATGACGTCATACTGGGATTTTCTTTACCCGCTTTAAAAAAAACTCATGGATGCCGCCATTTTGAATGTTAAACCAAACCTTAGATAAAACGTAATGTCATTGGCTAGTTTTCCACAGTAGTTTCCCTGCGGAACCAATAAAACTGCCTCATTATTTATTCATGATTTCTGGATTTTCCAAAACAAAGGCCCACGGTATATAACGCAGCATAGCGGAGTAATGTATTGTGGGATTACTGACGATGGCGTGAAGCATAAAGCCAGAACAAGCCTGGGGTTGACAATATGTTGGATAAATGCAACCGTCTGACTACTTTTTGCCGTAAAAACCCATCCTTGGTAACTCAGGGTATTATTCGTCAACGATAATAATATTCATAACTTATGAGTACCATGAGTTTCCGACGATGTAAAAAACCAGGACAACCCTGGGATTGAGAATGTAGTTGACATTATGTCTTTAATTAAACAGAAAATAACTGAAAAACTATTTTAGTGTGTATAATCACTGAGAAGTTTTAAAAGTACCTCTAAAATACACATGTTCTCGTTAAAGTACTGTCTTCCTACTACAAATGTTGCCTCTTTCTACAAGAGCCCTAAATGAATTAGAAAAAACATGAATTTTCTGTGATTCTTTTCTTGAATATGATGGCAAAAATAAATAAGTAATTAACAGAGGTTTTCTCTACAAATTAACTAAAGGAAACCATTAGTATTAAATTAATTATCTATTAATGTTGTCTTAAATACAGCAACATTATGAAGATCAAAGATTTCCAGGAAAATTTAGTATTGTAATATTATCAAAATATCATTAATAAATAAGTTAATAGTCTATGCTAATTACCGTATGTTACAGTTACGTAATGTTAACAATATTTTATCTAGCAAAAATTGTAGGCCAAAGTTAATATAAGAACTACCTTAGCATGCCTTAACCATAGATTAGACCTAATTTGGAACTCCGATGTTAGGGTTTTTTCCCATCCGTGCATAGGCGGTATACAAAGTTTGTTTTACAATATTGCTGAAAAGAACAAAACATTGACTAAATAGTTTGTTTTGTATGTTTTTATTCATTGTCGGCAACCACAGTACTTTTCCGTTACTCTCCATACATAACGCAGCATAGCGGAGTAATGTATCGTGGGATAACCGACGATGATTTTTATTGCAACGGCGAAAGTTTGTTTTTACCGACGGGAAACCCAAGTATTTGAATTACATACATAGTCTATTAATTCATGTGGGCCGGGTTAAAGGCCGCCCAGGTTTTTAAGATGAATCTTCGTTTCTTGTTTACATAGGTAAATGTGAATCGGTAAACACGAGCTTGTCCAAGGACATTTAGAGAGCACTTATGATTTTATATGATGTAATATTTAAAGCCTTCAGACTTTTTGTATGATAATATCATCAGTATAAAGATAAATAATAAAGATAGAGTGTACTTAGCAGACTTTATGATATAATAAAATAATATATCTTCCAGTATAATCAGGATTGGTTTTAAAACTTAAAATCTAAAAGATTTAAATCTCAGCGTTTTCAATTTGCTAAGAAAATTTTATAAACTTTATAATCTAAAAACATACACTTAATAACTTAGGTTGTACATGTATTAGTTGATGTAAGTAAATATAAGTTCGTTACTGATTTATTTCTTATGAACTTGTATTTACCATTAGGAATTCGATTCCTGATTCTTTCAGTTTTGAGCAACCAGACAAATAAAAAATCAAAAGTAAACAAAGAGATTCAATTTTAACAGATTGTGGTTGAATTCAATCAAAATGTAGCATTCATCCAATAGTAAGCAGCCATATTTTATTCGATCGCATTGTTTAGTGTTTAATCAAAGTCTAGTTGCCTTTTACGCATATGATAAGTATGACTCAGCTGACCAAAGAACGCCGCAATCTTTTTTTAGTTTGTCAATCAAAACGGCTGACTTGAAATCGGACGGCCATATACATAAGAGGTCAGTATGAATAAGATAAAACCTGGAACATTAAAAACACTACAACATTGTTTTAACTATATTGTAAAGAAAGAAAAAGTGGTGCATTGCAAAAGGTCAGCAAATCATTGATGGAAGGGCAATTTCGCTAATGCAACAAAAAGTGGAACACTAGATAAGACCTTAAGTCATGCATTCTATCTACTTACCTAATCTCGGACACTAAATAGGAAGAATGTAGTCTATATAAAAAGATACTACGTATTTTCGTTTAGCGTTTTAATTGGAAAGAGGCAGTGTCATTACTTCTTACAAATAAACAACTTTAATGTACTGAACACAATATATTACAGGGATCAAAGTCCAGACGGTTACATGTAGTTCCTTACAATCAGAATATAAACCTAATCTAGATTACCTTGTCTAAACTATAAAGTAAGTACATGTTTGGTATAAATTGTCTAACTCTTTACCATATAAAAATTATTACATAAAAACATTATAGAAAATGGTTTTACCACTTGGCATTTAACATTTTATAACAGTCATGTTTTATAGAAGTTATCAGAAGTCAATACTAGAAGTAGAGAAACCCGCATTAAGACATCTTCAACGAAAAATTAGAAATGAAAAACAATTTACATGAAAATCTAAGAGGAAATTTCTGCAATCAATGCTGTGCTTGTTCAACATCAATAAATTGATCATCACAAAATGAAAGCTTCCCTAAACAAAGATTGGCAAACTTCTGCTAAATTTTTTAAAAGCAATATTTCAGACCTCGTCAGTCACCACACATTATTTTTTTTTAACAAAAACAGCAAAACAGTTTTTGAAGCTATTTGTTTAATAAAGTCAGGAAATGTAAATAAAATGTCAGAAGTTGTTGTTTTCTCTAACAGACGTCCCCATACATTAAACCATCTTTCAGAAGGGTCTTCAAGTTCTTGGTTACTGTCAAAGTATTTTTAATCATAAAGAGATTATATACTGCATTCAAACTTACAATTAATCCAAACCAGATATTCTTATATCTATATAACAAATATAATATTAGCGAAACAAAATCATGAAAAAGATGAAACAATTTTTTATTTGGATTTACGTCATGTTGAAAAATATGTTTTTCTACCGCGTTTGGCTTACCTAACAATCTTCCCTGATCGATAATCTTATACAAGTTATTATTTTACGTTTACATAAGAAGCAGAATTCTCTTTTTATTAAAGATAAGTTTGAAATAATTGTATGACGTTTATGAAATAATGTTTTCAATTTACAGACAATCATTAAGGAAATATGTTCAAAAATAAAATGATAATAATAATAGTTTGATATAAAGTAAAACGTCACATATTCTCCATTTCTCCACAGAAAGAGTACCAAACATTGTAGCAAGTGATTTTATCATTATTCAACATTTTATAACAGATTTAAACACAGTTGTTGTTTTTTCAAAAGTTACGAAAGCCATTAATAGCGCGATGCATTAACTAAGTCTTTTTTTCAACTTCAAATACAAAGTGCAAAAAATTTACATTAAAACATTAAAGAATTTCTGAAGACAAAGCTAAGCCTAATCAATATCGATAAATTGTTCATTACACCATGAAAGCTCCTCTTAACAAAAACAACAACAGACGAAATTTCGGTTTATTTTTTAAACCAATATCTTGGATCTCTTTCGTCCAACAAAACTATCAGGATCAATAAGTAATTAAAAAAACAATCGTTGAAGGTTTTTAGTAAAATTACAAGAAATGATAATAATATGTTGGAAATGTTCAATTTTCATTTACAGACGACTCCATACATCAAACCATCTTCTTCTAAAAGAATCCTCAAGTTCCTGGTTCAGTCAAAGTGTTTTAATTTAAAAATGAGTTACGTTACTGCACTGCCACTGTAAGTTATTACAAGTCAGCTGTCCTTACAAATAAAACTTACGTGTATATGTTTGAATAAAAGGTGAAGAATGTTATAAGTTTCACTATAAATGGTTACCACATAGATCACTGATGTTTAGTATTCATCAGTATTTATTCTATTTTTTTTTGTTTCATTAAAAATATCCCTTCACCACATTTTATCACTCATTCATAAATAATGCATAGGACTGTAAAGCGCTTTTGAACATATTTGCAATATGAAAAGAGCGCTGTATAAATGTGGTATATAATATTGATAATAAGGCAAAAAGTAACAAGTAATAATGCTACATGCATGCATTGCTTAAAACTTAAAATAACAACGGTTGATTATATGCCATTATACATAGTTTCTATCACATTTAAATGCAACTTATTGTAGCTAATGCATAGGCGGATCTAGCGGGGGTCAAGGGGGGTCCGGACCCCCCGCCCTAGAATTTCCAAAATGTATCTGTCCATTAGTGTATTTCTTGACTGTAAGTCATTTTAAGTAGCATGGAGCAATTGTCTCGGTCCTTAACATAGATTTAGTTTTTATTATTAATATGTTGCATTATTCTGCAAAATGTGTATAATGTGGTTCGAAAGTTTGGACCCCCCCTAGAAAAAGTACGGACCCCCCCCCCCCCTAAAAAATCCTGGATCCGCCCCTGGCTTATAAATGTATCATTCTTGAACATTTTATAACAGTTTCCTAAAAGTTACTTGAGTGAGTCATTCATGGCATTCTGATCTAAGACAATACTCGACGTAAACAGCAAACAAATATACAATTAAAATCTTTATAAGAAATGGTAAAAATGTTCTGAGGACAGGACTGAGCTTGTCTGAAATCAATAAACGGTTCTCGTCATCGTAATTACTTCTCAAAGGCAGCAAAATCTTCTGTATACGTTCTCAATACCAATGTATCTGACCGCCTTTGTCGCACAAAAAAATCACAAATCATTAAAATTCCAAAGAAAATAATTGAATTTTTCGATATAAAGGAAACAAATGTTAATAAAAATGTCAGAAGGTTTTTTTTTCTCTAACAAACAAATCCATGCATCAGACGATCTTCTTAAAGTGTTCTCTTCTGTCAAAGTTTTGTTTTTGAAATAATGGAAGAGATTAGTTCCGTCAATGACATTGTCAGTTAATGCAAAACAGATATAATTACAAATATAAAATGAAACAGTGCAATGACACGAAATAATATGATACCATTTTTAATTTGGATTTGTTTTGTTGTTCTTAAAATCTATTTTGGTTAATAGTGTAGTCGGCCCACCAAATCAGTTTTTCTCGATAGAACGTTTAAAGAGAAACAAAATGTTTCCCATTCGGGAGGAAAATATCAAGGTACTGAGAATTCTATGATTTAGAAGAGATCATTAAATTTATCATTTTGTCGAATAGGGTTTGAAGACAGACTTCAATATTAGAGGTATTTTGGGGGATTGGTTGTCACATCTGAGTACCACAATAATAATAAGAGATATTGGCAAAATGTTTGTGTTATCCACCTCATTAAAGTACAGTGCATATTGCGTTTTACACACTGTGATATTCACCATTTGTATGACCCTCTTGTGTCATAACACTGTAACAGAATATTGTATATTTATCATTAGTAATATTTTAGATACAGTATAATTCAGTGTAAAGGAAAAACGTCTTTAACTTTTAAAATTGCTTTAAATAGAGAGATCTTAAGGTTATTAAGTTAGTGAATCTTTTTTTAGTTTTATCAATTCTAGTCTAATGAATACAATACAAACATCTCAATAAGATTTTTTCCCATTCTATGAAATATTCAATCAATGACAGTCAGGTATTATTATTGTTAAAGGATCTTCGACTGTAAATCAGTCTATACATTCAGATTTCTATGTATTACCATCTAATTGCTACTGAATCATTCAAACACATATATGTGTTCTTCAAAACTCCAAGGAGAATGCAATCTGATTAAAACCAGATCTAAAATTTTCCGCTCGCCTACTCGTTAATTTAGATTTGGCCTTTTTCAAACGAGGGTCACGTTCATGTGACCTTTTCTCATCATCATATTAATGACGAAATTGTTATGATATGTAACTTGTTGACATCGTCTACGTCACGCAATTTGAAATGAGCCGTCCAATCGCGGACTGTGAATAATACCGATGTAATATTAGCTTGCAAACCAAAAATAGATATTACGAAATCAAAATGTTATTGATAGTGTTTCGTCTAGATGAAAGCTACGCATTGATTAGTCGATATTAAGGTCATCTCGACGTGACCCTCCATTAAGATAGTAGAGATCCTGTACGACAATGCTCTACAGGATATCTGTTTACGGAGATTGAGGAGAATGTGTTATTATATAGGATTATATAAAACAACCAGCATTTGTTCGATGGGTAGATTGCGACGCATCTATTCATTTTTTTTAAAGAAATCGATAATTATTTTGATTTTTTCTACCATATATACAGAAGTTGTCAAAATCTTGACGAAGGTTAAGCGAGTGCAAGCAAAGTTGGCTAAGTTAGCCAGTCAGTGTAATAAACTATACAACTTAGAAAGGTTGGAAACGGCGTAAATTTCAAAAGCTTTTATATGTTTTCCATAAGTCATAAAACATATCTACATCTATTAAATGTTTACCGGTATTTCAATATACTTTTCTTATCTTTTCAGAAATTTCCTGGCAAACTAGAAGAAAATAACAAAACAGAGTGAAAGCACCTGACAATGTTTTAGACAAACATGAGTTGGACTATAAATAAAATGGAAAGGATTTATATTTTATAAACTCAAGTTATTGAATATAAAATTATATGAATCTGCTATTTATTCCAAATTCTTCAAAATCTATGTAATCGACTTCATAAATTTGTAATTAAAAAGAAACAACTCAATGAATTCATAAACCAAGGGAAACAACGCCTACTTTCAAGATGGCTGAAAAACTTGATGATAAACAGGAATACAACAGAAGTGATCCGAATGAGCTAAATTTATTCAAGGGCAATAATTCAGCTAAATTACAGGATTACTTTAATAATAATGATTATGCAGACATTAGCTTAGATGATTTTTATAGTTACTACACAGGTTACGGACAAGATATTAATTATCCTGGCAGTTACTATGGTAACGAGACTAGTTTACAGTATGGTAATTACAATGTTACCTCTTCATCATGCCATACAAACTATGATTTACTATTGGATACAATGCCTGGCTACAGAGTCTGTAATCATATCTTGTTACCCATATTCTGTACAATAGGAATTGTGGGTAGTCTCCTTACTGTGATTGTTTTAAGTAGAAAGACAATGTCAACATCAACCAATAGTTATCTTAAATCATTGGCGTTCGCTGATTTAGGATTTCTACTTATAGTGTCACCAAAATTTCTAGAAACCAAGTTGGATCGTGTATCCCACTATAATTATATAACAGTAATGACGTATGCTTATATATTCATAGAAATGTTCCTGATGGCTTCAGTGTGGCTGACAGTAATACTAGCCGTGGAGAGATATATTGCAATATGCCATCCATTACGAGCAATGGGAATATGTACTGTAAGACGAGCAAGGATTATTGTTTTAATAATATTCGTTGTTTCTGTAGTTCTTCATATACCAACTTTCTTCCGATATAAACTTGTTTATTTTGAAGATCCTTGCATCAACCAAACCGTGCCATCGGTGCAATTAACGTCTTTTGCAACCAATATGACGTATAGACGCGTGGCAAGCTGGACTTATGCTTTCATCTTGGTTATACTGCCATTTGCTTTGTTGTTGTATTTGAACGTATGCCTAATCATAGAGATACATAGATCAACTAACTATTTACGTTATCATTTAGCTAGTGACTCTAATGCTCAGACAATTATAACGAGTGAAGAAATTAAGATAACAATGATGTTGATCGCTGTTGTCGTCAACTTCTTTGTGTTTGAGTCACCGTATGTTATTCTGATTGTTGTCAAACAGATAAAGTCACAAGTGTTTGATCATTTATATTTATATCAAGCAATAACTGTATTACTACTTGTAATGAGGTCTTCGTTGAACTTCATCTTATACTGTTGGTTTAGCGAGAAGTTTTGGAACACGTTTAAGAAGACGTTTTGTACTGTGCAATGTATGTTGTCGCGTGCTCCTTCTTGGGTAAGATCTAGAATGTCTTCAGTACATAGTGATCACGGACACAACAACAATCGTAAAATATCATATTTTAATACAAAAGACACAGTATGTTGATATTATTATACCGTCCATTGGCAGCCGGTACGGTCTCAAATCAAAAACACCATTTGTATATAATTTAAGGTATACTTGAGACGACCTAGCAAAATCTGAATTTATTGTGGTGTTTGAAATCAAACTATGAATTCATATTGTGCTGTATGCAAAAGATGTTGGTGTCATTCGAAAGAGCAATCCTTAGCTATGAAATACGTATTATTCTGTGAAATAGAATAAGCTTTAATGGAGGAACTGGTATTAAACTTCTGTAAAAATCTTTTATTGTTTTTTTACGTATATCATAGTGTTTTTTTTACTCGGAACCGATATGGTCGCCCATAAAATAGTCGGTACCAATGTTGCTTTCTTCTGAGTTGTTCGTATTGACGAGATTTTGTCTGACCGAATGACCCTTGGAGACTCCGTATGAAAATGACTGAACTTTTCATAACACCTAACACAAATACTAATGTGAATATCAACCATAATTTCTGCTTATCATAATTAGATCTACATAATATTTTCATGGATAAATGTAAATTGCTTTATCATAAAGAAGGCTTTAGTCCAACGACTTTGGAAACATTGTGTATACATGTCACCATTAGTATATCATACATTTGAAACCCGCCTGGTTGTCTCAGTCAGAAGCATGTCTGAATACTTATCCATGATGATAACGTAGACTTTAATACCCGGATAGGACCTACAACTTAACGAATTTTCGACGACCAGTCTCCAGTATTCCTCTTTACAAGTAGGGCAGTTATCAACCACTTGGAAGCCACCCAACTAGCTCAGTTGGTAGCGCGCAAGTCCACTGATCGAGGGGTCGTGGGTTCGATTCCCGGGCGAGGCATACTTTCGTGAAGCTTGGTCATGAAATTATTTCTGCGGCCATTCTCCCTCCTACCAATGATTTTTAATTATTTATCTATTCCAGGAGGAGTGAGTAGGTTGACTGACCGCCGTTATATGACCTATACAATGTGTTGCTACGGCGTTAAATCCAACAAACAAACAAACATCAACCGCTTGGGAAGGTATGTGCTTAACATTAGACTAAAAATTTGGGACACGAGATCAGACCTAGACATATCTAGCTTGAGTAGGACGGTTCACCGCCGTAACATGATTGAATTATGTTGAAATATTGCGCACCATATAATATCTTACTTATATAAATGTATAAATATAATTTTGTACTGCTTTCTCTAGACAACCTAAGCCATTGTAAGTCTTTACCTATGACAGGAAATGTCTGTCCTTTTCTTCTATATGTAAGTGATTACAAGAATAAAGTTCCGTGCATGATAGATAAAACAAACAACAATTTGTACAAGAAATAAGACAAATCTCTTAGAGTTAAGCAACAAATCTTATGTTTAATTATCAAGATGTCCTTGAGTCTGGGATTTTAAAACTTCTATATAACATAAGTGATTACATAAAACCTAACAGTGCTTTCATTGATTTGTAGGGTAAATCATTAATATACATATTTATTTCATGTTTTACAAAGAAACGTCGAGTCATTTGATGTTGATGAAAATATACGATGAAAATATAAATGTTATATTTTGATCGCAGTGAAAATAATTTCAATCTTATATTTTTATCGTCAATGATGTCATCTAGGAAGATAAATGATGATATCTTGGAGAAGAAACATCCAATAAAACAAAAAACTAAGCATGAAAGAAACAGAATATTCGTCAACTTTGGCAACTTTATTTCAATTCGTGAACTCAGAAAATGACATTTTCACTCGTGTCTATGCCACTCGTTAAATATGTTGTCCGAGCTCACTCGGTGAAATAAAAATTGGTCTTACACCTAAGTGTGAAGATGAATATCCTCTATATCTTTATATACTTGATTATACATTTGATAATACACTTGTTATTGTTTATCAATTAAATCGTTGTTTATATCAAATATGTTGTTTATGATCATGATTCAATAAATGCTCGTATACATTTGTCAAAATCATAATTTTCATATTTTCATATCCAAAACAATTTTTCATGGTCTTTTTTTACTAAAGTTTATATGGCATAATCATGCTGTCTATAGAACCATTCGTTGTCATATATATGTTATCCATAAACGTTCATGGTCAAAATAAATGTGGCCGGTTTAATCATATAATTATGTTTCTATCTTTGTGTTTATAAAACCATTCATTGCCTGACATATGTTGTCCGTAAACATTCTTGGTTACATGTATGTTTCAATTAAACCATTAACAGTCATTTAATTTTATCCATATAACAATTATGGTCATATTATGTCATCCATTAAACATTCATGGTCATAAATATGTCATCCATTAAACACTCATGGTCATTAATATGTCGCCCATTAAACACTCATGGTCATGAAAATGTCGTCCATGTCCATTAAACACTTATTGTCATATATATGTCGTCCATTAACATTTATTGTCATATATCATGGTCATTAGAGCAGTCATAGTTATATATGTTGCTTTCTAAATTATTAATGGTCATATACATGTTAGTCCATATATTATTCATGGTCATATACACGTTAGTCCATATATTATTCATGGTCATACACATGTTAGTCCATGTATTATTCATGGTCATATATATGTCAGTTCATGTATTATTTATGGTCATATATATGTCAGCTCATGTATTATTTATGGTCATATATATATATCAGTTCATGCATTTTTCATGGTCATATATATATGTCAGTTCATGTATTATTCATGGTCATATATATGTCAGTCCATGCATATACATGGTCATATATATGTCCGTCACTTATTTATTCATGGTCATATATATGTCAGGTCATATACTACCCATGCTCATATAAATGTCAGTCCATGTATTATTCATGGTTATGATAAGATTATATACATGCTACTCGTATAACCTTAGTAATGTGAAATGTATATTATTTGATGTTAAATAAAATAAATGCTATTAATACATACATTGTGTTTTATATTCTTATCAAAATATAACGAATGTGATATTTTGTAGCTAAACTAAATCTGTATCAGCTTGCATGTCACAAGCAGTCTGTGATATTTTTACAATATCAGGATCAAAACGTCACATGATCTACAACAACTAACGAGACAAATGGTTTTATGACCACAAATATGGCCTAATATAAAGTTTCGCTATTAAAACCACTTTCGTTATTTTAAAATCATGCAATTTTTGACAATCATCAAGTCCCAAATGCTTAATAAGTGAACAAAATGGTCTCTATAATAAGACCGTTTCGCTATAAAGACCATCGATTTTACTGGTTTTAATAGCGGAACTTTACTGTATAAGCTTTCTTTACCTGACAAGTTGATCCTGTGTTAGCACCAAATTCATGTACGAAATAATTTGAACAGAAAACTTTATCATGTGCAAAATGATTTGTGTAGATTATTCATTGCAAACAATAACAAGTCACAGGCTAATGCGGGTATTTCTGGACAAAGCAATGCGATTGCTTTAAAATTATGCATATTTGAATATTTCTTATTCATGGGCTGTTTCAAGAATTTTACAAATACAGGCGTTTGTCTACATTCTCAAGATTACGTGACTACACACCCAGAATGTAAGAAAGATTCACAGACATGCCTAATAGAATAAGGAAACAGTTCAAATATTGGAACACATGTTCAAGGTGTAAAAGTTTACTGTAACAATAGTCAGAAGGTTATATAAACAATGTTGTTCCTCAAGTACTAAACAAAGGTGATAAACTATTATCAAACACTTCATTGAGGCTAGGACAAATAAAACAAACAAACCCCTGCAATCACTGACCTTGATAACAATATTGTAGAAATGACAAAGACAAACAACAACAGTTTGATACATGTATGAAGTCAGTTTATATCCTGTCATGGTGTGAATGCATTACACCAATATCATACTTTCACCTTGATTCCGACACCTTTACAATTTAGTAAAGTATACTGATTACATAATCATATATGATAGGAAAGAAAGATAAACATGATTAATAAATGTTCCCTCACATTTATATAGGGGATAGCCTTTCAAAATATTTTCAATTATAAAAATATTTATAAATAGCATTGATAAGGTAGAATTTAGCCTTTTTACTGTCTATTTGGTCACTTAGGAACTAAAATGAATTTACCAGCAAAAGTAACGCATTATAGACAGAAACTTTATGATGTCATGGTCAGTTTAAGTTTAGACAATACAATTATTGTTCGGATCGTAAGAAACAGTCATCCCATCAGAGTCAGAACAAATCATGAAGACCAGCCTAGCAACCTAGCACTTGTTTAGCAACCAAAATCTTGGCCGCCATGTTTGTTTTACAATTTTCTGTTCCAAAGTATTCATTTCAGAAACATGTTCTGCACAAGCTCCGAACACCCAATCGAATACGCCCCATGTGTACGTGTGGAACTGCATGTTTACAATAAAAAATACTCAACATATTGAGCTGAATATAAACTGTCATGGTTTTAATGACTACGTACCATCATTGCCTAAATGGTTTAAAGGTTTAAATGGATTCAGCCTTAATAATTTTAAAGTTTTAAAACTTTACTTGTCATACTTTTCAAACGGTCACCGAGATTTTTTCAGTTATAAACAATGATAAACACATCTGACCATCTCTCAATGAACAGTTTACCGAGACGCGTTTACCATAATTTAAAGTTCGCCCAAAGCTGCCTCATAAACGGAGGAAACCCAAAACTATTATTGAATATTAGTGTAAAGGTTTTGACAGTTGCTGGTTAAATAAAATTTTACTATTTATTTTATCAAGACAATAGTCAACTCACTTCTATACTGCACATCTTCCATTAACGGTCACACACTAACATCGATCACCTGCCGTTAGTCTGACTACCTCCCAACAAAAATCTTTCGATTGTGGTACGAGATCGCCTGCTGTATGTGGCTAGTGGTCAGCTATTTTTAAACAAAATTAAACATATTAATAATAAAAAAATTAAATTATTGCCGTAATTAGCAGTCAAAACCGATCATACGATTTTATTCGAATTAGAAGTGTTGAGTTCACTAAAATTGTGATGCAATGACATGAGAAAAACTCATACAGTCGAGTATCTAAAAAGGCAAACCTAATTAACTAAGTGACGACGCTGAATCTAAGACATAATATAACATAACAACAGTGCATCAAGTGGCATTATAATTTATATAACTAAACAACAGAACAACAACAAACATACAATAAACTAATCGTACTTATTAATGTCACTGCTCTATAACCGTCGTACATATAAGTCGTATATATTGATTGAAAACATCGATAATGATTGGTTCAGTCCAGACAGTCACAGTTGTACGTGGAGAGAACATGACATTGTTATTTATCCAGAGGTGGATAAAATATGGTTTTATGTTAGAAAGGGGTACCCAATTGTTTTGCGGACCAAAATGCATAAAAATAAAGATTTTGATCCAATTTGGTGACATCCCTTGTATTGCACTTGCTTTTTTTCATTCTGGTAATATTCACCATTTGTATGCCATGTGTCATGTCACCGTTACCAAAATAAGTTATTGTTTGACCATTTTCTACAGTAATAGAAATAAGGACCTTACATGTAGGGTCCATGTTACATGAGGCACACTGGTGTGTGGTTAAATCTCATTTCCATTGCTTTCTAATTTAAGTACTTGGGATAATCCAAGCGGAAGTCTGTCTCCCTCTTCTCCTGTCACAAGATTGTGGTTCCATCTAGTTAAATTGAAGTCATAGTATTGTAAATAATTAACCAATGATTAGGAAATTATTAAACACACTGTGTGTGGTTGTTGCAGATGTGATTTAATATACCTAGGTCGAGCAACACTTATCAATAAATAGATGTCTGAATTAGTGGATTAAACGTTTATTGGATCTGACAAGGGTAATAACATTTTTTAATAGTACAAATATTCAACACGACTTAATATTAGTTGACAGACAATAAGTAGGTAAATGTCTATAGTTTAAAGCTAAAATTAAAGGGAATTAATTATGCAATAACAGGGCTTAAATTTTATAGATGATTTTTCTGCAAACGTAACTTTGCAGGCAAACATATTCATTTTCTTGAGCAATTAGCTAGACATATGGATATACGTAATGTTCGAGACATTTGCATCTAGTTGATATTTAATCTCGACAAGGGACTTAAAGGCGACTTAGATTTAATACATCCCCTGAACAAATTCGTGGAGTCACCAAAGTCATTCAATTTTTTGCTTTAACAAAAATGTCCAGCGCTCATTTTGTTTTCATGACTAGTCGGTTTAATAATCGTAAGGAGACAAATATGACTACGGCAAAGCCTCAAAGTGAGCTCGACGATGTATGTGTTTATCTGATCGAGCTCCTATCTCAGGGACATGTTAAATAAGCTAGGGGAGTTCACTGCGTAAAGTATTGCATTTAGAACAAATCAGACAACATCTTATTATTTCATGAATGCATAGACTAAAAGATAGTAAATGTGGGGCTTGGAGTCTGCTTCAAAAAATGTTCAGTCGAATTCACAATTTTGAACGATAACCACTGATCATGAAATTCCTTTTAGATCTCTAATAGTACCCATTTACACCTGGATGAAGTGGAACAAACGAAGGCCATTTTTGGTTAAGGAAATTATCAATTCCTTGGTGGGGTTTGAATCCGAGAACTATTAATCCCTAATCGCGCGCCTACCACTCGACCACCGCTTCTACATGTTTGGTAACTGTTATGGCCTTTTGATATAAATGCATATGTATACAGTTGTATTTGCTCTTTCGTGGTTTTAGATATAACGTTTTGAATTAATGCATTTGTTTTTTTTTGTTGTGTTTTTTTAAAGACAAAATCAATTTCCAGGATACGTTGTTGTAACTAGTGGTCATATTCCGATGTGATCTCCTAGGTACCACACGGGCTTGGGTATCGTTTCTCATCAACAACATGTTTATTTCAGGTTTTTTTTTTACTTTCATATCAATTTGTAGGAGTCCAGATGTTCACAGCCATGAAAAAACGACTATTAAACAATACTTTAACCAATAGAGCAGACATAGTCTTAAAGGAAACATCAATTTTAAAGAAAATACGGCGTTTCGTAGCCATAAATATCAACAGCAACCGGTAAAGTGTAATTAAACGATAGGAGAGTTTTAATTAGAAGTTTTGTAAGATATTAGATTTTCCTCCTGGAAACAATAAAATGTTAGAATTATGTGTTGACTTGACATTTTTTGTTAATTAACAATGATATTAAATAGTCTGCAACAAAATGTGAACACCAATTAGAGACATCAAGAAACTTGTGTCTAGTAAAATCTTAAAGGTTAATTGAGCATCGTGTGATCTATAATGTATTGGGTGACGCGTCTAATTATCCTTAATACAATTACCCTATATACATGTAAGACTAGGCTTATAGCAGATATTTTAGACATTATTATCAGTGACCCTAAAAAAATCTAAGACAGATTAAGTATGTGAGTAACTGACCTACAACAAGTATTTTACTATAATCAAAGCTTATGTAACAAAGTAAGAAACAATAGCGAGCCCGAAAAGCGAGCTTTACGGTAACGCGAATATGTTTCTACAATATGGAATTTCGAACATTCGGCGAATGTTGATTTTTGAACCTCTCTGCGCATCCGAAAGATTTAGGAAGTGATTAAATTGGCTGAAGTAATTGGTGTCTTTTCATTGGCAAAAAGATATACTGCATCCTCGAGGCCTTTTCTGCCTGATATTTTGTTCAAATGTGGTATTTTTACTGGGGTATAACAAAACGGTATTGCAATATATTGCAATATGCAAAACCCGTATTGCAATATATTGCAATTTGTATCGGTTAACGGTAGACATGTGAAGCAAATACAAATAAAAATTTTTTTTTTCAGCATACATACACTTTATATTTATTTAAGGGATCTAAAAGGGATTTCATTGATCAGTGGTTATTGTTCAAACTTGTGAAGTCGATTGAATATTTTTTGAAGCAGAATCTTAGGCCCTCATTTACACGTTTTATCTATTGCATTTTTAAATAAATCTCTTGTTATATTCAATCAAGCAATAATTTGTGGCGTAAATTCTAAAATACATCCAAATCCTAATTATCGTATGATAGTCACGTAATCTGTCGTTGTAACAGACAAAATCTAATGACATAAGATAGTTTGTTGTTTTAATTCACTTCTAGACTACTAATGGTATAATTCTATTAACTAGAACATCCCACCCTGGGTTATAGATCATGTGCCGGCAATTCTATGCTCTGATAAAATCTAGTAATCAGTTGAGAATAATATCTGTATGGTGAAAACACTAAATATTCTAATGATGCTAAGTACTATACAGTTGATAAGTCGGGTTTTATGTTCGAGTGTATCCACTTGACAACATAACTTGTTTGGCGTGCCTATCCCTTTAAAAAATCGAACACACCATGTTATGCAATAAACTGTAGAAAAAATAAAAAAGTAATAAATGACATGTTTTTAAAGTTTGAACCACCCTGATCAGAGAAAGACACGTGGTTTAGGCACTATATGTTTGTGCTTGACACGTTTAATGGAACGACTTTAATCACTAGACACGAGTGCATTTCCTGTCTAATTATGTGTTCAAGAACAAATCTTTATAATTTCTATGGAATTTATATACAAGATAAAAATATGTGATAATAGAGAATTACAGAAATTTCTAATGGACAACTTTTTTTCAAAATATTGAATTCAATCCCTTGAGATCATAATCATAAAAATATTTCTAGGAATAACTTCTTGTCTTGGCACCAGGAGAGAAAGACACATGCAACCTGACGAGCGTCAACGATCATTAGAAAATAAAATCTCGCTTTCTTCATTATAATCATATATTTCTTCACATTATGAACTTCGGTGACCACTGGTTAAATATGAATAAAAGAATGACAAGTCACAGCATGGAAGTATAGACTAAGAGTCTCTGCACTTTAAAGGTTGCTGTACATTATAAAGAGAAAGTCGGCAAATTATACGAAAATGACATGCCTGACATGACAGTGCCCTCCTACAGTTCTTCATCAAACATGCCAAAAGTAATAAATTCATAGTTCTTAATATAACTACATCTTTTTCATGTGATTTCATGTGGGAATTTGCTAAGATATTTTTTCATTTCTTTTTTTCCATTGGCAAATGTGAACTGGATTATTCGCGAAACACGATTTTGTCCAAGGTCTAAAAAGTAAACGTGTATAATAGCATTACAACATTTCATCAGCACAAATCAGTATGAATTTTTCATTCCTGACTTGTCGTTGACCTATCGTCAAAATCATGTATATCATATATAAATCATATATACCTAACAACTTTCCTACCTCACGGTTATTTTTCGGGATATATTACTATGTTTGTATTATTTTTTCTACATTTATTTAGTTAATTGACAATCATTGTAAATCAATCTGAATGAACTACAGACATTTAAATAGGTTTCATTTTTTTGCAACTTCAAATGTGCCAACAGCACGCCCTCTATCTTCTACTGACATCCTCGCCATACCTTTAGCTTCGGGTTTTAAAGTGAAGTGCTATCCTATCAAATCCATACTTACAGACTATATATGTGTAGTTTTGTATATATTCTACTCGTCGGTAGCAATTTCCTGACAAAAAAGTGAAATCCACTTAATTCGTGGGTGTTGCAAGCTACGTGTTTTAGAAACATTTTTTCACACTATTTCTGTACATATATATCAGTAATTTGAAAATGTTCTATGTTTGAATATATAAGGGTTCTGATTAAGTGGCAGTTATTTGAAAAGTGGAGTTAGAACAGTTGTTAAGTACATAAGTTACATATTGTAGCAAGCTTTTAGCCCAACCTCTAATGAAGACTAGTAACAATGGTGGAGTGTATGTTGCAAAAAATACTCAATACTTACTGTCACGTGACATTCAGAATATAAAATAAAAACTTGTATTTCATCAAACTTTTGCAGCAGTCATGATATAAACAATATTCAAATAACGCATGAAATAATGGTTATAGGTCTATAGCCGACAATGCCTAAATTAGTATGTGAGTTGTAATAGATTTTTCTGAATCTTCTGCGCAAAATATATTTGCAAATGACCTAGTTTACTGCTTGTTTAAATGTATGAGCGATTGATTTAAAGTAAACAAATCTCACAGGATTCATTCCATTTTTTCTGGGAAAGAAATGTAGCAGTTACTTTATGAGCTATTTTAAGTCGTTTAATAGTTTGGATGGAAAGAAAAATGGAGCGAAAACAAAATTTTCTTTTCTCATTACTTTTTTGTTGTAAATCATATGACTATAGACCATTTACTTCAAGTTTCAAATGTTATGCATCATGCCTTCAGGATACGAACTGGTGTTATGACCGAATTAAAAGAATACAGACTTGTATACATTATATAGAGTAAACATTCAGACTAGCATATAACATAAGTCTAGTCTTAGAATCATAGGTGGTTGGTCACGATGTTCATTGACCTTACGACTTAAGAGTCCGCTAGATAAAAACCTATGTATATCGTGGTGATTGAAATCGGTCGACAAAATTTATGTATGATGGAAAATGTGCTGGTGACATTCAAAAGAGCAAAGTCTTAGCCAGGCATGTCTGTATAAATGTATGTATGTATCTATGTAACAGATTGACTTTAAACTGAGAAACTGGCCAATTAGCCTAACTGTACTAAACAGTAATTAACAAACCCGTTCAATTAAACCACTAACTATGCTAATGGCCCAAAAATTATTATAAAATATTTGCGTTTAACGAATTACCTGAAAAAGTCGGTCTACTTACACATGTATTGATTAATTAATTTTACAATGCATATATATAGCAGCGGACCATTTCACAAAAAAATCAGATTGCATGTCACAAGCAGACTTAATAGGCACGTGATCTACAACTACAAATAACGAGATAAACTCGCTTTCCGCCAAATACGGTTTCTGAAGAAATAATTTTAGGACAACAAATATAGTTTAAAATAACTACTTAATTTCTTTATCTTACAATACATGTATTTGACAAGTTGATCCTGTGAGAAATAGTCATTTTCCCATATTCCTATGCACAATAATTGAATCTAACGGTAACATGCGCAATAATAATTTGCGCAAATAGTTCATAAAAACAATTTAATAGCTAATGCGAAAACAGTCAGACATAGGAATGAAAAAGTTTTTAAAGGATGCACATTTGAATAGTTCTTATTTTGGCTGTTTAAAGAATTAGACGAATGTTTTTAGAGTTTCTTTTCATCCTAAAGATCACGTGACCAAATACATTGAATATGGGAAAGATCCACAACTGTTGTGAAGTATGACTTTGTATCCACTTGTTGCAGGTCATACATTTATAACTAATACTATAAAAATGCAAAAAAGTTTTGTCCTACGAATATTTCCTAGAAAACGACGAAAATCCATACTAAAATAAGGAAACAGTTTAAATATGGGAACACATGTTCAAGGTGTTCACTATAACAATTGTCAGCAGGTTATATAAACAATGTTGTTTATCTAGGAACAACAATACTCGTCTTAAAGAAATTATTATCCTGTAACAAGGACACGAAAAGTAGTGTTAATTAAGACACACTAGTGTCCCTAAAGTACTCACAACAAAGGTGATAAACTATCATCAAACACTTCATTGAGGCTAGGACAAATAAAACAAACAAACCCCTGCAGTCACTGACCTTGATAACAGTATTGAAGAAATGACGAGGAAAAACAACAACAGTTTGATATGAAGTCAGTTTATATCCTGTCATGGTGTGAATGCATTACACCAATATCATACTTTCACCTAGATTCTGTCATCTTTACAATAGTGAAGTATATCATTAAAGTCACTACATTGTATATGAAGATGTATTCATTAACTGCAGACACGAATATGTCAATGTTTTGGTTAATTTCAGCAACACCATGGAATCTGTTTTGACACCGCGAAGTCATTGACATCTTACATGCATTAGAGACACAGAACACTTATCTAATCATTTAGCTGAAAGTTTTAAGTTAAGGTTTAAGAAGTGTCCATTTATTAAAAAGGATGGTCCTTTCTAAGAGCACACTATATTCATTGTTCCATAACGTTTGACTATATATGATTTAAAATCGTGCATTATGTAATTTAGAAAATGTTTTTTATCACAAAACTTTATCTTAAACGTGTTGTGGTCAGCAATATTGTTGTAATCATTGAAAAGCAAATTCTACTTTCGGTTTTATCTACTTTCACTTTGAAATGCAGCAAATAATATAAAAGTATTTGAAGACAAAGTCCTTCATAAAAAGTTTTTTTTCATTAAATATATTTGAACGAATAATTGTACCAGATAAGTACATGTTCTTTGCAGGACAGTGTTATTCTTGCTATTGGTGCTTAAAAGACATTGACACAGTGCACTCAATCAATGATGCTAAGAATCAAAACAGATTCAGTCTGACAATATCCGTAGACATCTATGAAATTGTTTTCAAAATCCTACAAATAATGAATATGCAATTGCTTGTTCTTTGAACTGTGAATGGCTCTCCAAAGCTGATGCAAGAAAACTGCATAATTACGCCCACTACAAAGTGTTCGCAACATGTTATCGCGTGTACTGGCATCATCTCGTGACTAATTTTGCTTCCAGACATCGTGTGGAACTGAATGTGTACGTGTGGAACTGCATGTGTGCGAATGAAACTGCATGTGTACAAATCTCAACCTATTTGTTTGTTCATTTGTTGGGTTTAACGCCGTAGCAACACATTGTATAGGTCATATAATGTCAGTCAACCTACTCACTCCTCCTGCAAAGGCTAAATCTCTGGATTTAGCTGTTAACCAACTTCTAAGCGCATACCTTTGTCAGTGACTGACAACTACTCTACATAATTAAACAAAATGTAATGTGGAAACCACACTTAGGCCGGATTTAAAACTTTAACGCAAAAATTACAAAGTATTATAATAATCCAAATTAAGCCAGGTACAGTTGTGGTTACTTTCTAATTCTGTTCATTTTATGGTATGTTATAATTGTTTGAAGTTTCATAAAGATCATAAATCGCAGAAATATATGCTAAATTTTAAACTTTAACGCAATTGTTAACGACACCGACCGACCGCTCGCCCGCCCGACCAACGGCAAAGCTTAGTAACTAGGTGACATCACCGAAATTAAGACTTAATATAACATAACAACATTGTATCACGTGACATTATAATTAATATAACATAGCAGCAGAACGATAACAAACGTACAATAAACTAATCGTTCTTATTAATGTCATTGCCCTATAACCAAAGTCGTACAAATATATGGAAAACATCACAAATGATTGGATCAGTCAAGACAGTCACTGTTGTACGTGGAGAGAACATGACATTGTTATTTATCCAGAGGTATATTTAATATTGTTTTATGTTAGAAAGGGGTACCCAATAGTTTTGGGGACCATAATGCAGGAAATAAAAGATATTAATCTTATTTTGTGTCAACCCTAGTTTTGAGAAGTATTGCATATGCTACTTTTCATACTGTGATATTCACCATTTGTATGCCATGTGTCATGTCACCGTTACCAAATAAATATTGTTTTACCATTTTCTACAAATAAGGATCTTACATATAGGGTCCATGTAACAAGACACACTGATCTGGTTTAATCTTTTTTCTATTGTTTTCTTATTCAAGTAAATTCCAGGTGGAAGTGTGTTTCCCATGTCACAAGATAGTGCTTCCACCAACCTGTCTAAAGTTAAAATTGAAATCATAGCGACTATTGTAAATTGTATTGTAAATAATAACCAATGATTAGGAAATTATTAATCACACTGTGCGTGGTTGTTGCGTTGCAGCTGTGAGTTAATTTACCTATAGGCCGAGAAACACTTATCTATAAATAGATGTCTGTATTAGTGGATTAAAAGTTTAATGGTTCTGACAAGGGTAATAACATTTTGTTTAATAGTACATAAACATTCAACACGACTTAATATTAGTTGACAGACAATAAGTTGGTTAATGTCAATAATTGAAAGCTAAAATTAAAAGGAAGTAATTATGCAATAAAAGTACTTACATTATATTGATGTTTTTTAACAAACGTAACTCTGCAGTTTGAGGGAAACATATTAATTTTCTAGCAGTTAGCTTATATGGCTGTACGTAATATTAGAGACATTTGCATCTTTCTGACAGTTGATCTCGACGAGGGACTTAAACGCGATTTAGATTTTATACATCCCCTGAACAGTTTCATGGAGTCATCAATCCACATAAGTCATTTATTAGTTTTCCTTTGACTAAAATGTCCATCGCTACAGGTTTAGGCGCAGCTGTCTACGCCAACTTTTGACCTATATTTTAACCAATGCAATTTGCTCTACTACTCCTGTTTGTCCAATGAAATTCTCCTCTTAACCCGGGTCGATAGCGCAGTTGGTAGCGCGCCGGGATTTGGATACTCGTGCCCGAGGGGGTGCGGGTTCGAATCCCACCCGGGGAGGTTATATCCTTCCATGAAAATTTGACAATAATGTCGATTTTCCTCCATTGATTAGATAATATGGAGAAGTTTCCGGCCTTGCGGAAGGGTAGGTGAGTACTGGTTATACACAATGGTCCAGGAAAGCTAGGTTAGGTGCGCTGGACGCCGTGAAATGACCTAAATTGTGTTGACACGGCGTTAACTCCAATAAATAAATATGAAATTCTTATCGGTAGAGTGAAGTGAATAAAATATGTGATATTATTCGTCGTCCCAAAGTAAAGTTTAGTAATAGGGATCCCAAATGTTCAATATGCGGTCTCGAATTAAACGTTTAGTTTATTGCACGATTACTTCCCTTTGGGACATTGAAGTCGCAAAACATGTTAAGACTTCAATTTACCCACTTATCATTGCAAATGATAAGAGAAATATTTATGTTAATAGTCCAAATCCATATAAAATGTGTTTGTTCATGTGTAATTAATATCTTACATGAAAATGTACAGTTTTAGGTCACACTTTGACCGGCATTTTGGTAAAAAGGTCACCAAGGGTAAAAATCAACTTGATTCCTACATACAGATTTTGTTTAAATTTCTTCGTAAATTCGAGCTATCAATCAATCAATCAAATTATCAAATCAAAGTTCATTTATATAGCGCAAAAATTTATATAGTCTATATAGTCGATTGCGCTTCACAATTAATTAGTTTACATTTAATGAAATAAAATCAGTTTAAAAACATATCATGTTTATTTTTGGAATTTAGAGAATAAATAAGTTTTAAGATCTTTTCTGAATTTATTTTCTGATGGTATGGATTTTAGTTCATGTGGGAGAGTGTTCCACCATTTTGGGTCAACAACACGAAATGACGTATCAGCTATCTTTGTCCTATTTCTTGGAACAGCTAACTGAGTACTACTAGAGGATCTTAAGTTGTATGTGCTGTTTGAATAACTGAGAAGCTCTGTTAAGTAAACAGGCGCAGTTTTGTTGATAATTCTGTAGACAAGTACTAAAACTTTAAACATTATTCTTGCTTTAACAGGCAACCAATGAAGAGTTTTTTAAGATTTTGAGACTGGAAATGTCAAATTAAGAATTAGTTACTATTCTAGCTGCATGATTTTGAACTTTCTGTAATCTGTCTATTTGATATGCTGGAATATCTGTTAGCAAAACATTGCAGAAATCTAAATGGGAGTGAATTAAACCATGAACTAACGTTTCTGTTGACTTTTGTGAAAGATGTTTGCGAATTCCTCTGAGGTTACGGAATTGTGCATGAGCAATTTGACATTTCTTTCTGATGTGACTATCAAAACTAAGAGTATTTTCCATCAAAACACCAAGATCTCTTGCGTTTTCAACACACTCAACTGTAGTTCCACCAACCACAACACTTGATATGTTTACTTTTGCCAGTTGTTGTTTAGTGCCATAGACAATAATGTCAGTTTTTTAATTATTCATTTGTAATAATTTTGTCATCCATGCAATTATATCTGTGAGACAAGAATTCAGATGGAGTAAAACTTGTTCTTCGTCGGCAGAAGTTCCTGGGCGAAACCTAAATGCCACTTTATGATCATCTGCATAGTCATATAAAACAGTGGGGTATTTTTGTACAACTTTGTTCAAGGCAGCAATATACATAATAAACAAGACAGACCCAGCACATGAACCTTGAGGAACTCCGAAATTCAAATAACCAGTCTTTGAGGATGTATTGTTGACAATAACTTTCATGGTTCTATTAGTCAGATAAGATTTGACCCAATTTAGGGGAATGTCAGTAATTCCAAAATCCTGTTTCAAAATTTGAAGCACAATGGGAATATTCACAGTGTCAAAAGCAGCACAAAGATCGATCATTACAACAATGGTAACTTGATTCTTATCAATAGCATCCAACAGATCACTATGCATTTTGATTAAAGTTGTTTCTACTTCATGATTTTTCCGATATGCACTCTGGTATGATGGAAGAAGGCTATTTGATTCTATATGTTCAACAATTTGATTCAATACAGCTTTTTCTAGAATCTTTGACAAAATAGCTATGCATTAACTATATTAATTTTACAATGTATTTATTCTTGGAATTAGTAATATATGATTGTTTGGTTGCTTGGTTATCGTCCTTTGTTGCATTTTGGTCGCGATAACATTGTGAAAAATTCAATAAATCCGCAACTCATTATTGATTTTTCAATATGAAGTCCCGAAAAAATTAGATTTACGGTCCCTACGGTCCCAATATGCGGGCCCCAATAATAATATAGGTTAAACGTTTTCGATATGAAGGTCCCAATAAGAAAGTTTAGTGTACGGATCCAAATTTTCAATATACAGACCCGAAAATAACGTTTAGTATACGGTTACAACTTTTCAATATGCGGGTTTAGAAAAAGTTTAAGGTCCCAAAAATTTCAATATGTGGATCTCTAAAAAATATTTTACTTATTGGGAAATTAATTAAAAAAAGATAGTACCATACACATTTATACTTCAAACAAAATGAATCCTTCACAGCGCCGAATATCTTTTTTAAAGATATTTCTTGTTTCATGTCTATTTGGCTTTTTAAATCTTAAGGAGACTAAGCTCGACAATGTATATCTTTATTCAGATTCTACCTCATGGACATGTTAAATACTCTAAGGAATATCACTGCGTAAATTATTGCATTCAGAACGAAATCCCATTCAGTTCCGTTAATAGTACCCATTTACACGTGAATGAAGTGGAATAAACGAAGGTACGGTACTTTTTGCTCAAGGATAACAGCATTTCTCTAGTGGGGTTTGAATCCGAAAACTTTTGATCCCTAATCGCGCGCCTACCACTCGACCATCGCTCCTACATTTTAGTAATTGTTATGGCCATTTGATATAAATGCATATGAATACATATCGTGGTTTATATAAGACATTCTGAATTAATGCATTTGTTGTTGTTTTAAAGACAAAATCAATTTCCAGAATAAGTTGTTGTAACTAATGGTCATATTCCGATGTGATTCCCTTGGTACCACACGGGCTCGGGCATCGTTTCTAATCAACAACATGTTTATTTCAGGTTCTTTTTCACTTTCATGTCAATTTGTAGGAGTCCAGGTGTTCACAGCCATTAAATACCGACTTTAAATCAATACTTTAACTAATGGAGCAGATATATTCCGAAAAGAAAATTTGAATTCATCATCATTAATTTTAAAGAAAAGACGGCCATAAATATCAACAGCAACCGGAACAGTGTAATTAAACGAGAAATCGGAGAGCATTAGTCAGACGTTTTGTAAGATATTGTATTATCCTCCTGGAATCAATAATGTTAAAATTACGGGTTGACTTGACATGTTTGTTAATTAACAATGATATTTAATAGTCTGCAACAAAATGTGAACACCAATTAGACACATCAAGAAACTTGTGTCTTGTGAAATTCTTAGAGGTTAATTGAACACCATGATTGTGATCTATAATGTATTGGGTGACGTGTTGAATTATCATTAATACAATTACCGTATTTACCCTCTATATGTCTAGGCTTAAGGCAAATATTCAAGACGTAATCTCTTCACTGACCTTAACAAACTCTAGGACAATAAAAGTATGCGAGTAACTGACCTACCACAAGTATTTTTCTATAATTAAAGCTTATTAATGTAACATAGTTAGAAACAATGGCGAGCTTGAAAAGCCACCTTGACGGTCACGCGAATAGCGTCTGTACAGTATGGAATTTTGACAATTCAGCAAAAGTTGATTTTTGAACCGGTCTTGGCATCCGAACGATTTAGGAAGTGATTAAACGGGCTAAAATAATTGGCGTCATTCCATAAGCTAAAAAGATACAACGTATCCTCGATGCATTTTCCACCTGCAAAAAATGTTCAAATGTGACATTTTCACTATGCTTATCCCAATATTATAATTCAAGATATATTTGGTGCTTTTCTCGTTCCTTTTCACATTTAATGATTTATTTTCAACTTTTTTACATCATAAATAGTTATCAACGCACCATTTGTTCCGAGACAAAATAAAACCTGTACGTGTTCGTTGCTTAATGTAACCGGGCATTGTTTAAACATCTCATAGGAACATAGGAAACATCTCTGTCTTACCGAGAGGTTTTGCATCATCATTTAATAAATGATCCATTTCTCTATGATGCGACGCTTTATTTGATGTAAAAAATAACATACAAAATGATTAGACTTGTGTTTTAATACTTGACATTGGAAGTAGATTTCCTTAAAAAGGTTCATTTTGCTCCTTTTTATCTCCACTTGTTTCCGGCTTCCTACTTTCTTGGCCCCACAAGTTGTAAAAAGCTGGCTACGCCCCCGTATATACGTTGAGATTCGTCGAGCTCGCTTTGAAGCTTTGTCTCAGTCAAATTAAACATATAACAAAGCGTAAGTGCTCTGGCCAAGCCTAGATAAAAAAATTGATGGCTGGGAAACTGTGATAAGTTTATTAAACCAACGACCATCCAAGAAAAAAAATCATTCAGTAGTTTGTACTCTTACGTAGCAAAGACATTTTTCGGTATCGCGTGCATTTTAGCTTAGTCGTGAATTGATTTATAGGGCCATTCTTTGTTCATGAAGCAGACATTAGTGAAATGAAGATGCAGTTGTTTAAATACATAGTCTCTACGACCTACTGACTACATCACTAAATCGCATGCCTTTTCCATCAATAGGCCATTTCTTTTATATTATAACCTTACACAACATGTGGCACAAAAAAAGTTAGTACAAATTAAGAAATTGCATGATGAACATAACAATTTCTTATACACTAATTTATCAAATTAATGACAAAATAGACACAGATTCATAATCCATGTTTTTATCTATTGTATTTCAATATAAATCTCTTTTACATTCAATCAAAGAATAAATTGTGGCGTAAATTCTAAAACTCATCCATATCCTAATTATCGTATGATAGTCACGTAATCGGTCGTTGTAACAGACAACATCTGATGATATGAGATATTTTGTTGTATAAATTCACTTCTAGACTACTAATGTTATTATTCTATCAACCATAAAATCCCACCCTGGGTGATAGATCATGGGCCGACAATTCTTTGTTCTGATAAAATCAAGTAATCAGTTGAGAGAAACATGATCTGTTTAGTGAAAACACTAAATATTCTAATGATAAAAAGTATACAGATGATAAGTCAGGTTTTATACCAAATTTATCCACGTAATTATCACTTACTTGTTTGACGTGCTTGTAGATATAGATAACTTGATATTGTGAAAAACTGAGAACGTTCACTTTCCTTTTTTTTATTGCATTAAAATGACATATTAAGTGTGCACTTTAAATCACGTTAAATCTCGGCAATTGGAGAAACCTATAGACGTGAAAACCCTGAATTCCGTGATGAAATGTAGAATCTTTACGACTGACGGGATATTTAGATAATCGGAACAAATTAATTGTATGCAACAACATTTCAGAAACATTTTGGTATAATTATCATTGGCTTGGGACATCCATTATTTTAAATATGTGGGTTTAATATACTTGCATGCCTGTTATTATCGCGACCATTGTGACGTCCATGACGTCGTGAAAAGAACGACAGCGTCACTAAGGTTACCAGAAAAACAAACAAGAAGCATGAAGGTGTATGCCTGCTAGCTTATATCATAATCAATGAACATGATATGTTTGTCGTTTTGTTCTCCTAGTAAGGTACCGACGCACCTTAAACGACGTATAAACTTTTGAAATTAATATAAAAGTATCTTTTAAAACTTTGTAAAAAGTACATTTTGTATTTCAAAAGGTAGAATTATTTGAAATGAATAGTATAGAGTGTTAGTGAGATAGTATTATTCACAAAGACTGAGTAGCGGTATTATACTTTATAATTTAATGTGAAATACCATTTAATAAAGTAGATAATGAAACAAGGCACAGACTTCAAAGAGACCAGCCAAGAAAGAAGATTATTCACACGAAAGGTCTTACTAGTCATTTAAGCTCTGTTTAAGTTTTAACAAAGTTCTGCCCATAATGCACCCTTAGGAGCAAATGGACCCTGGGGGAAGACTAAACAAAAACAGACGAAGAAGAAGTATGTCATGACCTATTTTAATCAAGCTGGACTCAAGATGAAGCGTACAATAGGCAGTTGTTTGCTAAGCATAAAAAGAGAAAGCTTATTTATCTCGTTTTACTAGTAGAGAGTGAGGGAAATCTCGGATAGGAATCGAGCACTCCACGTTATCCATTAAATGTTGAAAAAGTAAAAAGTAATGAATAATAAAATTACCCTGTCTGTCATTTCTTATTATAATTTTAACCCCAACAATCAGAAAAAGACACGTGGTTTAGGCACTATTTGTTTGTACATAATTGTTGGAACTTTAATCACTAGACACGAGTTCATGTCTCGTCTATTGATGTGTACAAGGCTTTAGATAAAATAATGACAAGTCACAGCATGGAAGTATAGACTAAGAGTCTCTGCACTTTAAAGGTTGTTGTAAATTATAAAGCGAAAGTCAGAAACTTATAAGAAAATGACATGCCTGACATGACAGTGCCCTCCTACAATTCTTGGATCAAACATACCACAAGTAGTAAAACTATAGTACTTGCTATTATTAAACCCTAATCATGTGACATAGATTGAATCGTTTGTTGATAAACTGTTCATTCCGATTTAGTAATATGCTAAGATGGTTATTTGATTTTTTTTCCATTGGTAAATGTGAACTGGTTTACTCTGGAAACACGATTTTCTCAAAGGACTTGAATTTAAATGAACTTCGTATCTATACTTACAGACAAGATATGTGTAGTTTCGTACCTGTAGATGGCAATTTAGCAATCGGCGTGAAAAGGCGAAATGCACTTGCTTCATGGTCCTAGCAAGCTACGTGTTTCTCAGTTAGCTTTAACAAAATTTCCATGTTGCTGATAGCAATTTGAAAGTGTTCTATGTTTAAATATATTACGGCTAAACGTAAAGAAATAGCAGGCACTTAAATATGTGGAGTTAGAAAAGTTGTTGAGTACATAAATTACATATTGTAGCAAGCTTTTAACCCCACTTCTAATGACGACTAGTAACAATGGTGGAGTTATGCCACACAGGGAGTACTCAAGTAAACATTCACGTAACATACAGAATAAAAACTAAAAACTTGTATTTCATCAAATTCTTGTAGCAGTCATGGTATAAACTATATCTTAATAGCCCATAAGAAATAGTTACATGTCAATACCCGACAATGTCTAAATAAGAGTGTGAGCTGTTTTTTCTGAATCTTCTGCGCAAAATATATTTGTGAATGACCTAGTTTACTGCTTGTTTAAATGTATGAGCGATTGATTTAAAGTAAACAAACCTCACAGGATGCATGTGATTTTTTCTGGGAAAGAAAAGTAGCAGTTACTTTATGTGATATTTCATGTCGATAAATAGTTTGCATGGAAAGAAAAATGGAGCGAAAACAAAATTTTCTTTTTTCATTACTTTTTGTTGTAAATCGTATGACTATAGACCATTAACTTCAAGTTTCTATGTTTGTTATCATGCCTTCATGATACGAACTGGTGTAATGACCGAATTAAAAGAATACAGACTTGTATCCATTATATAGAGTAAACATGCAGGTTTATATAGAACATAAGTCTAGTCATAGAATTATAGGTGGTCGGCCACGTTGTTCATTGACCTTACGTCTTTAGTGTCATCATCATCATCATCATCCGGTTTATTTTAAACAGGCCGTTGATTATTCCTTTGGTAAGGGTGAGGCCTGTGTGTCTGGTCTTGAACGAAGTCTTCCTCTCCATGATTGGCGATCTTCAGGGTTGATTCCATCCATTTTCAGCGCAAGCCGGTCACGCTTAACCAGGTCTTCCCATGTTAGCTTTGGTCTGCCTTGGCCCCGGTGTGCAGTGACGTTCAAATTCCTGACTTGGGAGATCCAGCTTGTGCTTCGTTCTACGTGGCCAAACCATCTCTGGAGAACGTCAGTAATATCTCTGATTTTAAGCTGAGACAGGAGATCCTCCAAGGGGACATCATCCTCTGGTTTGACACAGCAGGTCCATCTTATCATGGCTCGGTCATTTCGCTGCAGTCTTTTGAGTGTCAGTTCAACAAAACCTGTGTTTATCGTGGTGCTTGAAATCGGTCAACAAAATTTATATTCAGTGTATGGAAAAGGTGCTGGTTACAATCAAAAGAACAAAGTCTTAGCTAGGCATACCTGTATAAATCTATGAAACAGAATAACTCGTAATGGAGAAACTGGCTGATTAACATAACTGCACTGAATAGTAGTTAGCAAACCCGTTCAATTTAACCACTTCCACTAACGGTCCGTCTTTGTCTGAAAACTTATTATAAGATATTTGCATGTAACAGATAACCCCGAAAAGACGGTTTATACGGCATGACAAACATTGCAATATTCTTAAAAAAATGCGTGTGCTAAAATATTTGTTGGGTAAAATAATCATGTGTTACAAAAAAAAATTGTTTTGTTTTATGTTCGAAAAAGATTATGTGTAAAATATATTTGTGTTATAAAAATTATGTGTGTGTTGTAAAAATATATTTGTTGTATAAAATCTTTATGCGCGAAAAATATATGTGATATAATAAGCATGATTGGGAAAAGGTTTATTGTTATAAAGGCTCTGAATGGTCGACAATGATAACTAACGATTTGATTACTAACGTTACTATAAACAAGAAGGGAAATAAATACCCAGGCTGATATAAGTTGAAAAATAAAGCCTTTCCGGTTCTTTGATCAAATTTGTGCAAATGACATGAAAAAGTCGTATGTTTCTAGTTTTCGGAGCAAATTTAAAATATCTTAATGAAGTTTTGGTCCCATTTGCACTTTTTTCCAAAAGTTTTGCATTTTTTAAATATTTTTTCTTAAATTTATAGTGTGCGCTATCGGATTTATGGACCCCTGGTGTGATTGTATAATACACTGCGCATAGCAAGGCACAGCAGGTACACTTTTATGACAGGATTACCTTCCTGTCTCTGTTTTATTGATAATTATTTGTATATATACATGTAGCTGTATCTGTCAAATGAATGTAATAAAGGTTCTGAAATAATTATAATTAAAGTGTTCAGATTCTAGGCAGGTTAGAAAATACATACATGTAATTTATCTATTTAGTCAAAGAATTATTGTTCGGGAAGATTTACTCGACTATACGTATTACTGAAAACAGTATCATAAACATATTACTTTATTTTGGCGGCATAAGTATAAATGAAAGACATCAATTGTTTTTAGTTTAACTCTACAATTATATTAATTAAAACGTTGAAAACTTTTTGTTTACTAGTTTACAAATCATTGTAGAACGATTGCATAAAAAAGTAAAAAATCAAAAATGAATAAAACAGTTATGCAAATAAATGCATGGGCATTTTAGTCCAAGTAAAATAAAGCGGCAGACGAAACAAAAGAATAGTTATTGGCGGCTTATATGGCTTAACGATAACGGCATGAGGTTTGAATATTTTTTCAAAACTATTCATTTAAATTTAAAGCTTTTATAACAATAAATATAAGGCATATCCAAATTAACGGATGGGCAATTAATAAATTCAAATGGTAGATGAGTACATAATTCTCATTTCTAACATAATTTGACCATCAAAAAATTATTTCAATCATCATTCTTCTTTCATCTGACTGTATTGTATACAAAATGTCACCTTAAAAGTTGTGAAACATTTATCTGTTAATTTACGTTTGTTGCACAATATTAGTTATACAGATTTTTGACGGTGAATATGGGTGCTTATACCCCGAGAGTACATATACCCCGAGGCGTTAGCCGACGGGTTATATGTAGCTTCGAGGGGTATAAGCACCCATATACATCGTCAGAAATCTTTATTACGATTTTATTATACTTCAAATCCTATTTAAATCCGTCGACAGCTCTAAAATGTACAAAAAACACAAATGCAGTTTTTAGTTCAATTTCCCCGCTGCGCACCCCATTGCTTTTTGATCTTGATCTACGTTAAACTTTGTTCATGATGTCATAGTGGTGGCCATGTTTTGATGTGTTGTAGGATTTACTATTTGACATTTAAACTAATAATACTCATGGATTTAATGATCGGAAAGTACAAGGATATTTTAAAAAAGAAAAATTACACACGGGCGATACCGCGATAGGAATATATGGACTGTATCAAAGAATTACTCGGTGACGGGATAAACTATTATGGCACGATGGAAATGGTTTTCCGAAAATAGAGTCGTGAGAAACTACGTGGGTTCTTATTTGAGAAGATCGTTTGACAGCCAGTTTCATTATTTATACTTAATCCAAAGCTTGGCTTGCCTGAGTGTTACGCAAGTCAATCTTTGTATTATTTGCATAATGACTGGATAATTCGTCACACAGTCACAGAATGGAAAAAGAAACCTTGCTATGATCGGAAAGAGTCAAATTTTGTCTCTACAGTTTAGAGTATTGTAAGTAAAAGATTTGTAATTCATATTAAAAATCTTGTGTAAAACGCTTTTTTATTTAGTACAGGCCATTATTATGTCTCACTTGCGCATTTATGTCATAACTTAAAAGAAAAACAGTTTCGAACCGATGAAAAAATGGCGGACTTAAGTAATGAATTTATGTTAACCAAATATGTATTACTGCGCATTCACCATATATGGACGTCGTACGTGAAATAGCTCTTGGCAATCACGCTTGTTTTTGCGTGTTCTTCAGATTAATCCACAATAAAATGCTGTAATTATTAGACATTAATTCCTATGGACCTTCGTTGTTTGAAAAAATGGACGTTAGTTTACTGACTTTCAACTTCAACATAATCCATCTGATATTGATGCGTTCCATATTGGGAATGTGATGATTTCAGCCAATCAGCGACGAGATGGCTCAAGTAGTATATGAATTATTTTGAAAGGCTACCCGAGGGGACACGGTGTATATGAACTCACAGACGGTGTATATGGATATTTTCGTGGAATCGATCAGCCAATCAAAAGCCGGCAAATTTATTTGATGTATTATAATTGACAATATTAAACAATTGTCTACAACGCATTTAATTAATCCCCTGATATGACTTGAAATCGTGACCTTTGATCCTTATCTTATCGATCACAGCATGGGGTCACGGCTTGTAGATTATATCATCGCAAAACAGACGTATCGACAATCAGAGCTATATGGCTGTAACATAAAGCGAAAATCTTGATTGGTCTAAAAGTTAGGTATGATTACGTATTTACAAAATAATTGTGAAAAAAATTCACAATGTAAGTGTTAGAGGCTCCGTATGTATGTCATAGTCTCAATCATCACATTATCTGAAAGTACTACTTTCTGAACTGAACATATATTTCCACTGATAAGTTGACTATTTTGAAATAACATTCGTCGTTAGTCTGGGGTCATTAATGGTACAGTGCCCTACAAAAATCCTAAAACAAATTCTGACTTTAGGATAAACCGATTAACATTAAACCAGGATAAAATGACACAAACATTATCACAGAAAATTTCAACCATGCTTTTATTAATTTAACAACTGAATTAATGTGGCTCAAAATATGCTACAGAAATAGGTTTAGGTAAACCTAATTACTGAGATTCGTGATAAGTTTCTTTGGGTTATTGGGAGGGCACTGTAGAAAAACTGAACGTAACAATGACATGATAAAAACAAAAACTGTAGAATGATTATAATCAGTCTTTGTCTTGTTTTTACGTAAGCTTTCACGTTGAATACAAACGATGTTGTCAGTGATCATATTTGCTGTTTGCGTAGGGCTCAGTAGGCAAGTTTATCATTTTCCTTTCATTTATTGTAAGTGTCTCTTAAAAGAGCCAGAAACGTTATTTAAAAGAGTGACCATGCATGCCGCAACTAGTTTTGCTGTAATAACCACTTCAACGACCATCAAATAGAAGATTAAAATCAATATAGGAATTGTGTAATATCATTAATCAAGCACTTGTGTCTTAATGTTGTCAAAAATACATGGTTTGGCAATAATAATGGTGATCTGTATAGCGGAACTTTACTGTACTATATAAACATTTTTAATTTAAAAAGTTTAAATTATAAATCATGTTGATAACTGAGTTATAGCTAAATGAATGCTCATATCACAAATCAAGCAAATTATCTTTTTACTCAGTACATGTGCTTCAAGCTTGCTTTGTTGCGTTTAAGATTATCAATTAAGCTACTCGCAGAACTTGTTATGATAATAGAAATTTGTCTTAGCTTTTGTGTAAAAGATTAACTTTTTAATAATTCAAGATAATCTGATGGTGAAAAACTGTATATCAAAATTAATAAAAACGCATAAAAATCATATATACTGTTCCTAACGGGCTAGGTTTTTATTTTGAAATAACATCCTCAAGCTTGTAAGTAAATTTGTACAACAATTGTCATTATCAGAACTTCGGAGTAGTGGTTTACTTCTTCCAAGTTGTCTCAAATACAATTTTAGAGTTAAAGAAGTCTTAACAATATAGATTGAAATATTTAAACAAACAGCTTTGATAAAACATTTTTATTGTACTCATGGTGATGGAGTCTGGCAAAGTTAGTATGTTAGATCAGAAAAAACAAACACAGTTATAATTGAAATATGGGCTTTTATTTACATAGCTATAACATATAACAAAGTGAATATTAAAACTGGACATAATAAAATAAAATAAATGTTTCAAACCAACATATCAGGGCAGAAATAGCACCAATATTATTTTTATATTTTAATCTTAGTCAGCAGCTTCCAAATAGTCATGAGTTAGCACTTTTAGTGGATCAATATTTTAACTCCATCGACACTGACAATAATGGAATATTATCTCTAGCCGAGCTTACCACACTCTCTGCAGCCGACGATTTAAACGGTAAGTCTAAACTAAAATATTTGTAAATTGGAAGTATGCATTCACTCAATTACTCAGTTATAGTGACTCCTTTCTGGTGTCGGGGTTTTTATTCTAGACGATGCAAGCATCTATTTCTATAACAATGATCTATACTTAGACACAACTCAGCACACAATTTGGCCATGTGCAGAATATAGTGCGATGTATGAACACGAAATCGTTGTAATTTTCTGTTTTAAATATAATCAGATCTAAGTGGTAAAGTAAATGCCAAATAAACAAGTACAGGAATATCATTACATACACGTAAAGTACTTTTAAACCTTTATATGTATACATAGCCAAACCGAGTATTCTTTTTTCGTTTTTCATTGTGCGAAGTAAATTCAATAATGTAAACATGGCAATGTAATTGACCTGTTAATTAAGACATCAAAATCGGATTATCAGAGTACATGTATATAGTGATTTTCAAATTGTAAACGAACACTCGTTTTCCTTCAAAAGGTTGCTGCGCCAAATTATTTGTCAGCATAAAACTGATGGACCAAAAACCGATATATCGTGAATTCGTCATGTCGAATTGGAACCGTAATCGAAACATTCATTCCGAACACCTCTACGTCGAAGATTCCTGTTGTGATTCGAATGCAACAGCATTATTTGTTTCAAAGGAAAATTACTCTTACAAAATAAGTAGTATTATAATCTGAACTTTTTATCAAACTCTGAACAATCCGTTCAAACAAACAACGATTTCGTTCCCTCGAGCACAGTGTTAACATACTTTTTTCAGGAGATGGTCAAATCACTTTAGCTGAGTACGCAAAATTTACCAATGCGACTGAAACCGTTGCTAAACCCTTATTTGATGCTTATGACAGGGATGGTGACGGCATATTACCACTTGATCATTTATCTGAATATTTACATTTGATGGACAAAAACCGTGAGTAAAAGTTCGTTTCAACTTAATCTGACATGTATTATTTAACCCCAATCTAAAGATTTCCGCTCAAGTAATTGCTCCTGTTCCTGGAAGGCTTATGACAATGTATGGGATAACTACGGGGCACCTAAAGTGTTATTTTTTTAATGATTATTTTAAATTAATTCGTAATCATTATTTATTTTGCTGGTTGATTGATAAAAATGGCATTTTTTTTAAGTATTGATAATAGTACGTGCGTACGTACGTGTGTATGTGTGTGATTTAAGTACTTATTATTTGGATCATAATTTAACGAAAATTTGTAATTTAAGGTGACATGTATCTGCTAGCCGTTTAAACAATAGAATTTACGAGTAAATTATGTGCGTATCTCGTTACATAACTAGTTAAAACTTAATAAACGTTAGTTAAATAACTATCTGGAGGCAGAAACACGACTCAATAGTATTTGATAGCGTGTTGACCTAATATAATTGCAGATGATGGACAAGTTGATTTACAAGAGTATGAACATTACCAAGTTAAAGTAAGTAAATTGTACCAACTATGATGATCAGTGTTATTGTTGGGTTTAACGCCGTAGCAACACATTGCATTGGTCATATAACGGCGTCCAGCGCACCTAACCTTTTCAGGCTGGCGTCCACTAGGACGCCGAACGGACAAGGAAGCTTTACGGTAAAAATAAATCGATTTCGGCACACCTTCTGCGTCTGAAATGTAATATCTGAACGCGAAATTATTTGTCCGCGGAATGTCTGCAAGCATACTTAAGAGTGTCCTCGTATTGTCCTCGTAGACATTTTGGCATCGTATTGAATATTCAGTTTTAAAAACGGTACGCTCAATGACAATACAAACACATTTGACTAACATCCGGAATTAATTGAGACAGTCGTCTGCAATGCATGTCACATTGCGGACATGATGCTGACAAACAGTTGTGACATGTCATTTTATCTCTCATTCGAGAAAGTTCCACCATGGAGTTCGGATTCCATGCTTTATTGCTTCAAATAGAAGCTGAATGCTATGTTCAGATGTCTCTAGTACTTGTAAACAGGAGACGTCAGAGAAAGCACAGGTGGTGGGTGCGACCCTGGCTAACGATGGAACGTCGCTTGCATTATCGTCAGTTCGAAACCTTAATATAAGAATTAAGAGCTGAAGATGTACATATTGCCTTCTAAAATGTACCTACGAATTACTCCAGGCATGTTCGACGAAATACTTCAAAATGTGACACCTAGGATCCAGAAGAAGACAACCAGGTTTAGACATTGGCTGTTACTATAAGGTACGTGACCACTGTTGAAACCTACGCTTCTTTTTCATGATCTTATCCATCGACAAAAGAATACTATCGTCTTTCTCGAGGGCGACGAATTGTTAAAAAGGCGTTTGGCATCGTATCATCTTGCTCGCAATATTTGGCAAGGACAATGCTGAAAACACCAACCATGGTCAAGATTGTTATATCTACATGTATTTGTATTTGTCTTCACAATCATATTTGAGATACGCTAACTTGGATCGAGGTCAGATGGACTTTAAGGATGCAGAACACTACGTAATATCAGGGGCGTGGAGGAATTGGGTGGTATTGGATGAACTTAACCAAGCAGTCAGGGGAGGCAACGTCGAAAATGTGCCTGGAAAACATCACAGGGAATATCTTAGTATGTAGTAGTGAGACGGGCTCAGTGATTCGGTAGGAAAGAATGTTATTTTGTGACTACAGGTGCCATAAACATCAAATACTGTATTATAAACATTCTGAGATGACTACACTTAACAAAAGTTCTAACCAATCACTTTTCAAATTTTGATTATTTTATAACGGGCCAATGGATCCTTATTAAATTTTGCAGAGGGGACTTTTGTGTCATTTTCTACCGATTTGTGCAAAGAAATAATTTGATACGGTCCGATGCACTCAAGCGGGACAAAGGGCGTGGTTTACACATTTTGGCACGAAGTGTTCGTGCAGAGCATGGTGAGTATTATTATTTTATAATTTTATAATTTTACTTTGCATAAATCTTTGTTAACTTTGTAAGTGAAAAAAACATAAAACATTGCACGAATGTCGATGCAGGATTGTGGCATAGCCAATGGAATGTTGAATGCTAGAGCTTCTATCAGACAGGTGAGTGGCTGTTAATGGAAATATATTTAAGAAATATTGATAAAGTATTGTTTATATAGAAAAATGCTAAAATTTTATTATTCTCAATGTGTTTATTCCTATTTCAAGTTGAATGACTCTTTAATCAGGCCTTTTCGGCGATCAGGGCTTTGGAAGAAGTATCAAGGGACCGGAAACGTTTCTGACTGACACCGAAGACCCAGAACAAAGGTTACAACTCGCCGACAGGAACAACATTCGAGCAATGTTTTATGTTTTTTCATTTATAAAGTTAACACTCCGTGTCCCGCTTGAGTGCACTAGACCGTATCAATTTTTTTTCTTTCCAAAAATCGGTAGAAAATGACACAAAAGTCCCCTCTGCAAAATTTGATAAGGATCCATTGGCCCGTTATAAAAATTCAAATGTTGCAAAGTGATCGGTTAGAAATTTTGTTGAGTGTACGCTTCTAGAGTAATATATAAGAGACAAAAATCAGATTGAAAAAAAAGTTATGAGACATGATTTGCGCTTTGCGCTCAAAATTCAGATTCGTTCTCAATGGCTTTCTCTGTAAATAAGTAATATTAAAACATTGTTCAATACTTGTACATTCATAAGCAGTATCCTATACAATGATTCAATTCTTAGCTTTAGATATTTACGAAAGATAGCTTCAGAAATCCAAAATGCTTCTGACGTGCATCGTAATTATAAAGTAATTTGGTAATTTTGCATAGACAAAGTAGTAACGTGACATTTTCAACGTTGATCCTTGATCATACCGCAACCATTCTGGACGCTCATGAATGATTCTGCGAACCCTCCACATTTATTCCTTAAACCTTCCACACACTGTCCTGATTGTCCACGAACTGTCCGCGTCGTTGAAGTATTCAGGAAAGTCTGCGGAATAGTCAGGACGTCCTGATGATGTCCTGACGACAACCCGGACAAGATGCCGAAGGTGTCAGGAAATTAAGTTCCGCGTCTAAATTTTGCTCTCGATCAAAATTTTGACGCGGACAAATTTATCGATCCCGAAGGCGCCGAAACGTACGGAAGTGTTTAGGACATATTTAAGAAGCTAATAGGATCATGCGGAAATCTTGCTGAATGTTAAATTCAGATTCCGCGTGTTGTCGGCATCATGTCCTGACCTAAGTGGACGCCAGGTCTTAACAGTCATATAACGGCGTCCAGCGAACCTAACCTTTTAACAGTCATATAACGGCGTCCAGCGCACCTAACCTAGTTTTACTCGATCCTTGTCTATAACCAGAACTCACCAATCCTTCCACCAAGCAAAAACCTTCTCCATATACCTTATCAATGGAGGAAAATTGACATTATTGTAATTTCCATGTAAGGGTATAACCTCCCCGGGTGGTATTCCAACCGATACCCACTTCGGGACACGAGATTCTAAATCGCGCAACCAACTGCGCTATAGACCAACTGAACAGTGTCTTACGTATATACAATAACAGGTTTAATTATACTTTCGTTAGATAATGTGATACTGAATTTTTCTAAGGGCTAACATTTTGACTACGGACCTGGTGTTGTTGTTTTTTCAAACTAAATGTCTTATTTGAAAAGAACTTTCTAGTGCGATAAATTAGAATTCAACAAGATTTTTTATGATCCTTGGACCCTGCACGCGTTTACAAGGATACACCATTTATGCCTTTTCATGCCACCAAAATGCTCTGTACTTCAAAACACTGTATTTTCGTCAGTGTTAAATAAAATTTCAGCAAATTGTCACTTTTTCGCTTGTCATCACAATTATTAATACTTCAGTGGGGTGAGATAAACATGCACAGGGCTTCTGTTTGTGTCCGGATTGCAACAGTGTAGAAATCGCGGAAAAAGTCGGAGTCATTCATTGTAGTTGCAGACAAATGGCGAAATTGGTATTAGAGTAAAATGATTTTATAAAACTGTATAGAAAATTACTGGTACCTAAGGCGTTATTTTAGAAAGATATGACTGGTCAAAATGCAATTTGAATTAAATTGGGTGCGCATCTTCATTTCTGAACTTCCGGATGTATCAACCAGCACATTACAGTGACCCGGATGTTATGTACTGATATTTATCTTTATTTCTACACTTACTTTTATAGATACTATCCAGGGGCCTTGAGTTGGACATCAGTTATTGCATAAAATAAATAAAAACAATCTTCAAATTTGCTTTTTTTCAGTTGATCCAATGTGTTTACAGTGATCACGGTCACGGGTCACATGGTCATGCAGCATCCTGCGCCACAGCACATTAAATAAATTATCTAAGTAATAAATTACATCAGAAAATTATTTGTGTTTTGTTTGTCTGTCTCGTATATTTAAAGTAGCGGAAATGAATTTTGAAAATGTACCTTTTTACTTTTCTTTTGAAAAATTTGGGTTAAATTTACGCCATTTCACAAATTATTTTATCTAAAACAGAAACATACACAAGTTTAAACTTAGCTCAAATTTTGATAGAAACAGTACTTGTATTTATACCAGATTTGTTAAAATCGCTTATTTTCGCTTATAACGACTAAACAAGAGTTACTGTTCTTTAATTCACTTCAAAAGGAATACGCTTTAAGATATTTCCATTTCTATTTAAAAAAATCTCAAACATCATGACGAGAGTAAATAGTTCTACTAACATGAATTCTGTAGTTCATTTAAATTTCATTGATTGTGGATTATGTTGAAATAAAGTCAGAACTACATTGAAACAATATGTTTAAGTCATCAAATATCTTTTGTAAGGCGATCAACTTATTTAAATCATAACTATTAAGTGTATTACAATAATGACAGCTGACCATGGTTCAATACATTTGTTGATTAATCATCGGCCATTTTCTAGGTGAGACTTCTTTAAGTACCTAATTGGCAGGATGAAATGCAACTTGTTTGTTAAAACAAACCACGTTCATGTATGAACAATATTAGCACTATTTGCCAGCGAGTTATTCGTCGGACCTCATAACCTGTTGTATTCTTCTACCTCCGATATTCGAGGTTTATTTTGTAGAAGATCGCTGAGTAGTTTCGAATGTAAGATTTTTGCACTGCTTACTTCCCCTTATTGGTATGTTATATATGGTCTTATATGACTTATTCCAACAATAAAACAAATTGTATTTTTACAAGGCTGGTTTAAATGTATCACAACCAGAAAAATGAAGCTGCGTGCGTGGCTTAGTGCTTTTGAGGTTGGACTGATAATCATTGGAAAGTCTGGTCTGCCTGGCTAGAATCACAACTAAAATCTACTTCGTTAAAACCTTTCGCAAATAACTTTATCATACTAGATCAGTACTTGGGGAACAAAGAAGCGGACTCGAGGGTGATTAATACAAGTTTTAATCAAAGCACCGATGTCGCTGCCCGGACATGGGTTTAACAAGGCAACACAAGACTGCTTAATACTATCAAATATTGTTAACACTGGGGCTATTTTTTCTCGCGCGTAGGTGTTAACCTAATTTTATATCGTTGCCCTTAATCTTACTGCGCATGACCGAATGTAATAGTCCGCGACATTTTTGTGATATGTATCAAAAGTTGTGGTTACTTAGATCTGGGATGCAAGCAACCCTTGTCAAAAATTGTTTCACGATCGAGCTAAAATAAAAAGGTATACATGGGATGAGATAAACGAATTAAATAAGTAAGCTCAAGATTTCATGCAGAGGTTTTATAATTGAAAAACGTTGCTCACTGCACAACAAAATAGTATTGACAAATCAATGCTTCAACAAAATATATAATATTTGGATCATATTCTTATATAAATTAGTGTTTGTTTTGGAAATGACAATACGTTTGTTGTATGAGGGCTTTTGGGGAGCATTTATTTCCAGAAACGATTAAAATCTCTTCCCCACTTAAACTGCAAACTATTCACTCTACTTTTGCGATTAATTTGTAACTAGTTAACCATTTGATTAACTTGTAAGTTATGTGGTTAAGTGGTGCCAGAAAATACGTCGCTGTAAGTTTATGAACAATGTGTATGTTCAAAATATGAAACCAAGGGAGATACACTTACGAAATTTTACAAATATTGATAATGTAGTTATCTTTCATGTATTTCAGGCTAAGTGCCAACTAATTAAAAAACACTTATTTAAAGATTCTGTAAATTTGATTGCCAGAAAGTAGTTATACTGATGATATAGATAAACAAAGGTTTAAATATTGGAACATTGATTGTTAAACAATTCATATTGGTTTAATTAGAACTGCATTCATAAACAGAAACATCGTGAACCATATCACACGAGTCAATCGTATCGAAACCGTTAAGGTATTAAAAGAGTGGTACTTACTTGTCCAAGGGAAACTACTCTTACAACTCTGGGTTCATTGTCGTTCCCAGAGGTTATCGAGATTCTCTATCGAACGTAAGATCAAGAATCCTGATTCTATGGGTACGAGAATGTCCTGATATGCGCTTAAACTAGAAATTCGGTGACCCCTTGGAGGACAATTTAGTTCAAAATTGCGGTTAACGACAAAAATATAACTATTTGATAAAACGAGCCCCAGGTTGTATACAAAGGCGATGTGTTATATGAACAAAGGGAGATAATAAAGTTCAAACCTCTGGTACAGTTACGTCCAAATCTGTTCTTCATACAGGAGGCACAATATTCCCCGCCAAAAGGTTGATCACATGTACAATTTCCACTTCCATTAATCCCATCATCACACTGTGAAAGATAAAAAAATAACTATAATACTATGTACTATACTATGTTTATATTGTCTACTTGTTCATGAAAATATATGCTATTTTTCTAATCCCATTGTCTTTCCTTAAATGCATGTGATAAATTAAACCTATATTTTCATTTGTTTCTTGATAAATGTACTGTATTGATTGTAATTTTAATGTACTGTTTTTTCCTTTTTAGTTTGTTTGTTTGATTTTTATTGGATAGTCTGGTTTTGTCAGACAATAGCTTTTAGCTAGTGTTATCATTCGGAACACCTCGACCTTTCGTGAATGAATAATCTCGGAAGGATTCGTGGGGGACTTCTTTGGATTTTTGTGATTTTACTACCTACGCGAGGCGAAGCACGTAACGGTTACGCAAAATAGTTCTTGTAGTATACACACAGATCTTTGTCTAAACATATTTCTTTGCTTTAAATTGAACCAAATATTGTTCATCGATATCATTGAACTGTGTAATTTTAAATTTACTGACTAAAAACGAAACTTCAGTCATCGCCTAAACGATCGTGTATTTGTTTACTTCAACACCGGTTTTTCCAAAATGGCATCTAAATATGCCCGAGGTTATTCGTGGCGAATGACCGAGGAGTTCCGAATGCTAGTGTTATACATGTGGTTGATTATAACCGACTCTAAAAAAAAGATTATCTTATCTTATCTTATAATATTACATGGCATGTCCAACTTTTAGACCCAAGATCTCTTTTATTGTTTAAGATATCAATTTTGTGCGAATGATGCAAAAATGTTTAAACATTCTGCGTTAATTAGATTGTTTTTATTTTTTTGTAAAATTGTAAAGTTTTGGTCCCTTTTAAGGTTTTATTTGAGTACTCACGTTACTATAAAATAAGAAGGGAAATGAATACCCATGCTGATATAAGTTGAAAAATAAAGTTTCTTTGATCAAATTTGTGCAAATGACATGAAAAAGCTGTATGTTCTAGTTTTTGGAGCACTTTTTATATTTAAAATATCTTAATAAAGTTTTGGTCCCATTCGCACTTTTTTCCAAAAGTTTTGGATTTTTTAAATTTTATTTTTATAGTGTGCGCTATCGGATTTATCGACCCCTGGTGTGATTGTATAATACACTACGCATAGCAAGGCACAACGGGTACACTTTTATGACAGGATTACCTTCCTGTCTCAGTTTTATTAATAACTATATATATATACAAACGTATACATTTAGTTGTACCTGTCAAATTTTGTTGTAATAAAAATAATTATACTGAAAGTGTTACGATTCTAGGATGGTCAGAAAATACATAATTTATCTATTTATTCAAAGAATTATAGTTTGGAAAGATTTAGTCGACTATACGAATTACTGAAAACAGTATCATAAAAATATCACTTTATTTTTGCGGCATAACGATAAATGAAAGACATCAATCGATTTTAGTTTACCGCTACAATTATCAATTAAAACGGTAATACATTGAAAACTTTTTTATTTATTTGTTTACAATTCATTGTAGAACGATTGCATTAAAAGGGTGAAATGTTAAAATAGATAGAACAGTAATACAAATTAATGCATGGGCATTTTAGTCCAAGTAAAATAATGCGACAGACGAAAAAAAAAAGAATAGTTATCGGCGGCTTAACGATAACGATTAGGTTTAAATATTGTTTCAAAACTATTCATTTAAATTAAAGCTTTTATAACAACAAATATAAGGCATATCCAAATTAACTGATGGGCACTTAATAAATTCAAATGGTAGATGAGTACATAATCTTCATTTCTAACATAATTTGACCATCAAAAAAATTATTTCAATAATCATTCTTGTTTCAATTGACTGTATTGAATACAAAATGTCACTTTTAATGTTGTGAAACTTTTATCTGTTAATTGACACTTGTTGCACAATGGACAATATAATACAAGTATAAAACATTTCTCTACAACGGATTTAATTTATCCCCTGATATGACTTGAAATCTATATAACTATGATGGTGACCTATGATCCTTATCTTATCTCATCGATCACAACGTGGGGTCACGGCATGTAGATTATATCATCGCAAAACTGATAAATCTACAATCAGAGCTTTATACTCAGCTGTATCATAAAGCGAAAATCTTGATGGGTCTAAAAGTTGAGTATGGCAGTTTTTGGGGTTTGTTTAATGTTGTAGCAACACATTGTATAGGTCAAATCACGGTGGTCAGTCAACATATTCTGGATTTAGCTGTTAACCAGTAACTATGTGAATACATCTGTCAGCGGTCAAGAATCATTGGCAGTGAAAAAAGGGATATTAGCCGTAGAAAATATTCATGACCATGCTCCACAAAAGTATATCCCGTCCAGGAATCAAATCTACTATCCTGTGTTCAGTTGACATGGGCACTGCAAACTGAGTCAGCAGGGCGTCTACACTGCGTCTGACATGCTGTTAGGTTCAATCTCGCTCAGTGGTATACAAATGTCCGTACAGTACTGAGTATCTCAGGTCTGACTGTACTGACTGGCTGACAAACGATTATTGACAATCCTATCAACTTTGATATTTCTCAGATACAATATTATGGTCATACTCAATAGTGCTATTTGTGTGCTGAGTGATATATCAAATTTTCCATGCTAATTTTAAATCTTGTCCCGTACTGTACCTTTGTGGAGTATGCAAATGAAAAAATCTACGCCATACTCCCGTGTACCTCTGTACCAAATAGGCCAGTTGACAGCCACTGCGAGGATATGTAGTTAGTACACGTCAGTAAAGGCTCCATAGATTGCGAAACATTTCCCATTGAACTTGAATATCCAGGTTAATTTTACATTCTCTGGCACGGAAACCGTGGGAAAACATGGAAAAATAATGGTCAGCTGAAAAAATAGATTATAAAAAATCCTGCATACCTGAGACACTTCGCTTGTCTAGGTGAAAAGCTATGACCATATAATCTAGACTTGCTTAGGGACGAAAGTTGTACGACTGGCCGCCACAGTATGACTCATCAAGGCGTTAAATCAGAATACATTTCATTAATATAAAAAAACTACATACAAGAGGTTATCCAAAAAATCGTGGACTTTCTTTGTGGCGTAAAATATAATTGAGACATTGATTTGAAATTCATACGCTGTTTGGAAGAAATATTAACAAATAAACATAGAAAAAATCAAGTTAGTAGCTTGTTTTATTGTAATATTAGCTCTATAACATTTTACTTAAACACATGTCAGCGACAGCGGACCACTCCAAACATTTTTATGACGTCAACGTCATTTATATTTCTGACATGAAATCTACGATACTTACTGTTCCCCTTCCACTACATGGATTACTGAATCCACCTGGACAAACTAAACAATCAGGACCATAAAACCCAGCACAACATCCCTGTAATGAAGAACAATATTCATTCTAAAATGGTTTCCATATTTTCTTATTTTCAGCAATGAAAAATAAAAAAAGATTCAAAATATAGATAGATTAATTAAACACATTGTATATTTGGCTGTAGACCCCCCACACACTTGGCCAAAGTTTAAACTATAATTTAGCCGTGTATAACATTTCGTGTTTGTGCAAAAAGTTATATGGGATCAATCTCCCAATTTCTATCATTATAAATACGTAAAACTCCATATGTCAAGAAAAACAACAGACAACTGTCTTTTTTTGTGAAAATCCCTACGTTGTGTTGAATAGTATATATATCGACAAATGAAAATTAAATTGTAATATAACTGTTTTCTTTGGCGGAGTCACTGAGACATTGCATTACGAATTATTTCTAGAAAAACTACCTTCGTAAGATATTTAATAAACGTATAAGCTATCTATGCTGGTTACAAGTTAGATTACACCAAATTAATAATTTGTTCAGTGTCAAGATCTCAAACCCACCCACCGAGAAGGTAATACCTAAAACGTTTAGCAAGATAAGCTGGTTTGACATTTTTGTTAATTCTATTTTATAATTGTTTTGCGGTTCTGCCGTTTGGCCTCTATTACACTCCATCATCAGTTTTAAACATTCAGTCTAAATTGCAAACAATAAAGATACCATGCTAATCAATGTCAACACTGATTAAAATGCGCAATAAGTTGTATATGCTCCTGTATTGAGATTTTATATCGTGATGCGGGTTTTTCGATGTTTGGTGTAAGTCTAAAAGTTCTAAAACCTATACCCGTGCGCGATATTTTTAACAAAAAAATATTTGGTATAACGTTACCGGTCCTTGTCCACTAGTATCATTGTTACATCTACGTGGGTACAAATCCATTGACTCTGTTATCAACAAACCACTTAAATCTTGTATATAACCATTTGATGCTGCCATGTCTGCTTGTATTATATTACATTTATCATTTAACTGAATACTACCCTGGAAAGTAAAGGAATTGAGATAACAACATTTTTCACTCCTCCATTCCATTGATTTATATACTGTTATTACATTTATGATTGAAACAAACGCATTATTGAACTGTTATTATTTTGTAAAGTACAAATTTCGCACGAAAGTCTTTTTTATTACCACAAATCGGAAACAATCGACGAGAAAACCTGACTATTTTCTACCAATACATTCGTAAACATTGGCTATACTACACTTCATTCTTCTGTAATTTGTCGCCCCTAATGCTATTAAACATGTTATTCATAAAACTTTACATTCGCCATTAGTCCCCGTACCAACACACATACGCATACGTACATGTCAAATTTATGCCATTTTAAACTTAGAAAAACACTGTTAAATTTATTGAAGTAAATCTGTTTACTCAGTGGAAGGTGGTTGAAAATAGAAACAATATTTAAGTGGTTATTCATTGGAACTTGGTGCAATATATAACCAATGGTAAATAGAGCAAGACACAACAATGTCTCTGGTTTCATGTAAAGTTCGTTTTTTCTCAACTGTCAAAACATGAATAATTTCACAGTGAATGCATTTGTTAAAATTATCGTCGTGATACATCCATGAGTTTCTGAAAGTGTGTATTATGATCGAGTAAAGCTGCTTACGCCGTATGATATGTTTTAGTCAAGATATATTTAATAGCAATTAGGCTGCCAGTACAAAAACAATGCATTCAGTCACCGTGAAATTATTCAAGCTTCAACAAAGAGAAAAAACGGTCTATATATACTTACTGTATGTAACACTGATATACTGTTTGTAATATTGGCAAGGGAGGTAATCGTACTCATACTGAGTAAATCTGTAATCTCAACCTGTAAGATACACGAGATATAAGAATGAATCGCTGGTTAATGAACATAACGGTTAGTTTTTTCAAAATGTCACTTATACAAATCTAATTGCATACTGTAAAATGTACAAGTATATATGACAACACATTATGTGCATGAAACACAATCGTTTCATCATTTTGATAATATAATTATACTAGAACTCTCCATTGCGTGCTTTAATCATACCGTCCAATAATACAACTAGTGATAGGCAAAGAACAAGAAGCGTTTTGAATGTGCAAATTTAGTTTTAAAAATATGAGGGTATGTTATCTCCCTTTAAGTTGATTTATAGAAGAACTGAAGGAAAATAATTATATAAAACATCGTAACTCAGTTCAGTGAAAACAGTATACATAAAATAATTTGTCAAAACTCGCGCGATGCCTCAAAGTGGAAAATACATTTGGCTTTTCCATATCAAAAACAAAATTAAGAAACATGTGCACTTTGCTTCTGGCCATATTTATTATTTTATTCGATGTTTAAAAACAAAATGATGTTCTTTTTTAAACAAACCGGAAATGCAATGCAGTCACTAGTCAACGAGTTTTAATTGCTTACTATAACACAGTTTCTGTGCAATGCAATAATTGACCATGCTCACTACAATGGATTCATGATAAGTTCTAATGTAGATACTTCGTTAATTCACTTTGATATATTATGCTTGTCTCGGATAAGCTATTAAGGGAGGTTTCTTCTAATTCATCGTTGTTCGTCTTTTTAAAGACATTTTTTTTTATTTTAAAATTCTTTACAAAAGACCACAACATCAAATACAGCAGTAAGCTCTCAAATGAACACATTTGTATAGACAGTTCTTAATTAGAATTGTTTATCTATTTATTGGAGTTAACGCTGTGTCAACACAATTTAGGTCATTTCAAGGCGTCCAGCGCACCTAACCTAGCTTTCTTGGACCATTGTCTATAACCAGTACTCACCCACCCTTCCACAAGGCCGAAACTTCTCCATATTATCTAATCAATGGAGGAAAATCGACATTATTGTCAAATTTTCAAGGAAGGGTATAACCTCCCCGGATGGAAATTGGATTTGAATATTTTAACCTACCCTTCCTGGAAAGATGTGATTTAATAATAATAGCTTCAACTTTTCTTTATTCTGAAAAATATTAATATTCATAAAACAATTTAAAATCCAATTGATTTAGATGATCATATACATGTAGTTTATATTTTGTATACAGTCTGACTACATTGGCCTAAGACAGGTCAATAAAAAAGTTACCAACAAAGGTCAATCTCATCAAAAAGCGACAGTCGTAACAACTCAACCTTTCATTAAGATGAATAATTCGTAGTGAATGGCCGAGAAGTTCCGAGTGCAAAAAAAAGCGATACAATACGACCGACATTATTTTTCCCATAAAAAGTAATGCCTAACAACAAGGGAAAGTACGTGTAAAAATTGGTTCGAATCACATCCTACATCTACCCTGATGTTTCCTTGAGCAAGAAACTTGATCCTACTAGCTAAGTACTGGGGGACTAGGAAGCGGACCCGAAAATGATTTATATAAGTTGTAAGAACTTGTTTCACAATCGAACTAAGATAAATAAGTATAGCAGAAACAAAACAGAGTTCTATTTTTGGATATTATGTGGGCTTAGTCGGCAACGCATGTGACTGCAAATCCAGCGAAAGTAGGTTCGATTTCCAGAAAGTACAATACATACAATAGTTGGGGATTGATCATGAAACATATCCTGAAGCCATTTCCCTGTCTACCTCTGTATCACGTTTAAATATTAACATTCAAGGGCGCAATCATGCGCTCAGTATTATGGTAACAACTTCAGATGTTGTTTAACGAAATAATTATTTTGCAATATTTAAAGATAACATTATTTCTTTTTTAACAATTATTGCGTGTTTCTGTCGTAGCAAGTATATGCATTAGTAAAAGGACATTATGTCATGTTTAAACGAAATGATCGTAAAAATAAAAAGGTATTTCGAAAAATAATTATCAACATTTTCTAACCCTTAAGGAGACTATAGAACAGTATACATACGTCGGTAGATGATATATACGTCATCAAATCTTCTGATGAACTGAAGTCACTATTAGATGGTGCAAATAAAGTGACATTATCATGTAGTAAAATATCTGTAATATCTGTTCCTAGTGACTGAAAATATATAATACATTTATAGTGCGTACAAAAAACAAAACACTGTTTACAATGTCACTACAATGAACTGATCGACAACAGGGGTGCTCAGTATGACAATAAAATAATATATAATTTTAATATGTTTTATGAGCGTCTTGTTGGTGTAATGGTTAAGCGGTCTACCATTACAGACATGATTGCCCAAGGGGTGGTGGTTTATCTGCCACGCTAATTTTGTTAAAATAAATTATACAACTTTTATTTCCAATACTGTCAATGGATTTTTTTCATTTTCAATGTTTACTCAAACACGTTTTCTTATTTTGTACGCACTATACTACTGGTATAACTATTATAAACTGTCTGAGTAACCCGGGTCGGTAGCGCAGTTGGAAGCGCATCGGGATTTATTCACAAGATGTAAAATCCAGTGTTAATAAATAAATAAATAAACTGTCTGTATAAACAAATGTACATTAAGTCATCATTGTAAGTTGTGGCTGCCTTTCTAGAACAAGGAATTTACAGAGCTTCCTTAAAGATCCGGGGCCAATGACATTTCGAGAAAAAAAATGTTTCAACGTATTTTGTATCTAGTGCACCACAGTAGCACGTGTATATAATTTCAGCAACCTGGAGGTGACAGAACGTAAAGGCTGAACCCCTCGTAGAAAGCTATTATTATTAAAGTGATAATAAATAATAAGATGAAATATAAAAACAAATTAATTACAAATTTATGTGTTATACGGTTTTTATCCAGAAAAATGAGAAAGTGAGCTAGTAAGAATAAATCTATCTTATTTTGTTTTGTTTTTTAAAACCAGCCAATTAAAGTATATTATATGATATTTCTTGGTAGTTAAACAAAATGAATGGCTTTGACAAGTAATACTGATATTTTTATAACAACATCAACAGCAGCAGTTGTATGTTATTAAGAACATCATAAGAAACACGTCACTGAAGTTAGCCAAAACATTTGGCCAGCCAAAATGGACTTCAGTAATGTTTAAGAAATAACTTTAAATACATAATTGTATACTCACATCTATCATGGTCTTCAGTAGTCTATGTTTTCCATTTATAAGATTTTCATATATGGTATTCTGAAATAAAAATATACATTTAACAATTTCACACTTCTAAAAATAACATGTGCAGCGAACAAGAGAAACTTACTTCGTGCTTCATAATAGTCAGCAATAATGTGTACAAAACTTGTTTGTACCTCGACAATGCTACATGGATTCCAACCAACCATGTATGCCTATCAATATAAATGGATATAACTAGTATGATTGGTATACATGTAAATGGTTGGCGATCAGTGCCAGTGCATAGCTATATTCTAGAACTATCTGTTGTTCTCCAGTCCACTGGCTACGGTGTTGCCCTGAAGATCTCGCATTCCTAGCGCCCTTGGTTAGCTTTCAAACAGCTAACCAAGAAGCCATAATTATGACTACTGATAGTTATGCTTTTCAAGAATATTATACTATAATGATTTCAATGTTTACCTGACTGTCTATCGTCATATCTGGATCATTGACCATCAGTTTATTTATTATATGAATCATACCATTTGATGCTCTAATATCTTTCTTTAATATTTTACCTTTACGATTAGCACCAAGTATACGAAATCTATATTCATTTTTCTGTAAATCAAAACATAATATACATGACTTCAATATGCAGCCGACACGGTATGAACATTAGTAAATGACCAAACGCATAGGTATAGTTCTATAACATTTACCTGTCACAACTTAAATAATTACACGGTAACTGAATCTGTTATTTTTAACCCCTTTCGAACTTGTTTTTCCCCGATATTCAAAATCGTCGCATATATAGTTACATTATCAATAATTAATATGGATTGGTGGCTCACTGGTTAAAAAAAGGTTAAATAATAACGCATTCAGTAACCGTGTAATTATTCAAGTTGTGACAGGTTAATGTAACAGAACTATAATACCGTTATATGCCAAATAAATATAATGAAATTAGTGGTTTGTCTTGGAATCATATCCGCCGATTATGATTTATACTGTAGAACATTACACGATACTGTATCCTCCAAACTCTAAGCCAAAAGTTTATCATCAATTATGTTGGATAAATTGTTCACATGATATTATACAAATATTTGCTTCACAACACAAGTACTGCAATACCTTATTACTATGCACTCAGATAGACATACTGGTTACATATAAATAAGTAACCGAAATGAATGTTCAAATCATGCATTTTCATTGACAAATATCATATACTCGTATAAATATACATGATCTATAACTATTTTTGTTCATTCCTATAGCTTAAAAATCAGTCATGCATATCAGAGACATATGTCTCTGTGCATATTAATAATTTGACCTAATGAATGTCAAAACAAGATAACAAAATATAGAAAAACGACGAAATTATTTCAAAATATTCAATTTAGTGAACATAGTAAGCTATTTTAATAAGGCTGCTCCACTGTTCAATAAACACGTTTCCTGAACTTTCTGGATTTAATTCAAATTGTTCTCATGCAATGAATGTATAATTTATAATGAAAACTTACCCAGTTAACATTTAAGACGGCGGAAGATCCTTGAAGTGTGACTATTTCAAAGTCTGTAAGATTATCTGCTTTAAATTCTCCAATAATCACGTGTTGACGAATTATCTGTCTAACTCTGATCGCATCACTCAGCCAATCTTGAAACTGTAGTTTAAGTCAATATAATATTCAGTCAACGAAATTAGGATATGAAAGTGGTTGTTCGAACAGATCATTTTTTATGGCAAGCACTATATCTCATTTGCAGAATTTTGGCCCAAAAGAAATTGTTGGTTGCCCGAACTAAAAAGTGGTTGTCCCGGTCAACTGGACACTCGTAGACGTTCTATATAAAATATAGAACAAAATTAAATGTAATAATTGTGGTTGTTGTTGACAAATGATCTCTATGAAGGGATGGTGGCTGTTGAGAGAGGCTTTCTATTGTTAAAGGGCTGTTGATTTATTATTGAGAGGCGACCTCTACTGTGAGGTTGTTATTGTTGAGAAGTGATTGGTATTTGAGGTGCTTGTTATTGAGGGTTTAATGATACTGAGAGGCAGCATTTGATGGAAGTGGTGGGTGTTATTGAATGTCACTTGTTTGTTGGGAGGTAATTGCTATTTAGAGGTGATTGTTATTGACAGGTAATTGATATTGAGAAAGGTGTGTTATTGAAATGTGGTTGTTATTGAGAGTTGTTTGATCTTTAGAGATGTTAGTTTTATGGAGATGATAGTTATTGGGAGGCTGATATTACTGAGAGGTGGCAATTGTATGGAAGAGGTTGTTGTTATTGAACGTTATTCTAAGGAAGTGAATGTTATTGAGAGACGGTTGTTATTGAGAGCTGATTGTTATTGAGAGGTGGTTGTTGTAACGCAATTGTCACGGTACAACTTAACAATGTGTGACATAATTGATTCAAACACGATGTGCATTGTAACTTACACTTCAGGATATAATTATAACAACACCACGTCTTTAGATTGAGACATTTAATAAAGGTCCGTGATCGTAAAGTTGTACACATAATAATTAATATAATTTTCTAAGTCCAGTGCAAACTAAGTAATGATGGTATAACTATGGTGCGAGCAGCCTGCAAGGTCGCTCGCACAGCCCTAACGTTACTCTGTCTGAACTCCTAACAATAACTTACCCTAATGACCCGCTTAACATGGTTTATATAGGGTTCCACTGATGAACCCAATCTTACGAGAAATATGATGCCCATCAGTGATAAGGAGTGCATTAATTTAAAAGATGTATATCATAATTAACAATAATTGAAAGAGTACATCATTTAGCTAAGTCATGTTTGCATATGATCTAATAAGCTCGAGTGCAACTTCCATATTTGTAAGCTACGTATTAATTTCTTTCTGGGAAATATAGATACGATCGTAATAGAGTGATTAACATAAACTACTGTTCGTTAATAAGATAATTACTGAATAAATATTTACGTCTGCTCATTATGTCATATTGTTATTGAGAGCTGATTGTTATTGAGAGGTGATTGTTATTGAGAGCTGATTGTTATTTCGAGCTGATTGTTATTGAGCGGTGATTGTAATTCGATATTATATATATATATATATTATTATATATAACACTAAATTTCATACTTACATCAGGGTTGTCAACATTTCTAAACCCTTCATCAATAGGTACAAATATTGTAAAGAATTCATGTTCTGTTAACTCTTTATAGTAATATTTCTGTATAGCTTTTAATATTAGTGAGAATTGACCATTATATTCAGGATCATTTTCATTAATATCAATTAGAGTCTGAAAATAATATTATATAATATATGATTACACATTAAATATACAGTAATGGTAAAGTTAAGCTATACATACCACCTTGGTTATAGCAAAATATGCAAGTTTAGACGATTTAAAGTCACTATTGCTTTATTTAAGTCGAAAATAATCACTATATAAACAACAATCAAGCCGTAGCCTGCCACAAGCCAGGTTGGAAATAGAGAGTGGGGAACAACACTGCAGAAGATACTGCAGTAAGGATCACAGTCCTGTCGAAGAATACATTCTTCTCAACAGAATGTCTCCAAGACACTTAACTTGTTGGGGTTAAGGTCTAGCCAGGGTCTGCAAATAATGCATCCATAGGGACCGTGTTGAAAAAACTAAACAACAAACATCATCATCATCGTCATTCCGCAAATTAGATCATTGACTTTGTTCATCAAAATGTGTGCTTACATTCCATTATACTTGTACACAAAACATCGCAAACGTAAGCTAATTTAGTTCGTAAAATATAATATTTGACAAATAAAATTTCTTACTTCGATAATGTTGCCGTAACATATATATCCATCACCTTTATAACCATCTAAACATTGACATCTAGAAATAAATAACAACAATATGAATGTTCATAACTTATTTAACCATTCGGAAATCCGGACATCCTTAGAACTGAAAGTAGTTCTTACATGAATTTTGCAGTAAATGTGAATTTAATGAAATTTGTATTGCAGACACAAAATAGCAAATGTTAACTGAACACGCCCATGTGTAGAAAATGACTTGGTCTGATAACCCCTGATCATTAAAATCACCTTCAGGCAGCTGAACCCTCAGAGTAAACATTTACACCTGACAAGCATGGGACAACTGTAGGAAAATTTCTTGCTCAAGGAAATTAGCAGTACCCCAAGCAGGTCTCGAATCCGGGACTTCTCAACTCCAAAGTATGCGTTCTACCAGACCTTGACCTACTAGACCACTACTCATGAGACACACGAAAAAAGTTTAAAAACTCATGACTGTGAATTTGGATGAAGCTTATTTAACATGGATTATAACAGTTCGTTTCGTATTTTCATTTTACTACATATATACAAGAGACCAAGAGATAAATACATACTCATATTGATAAGGTCCTTCTGTAATGCATTCAGCGTTCTGATGACATGTTATATTATTTGATACACAGAGATCTATCAGCAGACATTTATCTGAGGTATCACTCATTTCATACCCATCTTTACATTGACATTTACTCTGAAATCAAAACAATAAAATTTATGTTTTTATTTGTTGGGTTTAACATCGTAGCAACACACTGCAAAGGCAGTCAGTCAAACTACTTACCGTTCCTGGAAAGGCTTATAATCTCTGGGTTTAGCTGTTAACCAGCTACTAGGCTCATATATTATCGTAAAACTCCCTGACAGAATCAGTGGGAGGAGGGAAAATGGCCGAAGAAACTGTTTCATGCTCTAGCTCCACGAAAGTATACCCCGCCGATGAGTTAGGCCGCTGAATCATCTTCCTAGACTATAAGTTCAATCAAATAACACATAGAATATCACTATCTTTCTTTCTCCGGAAATTCCCATGCAGTTGGTTTCGTAACTATTATTGGCTAGCTAAAGACCATTTGTACACAAATTTAAACGAACTGTAATCTAGGTGCTTTGAAACTTATATTTGTGCATCGATTCACATGCTAACATGGACATTTTCAGACCGAAATGTAATAGTTATTCTATGTACTATTTTAGTCGTCTCTATTTTTTGCTGCTGCAAGAGTTTGACGAGAAACAAGAAGTGTGTTAACATTCTGAAGACCACGCGACTGATATATACATATTGTAGAATAATGACTGATAGATATCATGTAATGTCAACAATTTAAACTTTGAAGTTTACCTTCTCGAATTCAAATTAGAGACAAGACCTTCAAAGTTTACCTTACCTGGCTCCAAATAGAGACAAGAACGTCAAAGCTTACCTTCCCTGGTTCCAAATAGAGACAAGAACTTCAAAGTTTACCTTTCCTGGCTCCAAATAGAGACAAGAACTTCAAAGTTTACCTTTCCTGGCTCCAAATAGAATCAAGAACTTCAAAGTTTACCTTTTCTGGTTCCAAATAGAGACAAGAACTTCAAAGCTTACCTTTCCTGGCTCCAAATAGAGACAAGAACTTCAAAGAGTACCTTTCCTGGTTCCAAATAGAGACAAAAACTTCAAAGTTTACCTTTCCTGGCTCCAAATAGAGACAAGAACTTCAAAGTTTACCTTTCCTGGCTCCAAATAGAGACAAGAACTTCAAAGTTCACCTTTCCTGGCTCCAAATAGAGACAAGAACTTCAAAGTGTACCTTTCCTGGCTCCAAATAGAGACAAGATCTTAAAAGTTTTTTTTCCATGTTCCAAATAGAGACAAGAACGTCAAAGTTTACCTTTCCTGGTTCCAAATAGAGACAAGAACTTCAAAGTTTACATTTCCTGGTTCCAAATAGAGACAAGATCTTAAAAGTTTATTTTTCCATGTTCCAAATAGAGACAAGAACTTCAAAGTTTACCTTTCCTGGTTCCAAATAGAGACAAGTTGATGTAGAATCATTACATCCACCATTGTTAGTTTGACAAGGATCTATAGGATCACATATATAACCATCCCCTTTGTAACCATGGTTACATGTACATGTTTTCTGTAGGTCTGTCATCTCTGTGGGTGGCTTACATGTAGCATTGACAGCACAATGTGGCGGAATCTTACATAAATCTAGTTCTGAAATGTAAAAATAGCATATATAGAACACATTACTCATAACCTAAACTATTCTCAACCAGCATAAATCACAATTTACAATACCTAACCTAAACCAGAATAAAGCATATTACACAAAAACTAACACAAAAGAACAAAATGGAGAATACACAAAACAATCTTATATCTGCAAAAAGCACAATACATAAATCCCAACCTATACCAGTATAAAACATCATACACAAAACCTAACCTAAACCAATGTAAAGCACCATACTCAAAAGATAGACTAAACCTAACCTAAACTAGCATTAAACACCATACACAAAACTTATCTTAAAATAAACCGTCGTTACGGTTAAACAACAAGCACATAACATAACATGAGGTTGACCAGCATCATGTAATATGTATCATACACAAAACCTGAGACACCCGTAACCAGAATTACATGTCAGAACCAAAACCCAAAGTAGCATAGTCTTAACCAGGAAGGGAGTAATGGATAGCTGATATACCGATAGCTGATATGGTACATAGTTATACGAATACTGGCGAATTGAGAAAAGCGAGATATAAAAACACGATGTGGGGTCTCAAATTTTCGATGGCTCAAACAGAGGGAGGCCCTACATTTTGATGTGTCATGTAATAATTGAATGTATCTTAGAAACATAAGTAATAAAGCTACCAACCTTTACAAACAATTTGTGAGGTATGATTAGCTTCTGTTTCATCATGTTCAACGTAAGGCCAGTTACATATACAAGTAGCCTCACCATCTATATCAAAACATTGTGAATTGTTAGAACAAGTAAAATTCTTACATATATCTGGCACAGCATCTGAAATATTTGTACATGATAAATGATTAAAGATGTTCGTACGTAGATTTTCACAACTTTCACAGACTTCAACTTAAATATCAACTTTTTTAAAATTCTCAAAAATTGTAAAAATGTCATTTCGGAAGCAGTAAAGCAGTCATCCGATATTGAAAATTTTAATAAAACTGGCGTGTTTTGGTGTTTTCCGCAGCGTATCCGAATCATAATTCATATGAGGTCGTGGTGCAATGGAAACACATTTGGCTTTGAATCCAAGTCACAGCGCTTTGATTATTTCACCCCATACTTGCAAACATGGCTTGCATATATGCGTCAATGTTATATTACAAACAGTAGTGTCAGGCTAAAAAAACCCAGGGTTCAGAAGTGAGGGAAAGCGAGAAAACAACAAAATATATGTACAATATATAAGAAGGTAAGTCTATATATAAGGTCGGGTAAAAACATAACACTATGAAAGTTAGTTAATAAGCTATTTTGTAATTTATGTAGAAAACTTACCAATACTGTCTACATTACATTGGTCTCCACCCACAGAAGAATCTATACAAAACTCACAACTGTAGCCAGACCATCCTGCCTGTAATATCAAATTGTCTCATTGTATTATGCATAATTTGTGCAAATTTACCTGAGACAGATTAATATAGTACACGCTTTGAAAACAACACTACTTTCAAATAATTAAGTGAATGCAAATAATACAAAAAAATGTATTTTTGTCTCTGATGGAGAGATTGGTGGTAAGACACGCGCCTAGGGTTCTAGAGGCCTACGGTTCGAACCCCACTAGGGACACTGCTAATTTCTTTGAGCAAGAAATGCAAATTTCTTGCTTAACTAATGTAAATGTGTACTGTGAGGGATCACCTGTCGGGTGGTGATTTCAATGATCAGGGATTATCGTTAAAATTTTAAAGTCTGTTGAACATGTACGAGGGGTGATTGGAAAGTTCGAGGAATTTATTTATTAATGGTACACTGGATAACATAGGAAAGAACAAAATACATTATTCTGTATGTTTACCAAAGACTGATATAAAGCCCCAATATTTTCTTGATACATTGGAAAATAAAGTTTTCACGAAACATTTTACAACACTAGTATACGGTACTTGAAGCACGCCGACGTCATCATTGGGTTACTTAAACGTCGAAGTCAAGTTTCCTATTTACTTTCTGCACATAATCACCACCTATTTCCATACACTTTCTATGGCTTTGTACCCACATACTAAATGTAAACTTAAAGTATTCCTCACTGAATGAATAAACAATTCTCTTGTGCAATACATCATACTGTAAGCCATCAATCCTTATATAGTTGGTTCTCCACTCACGCTGCCTTTCCAACAGTTACTGTCAGTGTCAGTTGATCTGGTCTTATTTCATCAAATACCCATGTTCTACCTTTCCTGAACCTCTGGTGCCATTTGTAGACAATTGTTTTTTCACATGTTGGTAATGTATCAGCAGTTTTAATTTGTTTAAGCATATCTGCAGGTGACAAATTGAGTCAAACACAACAATTTATGACTGCACCCAACTCAAAATCATTTGTTGACGTCATTCGTTGTTTTGAAGCCACGATTCTAAAATCTCTGCTATGAAATAACCATTCAAAAGAATTTCATGAAACTTTCAGGAAATGCTTTCCAGACGTCACGCTGGTGTAATTAATGTTGGCGCATAATTCGTACCAAAATTGAGTCCGTAATACCATGTTTAATGTTTAAAAAATAGGTGAAAAATAGCGTGCTTCAAGTGACCAAACAGTGGTTGCTATGGATACCAATTATTCTTTCTACATATTGATAATCTGTTCACCAATGTGATTTTTAAAACGAAAATGAATTGTTTTACACTTATTTGAGTTTTAATGTTATTTGACAAAAGGGTAAATATTTTAGAAAGGAATTCCGCAAATTTATCAATCACCCCTCGTATATGGAAGCAGACCTTAAATCGCACTTTAGATTGTAATGAATTTTTACCAGCTATACATGGTTTATGCAGTTGCATGCTCACAAGGGGGTTAGCGGGCAATATTATCAAATCACAAAGTGAATATTTTACGACGAATGTCAAGCATAAGCCTTGATACTACAGTCTCCATTCTCGTACACAGAGGTTATCAAGATTCACGATCTTGGATCAAAGTGTTGTAACCAAGCTGTAAACTCAGTCAGTGCCGCATCTGACGACGTGTCCATGGTCGAGTGTTCCGTTCTCTCGCGGCACTAACATTCGTTCGTAAAGATTGATCATAAAATCTTTTCTACGATATCCTCCCGTCTACCTCGTATCTGGTTAAGAAGTTGTCAGCCACTGGTGCTTATTATACTTCGTCAAAAGCTATGGTCCATATATAAAGACATTTTCAGGAACCGTCGGTTTGACGACTGACCACCGCAAAATGACATGTTTAAATGCGACTTAAATCACAATTTTTACAAGTTTCGTATTATGAACTGCAAACAGTCTCATCCAAAAGTGCAGGGAGATATTTTGAATGTTGAATAAATCAATTCACATTTACTCTTGAATATAAGAGGCGTTTGAGAAAATTCCAAAGTCAGCATTGAAAAGTTTATCAACTATGGTTCATGAAAAAATCTTTATTTGAAGTAAACTTTATACTTGCAGTATACATAATTGATTCGCTTTATCTCGAATTTTCATTTGACCAAGAATGTTTGGATGGCACATTAGATCAATACTAATCCTATATGAAGGTAGCAGATGTATAATATGGCACTTGCACTCCCTTAACTGTAAGCCAGCTTTTATGGCAGTGTGATAGTGTCCGCCTACTACTCGAAAGATCGTGGGTTCAAATCTCAGTTCGGATCATGGATATTTATCGGGTTACATTAAGGTTAAAAACTTACATCACATTGACATAACCCAGTACCTTCAAGTGTATCACTACAAGAACCATGTCCATTACATGGTGAGGCATGGCCTCCAGGACATTCTGAAATATATCAATACATAATTATTATAATTTGTAATGGGAATGTAAAAAAGTAATGTCATTTTACAGTCTACGTTCCGTGCTTATGTCATTCACTTACTTAACAGCAATCACCCTTGGTAATCGGGCTACTGGTGTACATTTCTATCAATCTCCCTGGGTAGTCTTTGACTCCGATTAATGCAGCCGACAAACTGATGCATGGAAAGTGTACCATCCTCGCAGGTACATATACCCATTTACACCTGGATGGAGTGAAGCATTCATAGGAAAATTACTTGTTCCATGAAATTAGAAGTGCCCCAAATGGGGTTCGAATCCGGGTCCTCTCGGACCCTAAGCTTGCGTCCTACCACTGGTTTACTGTTCCTACATGGAATGTGCCATACAATAAGGAAAACACTGTACCTACTATACAATACCTTTTGTTCAACAAACAATCATATATAAAAGCACATCGACCCTTCATTTGTATACGGAGCATGAGCACATTTTGAACATTGTATGCATAATAGTTAAATGTTCTGGAAACTGTAATTTAACTCAGTTCTGTTTCAATAAAAACTGATGATGAATTGGGTGATCAATTAAAAAGCTAGAATATGTAATATAATAGTAGCTGTACCATTTTTATGTTGCGAAAAAAAAAGATTAAACATTGAATTTATTGTTAAATGATACCTAAATCTTCATATTCAAAGGTATAGTGTTACAACACAATAGGTGGTAGATTAAAGTTTAGAGAAAGGCGAAGCAAGGATTTTGTTCTTGCTGGTTTGAACATTAATACAACTTCGGTATTTTATAAGTCTCATTAAAAATATTAAACTGCCTTCTCTGTTTAATGCAGAGTCCCCTGCTAAGAGTTATTTGCCAAGGGTAGCTTCTGAGTATACAATACAGTTTCGGGTTAAATCATTTCTACGATGGTAATTTTATTTCATTATTCTTTTTATTTTGAACCAAATTAAAGAGCAGAAACAAATTAGTCGCAGTTACTGGCCATATCGACTACATGTATATTCTGTGATTTTCCCACAGTTAAAGTCCGGAAAATCCGTCAAGTACCGGAAAACGGATTTTAGCCACATTGTTGAATTAGTTGCGAATTTAACGGTTTATAATAATTTCTTGAAGAAATTATATAGATTTTTAAATCCGAAGAATTAATAAAAGAATATAAAATCATTATTTCACGTGCAAACAAATTTTCAATTAAATTTAAACACATTTAACAAAACGAAAGTAAAAATTCGATCAGTCGGCCAGTTAAACAATCAAAGAAAAACTGAAACTAAAAGTAAAAAGAAATTGCAACAGTAGAATAATGACTGAAATTGAAAACGATAATACTGTGAAAGAATTTCTATGCTACCGTTGTAAGCTGAAGATAAAATATGATTACTTTGGAAAGAAACCACCATTCGCCAAGTCAATTGTGTAAGTATTATTTTGATTTGTTTCATCTAGTGACTTGAAGTTTAATAAACAAACGGCCCGGGTTTATTCGACCCTAGTTCTGCTAATTCGATTCATTAAAGAAACGCGAACTACATCTTACAATAATAAGAAATTATATGGATTTATTTTTAACTCTATACATGTATTTTACATTATGATGCAGTTTGTGCCAAGGAATTATACATGTACTAGGCAACTTTTAACATTAAAATTTAGTCTGTGGTTAATATACATTTTAAAGATTCAAAGTAAATTGGGAGAATGAAAAGCATACACCCTGACTCGGAATCAAACCTGGCTCTCCCAGGTGGTAGGAGAGACACTCAACTGCCTCACTTAAGGGTTAAACCAACAATAAGGCTGTTAGAAGTGACTATAATATAGTCAAAATAGAGAGTCAAAGATGTTTTTATTTATTGATTCCCACAGAAAAAAAAACCTTTTTAAACAACTTTAAATTCAGACTAATGGCATAAACCAAAGTAAACAGAACATAGCTGACAAATACATTCATAAGCTATAATTGGGGTTATCTTTGTAATCACTGTTGTATATAGTATTCAATAGGGCTGTCACGGTATACCGGTATATTGCAATACGCAGCTGTGGCAATACATACCGTGGTACGAATTTAATGTACCGGTATTTGGTGATATTTTTTATTTAATTGGAAAATTCTTTTCTTCGCAAAATAAAAGTAGCGAAACGTTAGTTTTTTATTGTTCACTCAACCGATTGGGGTGCGTTCGATTGGTTGTAAGGAACTTGTATAAAACAAAGTCTTCAGTCTAATACTTTGGGACAGGAAGTTGTACAACAAGCATGGCGTCCAGGAGCTTGATGGCTAGGATGTTCTGCAGCTAAGGATATGATTGTTGCTTTCAACTTAAGCGTCTTTTTTATATGCAAAACACATATCCCAGTCCTAAATGATCGTATATATCTATAGAGGCTAGAATCTATCAGTTTCTGCTAATAAGATTTGCAATGTTTCTGTAGAAACAGCACAGGTACAACGTATCTAAAACCTACAATATATCGTGGTATGTATCACGATACGGTGCTAGTGTATTGCAATATATAGCGATACGTTTCTGGCGTATCGTGACAGCCCTAGTATTCAAAGATAATTAGTGTACAGAGTATATTTACTGTCATGACTTAAGCCATTACCTTATTAAACTTACCATTTTGGATATTTCTAAAAACTAACAGGATGTTTACTACACAGCATAACATTGCCATCTCTCAAGTGTTTCATGCTTTGTTTACTTGAGCATTTAGTTATATATATAAAAGTTTGCACTGAATCAAAAGCAAAATGCCTTTAACTTGATGTATGATCACACATTAATATAATTACAGATTAGGAGAAGAATGTTACATTATAAAAGATCCATTCACATCAGATGTTGGTATTATTACTGTAGGTTCACATTGTAGTATATGTCAGAAATCAGTTTGTTCATCTGGGGTAAGTTTATCAATTTTGATACAATGTTAAAATCATGAAACTATTAATAATTATACACTTTTTCCTCTTTACATTATAATATTTAAAATTCTAATAAATTTATACAGTTCAATACATCTTAATCAGTTTACGAAATTAATGGGTGTCTGGTTGCCAGGGACAACCACTTTTTATTTTGGGCAACCAATAATTTCTTTTGGGCAATCAAATTTCTGCAAATGAGATAAAGCACTTGTTGGTAAAATGACATATTGGGATAACCACTTTCATATCCTAATTTCGTAGACTGTTAATTTTGAACTGCCGTTTTTGAGAGTCAAACCTTGCTTATTTGATTCACTTTTAATGGCCCAATTAAATATTGGCCACTCTAATCAAAATGGATTCCAATAAGGGATATTTAAATTATTTTTTTAATTTAAAAAAATGGACAAAACAGTCAATGCCTTAAAATTTCTTGAGCTGTACTCCGATTTCATTGTATGTTCTTTAGAAAGCTTTTCTTTTGCTAGCCCCAATCACTGTTCACTTGTTCCAGGCTACAGTTAGTAAGTTAAGATGATGACTTATAAAACTTACGGATTTATGCTTCATGTCAGTGTGATAATATTTGTTGATAACACTTAGTTGGTGACTATTTTTGATTTTGTATAACATATATCTTTCAGGAATGTAGTATATTTTATTGTAAAAGATTTTGTTTGTCTTGTGTAGAAGAAAACATAGAAGAATTCCCTACAGAAATTAGACAGGTAAATCTCTATTTGTATAAATGATCATAACATTGTTGAATGAAGATTGTTAAATCACAGCGGTCTGGTACATTCATTTGATAATGTGTGCAGATAAAATTCAGTCATAACATACACACATTTAGTCTTCACATACTGACACATGAAAGTATCATTTAGCAGTCACATACCGGTATATATAATTTATCAGTCATATACAAACACAAAAAAATATAATTCAGCAGTCACATACCAACACATGAAATTATAATGTAGCAGTCACATAGTACCACATTAAAGTATTATTTAGCAGTCACACAGGAACTCATGAAAGAATAATTTAGAAGTCAGTATCCTGTCAATATAATCTTTTAGCATTTATAAAATATGATTTCCATCATTCTACTATTAAAGAACAACATGCATTTGAATGGTTTGGTCAATCATCATCTTATCTGACAAGAAGAAGCAGAACGACATACTGTCTATCAAACTACAGTCTAGCAGGATGTTATATAAGTTTTATTTGACTTTGTTATATTCATCTAAGACTAAACTCTCATTATCATTCAATATTTATTGATATTTTTGTGTGCATAGATTTAATTGATGTATCATAGATTATACAATAGTGAACATAAAAGTGAACACAGATACAATGTAGTAAAGTTATGCTGTTCATATAATATATACAAAGGATGACACAAATTTTGCAGTGTCTCTTGTGGGGTTCAAACCCAGGACCTCTATCCCTATGCATGTGTCCTTCCTCTGAATCATGGCTCCTACTAAAAAATTTAAGTTATTAGTTTTTTCAAATTTAGGTACAAATTGCAACATAAGCTGTCTGACTTAGCTACCTTAAGTTTAACTGTTCTGGTTATCATCAAGTTGAACTTATACAAATATTTGCCAGTGTTTTCATTTGGTTGCTTGTATATTTGCATGTTCAATATTAGGCAGTCCCAATGCACACCAACAAAAACTCCATTATTAAACTGGCACCAAAAATGTTTTAAAAGATGTACATATATACAGTACATTAAAGCCCTAAAATTAAATGAAAACTTAGTAATACTTTATCTTACCATCACACTGTGGACCCCAGTAACCTTGGCAACAGTTATATACTTGTTGTGTTATCTCACACATATGTGAACACATTTCCTGAGGTATCTCTAGGTCAGATGGAGGAACACCAGATCCTGATGTAGAGCAAATAATTCCAGAAGCCTCCGATATTTGTGTGGAATTCTCAGGACATTCTTGTAATGGGCCATCACAGAATCTACACTCGGTGTCAAAATAAATTTCAATATTTTGAATATTACATTTTCCATTTGTATCACACACAACAATTGTCACTAATGATAAAACACATATATAGATGTATCTGTGTATAGAAATCATAATGATGATCTCTAGAACTTGTAGGCTACTAAGTCACTATGTGTTAATAAATTGTACGTAGTTAAAGAAATAAAGCTAATCCTATGATGCTGTTATATGATCTCTACACCAAGTTAGTACTGTGCAAGGTCCATCCACTTGTGATAAGAGTTAAGTTTACTTTCGGTATTCTTAAGTGTTTTATGAAACTAAACATGGTATATGTAACTCTATTCATTAAATCACAGAAGTTCCATTATTTAATAGAACAGTCAGTCCCTATTCTTAGAAAGCCTTACAACTAAGGCTCAGATAATGTTTGCAACACCCCTCATGCTTTCACTTGTAATATAAAAAAGTATTGTTCTCAAGTACATTGATAAATTGACTCAACTCTAGCCTACATCCTTTTTATTTACATGTAGTTAAACTAGTTTTGCACTGACTCTTCAATATTCTTAGTTGGTCATTAATATACAGTCTAACCTGAGAAAAGTAAGCATGTTGGGACCAACTATGATCGTCAGATTTTACATAATTACAGATATCTCAGTCTTTTAGCATTTGAAAGTCTAAAATGAAGGTAATGATGATAACTGCAATCAATAGGGTGTCAACATGTTTTGGTTATTTCTCGGCGTCCAGCACACCTAACCTAGCTTTTCTTGACCCTTGTCTATAACCAGTAATCACCTTCCCTTCCACTAGGCCAGAAACTTCTCCATATACCTTATAAATGGAGGAAAATTGCCATGATTGTCAAATTTTCAGGGAAGGGTATAACATTATTTATGGAGGAAAATTGACATAATTGTCAAATTTTTATGGAAGGGTATAACCTCCCGGGTTGGATTCAAATGAGTACTTCCCTCAGGACACTAGATTCGAAATGCCACTGCACTACCAACATGAGTTCAATGGATCAGGGTAAAAAAAGTCTACAGTCTCTACATGTTTGGTTTGATATATTGCTTTGCTTTAATCTTACTTATGGGTTTTTCCAGCTCAGGATACTAATCCTCTTAGCCAGACTCCATATTGTAGTCTATTACAGTTTGAACTGTGTTTTGGGTTCCTGAGATAATTATTTTAAAGTCACTCTATTTCAGTTCCTGGTTATCCCAAAATTTGTCAAGTCTGTTTTTAAAGCTTTTCAAACTAGGTGAAAGCACAATACAATATTGCAGGTGAAGCCAGTCTATGCCTTGATTATGTACAGTCCCTTGCCCTATTTGTTACAATTTGGGATAAATAATCACTAGCTTGTTTGCATGTCATCAGTAATTATCACTACATGTAGATAGAATCAGTTTTCAGTTATCCCAGGCTTGTGAGTTATGGCAAAGACTGGAAAACTGTCTACTTGCTCAGAAAGGATATATACCATAATTGGAAACGAAGCATATTTATATAAAATTTGTATGAATAATTGTTAATACCTGCAAATGAACTAGGTCTACTTGCAATTATATATAAAAACAAGATTACCAGTATGCTTTTGCACAATACTTCATAAGGTCTTCCACCAAAACAAATTGTGGCACATTGTTACTACATCATACATGTATTTCAAAGGCATTGAAATGAAATGTATTGAAATAAAACACACATTTTCATTATTGTCATAATGGAATTTGAAAAGAAAATCCGACATTGATGTTTCATTGAACAGTATGAGTAAAAACAAAGTCAGACTAATACATATTATTTTGTTGTTGTTGTTGTTTTATTGTATTTGTTTGTGTGTTTCATGTATTGTCATGTTCTTCTCTCATGTTTAAGGCAATAATCTGTGTATAGATTATGCTAAATAAATAAATATTGTAGTGTATTGAATTACAATATAAAATGTTGCTAAAAATACAGAATGTTAATGATTTCACAGTTTATTCATTCTTATGTGATACTGTACTGTCACAGCATTGTACTTACTATATTGAAGGACCTGTGCAGCACTTGGCTAAGTAGATGTATATAAGAAAGAATGTAGGCTAGTATTGTACTGACTTATTGATGTATATAATATGCCTGTGACAGTCATTATAACACCATGTCTACCAGCCTCAGTGTAATTAGTGAAGATCGTACAAGCACTGATACTTCAGAACAGGAAATCAGACTACTGTTTACATTTTATTGTATTTATATACTGTATAGTTTTATTTATGATTTTACTTTGGGTTAGTGTATAACTAGACTATGTGCATTCTTTATGTACATGTCATTATATCTAGTCTTGTACTGGCCCTTCAAAGACTTATTGTACTGAGCCGCCCAGCTAGCTCAGTTGGTAGCACACAAGTCTACTGATTGAGGGGTCATGGGTTCGATTTCTGGCCGGGGCATACTTTTGTGAAGCTTGGTCATGAAATTATTTCTACGGCCATTCTCCCTCCTACCAATGACTTTTAATTATGTAGGGCAGTTGTCAGTCACTGACGAAAGTATGCACATAGTAATTGGTTAACAGCTAAATCCAGAGATTGAGCCTTTTCAGGAAGAGTGAGTAGGTTGACTGACAACCGTTATGTGACCTATACTATATGTTATTAAATAAGTGATTTGATATAGGCCCTGTTATTTTTCCAAGGGCAGTCGTATTGGCCCGAGGCTGAAGGCCGAGGGCTTATATGACTGTCCCGAGGAAAAATAACAGGGCCTATATCAAATCACTTATTTAATGACAATTTTATTAAATAACTGCTTCAAGACTAACGGACATTGAACTGAATCCGAATTTTCACAAAAACTACTTGTCAGAGCGTTTTTGTACAAACTGGCTAGCTATCGTCGACATTTGCACCGTTTCCTACAAATTCTGGTGAAAAAAGACATACTAAAAACGATCCATGTACGAGACTCTTCTTTGCAAAAGATATGACTGCTACCAATTTCTGCGCGAACAATCAATTATCAATTGGGTTTCAACTCCATCCAAAAACAAAATGACCGTCATTTTATGCGATAATAGTAACTGTTATTGGCCCTGTTTTGTCAACCAATCAGAGCGCAGAAATTTGTTATTGGCCCTAGGGCCAATAAGTGTTATTGGCCCTATAACAGATTTTGGCCCGGTTTTCAGTTTTATTAAACGTATTTTGCAGTATTGTGCAGTGAATTTTCCACTTTACGGGGCCAATAACACATAGTTATTTAATAAAACGTGTTGCTAAACCGAACAAACAATGTATTGGCCCATCTAAGACTTGTTGTACAGTAGGGTCCTATATAGATTTTTGTTGATACAAATACATGTATCAATGTTTTAACTTTATTATACCCGCTTGGAAGAAGAGGGGGGTATGCTGTTTTACCCTTGTCCATCCGTGCGTCCGTCCGTCCGTTACAAAATTTCAGTCGCAGTTTTCTCAGCAACTATAACATGCAGCAGCCTAACACTTGGCATATTGCTTCATCCCATAGTCCCATGTGGTGTAAAGCGATTTCATGCTCCTTGCTCATCTACTTCCTGTTTGTCGCATATTTTTAGATTTTTGCGGGGGTATCACTAGTGAGCATTAGCTCACAGATTTACTTGTTAAACTTATTGGGAATAATAAAATATAACTACATGGTGTAAGATATCATCCATATTTGGATGGGGGGACGAGATGGGTGAATAGGTGGTTTTGTCTTTAAAGGTACTAGTTCACTGATTTGGTTTATTTTTTCTATAATTTCAAATTAACATAGTGTCTGTAATTGTGTAAAAAAGATTAATTCTTATTATTTTAGGACCAACTGACCTAAATGTTGCAAGAAATATACAATAAAAGGCTCTACCAGTGTCTATACCGTGACATACAGGGTAGATATTTACTATATGAAACAACATCATTTGTAGTTGTATGTAAATTTTCACTATAATTGTCATTATCAGTACACTTCTTTCCTGCTTCCAAAAATATTTTCATACAATTTTGATAGTATTAGAAAAAGTTGATAATTTATTTAAGTTGAAATCTGTGAATGAGTACCTTTAAAGCATAGTTTGGAGAAGGTCAATATATTAGAATGGTGTTTGAAAAGCAATTACCATGTACAAAGATTATATGTAGGAGAAAGATGTTGTTATTCAGTTTTTTTACCAGGGTATGTAAGATTCTAGGAATGCATTATTTGCTGACCCATTCTAGACCTTAACTCAAACAAGATTAGTGCCTGGGAGACATTGTTTTGAGAAGAATCTCTCAATACACCAGGCTGTGATTCTAACTGCAGCATCCTCTTGTGGTGTTGATTCCCTCACCATTTCTCAACTTGGCTTTGTACCAGCTACAGCTGGTAGGGAATAAATTGAGGGTTTAACGTAAAGCAGTCGTAACTCTATATAAGATAAGAGTGAACTACGACTGTTTCGCACTTAGCCCGCGATATGTGTGTGAAATTATATAGAATATGTCATGCTTATTTTTTGCCTTCTTTGCTTTGTTGTACTTAGCATTTCATAACATTAAACATAAGGCCTTTTTATTATTTTTTTTCAAAATAACGTTCAGACAAAGCAATTTTTACCAAGTGGGTGTGTATGAGAATTTGGGAAATAATTTTCTGTTGCCTCATATATTTAAATACATGACTCAAGTGGCATGATGATACATTGTTTTAATCATGCCACTTGAGTGTTTGAAGTAGAGTATTTTAATTGATAAAACCAGTGCTTGTTTATAATCATTTATAGTACTTCATAGAGCCTAACAGTAACTGGTACTTACTGTGTGGACAGGAAAAATAATCTATTCATTAAAATTCTCACAAATAAATAGCGTACATGTATAAAACTTAAGCATAATGGTATTGTTGGTAATTTTTGGTTTTATGGTTGGCTTTTGTCATTATCATTAAAGGTGAAAATTTGGGTTTTATAATATTAAAATTGTATGATTTTAACTTAATTATTGTGTAGTTTTGAGAGGATTAGAGATTATATGATACATGTTACAATTAAACTCAATGTGAAACTGCAGTTTATCATATTCTTTCTATCCATGCACTTGCTTGTTTGTTTTGTTGGGTTTAACGTCATAGCAACACATTGTATAGGTCATATAACTGTGGTCAGTCAACCTACTGACTCCTCCTGGAAAGGCTAAATCTCTGGATTTAGCTGTTAACCAACTACTAAGCGCATACTTTGTTAGTGACTGACAACTGCCCTACATAATGAAAAATTATTGGTAGTAGGGAGAATGGCCATAGAAATAATTTCATGACCCAGCTCCACGAAAGTATACCCCGCCTAGGAATCGAACCTACGACCCCTCAATCGGTAGACTTGCGTACTACCAACTGGGCTAGCCTGGCAGCCTCATGCACATGCAGCACAAACAAAGTTTTTTATAAGTTGTGAAATGAATGAAACACAGATGAAATCATATTGTTCTTTGTACTGCACATGTTTCAATGTACTGAATTTATAAAAAGTTGGTCAGTATTAGGTAATTTGTTTAAGACTAGATTGACAATGAATATCATAGGAAGAAATGAAAGGAAACACAACTCTTGATAAAACTAAATGTGAATCAATGTCATATACATTGAGTTATCTTTCTTTGATGTTTGCACTTGACATAGTACTTGCTAACAGCTCCATGAAGTGACAGGGATTGTTGGCCTCATTCCTGTGTGGAACCTTCACATTACTTTTGTGAATTTTGGTCAGGAAATATTTTCTATAGTCATTTTCCTGCCTAACTTAATTGTCAGCCAGTGTTGAGTTGAAGTATACATGTATACATGTACTTAATTAGTACTAGATTTAAAACTATTGGTCTGTTGATAGAACCTATGTAAGATGACTGACAAATATTGAAACATGGTGTGAAGCAACATATATTTTTCCTGTCGTGATAAATGTCGTGATAGGGGCTTTTTTGTTACTATATCGAGGGCATGATGGAAAACTGTCGTAACTTACATTTTTTTTTGGATAAATTTGGCTTAAAAATGCCAAATATTTGTTCCTACCAAATTTCATCAAAAGATTCCATTTAAAAAGTTCATAAATTTACTTAATTCCATGTTCAGAATAACTCAGTGTAAGCAAAAAAAGGTTGTAAATTCACGATAATTAAAAAATAGGACAGTGTAATTATATAAGACATGTTATTTCTTACCCTCATACCAAAAAGTAGTTACAGTATAACATGAGAGAAAAATGTTTAAAAGTTTATTGCTTCTCCTGAAAATTTTTGAAAATATGAGTTACGACAGTTTTCCCCAAGCCCTCGATATGCAGTAACTTAAGTATGTATATAATTATATTATTGGTCATGAACAAACTTTTATTGTGTTTTATTTTTTCAGGAAATGAAAGAGAAAAGTTTACGTCAACCAAATAGATGATGTGAATGCAGTCATCACAGAGTTATATATGATTCATGGAGCTGTTTGACATACGGTTGAATGTCATCTATACATACTGTCACTGCTTGTGTTGAAAATGGACATTGTGTGTTCATTGAAAAAAGTATAGTTTTTACAAGTTGACTCGAGACAGGTTAATACAATACAGGTTTTGGTTAGGCTGTGCCAAATTGGAATTTTGTTAAGCGTCAACTCAAGTTTGACAAAAATAGGTACCTATTCACAAAAACTGAAAACGAAAACACATGTCCATTCTAGCTAGTAATCACACAAATAAGTACTTGGTACATTTAGTACATGAATGTTAATGACATTAATGTGAGATTAAAGTAATTCTATAAAAAAGTACATACAACATACACATGTACATTTTCATTTAGCAAATACACAGAAACAAGGAACTATCAGTATTTCCTGAGAAAAGTCAGTTATCGAATCCTGGAACAACATAATTATTTAGAAAATTTCACTAACAATTTTTTTTTGGATTGAAAACTCTAAAATCTATGCGCATGCAGACGATTAACAAAATTCTGGTTTGGCATGGTCTTACTACACTAATTTTAACTAATTGAATGTATGCAAATAATATTTAAATTGTATTTTTTGTTTTGGGTCAATTTTTATAATCTACAAATGAATATGTTGTCGGACAACATAGGCGGATCCTGGAGTTTTTGTTAGAGGGGCGGAAATTCTAGTTGGAGGTGGCGTAAAATTAACAAGCAGAATAGGGTTTCAAGGGGCTGTAAGGGCCCAGAATGGTCCAGGGCAAAGCCCTGATCAGGGGTCTAGGTGACCGACGGCACCCAAAATACCTGAGTTTAGGTTATTTCTAAGGGATTTAGGCACATTTCGAGAGCCTCAACTATCCTTTCCCTGGGTATACAATATAAAGCATCTATATTTATCATATAATTTTCTAAAAGCCGCTAAATCATGTTAAAGTCTTACAAAAATGAGAAGGAATTGTTTTAAATTGTATGCTAGGTCATAGTATTTCTGTACTCCCATTTTGTAAGTCGTTGCGCGCATAGCATATATATATATTCCTATAATTATCATATTTATGATTGAAAAAAAAACCACCTACGCTTGGGCAATTTTAGGGGGGGGGCATACGCCGGGTCCGCGCCCCCTTGGATCCGCCTTTGGACAATAGCCTGTAACTTCTAACAGGTCTTGCAATGTATTTTTGATGGTACTACATGTTTTATCAGTTACAAGTACATTATTCTATGTAATAAAAACTAAATTATACAATAGCTTCTATGTATGTAGTTCTTCTTGACAGTTATTATAAAAAATTGTAGACATGTGGTTTGGCTCTAATTGTTAAAATATGTGCAACAGCACCCGATATGTGCTTGTAGAATAAACTTTTATAATAAAAGTTACGAATAGTAGAATAGTAGGGAGCTGAACCCTGCCCTTTTTCTGCATCCCTGCTCTTTTTGAGCTCTGAAATAAACACTAATATTGCAGACTGATGATATCTTGTTGGATCAGTCATAGCTTAGTTGGTATAATGCTTGTCTGATAATCCAAGCATTGTCATTTCCAAGATGGTTCGAATAACATACATGGCTCACCTCATGGTGTTGTTGAGCAAGAATCTTGATCCAATTTGATGAACCAGAAAGTTTACAAAAACATTAATGTCAAAAGCAAGAATTTGTTTCACTATCAAGCTAATCTAACTGATGATTGTTTTGGTTGAGCTTTTACGCCATAATAACACATTGTGTAGGTTATTTCAAGGCGGTCAATCAAACATTTCTGGATAGGCTAAATTTTTGTATTTAGCTGTTAACCAGTTACTATGTGCATACTTCCATCAGTGACTGACAGCTGCCTTACATGATTTAGAATCAGTGGTTGGAGGTTAATGGCTGTAGAATTATTTTATTACCAAATCCACCAAAGTACGGGTATGCCCTGTGCAGGAATCACTCAAGACTCCTTGGTTTGTAAACTTGTGTACGACCTACTATGCTAGATAAATTTATACATGTTATATAAGACAAATATTAAACGAATTTGCATTTATATGAAAACATTTATTATATATATACATAATTTAAATACTGGTCAAATATCAATAATCTACCAGAGTTTTCATTGGTACATGTATTGTAATTATAGAAACAACTTTAGTTAAAGATTGGTTATATACATTTGTATTAAACATGATAACAAATCAAACAAACAAATACTTCCATTGGTGAGATGATAAAAATTACTTGAGAATGTTACTTGTGTAATGTTTATTTTTTAACAACTTTGTTATTGAATATTTTGTATATTGTCTACAAGTACATATTATTGACTTTAAAGTCCAATTTTACAGCCAACACAATGTTTACTTTTAGATTAAGTTTCAGCTTGTGTGACAGGTTTAACTAACTTAAGGATTTAGTCTTAATCACTACTTCAATCAAGAAAGAAATTTCATTTCTGTTTCTTCTCATCTGAATCGTGAAATTCATAGACTTAGTGCCATTACCATACAAAAAGTAAAGATCACTAATATAATATTATATGCATGAAAGTGTTTTGTGTACACTTAATGTTGACCACCAAATCTGACCTGTGCACAATAGACTTTCCCTGATATGTCCTTTGGTCACATGTTGGACTGTACATTCAGTTGAAATGTATAATGTTTTTCTAGCAAATATGCTGAATATATAATATGTTTTATCAAACCAAACGTTATATTGAATGCAAGCTGTTGACAATTCTACTAACATTTACAATAAAAGGCAATAGTTTTGTTGCCTGTGGAACTGGCTACTAAGTTACCGCAGTACCTTTCTCAAGTAATTTTATATCAAATTTTTATCAAAAGTTTCATATATACAGCTAGAACATGTATACAGTGCCTTCCAAAAGTCTTTAGACAAAATCCTGTCATAAGGATAAACTAATAACCAATCATCTAGGATAAAAGAAACATACAATCACCTCAACTAATGAATTCATCAGCACATGACTCAAACTATATAATACATGAATATTAAGCTTTGCAGTATACTTGACCAGTTTTTGTCAAAAACAGTTTGTTCAAGGGCTTTTGGAGGGCATTGTATATGAATATCACAGTAGAATATTACAGACTTATCTCAGACTTATCAAGTCATTGTATCACATAGTGGAATGGGAATGTCAGAGTGAGTGTAGATAAGTCATTGTATCACATAGTGGAATGTCTGACTGGGTATAGACAAGTCATTGCATCACATAGTGGAATGTCTGACTGGGTATAGACAAGTCATTGTATCACATAGTGGAATGTCAGACCAAGTGAAGATAAGCCAATATATCACATAGTGGAATGTCAGACTAAGTAAATATAAGCCATTATGTCACATAGTGGAATGTAAGACTAAATAAAGATTAGCCATTGTATCACATAATAGAATGTCAGACTGAGTGTAGATAAGTCATTGTAGCACATAGTGGAATGTCAGACCAAGTGAAGATAAGCCAATATATCACATAGTGGAATGTCAGACTAAGAAAAGATAAGCCATTGTGTCACATAGTGGAATGGCTGACTGAATGTAGATAAGTCATTATATCACATAATTGAATGTCAGATTGAGTGTAAATAAGTCATTGTATCACATAGTAAAATGTCAAACTGAGTATAGACAAGTCATTGTATCACATAGTGGAATGTCAAACTGAGTAAAGTTAAGCCATTGTATCACATAGTGGAATGTCAGATTGAGTGTAGAATAGCCATTGTATCACATAGTGGATTGTCAGACTAAGTAAAGATAAGCCATTGTATCACATAAAAGAATGTTAGACTGAGTGTGGATAAGCCAATATATCACATAGTGGAATGTCAGACTAAGTAAAGATAAGTCATTATGTCACATAGTGGAAAGTAATACTAAGTGAAGATAAGCTTTTGTATCACATGGTGGATTGTCGGACTGGGTGTATGTATGTTATTGTATCACATAGTGGAATTTCGAACTGAGTGTAGAAAAGTCAGTGTATCACATAGTGGAATGCCAGACGTGTGTAGATAAGTTATTGTATCACATGGTGGAATGTCTGAGTGTAGAAATTGATTTCACAAATATTATGTGACTTTTATTTCTTGTTTGCAACCTCATATGGGTCAGTTTGTCTTAAAAATATTAAAAATAATTTTTGACACAATTACAGACACTGAATGGTGTTTTGAAAAAATAGAAAAAAATTAACCAAATCTGTGAACCAGTATCTTTAACTAATGGATCAATACTCAAACTACTCATGGGCATTTTGAATTTGTTACAAATTGGCCTGGGACTCATTGTAATGTACTTACTTATAATACAGGTTCAAACGTACTTCTGTTTCAATGCAATACATTAAAGAATCTACAAGTATACCAGTAATTGTTTGAACTAATGTTGAGCACCGATATTTCATAGTTCATAGTGAATCACTAAATCGATACAATATTGAACCCTCAATAATTAAACAACAGTACTTGGTGAGTGTAAATTATTCTGTCAATACTGAGAGTACAGTGATAAGTTTAATTGCTCATTGTATCTACTAGTTATATTCACCAGCTTGTCACTAATATGGTTTATTGATGAAAAATATTTTGTTAGAAATATAACCAGCTTTATATAGATTGTACAGTCGCCTACATATTCTAAGCCGAAAGAATAAGCATGCATTGTTATGAATTTCGGCCAAAACCTATCCCGTTGTTTCCTTGAGCAAGAAACTTTTTCCTGCATTTGTACTCTACATGGATTTGCATGGTTGCAAGCTGTTCCTTATGTCAAATTTATTTCATTAGCAGCAATTTATCCATCACTGATAATTACAAGATAATAAACAAGTTTAACTGACAATTTTTACTTACAATGTTATAGCAACTTACATAACTGGCTACTGTTGTACTAAGTTGGTTAAGGACGAAATTCTATAAACAATTCATTTGTTTTGATCTTATCATTTTTGTTTCCTCAGTATTAATCGTTCTGAGTTGCAGCAGACATCACGAACACGTTCATAACTAGTAGAAATACTTGCATTGGAGCTATTGTTATGGAGGAATGTGTTCAGGACTGGTCCATTTCTGAAGTTCGAACTTACTGACATCTGTAAAGAAATATGGTTTTACCTTTAATTATGAATAGGCTGTTGAAATCATAAACATGTATACCAATTTTCACCAATGTAGTTCTAACATTTTGTACAAAGAACATTATATGCATACAGAGTTAAGTCTCATACGATCATGTCTATATTTAATTGGCCAACACAATGTTGGTCTATCAGTCTATTTCCACGTTTATTAATGGATCCCAACTTTTAGATTGGCATTATGTTTTTCTCCCAACTCTCTTATCAGGTATTTTATTTTGCTACGTTGATTGGTTTATCACTTTTTCCATATATACATGTACTCCGAAATAATCGATAAATGAACTCTATGTTCAACTCAAGAATTTAACTGTCCCACTTAGCGTTCGTTTATCATTGTTTAACCAGCCACAAACAGAGGTAAATGATTGAGAAAGGCACATAATGACAATCATTCTTCTTAAGAGTTCAGAATTATACTTGCACAACATGATGAGTTTTTGTAAATGTATGATCACAATATATACTTGAATCTATGCATTAATACATAACTAGTTGATGTCACATGTTAAACATGTCCTAGTTTATGACCCTACAATTAATCCGGATCGTCTGATGCTGATTGTATAAGAGTGTCCATTTGTCCACGAATTTGACGTCTTTGTGAAAGAAGTCCACGCAATTCTTGAGCAACTTGTGTAAGTCGTCTGCCTAGATTCTGTACTTCAGCTAATTGTTCTTGACGTCTGCGTTCTCGCTCTTCTTGAAAGGAAGTGATATCTTGGCGACCTCTATCGAGCTCTGTTGAAAACACACTCATTAACATATCCAATCTTTGTCGACTTTCATTCAGACGATCACGAATTGTACCAAACGACCTTGGTTGGCCTGGTCGTCTGACTGATGCTGTAATAGTAAATGTTCTCGGAGATTCAGTCTCTGTATTAACTGTTGATGTAGAACTAAGATTGTTATTATTATCAGTGTCTAATGGTTCAATATTTCTGGTTGTTAGCATATTTGGCAATGTTGGAAGGCGACGACGAGCTGGTCCTTCTGTACGAGGAACTGAGGGTGGGTGGGGTACGTGAATAGCCTCTGTTGTCGTTTGCTCAGTGACAGGGTTTTGGTTTTCATCAGCAGTCGAGTGATTTGTTCTGGAAGTTGTCGGAACTGCACTACTTGTAACATTATTTGGTCTATTTTCACTTGTGGTTGTGTTAGATCTATTTTCTATGGCGCCGGTATTTTGTATTCTTGCGCGAGAGGTTAATCGTGAATTAAGACCTGTTGCTGTGATGTTTGATCGACGTTGAGGTGACGTAGAATTATTTTGACGATTTCTGCTTCTTGTTCTGGTTCTGTTAGTACTTTGTGCATTTGTTGATCGATTAGTTCTCTGGTTATTTGTTGATCGAGTTGTGCTGGGGTTGTTGATGGAGCGGCTTGTACTTGATGACCGTGCCGTGTTTTGTGTATTTGTGTTTGTTGGTGCCAGCGGTAGTCGTCTTGTTTGGCTCTCAGGGTTGGCTGTAACTGTCGTCTGATTATTAGCTTGTATAGCACTTAGTCGTGAGACACTCCGTGATTCAGAATGAGGTCGTGACGTCACCGGAGTGCTGGCTGTCACAACAGACGGAAGTTCGGTTGGACGGATATTGTCAGTTGATTGTGTTGAACGTTCGTCTGTGTATGTTGTATGCTGATGTGAGGGTAAGTTTGTCAATGCACCAGTCCATTTACATGATTTCATCGAACATTTTACTCTCTTTGAATTGATGGTCTCATCAAGGCGGTTATTTCTAACATATAATCCTTCTACACGGCACACTGGACATCTACTGTGGTTTACTGGATTACCGCTTGTTGACCAGACAAATATACAAGAATAACAAAACTTGTGTTTGTTCTCACATTGGCGTACATCTCTTAATATCTGGTAACTGAAATAAATGGAAAAATAATCATTAAAGTAAACAATTAGAAACGTCATTCACTATAAAATATTTAATAAGACATTGTTCATTGTCTGCTTAAAATGATCTTTATCTTCCAGGATATGGCCAGAAGTCGTTGTCCGTTGTAAATTTGATCAGTAGAAAGAATGGTGTAAGAAACGTGGGTAAATCAATGAATTAACACGAATATTTTAAAAACGTCTTTTCCAGGAGTAAGTTTTATCAAATCATAATGAAATTATAATTTTGTCTAAGGACTTTTGGAGGCACTGTACATGTACTAAAGAATCTTCGCTTTATAAATTGCTCAACAAAAAAGTACAAAATGCATGTTTAGCATGCAACAATAATTCATGCAAATTAGTGTGTCCCGAAATAATGATTAATAGTTGTTATTATATACTTGTTATGAATAATATGAATAATAATTATAATAGTTTACAGTGAACGTTTAGAAACAGATATCAAATCGATTATTGGGGTCGATTTACACTTAGTGAACAAACATATTGTATGTCATTCTATCTTAAAGTTTATCAAGACCTATGATTAGCGTTCCACAGATTTATAATGTTATAAGCAATAATCGAAGTTGTACTTTTTTAATATATTTTTAAAGTCGTCTTTGATATTTTAATCTAATTCATTGGTAGACGAATTCAGTTTTAATCTTCTTAAAAATATTCGTACTATTGATTTTAACGACTGTTCCTTCATAAATCACGTACAAGTACACAACATATCAGCCATGTTTGACCTTGAATATACCGACGATGTTTAATTGGCTATGACTATAATAATTATTAAAGTAATTGGGAGGATAAACACTGTATAGTCTGGCTGGGAATTAAACCCGGTCCTCCAGAGTGATAGGCGAGACATTCAATGTGTTGCTAAAGAGATAACCCAGCATCAAGGCTGTTGGGAGTGACTGTATATAGTCACCAACGATCACCACATTGCGGACAGTGACTTCCTCAACTAGAATACAGGTATGATAAGACAAACTCATACAGGGTAGAACACAACTTGATGAATATCATACTTCACATAGCTCAGTGGAACAGTACTTGCTAAATAAACTACATATTTTGTTCAATGCATGTATTCTTCGGTTAGTGCCTATCCATAATTCACTAGTTCCAAAAACCCTGTGTTGAAAAATCTACGTTTTATGTTTTCTTTATTATGAAATGTAATTTATATGTATATCCTTCTTATAAAAGGGAAATAAAATGTATATATATAGATTGCTGCGAACGCCACTTGATTTATCTAAATAAATAGTTCATTTATTGTGGTCCACGTTTACCATTCTCAAACGTGTGACCAAAGACCAGATTTATTCCTTAGCAAAACTGATGTTAATCAACGTCTTATGTCGCAAAATGTTAAAAAGCAGCGTTTAAAGTTTTGGGAGCCAGACCTACACAGAGACAACGCTGCCCTGAGTCTTTAGTATTATCAGGACCATATGTCATTTCAAATATATATTTACATACCATATAGAGCATTCTATCTCATCTCTCTCGTCCTCTGTAAGATCCAGGAACATTTCTTCCGGATGACCTCCAGCTTTCATCTTTGGTACATTATTAGTAAATGTACGGAGCATTAGCTCCAACAAGGCAAACAATGGCTCGGATTCAGACATACTTGCAAGTACTACGTCGTCTTTTATATATCAATATTCTTACTGACATAAATCAACCAAGCATATTTAACTAACTAGTCTTTCATTTTCCTACACTTTTTCACTACACACCAAGTCCTTCATTGCCATTATTTCACGAAGAACGGATTATAGAAACTCAACAACTAGTCCGTTGAAAATACTCCATATTTAAATAGGTCAGTGTAAACGGCTCTATAAAACTACGAGCAAATTAAAAGGTCATTCGATTTTATAGAACATTACAGTTCGTATGTAGTTGTCACGCGAACGTATATCAATATTTTATTACACTTACTATTGAAGGTTAGTGATTACCCTGCCTCGGGTATTGATCATTGTTTATTGCACAGACAGTTCACTAATTGCTAGAAAATCAACACTGTACTTCATAAATGCTTTAAAAACACCGTATCAATAATTCGATACGCTATAATTATACCGAACATAGAGCTAACGAAACCGTTATATTCACATTGTTTATGCACGTTATAAAATCCTTCAACATGAAAACCGTTCACTCGTTTAAAACCTTGCTTGTATTATTAATCCTTTACTAAACTTGAATTTAAATATTTGTGAACGATCTATGCTCGCTTTTAAAAGGTTGCACTAAGGTTGTTTTCAATTTAAACTAATCAATACATACTGTACATAGTATCTGTATTGATATACGAATGAATAAAACGATACGTCAAAACTACACGATAAATACATATTACATTATAATACAATGAAATATAGGTTTTCAATAAGTTGGACTCGGTCCAACGCGTCACCAGTTGCTAACAAACAGGGGAGGTTATCCTTTTTAAAATTACTTATAGTAAGAGTTGTCTTGCGTTTTTGGAGGGCGGGAAATATTAAATATTTGACAGACATCCTTAACTAATCTCACCAAAAAACTAGAAAAAAAGAGCAGGCTATATGGGAGCTTAGCTCTACAATGATTGCCTTCACTCTGAACTTAATCGGGTTAAGGGGCGGTTCCAGGATGTTTTTCTATGGGGGTCCAAACTTTTTCGGGGGGGATCCAAACTTTCGAACCACAAACACATTATACACTGTTTGCAGAATAACGCAACCTATTCATAATAAAAGCTACGTAACTATTTGATCTATTTTAGACACAAGGGCGAGTGAAGCTTCATATTCTACCTAAAAATGGCTTACAGTAAAAAAAATACACTCATGGACAGATATTTGAAATTTCAGCTAGATACGCATAAATATCTCATATATTTTCAGGTCACGAGAAGTTAGGGCAACGATTGAGTTTTCTTTACCACAGAGCAAATATTCATTCAGAACTCTGAGGTAATTTTCTTCGCTACAAAGGATTTTTCTGTTGATCGTCGAGCTTTAAAATTTCCGATTGGAATTATTTAGCCCAGAGTATGAAAATTCTACTAACGGAACGGTACTAGAAAGAATAACTTCCAGACACTGAGGCAATATTTTCTTTAATTTGTTTTGCGTTTTTGTTCAACAGTCAAAATCATTATAGAATTACAAGATTGGCAGTCCAATGAACCAAATTTCATGGGATTTGACCATACATATAAACAATAGGATATCTATGCCTCTGCAGGAATTAACGTCCTCATATCAGTGTAACTTTAAAGATTAAGTCAGTGACATTGACGGCTCGATCATTGAGGTTTTATAGTGTCATCATTTAATGTTACCTGTAATAGGTGCATACATTTTATAACTAGCATTAACTATTTTATTTGACTTCTTGTGTGTTTTTTTACTAATTCAGAGAGTTCAATTTTTGTTAGCTCCCTTGAGATTTTGTGTTAGGACTAAACTGAACATTATGGGGGTAATACATTGTATACATAACCACATGTATATAGATATTTACTCATATAATTTAACAGAATTGTACATGTTATTTCCGCCTTATTTATAAGGCACTGGCCTGAATTATAATATTTAACAGCACTATATGCCAACTAGGGCTGGATTCAGAGGTGCCGTATAGTGGGGGTTGGATCGTGCAAGGGGGGGGGGGGGTAACACATCATAACACACGTACCCAATGGATTCATTTGAGCGCTATCTTTGGAATAGTTTCCAATCTTTATTACGAAAAAGTCAATATCTGCCGGTTGATACTGCAAGTCACTGTAGTTCAGACTTATTTAAGTGATGTAAAAATTTCAAATCTGCTTAAAGCCTTTGCTCTTCATGATGAAATGATTTTGGTCGTAAACTTTGCAAGACCGAGCCTTCTGAAATATTTACTAAACATTGCAAAGCATGCACACAGGTGTCACGTGTATGTCTTTGTGAAACAATGGAATTCTTGGTTGTAAATTATTGCAATTTTTGACAATTAAACAATATACAATGCCTCATTTATCTATGAGAAAAATCGAATTCTTAACTGTAAGAGACCAAAGTATTACAAATTTCGGAGACAAAAGAACAATCGAATCAAAGGTTATGATAAATCTTATTTATGTCATGACAACAGACGTCTCGGTTGTAAATGAATTAAGTGCGTAGTATGTCTATTATATCGAGATTTAATGGCAAATATCAGCTATTTCGGACGAAGTTAAGATCATCAAAGTTTAGACTCTAAGTTCAGTATGTCATTACGAATCATTAGGAAACTTATTAGGGATAAGTGTATGTGAAACTCAAATTGATCTGAAAAAAAAAACAGATTTGTAAAATTAACCCAATTAATCTCTGAACTCATCTTTTGATGGAGAGCCTGAGTCGCACCTTAAAACACCCAGTTAAGTTTTTTAACGGTTCAAAACACTGACTTTATTCTTTTTTTCGTAAAATACATTTTTCAATAGCAGTAATTAAAATGACTGCTGCATGCCTGGTCACTCTTGAATCTTGAAAAGTGATTATTATACTTAATATTTTTATTTGTGCATTAGGCCACAACAAGTTGATCATATGTTCTACGGATTTTTTTGAAAAAAAAATGGGGCGAGCGAGCAAAGAAAAAAAAAAGTCTTTATTCACTTGCTTTATATAGCGGTTTGACCAAATTTTTATGAGCGAGCGAGCAAATAAAAATATTTTTTTTTGTAAAAACCGTCAAAATTAAGGTGCGAGCGAATCCATAGAACATATAATCAATTTGTTGTGGCCTTAAGTGTTTTTGTCTCCTGGGTAAATTATCAACACGCATGATATTGATAATATTAAGTTACATATTTTTTTAACAATATAATTATCAAGTCCATGACTTCGTGAAACTGATATGCATTGATGCATTGTCTGCAGTGTCGACCCCTTGCTCAACGGAGAGCGCAGACCAAGTTTACCATAATGTTTTGCATTGTCCATAGACGAGTGAATTAACCAACTATACTTCTTAAATTATAGGCTTACCTGCTATGTCCGGCAGAACGATTTACCGCATACTCCCCATACTAACTCGTAACTTACCGCATACTTCGCATACTCGCGTTAAAATCGAAAATACTCTCGCACACTATTATAATTCTCATACAATGATACTTAAATATTTATAAAACACTTGTTAGAATATTAATAGGTACTAAGAATGTGATTTTTTGTTCGAAAAGTTGACTTTAATTGAGGAAATTTGTCTCAAAATAACGTACACTGTCGTATTTTCTCGTAAAAGAAAACATAATTATTCTCCTGCTATGTCTGTCAGGGGACACGAGTCACGCGACCAGAAATTCTTAATTGGTATCATACACTCGGATGCTAGTATACCAGAAGTCCTTCTTACCATATACAACCAGGTAATGGAAGTGTCATCATCAGTCGTTGTGAGCTGTACTACACTTGAAAGGCTCAAGAGGGAACTTCAACTTCATATGATACATGGCTACATCCACCATGCTTGTACACATCTACGACAAGGGCAAGTGAACACCTACAGTTCCACTAACTCGTGCCGATCAGGGGCGTAGGTTGTCCAAAATAAATGTGTAGGCACAGATAACCTAGGGGGTCCGGGGGCATGCTCCTCTGGGATTTTTTTTAATTCTACATCTCTATAGCTGCATTTTAGAGTATTTCAGGTCATTTGTTAGCATTTTTACCTTTTATATGTAAAAAGAAATCACAACACTAATGAAGTCTTGTAGTTTAGTCATAAAGTGAACATCGTAACAACCCGGGTCGATAGCGCAGATGGTAGCGCGCCGGGATTTGGAATCGCGTGCCCGAGGGGGTGCGGGTTCGAATCCCACCCGGGGAGGTTATACCCTTCCATGAAAATTTGACAATAATGTCAATTTTCTTCCATTGATTAGATAATATGGAGAAGTTTCCGGCTTTGTGGAAGGATAGGTGAGTACTCAGCCGCGGATTTAGGCCCGGGCTTAAGGGCTGCACCCCCCCATCTCAGCCCAGAGATACGTTTTCCAGCTGAGCTGATATACTCTAATGCATTTAAGGTCCGTAGTGTGTCCGTTGTCAAAGCAGTTAATTGCTAACATCCGGTTGTTAATCTCTTGCCTTGGGGCTTTGTTGAGAGTGTAATTATCGATTAACAAGTTGTTCACGCTTGACCAGAGATATAGATCTATGTCACTGACTTGACTAATAGGACCATTAGAACGGTTTTGTTGATTGACTGATCTGAGAGATGTGTTTGGACTGCTTTAGAATTAAGTTTTTCTGGTTTGTCTTAAAATAGATTCATTTTCCACCTTAATACATTTTACGTATTACTTATTTTCATCCCACTTTAAAACAAACTTAAGTTTGTATCAATTATTTTGCGGTACAAGTTTATCATTGTTCTATTTTATCGAATGTTGAAGTAAATATATTATAACATTTTTGATACATAGTTAAGATACAGAATAGGATTTAAATAAAATGCTGTTATTAGTCTAAATATTAGTATCAGCCATTATTCCCTATCAATTTGTTGATATTTTTTATTTGTATGGTCGGTTAAAAGGCTCTTTACAGCGTATGTTCACTTATCATTTTTTTGACATTTAATAAAATTTACTTACTACTCACTTTCTTACTTTTATATAAGTATATATTCTGGTTGTTTGTTAACTCTTTACTGGTTGCAAAATGGGTGAAAGTGGTCATCTTTTCACCATAATGCACCAGGGCTATTTCAAGATGCTCTTATTTCATTACCAATTGACTAACAGATATGCAACTTGGCCAAGTTATTCCCTGGGTGACCGGCTTTCAGACAATGATCCCGATCTTTCTTGGTGATGAGGGGCACTGCGGAATTCACTAAATCCAGAAAAATAACCAATTTTAAGGCCCTAAAAATGCGTGATTTACCAGTTAAAAGTTTAATCTGTGTAATAAAAATGCACCAGAATGCTCGATTTTAGACCTTCATTTTTCAAAATTACCGGGGGGAAACCCCCGTACCCCCCCCCCTACAGGAGGGGATACCCCTCCCGTACCCACCCCAAGTTGGGTCTACCAGTCCCCCCCAGGCAGCCATATTCTGTATCCGCCCCTGGTACTGGTTATAGACAATGGTCCACGAAAGCTAGGTTAGATGCACTGGACGCGGTAAAATGACCTAAAATTGTGTTGACACGGCGTTAAATCTAGTAAAAAAACACATCGTAACTAACACAACTGCAGTACTACACTTTTTTACATTCACATTATTTTCATAACAATACGACTTTGCAGTCAACATTAAATTATTTGAGAAATTAAAAATAGACCACTCTACTACCAATACCATCGCGTAACCATGAACCACACTTCTAGAGGCATTAACATCCTCACCATAATCCAAACCATGTATTTCTAATAGTACAGTATCAACAATCATTATTACAGATACAGCGTATCCCTCAGAATACAGTTTTTGTCATGCATTAATTTCTCATCACTAGAGCAAATATAGCAAAAAAGTGTGATATGCATGTGCCGCCACAAGTCTTTGATGCCATACAAACCGCAATAAGTAATTTAGCCATCGTATCATGACCATTTCTTATGTTTAACTATGCTGAATCTAGACTGAGTTATTGGGGTTTTTTTTATTGAGCATTATTTTCAAAAGTAATAGTACAATCCATACTGCTTGTACCCCTTGCCCCCTAACCCTTCTCAGCCTTCGATTTTTATTGCATTTTTTTGGCATTTTTAGCCTTTTTTATTTTTTCGAATTTTCCAAAAAATGTGTAGGCACGTGCCTTGTGTGCCTATAGGAAGCTACGCCAATGCCGATGTTTTTAACTGCATTGTATATAATTTCGCGATGGTATTGTAAATATTATACAAAAATTCTCACGTCACTCACCTTATCAGTACGAGTGTGTTAAAAATGTTGGAATCTGTACTATATAACCTGTAGTTCCAGAGACATAGATATATATCTAATTCCCTAATAGTTCTAAATATAATACCTGTACCGGTAAAAGCGAAACAGTTCATCATAAGACAATGGAGGTTAATGTTTCGTTCCCGGGCCAATGATATATCACAGAAGTCAAATGTAAAAGTTTTTGCTTGTTAATTCTGCTGGAAGTTAGAATCCCTTCTCCATATTTGTGGAACTGGCATAGACATAGATTATCGAAACATATACTAGGACGAAAAAGAAACGCCGGGTAACCTATAATGATTGTTTTAAGGGATAAATTGTATTATTGGATTATTATACATGTATTTATTTTTGTATGAAATGTCATTTGTATGGAACCACAGGTGACAGACTCATTTTTTTCTTATTATAGTATATATACTATAATAAGGAAACATTGAGTCTGTCACCTGTGTATGGAACCAGCTGTTGAAGTTTCAATCGATTTCCGATGCTGATTATGTGAAAAAATACCCCCTTTTAACGATGACCCTTCTTGTTTTGCGAAACACGGCCGGACATGTGCTGCATATTTTATGTACCCGGCGTTTCTTTATCGTCCTAGTATAATTATGCTTGTGACAAACACCAAGGGAGTTAAGTCATCTGGGCATATTATTTTTCCGTACTTTACGGAAAACGGTTTTTATACATTTTCGAGTTGTCTCCCTTACAGGAAGTTGCAATTTACTTCACGACAGTGTAAACAAAAGAATTTAATGTCCGTGAAATCGGACCTGAAATAATTGTCGTGTTGTCGTCAGCGGAATAAAGTGACAACATGTCAACTAAAGATAATTATAAGGTTAGCATACATTTATTTATAAAATTCCATTTTAATTCGTGATGTTAACATGAAAAACACTTTAATTAAATTTTGACAGGTGCCCCTTTAATTGACCTTTTTACAATCTTTGCAACTGTGCAATATTTAATATGGCAAATAAAAGCTGAATAATTCATTTGAACAAATATAGATAAAGTTCTAATGTTTTGTTTTTACTATGAATGAATATTCGTTAAATCAATTATGCAGCCTTCTGATCTAAAACACAGCTTAAGTTAAGGTCTTCAGCATATCCTTGTCTCTGCTGTTAATGCCACTTATAAGTTATATCTTAAACTTAAACTTAAACTTTAAACTTTTTCATTTGATTAAACGCCTATTTCTATGTTACATATTCAATGGCGTTGTACAAAAATGTTATAAAGAAAATAATAATAAATACATGTAAGTAAAAACCCTCCACCATAAAAACATATGTATATACAATAACACAAATAAATAAAAAGCCTTTATAATTCATATTTTTTGGACATACATCCTTCACAGTTCATGATTCCACCTAAGTTTACATTTTTTATCACTAATTTCTTATTTATTTCTATTTATTTTACATTGAAAATTGGTGTCCTGAACAGTATAACATAATGCTACTGTTAACCGGACATGTCCTGAACAGTGTAACATAATGCCACTGTTAACCAGACAATTCCCCAAAGGTGTCGAAACATCACCTTTAAAGGGCCCTTAATACATCCCAAAGGTGTCGAAACATCACCTTTAAAGGGACAATTTATTTAAGTTGTCATTGCAGTCATATGAAACAAGGTATTAAATGACCGAGAGCGAGGCAATCCTCATTCCCATGTCACAATGCACTCACTCAATCACTTAGTATGTTTACCGTAATTGTAAGGTGAGGCATTAGCAAGCCATGTCAGTTTTAGAATAGATCATAGAAAGTAGAGAAATAATGAGTTTTCAATTGTTTTTTGAATACATCTAAAGTAGGTGATAATTTGATATCATCTGGTAGCTTATTCCATAGCATGGGACCAACTGTACTGAAGCTTCTGTCACTGAATGTTTTTTTCTTATTTATTGGTATCAAATAATTGAGGTCTTTGGATTTTGCAGATCTAAGACCAGATCTGCTTTGTACAGGCTTTTGAAGAATTTCAGTCAGGTATGCAGGTGCAGTTCCAGAAAAACAGTTGTACTCAGATGAAAAACGAAATGTTAATTTAAAGGGATATAAAATTTAGAAGGCAGAACTAGCCACAGCTATTCAAAACCAGTGTTAAAAGTTATATATAATACACATATTTTTTTTCAAATATTTTTTTACTGTTAGTTTGTTTAATAAAAAAAGATAAAGTATGCATAGTGTTTGACTGACCAGCTAGCGAAAAGAAATAGTACATATTATTGATACATATAATAAAAATTATATACAAATAAGAATGTAAGATACAGAGTTACATTTACTCCATGATAATATATTCTGTATATTTAATCAAACCATTTGGGATTTTTGCTTTTTTATCTGATAAATTATTTATTTAGAAACTCTTTGTTTAAGTTAATCATAATTTTATTTCATTGTCAGAAACTTAAAGATCTATATATGTCAAATATTTCATTGGACATTTTCTAGTAAAGATAAAAACAGTTAATATTAAAGACTATTAAATCCATTGTTTTACTCAATGATTATGTATATAGATATTTTTGTACCTCTAGGAGGCTGAAACAACCAGTCAACAGTCTAATCCTCAGTCAGAATTTACAGAGGTATAACAACATGTGTGATTTATAAATCTGCGATCACACATTACACTTTGATCTCACTCACAGGTGCCTGTCAAAAGTTTTCCTTTGTATTTGTGATCTCACTATTATATACTGTGTGTGCTATGTTATACTTGTACACTGTTCTCACTATCAAGAATAAATATAATCCTATACTTTATTATCACAACATTTTGCTCTCAACTATTTTGTAAATATTTTTACTTGGGCTTTTGGTATAAAATTGTAAAGTGCATGTTTGAAGTGTTGATTTGACACCTTTGCTTCCTAAATTACTTCATTTAATGTACTTGCAGACAGGTGCAGGGAGAATTTGAGTAACACTGGTTCATAGACCTGTGTCAAGTTATTAATGATGAGATACATTTTTATGCCGGATTGTTATGATTTGGCACATGCACTGAACAAAACTACCTTGGGTGATTCAGCGATTGGTGTCCATCTTGTATTTATCAATCTCTATAGAGTGACTTGTATTTTACTTATTTGCAGTATACCTATGTTGCCAATGAAATATTGCTACTATTAAAAGCATCCCTTCTCACCCAAGATATGTGAAGCAATCACTGATAGATGATTTTTTCTCTTTTAAATAAGTAGGGCCATTTAATGAAGTTTTATTCTGAAAGTTCATTATTCCCAAGCTAGGAGCCTACCACTTGATCATTGCTCTGTCAGACCACAAGAGCTTGACATTCTGTATCATAGTTTGAACAAAAATCCTCCATCTTACAATAAAGTTCCTGTGGTCAGACTAGAGAAACTTTAAAATGTATCTACACCATACAATGTATCTAGTTTTACACTGAAAATCTTTCTAAACTCAGTCATCTCTAAACCTGGGCTTTTTCAGGGGGGGGGGGGGGTTGGGAAAAAAGGCCCCTGCCCAAATCAGGATTTTTTAACGCTGTAAATAGTCTGATTTGGGGAAAAAATATCGACAAATCAACATAATTGGAAAATTTCATCATTAAGTCTTCTGCATTAAACCTTTATATGCCTTGCTTTGGTGTCTCTGAAAGTGTTGCAGTGCTCTTAAAGAGTTTGTTCTTACAGTTCAGTTAGGCATTCAATACAAATTCTATATTATTTATTATTTTTACATGAAATCTCGTGGTTTCTTTTGTAAAGGCAAAAGACTTCCTGTTCAAAGGGAATTATTTAACAAGATTGGGATTTTTTTTCTTGAAATTGGGAAAAATGGTAGTTATTTGGCATTGGGAACAGGGCCCATATTCAGCCCCATGAGATAGGCTGAAAAAGCCCAGTGCTAAACACACTGGCCTGAAGCATTGGACTATACAGTGTCCTTCAAAAATTCTTAGACAAAAATGAAAACTTCAGAAAAACTGATCATATAAATCAATTTTACTATAAATTAAGCTTATTCAAGTAAAATAGTTTGAATTGTATGTTGCTGAACTAAGTTATCTACCCAGATGGCTCTTTGTTTCTGTTGATCATGTGTAAATGTGAATTATTTTATTCTATTAAAGGATTTTGTCCAGGACTTTGGGGGACACTGTATTGGAACTAGATTGATACTGGCATCCCTTGTTTTATTTGTAAATGAATTATTCCTTAAGAAACATAGATAAAAGAAAAAGTCATAATTTCTTTCACTCTTTATAATGAAATGCTGGATGAAACAATGTAAATATTAGTTTTCAAATATGTTATATTTTTTACAGTTTTTGGTAAGTCTAGGAAATATTTACTTGTGGCTTACAAGCAGTTATCTTGATTAACAAATATTTTCCTGCGTTAATGTTTAGCTGAGGTACAATATGACCCTTGTATTAGCTTGCACTAGCTTCTAAGCTTTCATGGCAATGCGATAAGACTGTCTACTTAAAAACTAATACATTGTGGATTGACACCAGCTTGGACCATAGTTTTTTATCTGTTTACAAACAGCATTCCATGTTAACAGCCTACTAAGAACTAAGAATTGTGTGAATGTATCTTTAGATTGTCCCAACGACATTTAATTTTTAGATGATTAGGCTGAATTCTGGTAAGAAGGGGATGTGTGTAGCAGAGGTATAAACAGCACTTGAACACCATTGCCTTCAAGTTTTTATGATACAATAATATGGTTGCAATGTGAAAGCTAGACATATACTACATGTTACAAACAAACGTAAAGATGTAAAATATGAAACATGGGAAAGGTACATGTGCATCATATCATTTTTATGATGATGTGGTCCATGAAGTGTTTACTTATAAGTTGAAAGATTGTTAAAAGATGATGATTCTAGCTAGGACCACAGAATTTCATCGGGTTGCTAGTACAAACTATAAAATATTGCTACATTTAAGCTAAATGTTGTTAACATATATTTTGTAGAAACTTCAAGAAACTTTACAACAGTTTGATGATCAGAATCGAGCTGTTTTACAAAGTTTACAGAAGATTGATTCAAAGAAAGAAAAAGATGCCAAAGGGAATCTTGAAACCTTGGATAGTCAACTACAAGATGCTCTGAAAAATATCAAACAGGTAATTATGTAGTTTAATATGTTCGTAAATAATCATAGTATCTTTATTTGAGTTTTTTTTCATTCAATTACTGGTACATTAAAGTTGAAGTGTAGTTTAAAGTCTGCTTCCATATACATGTCGAGCTGAGCCTGACTTTACAATTTTGTATGGTCAACCCTGATCATTGAAATCACTTTCACACAAATAACCTCTCACAGTTCCCATTTACCCTTATGTAGAGTGAAACAACTGTATAAAAATTCTAGCTCAAGGAAATTAGCAGTGCCTCTTGTGGGATTTAAACTCAGAACCCCTTAATTCCTATGTGCATGTCCTACCACTGTTCAATTGCTGCTTCAATGATAGTCACATGACTAATTACTTTTTTCCTGTCTAAAGAAGATTATTATAAACATTCACATTACCGAATTAATGGGCATGAACATTTTTCCTGATGAGATTAGGAGGACATGTATGCAGTACGTGTCCTGTGAAAGCCCTTTGACAATATCCTATATTTAGGATAAACTGACTCAAGGTTACTCATGAAAGAAAGGAATAAAGATTCACCTGACTAAAATTTTAAAGTCAGCATAAAGACTTTATCATTATATGATTCAAACTATTTTTCATGAATAAGATTTACTTTTAAGTAATATTACTTGTGTTATGCATGATCAATTTTTCTCAAGATTTAATTTGTTCAAGACCTTACGGTGGACACAGTATCAAATTACAAGTGAATGGATGCATATTTGAGATCACTAGCTGTTCATTATGTGGTAAATTATTTATTATTATTTACTTGTAATGTTATTTATTTGTAGATTGAGAAAGATATACAAGAGACACAGAATGAAGTCAGTCAAAAACTTGGTAAAAAATCTGCTGATAAAAGGTATGTTATTAAAGAAAATTATGACATCATTTGTAGAATATGCAAAAATAACTCAGTTTGATGTTGTGAAGATAATGATGACAAATAAATGAGTTAGCATAAAACTAGTCTAAAAGAAAAAAGGGATAGCATTTTATGGTCTCATGTTCATGCTGATCCACAATTAACAGCTTTTACAGCTATTATTCTGTCACCTGTCTATCTACCAATCTTTCTGTTACTTTTTTACTCCCCATATGTGCAGCCAAAATATTGGTATAATGATATGATACCACCTTGACAGGCTCATAAACACTTAGGTAGAATGACACAATTCGAGGGATATTCCTTGCTCTTGGAATATATGGAATATAGCAGTGCCCCTTGTTAGGTTCAAACTCAGGAACTCTTGATGCCTAAGCAAGCTAGTTAGATAACTATTATCAGTTTAAAACCATGAAATATAAATTTATATCTGTCTGAGGTCAGATTGGGTACCTGTGCCTATTAAACTCTATTGAGCTGGTTCCCTACCTTTTTAGGAAGCCACTGGAACCTGAGGAACAAGAGATGGCATATGAGCTGAAATCACAATTGTTGAAAAATGTTGAAATACAAAATCAAAAATTGAAGACAGAATTTACTCTTCATGAAAAGATGACAGAGTCAAGAATGTTATCTCAACAAAACAAACGTTTACACGATGATGTCACCATATCTCGTGCTAACTCGATGAGATTAATCAAAGTATTTGAACGCAAGGCTAAAGAAGGTTTGTTACTTAATATATACATTGTTTTCTGAAAACGTAAGATGAAATCCTGTTTTTATGACAAATAGATTCACTTTTACCAATGAAAAAAACAAAACAAATTAAGAATCATCTGAGCAATTACCAAAATCAGAATAATAGTTCATCAACATATGAATCAAACTATGCTACAGTGCTTTAGTCATGATCAGTGTTAGTTGAAATTACATTTGTTCAATTTGCGTCAAAGGGCTGTGTTATTTTAAACTGCATTATGATTTTAGGGGCACTTTAGACATTGCCAGTGGTAAATTATTAAAGCTGGCTCTTCACTGGCATTGTTCTCTTACTTTCAACTTTTGCATGTCCTGAGAATATGCTAGTGACCTAACACTTGTACAATTAAAATTTGAACATTATTTCACTGTTAAAAATGGAAATAGTTTGTTTAGTTCCAATGTTTAACTTGTTTTACAGATATTTTATGCTGTTCATTAATATGTTTTGTTTGAATAATTCTAAATAACAAATAAATGTGATGAAAGTATTTATATCTGAAAACTGGAATGTACAAGTATCACTATAAATTTTTGTAGTCCTTATTTCAATGGCTCAGCTTGTCCAGCATTTTTAAATCTTTGGTCAGCCATTAGTAAAGTTGAGTGTTACGAGTATGTTTGGAGCAATTTGTTTATTATACCTCTACCATTACTTGTGGTTGGGCTATACAGGAGTCACTTTGTCTGTCCGTCTGTCTTTTTGTCCAGACAGAATCTTACCTAGCAATAGCTCCACCATGGATTGAGGGATTTAAAAATGATATGGCACAAAATGTTAACTTTGCTTAGACAGTGTGTCAACTGCAAAAACTGTGTCAATACTTCAAAAGACATGGCAAATAAATTTAGTCAAATGTTCTTCTTCTTGGACATGGTGGCAGGAGGGGGTATTCATCACTTTTGTGATAGCTCTAGTTTTGAATATTTTTCAGCTGATACTAAACTAAAGGAGATGACACAAGAGTTAAATAGATCACAGGATTTAGCTGAGAAATATCGCAACTTGTACGAACTTGAACGTAGAAAAAATACAAAGGACGGAGAATACTTACCTCCAGTTGATGATAATAGTAAACTAAATGAAACATCTTATACTTTCCTTGGTAGTAGTGTTAGAATTAATGATGTCATCAGAAAGAATGAGGTAGATATATTCAAACAGTGAAACACTCAACCTCCCTCTAAGCAATCTCTTTTCTTGCATATATGTAATTGTTCTAAATAAATTTATTTTAATTAAGCTAGTTAATATGACATAACCTGTTTTGTATGCCATTATCAGAAATATATATGACATCACTACCCCTAAATGGAATCATCAGTGGGTTATGTTTGTCTGTTTGTAGTTCTGTTTGTCTTCACTAGTAGTGTATGACAGCAACAGTACTCCTATATGACATCATCAGTGATGTATGAAATCACCAGTGGCATATGACATCACCTGTCCTATATGACATGCTCACTTGTGTATGAAATCACCAGTGGCATATGACATCACCTGTCCTATATGACATGATCACTTGTGTATGAAATCACCAGTGGCATATGAAATCACCTGTCCTATATGACATCATCACTAGTGTATGACAGCAACAGCCCCATATGACTTTATCAGTGGCATATGACACAATAACGACACCAGTAGTCCTTTATAACATTACCAATGGTGTATGGTTGTATAGCAGAAATAGCATTATATATCTCACTATAACTAAACCTTACGTGTATGACACAAAGCTCATATAAATAAATATAGAAAATCTGGTAATACAAAAAATGTGTTTATCATGTTATAGGTACTTGTTGAAGAAAATCAAGATCAGAAACGTGAAATCAGAAGACTGAAAGAAGATAATAATCGTTTGATAAAACAAACCAAACTAGCAATGCAGGATAGAGATCAAATATTGGTAGGTTTACACAATATCTGCAATACTACCTTAAAGTTGTAGCTTTTTTATATTTAAGTCCAAACATCCTTGGACACAGTCATTCCTTCTAGGATATTTAGTCCAACAATATCATGGTAACCTAAGCTTGACCTCTATGTAAGAATATATCAGTTTCCATATTTACTGTCTATTTTTGTCTTCATTTGTAAATCATGCTCCATTGGATTCTAATTTGTAAGTTTGTATACATAAGAATAAATTCTTTGAAACTATGCCACAAATTTGCAGACTTACGTGTTTCCCCATGAACAAATGAGTCCAAAATTAAAATTTACCATAACATGCCATTGATTTTTTATGTGAGCAATTAGCCATCTTGATAACTTTTTTGAAAAACAATTATAAACATCTTTACAAAATACTGAAATATTTCATTCATCAATCTGACCACACCTTGACCCAGATTTAACATTTCACTCTATATGGTCAATAGTCTGTATCAACTACAGTGATTGTGTTTATGAGTGGTGAAACATTTCACTTCTGCTGAGCAACATCTCATTTTTATATGCCCGAAAGAATTTTAAACTTCATACGATAATTGTCCAAATCGGGAAGAAGACCCCAATTGATTTTGGGGTCACAAGTTCAAAGGTCAAGGTCACTATTACCTTAAAACTGAAAACAGTTTCCGGAGCATTACATAAGTTCCATTTGGTCCACAATATTCAAACTTCATGCGATGGTTGTCCATATCGGGTAGAAGACCCCTATTGATTTTGGGGTCACAAGGTCAAAGGTCAAGGTCACTATTACCTTAAAACTGAAAACAGTTTTCGGAGCGTAACTTAACTAAAAAGAAACAACTCTTTCAGGCATATAATGCTCCGCCCAGTGGTGCTCTTGTTCTAAAATCTTCAGAAGTTGCCATGTTCAGGTTCCACAGTACAGGAGCTGTTTCACATTTAAGCTAAATTAAAACTAGAACAGTGAAGCCTGTCTCAAACAACTCCCACTGAGAGGGACAAATTTGTGTTGCTGCTCAGAGGTTGCTGCTCTACAGAGGTTGAATTCAATTACAATTAAGCATAGAGGAAATATCAAAGCCTTTGTTGTGCCGAGGATTTGTTCTGTAGAGGGCCGCACTGCAGAGGTTATACTGTATGAATTAATAATTATAGGTTATTATACATTTTACTGTACAATACGGAAATATATTTTGATGAGTAAACAGCTTGAAAAGTCATATTGGACGAGCCAATTGGCGAGCCCTTTATGACTTTTCAAGCTGTTTACGAGTCCAAATATATGCCGTATTGTACTTTAACAGTAAAATGTATAATAACCTTTTTAGCTCGACTTTACGTAGTAATGTAGAGCTCTCCTACTCGCCCCAGCGTCGGCGTCGGCGTCCGCGTCCGCGTCCACCTTTCTGATTAAAGTTTTTGTGCAGTAAAATACTTTCTTCTATATCTTTGTTATTTCTTAAGATATTAACTTCAAACTTTAAATATATGTTCCTTACTATCAACCACATCTCACGTGACAAGGTATATAACTCCAAAAACATTTCTTTCAGAATTATCTCCCCTTGAACTGATTAAAGTTTTTGTGCACAGATTAAAGTTTTTGTGCAGTAAAATACTTTCTCCTATATCTTTGTTATTTCTTAAGATATTAACTTCAAACTTTAAATATATGCTTCTTATTATGAACCACATCTCATGTGACAAGGTTCATAACTCTAAATATATTTTTTCAGAATTATCTCCCCTTGAACTTAGAGTTTTCTTTCAAAAATGTTTGTTTTTACTGCAACTGTTTTATTTCTTTAGGTATTGACTTTAAACTTTAAATGTACATTCCTTATTATCAACCACATCTCATGTGACAAGGTGTATAGCTCCAAATATATTTTTTCAGAATTATCTCCCCTTGAACTTAGAGTTTTCTTTAAAAAGTGTTTGTTTTTACTGCAACTGTTTTATTTCTATAGGTATTGACTTCAAACTTTAAATGTACATTCCTTATTATCAACCACATCTCATGTGACAAGGTGTATAACTCCAAATATATTTTTTCAGAATTATCTCCCCTTGAACTTAGAGTTTTCTTTAAAAAATGTTTGTTTTTACTGCAACTGTTTTATTTCTTAAGGTATTGACTTCAAACTTTAAATATATGTTTCTTATTATCAACCACATCTCATGTGACTAGGTTTATAACTCCTTATACATATTTTTTACTCCTGTGACAAACACTAACTAAGTCGAGCATGCTGTCTCCTCTGACAGCTCTTGTTATTATATATCTTTCGTTTTCTTTGAAATAATCATCATCACCATCATCCCCAACAAAGCAATCACAGCAGTTCTTATCACATTGTTTAGTGCACATGTACCCAACCGTCCAATACGAAAATAAATAAATATATATTTTTGGATCCAATACGGGAATATATTGGACGGTCACATTGTACAAATGCAGATTGTCGATTGGTTAGATTTATTATATATATTATAATAAAGTATATTTGATATTGTTTCAGCATAAACTAGAGACAAGTGAATCTAATAGAAGAAATTTATTAAAGAGATTAGAAAAAGAGAAAGGACAGGTATATTAACATACATTTCTTTGTTATTATTATCAAGTATTATAAATCCCAGGCTTAGTGCAAAACAGTCATAACTCACTCTTTTTAATTTGAGTTATGATTGTTTTGTGCTAAGCCAATGAAATGGAAACAGATGTAAAACTAATGGTAGAATGGCATAATTGATACTGCAACAACAGTTTCTTTGTTAATATTCATTTTATCTTTTTATAAATTTTGTGTATAATTCTTCAGACAATTGTTTATTAATGAAGGAATAACATTGAAGCAAAATATCCTATCAATACAGAGGCAATTACAACTACTTGAATGGCATATTTTGCAAACTTTAAAAGCGAAACAGAATGAGTATGTAACTGTTTTGTGCGCAATATTGTCTGGAGTGTTATGTACTGTCCATCACAGGTGTCTACTAGTATGGCATGAGGCCAAAACAACAGAAACTAAAGTTGATTGAAAAGGGGCATTTTATTTTCAATGCCATAAACAAAATATACAAGATATAATACAAGCCGAAATGGCATATCTGGAAGGCAAGACAGCCAAAAACAAGACTACCCCTACCATTTATCTCTGCTTAAATGTCAGGGCTAGGGTGAATCAATGAGACAAAACATCAGAATTATTTTAATAATATTTTTTATCTATATTTTGTTTCATTATTTAAAGACTAGTTGTCGCCCGAGCCCAAAGTTACAATTACATGGCAATTGGACAACCATTAATGTCAGAGTTTGATCCAAGACCAGACCACTGATTTGTACATATTTAGTTTGTTCAAAATGACTTATAACAAGAAATATAATTTCAATATAATTTACATAATATATGGATGTGTGGTGTAGTTTCTTTCAGTTGTTACTGGTTAGACTTCTAAGTTGTTGTAACTGGTTAGACTTCTAAGTTGTTACTGGTTAGACTTCTAAGTTGTCACTGGTTAGACTTCTAAGTTGGTACTGGTTAGACTTCTAAGTTGTCACTGGTTAGACTTCTAAGTTGTCACTGGTTAGACGTCTAAGTTGTCACTGGTTAGACTTCTAAGTTGTCACTGGATAGACTTTTAAGTTGTCACTGGTTAGACTTCTAAGTTGTTACTGGTTAGACTTCTAAGTTGTTACTGGTTACACTTCTAAGTTGTTACTGGTTACACTTCTATAAGTTGGTACTGGTTACACTTCTATAAGTTGTTACTGGTTACACTTCTAAGTTGTTACTGGTTACACTTCTATAAGTTGGTACTGGTTACACTTCTATAAGTTGTCACTGGTTAGACTTCTAAGTTGTCACTGGTTAGACTTCTAAGTTGTTACTGGTTACACTTCTATAAGTTATTACTGGTTACACTTCTATAAGTTGTTACTGGTTACACTTCTATAAGTTGGTACTGGTTAGACTTCTAAGTTGTTACTGGTTACACTTCTATAAGTTGGTACTGGTTAGACTTCTAAGTTGTAACTGGTTACACTTCTATAAGTTGGTACTGGTTAGACTTCTAAGTTGTTACTGGTTACACTTCTAAGTTGTTACTGGTTACACTTCTAAGTTGTTTCTGGTTACACTTCTAAGTTGTTACTGGTTACACTTCTAAGTTGTTACTGGTTACACTTCTAAGTTGTTACTGGTTACACTTCTATAAGTTGTTACTGGTTACACTTCTAAGTTGTTACTGGTTACACTTCTATAAGTTGGTACTGGTTAGACTTCTAAGTTGTTACTGGTTACACTTCTATAAGTTGGTACTGGTTAGACTTCTAAGTTGTTACTGGTTACACTTCTATAAGTTGGTACTGGTTAGACTTCTAAGTTGTTACTGGTTACACTTCTAAGTTGTTACTGGTTACACTTCTATAAGTTGTTACTGGTTACACTTCTAAGTTGTTACTGGTTAGACTTCTAAGATGATACTGGTTAGACATCTCATATTTATTGCTGTTTTTTCCATCCACATTAATATTAAACTAACACAAGTTGACAATATACACTGACTTTATTTAAGTCCTTTTTGTATTAACAAAGAAAGAAATTCAAGTAATCATAACAAAATATCTACGAAATATCTTAAGCCAAATTTTGTCTAACCTGTCTAACCTCCTGGTCTCACCCAGTTCACAAGGGTTATCGTGTATATATACTCAGTGGGATCTGGTGGATCCTATACCACAGGATTCTATTTCACCGGATCAGGATCTGGTGAACTCTTTGACCTTGAATCCGGTATACCGGACTTAACCAATATTTGCTATTTGCAACAGGATGACAAATATCACAGAATTATTAAAATTGTATTTTGTATATATTTTAGTATCAGACATTATCTAAAAGTTTAACCAGACAAGCTTCTGATTGGATATTGTTAAAGAAACAGATTGCACAATTTGATGAAGAGTATAGATGGAGTCAGGTAATATATCATTTCTTTGTTACTATGGTTACAACAAGTGTATATTTCATTGCTTTATATTCTGATCTATATTTCAACTGCCTCAATTCACTGGTTTTAATCTCATAAATTAGTTAATCTTCTATAGAAAATAATTGGGTAAAGAAATTTTGAACATCCTTTTGTTGTTGTCTCATTCTTTGCCTTGCCATTATGTTGGAGCAGTGGTCTAGTAGTAGGCCATGTGCTTAGGGATAGAGAGTTTCCAGGTTTGAAAACCACTAGTGCACTGTTCATTTCCTAGAGCAAGAAGTTTACTTACAGTTTTTTCACTCTTGTCCAGTTGTTTCACACCAACATGTATATGAAATCAGACTTTAAACAAGACTTGATCTTTTTATTAAAAAAGGAAGTCTGTGATATTGAAGTGTTTTGATTTGAGAGCTTGAAATAAAACTTAGGTCCAGAGATCTAAAAGCTATTTATAGGGCCTTGAGTAGGATTACTGACCCCTGTAATATGATTGTATAAATGTTGAAATAGGGCATAAAGCACCAAATATCTCATAATAGTTTAATGTAACTTTTTTACATCATAATAATTTATGACACTTTTTGACAAAATTTATGTACTATCATATAAAGTCATATTTGAGAATTTAGTATTTTATCCTATTTTTATGTATAACAGGTTATAGGCATGTGGCTTAAAAATGCTAAAGGTAAAGGACGTCATACATTCCCTCCTTTGGCTCCAGATCCGTTACAGGATATAGTAGCCAATGATCGAAGTCTACCTAGTCCACAAGATACTGAGTCACATAAAACATGAGTATGTTACACCTTGTGTACTGATGTGGCATATATTTATATTAGTATATGGCTGAACGTGTGAATTATGCCTTGTACTCTTGTATATTTACAATATTTACATGGCTTTTAGTTGCATTTCCTACTGCAGAGCTGTAAAAATTCCTTTTGCCATGCATGCATTTTTTTCTTTTTCTTTACGGTGTAGGAGATAAGAATTAAAGGATATTTACAGGCCTTGGTTGCATAAAATATAAATAAGGTGTTATAGTATACACTATTTTATTTTGCACACAAAATACTCTCCTTGTATCTAATGTATCTTCTAAAGTCTTATCTGATTGGTTGACCTTTACTGACTATTCACATTAAAAATGTTTTCTTGATTCTGATTGGTTACTTTTAAATTTATTGTATCTTGCTCATTGATTGGTCAATTATAATCATTTTAATTGTGTACTGCACTATGATTGGTCAGATTATGACATTCTCATGCTTTGTGGTTGGTTATTTAGATTTTGATGTTTTTTTTAATCTTAAACAGATATTGGAGACAGTAGGAACTCATACATGGCAAGCTTATGTTAAATCATGATAGCTACATGTATGTAAGTGCTTGTTGCCATGGTAACTTATTATTCCTCAGGTATAAATGCAACAGTAGACAAAGCTAACATTATATTCTAACATAAATTAAAGCTATCATAATAGAATGCAAGATTTATATAATACGATTATTGTAAAATCCACTGTTGAAAACTTCTTAATGTTAAATCCATATGTTGTTATGATGATGCTATAATTGTTAGTTCCAGATAATGTTTGGTTGATGAACAGTTTTGGTCGTCCTATGACTTTTTAAAGGTACTTGGAGGTCACTATATGCCACTACTCAATTCATTTTGAAAAAAAATTCTGGGAGTAATATTATAAAGATATTATTAAAGAAGTTTTCAATGTTAGATAGGACCAGCATGTTATAAAAAATATGAGAATTAATATATATTTTCATTGTAGATAGATCTATACTTAAAATACTTCTGAAAGGGAATTTAAAAGTTGTTCATTTTTTCCTGCCTGGGACTTAGAATTAAAAACTTTGACGGGTCACTAAAAATCAGTTTTAATTGGCTTACAATCTGGCCAAGGTATATTTTAAAATAGCATTTCTAGGTGACTTATTTGCCCCAGATTTGGATTTATCTCCCCTGTTTTATTTCAACTGGTTCTGTAAGATTATGCATTGAAATAATACTAAGTTTGACACACTACCGTTTGTTTTTATGATACCTAAAACACTTTTACTACAAAAAAAAAATACTATGTCCCAAATGAAATAACCTATTGACCTTAATGCTTAGACCTTAATATTTTTTATTCGTATTTCAAATGTTTCGATTAAGGGAAAGAAAACGGCTTTTCAAAATCCTTTTTTCAGTTTAACTTTAAATAACTAGCATGTTTAGTTTTATCTATGTAGCATGTTTGTTTGCAATAATGTACACTACATGACTAGTGTATGCTTAAATACTAAATGTTAAACAATAAAATCTTTTATAGTCAACATATAATGATATCAGTTAACCCAGAAGGGTTAGAATCAAGATCTGTGGCCCATTTTATTGAGCGTCTTTCGGCCGATGTTAGTCGTGTATCGCTCTATATTGTATTGTTAAATTATCATAAGATTTTTGATAATATGCTGCCCTGGACCCTAATATGTAACCTCTCGGCTACAACAAATGATTATTATAAAATATACATCGAGGGTTGCCTGCAAGACTCCAGTATCAGTGCATTTCATATAAGAGCAAGTTACTACAGTCTCCCAGGCAATCCTTGACATGTCAATATTAAACAGTATAGATTTTAAAAAAGATGTCTGAGGTCTGGTTTACAACTTTGCCAAATATTGATGTTTATCTTAAATCATTCAATACAAGACCTGTTAAATATTATGTATTTTACAGGGCCCTCCAAAAGTATGTGGACAAAATCCTGATTTAGGATAAAATTATTCACGGGTGGTAAATAGCAAAGACTCACCTGAGCAATTTTCAAAATCGGCATTATAACTTAGTTAAAACATTTGATTCAAAGTATGTTTAATACATGAATAAGCTTTTCTTACAGTAAAATTTCTCATGATCAGATTTAATGAAGCAATTATTTGTCAAAGAACTTTTGTAGGGCTCTGTATGTAAAAAGGGGTATCATAAAAAACTAGTTGAAAATATTATGTCACTGTATTTGATATGAATGAAGTCATGTTTAATTATTAACCTTATGTAACTAGACAAAGGTATTTTATCACTTATAATCTCTCCCCTCAAAGTTGGATCAAAACTTTATAAATCAAACAGAAATATATTAGTACATATATTCTTAGAGACCTACATAATATTATAAGTGTTATTATAGCTTGATTTAGATTAAAAATGCTAAGTTGCAGTTTTTACTGTGTATCCTGTTATTTTTACCACAACCATACAATCATTCATTGTTGTATCAGCCTCTATTTCAAGATGATACAGGTAGTCAATACATTAAACAATTTAAATTCCTTATAATTTTAAATGCTAGGTTTACATCTGGCCACGATTACCATGATGTCCTCGATTCCAGAGCATCGTGGTGAACGTAACAGACTGTGGAGTCAAATCGGGGTGATCGTGGGGAAGCGTAACGGAACGTGGTTGAATCAGGGACATCGTGGGCATCGGGACAGATTTTAAATCAAACTTAAATTTCACCACGATTGCCCCTATTCATTTTCTAATCGTGACAGAGCGTGGCCTTCGTAACAAAACGTAACGGAACGTACCGAAGCATAACAGAACGTAACAGAACGTGGAGTACAATCGCAACAGATCGGGACCAGCGTGGACATATTTTTTCATCCCACGTCGCTGGGAAAGAATTATTTCTTGTTTAAATATCAAATCGTGACGTAAAACGTGGTCATTTGTCTCAAATCGTAGGTCAAATCGCAGGAGATCGCAACAAAGCGGCTTTGTCGTTGGAGATCTTAACAGGACGTAACGGAACGTGGTGGAGCGTGGAAGCCAATTGTGTTGATCGCAACAAAGCGTAACAGAACGTGATGCAAATCGTTGGCTCGATAGTAGCAAAGCGCAGTAGAGCACAACAAAACGTGCTGATTTCGTAAGGAAGCATAACAGAACGTAGAGTATACCATTTAATCGTAGAGCTTCCCGATTTTTTAGCCTCTGGCTAATCGGGGAGATCGTGGCCAGATGTAAACCTAGCATAACTGGCCCTCAGTTATTTACTACTTGAAATTCAATTGTAACAGGTTGCTAGCTACTGTTTAAGACTTGTTTGTGGCTAGCTAAGTATTGTAAACTCTCTTAGCTCACTGTTACTAGTAGCTACCATTAGTTTTTAAGGTTGTGTTGGTAATGAGCTCTGCAAAAAGTCAAGGTGGCAAATTTAAATGCCAGATGAAATTGCATACGTGTTTTTTTCTAAGGGGGAGAGCATCAGTAACATGAAAAACATGTATGCAATTTGATATATTATGTAGAACTTTTATTCAACCTATATACACAAACTGTTTGCTCTATTTTTGGTATACTTCAATAAATGTAGGGTAAAATATTACAGCACTTATATAATGTTTCAAAGTGAAAAAATGTTTAGTGCATGCTCCTATTCTATGTAGGGAAAATGCATGTGACCTTGTTAGAATTATGGACTATGTAAAAAGTATGTACGTCAGATGGTGGTCTTAATTTGGTTTATTTAATTATAATAGCCATGGTTTATTTGATATATGACTTTTGTTTACAGATCAGAAAGAATGTAGCCTCTGCACATAGCAGCAGGTCACCTAGATTTCTAAGTGCTACTAGGTATATACGCTAGCTTGTTGTTGTTGTAGCTTGTCATTTATTTCATACGGACTATGTTGTCATAGCTACCAACTTTGTTGTCATAGCTACCAACTTTGTTGTCATAGCTACCAACTTTGTTGTCATAGCTACCAACTTTGTTGTCATAGCTACCAACTTTGTTGTCATAGCTACCAACTTTGTTGTCATAGCTATGTCCTAGCTACCAACTTTGTTGTCATAGCTACCAACTTTGTTGTCATAGCTATGTCCTAGCTACCAACTTTGTTGTCATAGCTACCAACTTTGTTGTCATAGCTACCAACTTTGTTGTCATAGCTACCACATTTGTCATCATAGTGACCATAGCTTTTATATCATTCTTTGTTTATCAATTGATAATTTGTGTTCTTATTGTTTTCCTCATGTGCCATTAATTTCATTTTGGTTTTACAATGTAATAGATCAATGCCACACTTTTTATTTTTTTTACATTTCATTTATTTCAGTTTTAGCGCAACATATCATGTGTGTTTTTAAGTTTGTTTAGTTTAAAAAAAAAATCATTATTTTATTCAATTCTCAATTGCAACACAGTAATTTCCTATGCAACAGTTGGCAAAAGTGTAAAGCTATATAGCTATGAAAATGTTTGCTGAATACATTATGGACACCTATTCCCATAGGCCACAATCTTGGTTTTGCTATCATGAAGCAAAATTGATGCATAGAACTTTGATAACACAAAATCACTTTTAAAACACTAGGTAGTAGCTTCCTCATTTAACTGGCTTCTTGAATTAAGGAACCAGAATGTGTATTTGAATACACACTGGCTTGTTTTAGAACTGATGGAAGAAACAATCTCTAATTATGATAATTTTAGTCACATGCTTCATTTTAGTTGTAGATGACATTTATGAACACTGTTGAAATTAATGGAGACTTTTAAGTGGCATTAAAAATACTTTTTTCATTATTATTTCAATTTGATAGCTTTTATTTCAGTTATAAATTCTGAGAAATTACTAATTTGGTTTTACATACATTATTTTACATACATGTGTAACTCTCAATTCTTGTTTTTGCTAAAATATCATTTTGGTGGAAAAAAACTTAACAAATTTGGTAATTGTAAAATTTACAAACTAAAGTATAATTCACAAGCTTATTTTTTTAGAAATCTCACATTGAAGCTCATTTTTTAATTTATTTGTTTTTTTAACGTACTGGGTATTTATGTTTAATACTTCTGCAACTTGAATTATTATAAAAAAATATTCAATTTTTAATATAACTTCAGAGTTTTGGGTCTATTGAGTTTTACTGCTTGTTTTATATCTGTTTTGTTTAGTATTAATAATATAATAACCTGAAATTTTACTTATACCCCTTTTTATAAGTGATACAGTAAAACTCGGATATAAAATACTAGGTTATAACATACACTCGATTACAACGTACCATTTTTTCTGGCCCGTTTTACATCCTGATATATAATATACTTAGTATGCTATATGGATATAACATACCTCGGTCATAACATACCTTTTTTCTATGGCCTAGCGAGTATGTTATATCCGAATTTTACTGTAGTTATCTAGGCACATGTTTGTTTTTTATATGCCCGAAAGAATTTCGGGCATATATGTTATACCCCCTGGCGTCCGTCCGTCCGTCTGTTAGCAATTTGGTTTCCGGAGCCTAACTTGAGTTCCATTTGGCCCACAATATTCAAACTTCATACGAAGATTGTCCATATCGGGCGGAAGACCCCTATTGATTTTGGGGTCACAAGGTCAAAGGTCAAGGTTACTATTACCTTAAAACTGAAAACAGTTTCCGGAGCATAACTTAAGTTCCATTTGGTCCACAATATTCAAACTACATACGATGATTGTCCATATCGGGTAGAAGACCCCTACTGATTTTGGGGTCAGAAGGTCAAAGGTCAAGGTCACTATTACCTTAAAAAACCAACACTTTCGGGCATATAATGCTCCGCCTAGCGGTGCTCTTGTTTCATATTTAGATTAACTCTTTTTGTCAAATACACATTTTTTTCTAACATTTATAATATGTATTATTTCTATCATTTAGTTGACACAAAGGTTGAAATCAGCTTAGATGTGAGTTACAGAGTGAACAAACAGATGGTTTTTTGTTGTTTTTATGACAATTTGTGTGTTTTTTTTATGATGTTTTGTTGTTGCTAGGGACTGATATGTATTGTTGCTTTGATAGTCATAGTTATTAGATGTTCTTTGTTACACATTTACCCATAGAAAAAAGAAGCCAAGAGTCATTTGAGCAAATCAAAAAATTTTATTAGTTAATATCAACATATGATTCAAATTATGTTATACTTTAATGAATAACCGTTAATTGTAGTAAAATTACTTGCAATATAGATGATCAGATTTCTCAAAATTGCATTTGTTCAATAACATTTGGAGGGCGCTATATTTGTTATGACTAATAATGTAATATTTTACCCCTAGTAGCTGGGACTCTACATTGTACATGTACATGTGTGTTAGTTATTCTCCTGCACGTTGGCTGCGTGAAGTGAAGCTACCAAGGGAGAGTAGTATGTAGTTGATTGTAGTGTTAGATAATTATTTAAATAGAATATTTTAATGTTGTTGTGTTCAACAACAAATTGGACCAAATTGTATCGGATAACATAGTTCATTGTTTAAATACAATATTATTTAGATTTGTCTCAAGTTATCCATAACAAGTTTATTTCAACACATTTAGATATCTGATTCATACAGTTGCTTAAATATCACCGTAAAGTGACCTTGGCGTCAAACTCCACAAATGTCTATATAAAGATTATTTGTGATCGCTTGAAATGCACTCACTGGAATAGCTGGAAGTCAAAGATTGGTCCCAAATTAATCTCCTTATTAATTATGTAATGGTTCATATTACAATGACGTGAAATTTGTGATTGATATGTGTGATTTTTTTAATGTCGTGGTCTCTACAAAGTTTTTCAAATCCCTTTGTTACTTTAAGCAATCTTGAATAAACTGAGCACTTGCTTTCCCTTTAAATGATATTATTTACTGTAAAATAAGCAGTTACTTCCTTAATTTTTTTTACAGAGCTATTTCGTCTTTAAAATGTTGTTTTTTGTTTAAAAAAATGTTGTTGTTTTTTGGTGGATTGTTTTGTTGTGTGCTTTAAATGTAGAATTTGTGTTGATATTGTTTTTACTTTAAATTACTTTTTATTTGGTCAGATGTAGTTAATACTAGTTTATTTTCAAATCTAACATTTTAACTTATAGTGTTGTTTATTTGATGTGTGTTATGTTGTTTTTACTCTTAGAGTTTTGAGTTGTAGAAACTTATACATTATTCCAATGGAAGAAGTGGTCAAATGCTTGAACTCATGATTAAGATCAAGGTCTAGGTACCTGGTTTTAAATCCAGCAAGGGTTTCTATTCACCAAGGGGTATATCCAATGCAATCTCCGTAAACAGATTTCCTGTAGAGCATTGTCGTACAGGATCTCTACTGTCTCCCGGAAGGTCACGTTGAGATGAACTTTGTGTCATCCATCAATGCGTAGCTTTCATCCAGATGAAAACACTATTAATCACATTTTGATTTCATAATTTCTATTTTTAGACCAAGGTTTCCATACTAATTTAACAGCGGTATTATTCAAAGTCTGCGATTGGGCGGCTCATTTCAAATTGCGTGACGTAGGCGATGTAAACAATTTACGTATCATAACAATTTCGTCATGAATATTATGATGAGAAAAGGTCACCTGAACGTGACCTTCGTTTGGAAAAGGCCAGATCTAAATTAGCAAATATGGGAGCGGAAATATTTAGATCGGGTTTTAATCAGATTGAAGGTCTAGGTACTTGGTTTTAAATCCAGCAAGGGTTTCTATTCACCAAGGAGTATATGCCGATGTATCTGCCAGAGCAATATAATTTCTTGTCAACTTTCAGCTGTTGGGAGATTGAACCATTATTGATCTCAGAAAACAGATATATCCTTTATACAACTGTAATTGGAACACCCGACATTGCACAGGAGGTCATTTTCAGATAACCTTTAAGTCAACCAATTAATGCATAGCTTTTTTCTAGACAAAGTACTTGTCTATTAATAACCAATCTTACCATGTTAGCCAATTTGTGATTGATATATGAAATAAATTTTAGCTAGTTTTCCCCATTACTATATAGCATAATCAATTGGTCAGAGGCTTACCAGGGATTTTCCCTCGGCTTACCAAAACTTAAAATGATGACTGCATTATGATAAATTTCATACGCATAATGATGATTATATTTTAATGAGTGTAGTTTTAAATGAACTTAGTTAGATGTAAATTGTACTTAGCTATTTATTTAACCCTAAATAGTTATTTAAATTATTTGACTTAAAGTAAAGTCATTTTTGTCTATGAATTATTGAAGTACATGTTGAAAACTAATATGGGAAAGACAAATGTCTATTCTACTTTTAATTTCTGTAAACTTTGCAAACTGAATTGAGTGTTGATGTTTTTGTTTTCTAGTTACCTCCCTTTAGTTCATCTATAAACCAACTAAAAGTTTCTGGTTCCTGTGCTTACTACTTGTTGCATTGTGGGACAGTTTAACTAAACTTTGCATTTGGGCGAAATAAAGCAGACATGGGCAAAATAGAAATTTAATGCAGGCTCTACAACCAACTAACTACATCACTAAGTTGCATGTTTTTTTCCATCAATAGGCTATGCCTATAATTATATTTATTTAGATGAAATGCATTATTTTTATGCTAAAAATAGCAGCTTGTACAAAGTTCCTTGTGGTTTTTAATAAAATTCATCTACTTATGTTCTGCTTACATTATGTTATGAATTAATGCTCTTAAACTTTTTGTATTTCAACATGGCCACCTAAAGACCAGCCAATGAAAAGCCAGTATTTCTATTCTATCATAAATATATTCATGGGTCCCATTTGTTTGAATTTGGTAAAAAACAATTTTAAAAACTTTCTGCTTGAACATGTTTTTGGTAGAACAATTATATTATTGTAAGTATTGAAACTGGTCAATGTTTTTTGGAGAAAAAATTACTGGGGGAAAAATAGACTGCTACATTGATATAAGATATACTTAGAAACCAAAAAAGATTATAACATTTGTGAAGAACACCACCAAGTGAGTTTTGAAAATAAGGGAAAGCAATGATTTTACTACTGATGCATTATGCTTTATTGCCCCAGCTTATCAAGGCAGACCATATAAATTTGTATATGAACTTCCCTCCTTTTGTTACTCTGGGAAATGTGAGAGACTAAATTATCACCTACCTGATAATCCACATGTGTATATGTTTGTCTATTACAGGTCGGGAGAGTGAATCCACAGACGGCTGAAGAAAGAAGTCGACAACATCCAGTAACTAAAAATGTATATATGCCACGTAAAATGTTTCCTGTGGATCAATATGATAAAACAGTTGCACAGACCTAATTTACATCCATGTAATATATTACAGCTATCCGTAATCTCATATGGGTACTTTAAGGTGTGATTATTATTACATTTTATGATGATAAAATTATTATAAAATTAAGAGCATTTTAAATTAGAAACTAAAACTAATATGTGAAAAAGTGTTTTCCTGTTTCAATATATAAAAGATGCTGGCTCTTTTTTATACATAGAAAAAGTACTTGTTTTTTTCACTTTGGAAAAAGTGCTTGCACTTTTTCATTTTGGAAAAATTACTTCGTGTTTTTTTAAAGCACTTGCTGTTTTCATTTGAAAAACGTGCTTGCTCTTTTTTTCATTATGGAAAAAGTGCTTGCTTTTTATATTTGGAAATGTGCTTGCTCTTTTCATTTTAGAAAAAGTGCTTGTTCTTTTCATTTTGAAAAAATGCTTGCTTTTTTTATTTGGAAATGTGCTTGCTCTGGAAAAAGTGCTTGCTCTTTTGTTCATTTTGGAAAAAAGTGCTTGCTGTTTTCATTTTCAAAAAGTGCTTGCTCTTCATTTTGGAAAAGTGTTTGCTCTTTTTTCAATTTGGAAAGCATCTTAAAGTAATGATGCCAACATGTTCCCATATGAGACTAAGGTTTGTTGTCATATTGTTTGTGTTAATGTTGTATTTGTTTGTTTAAAATATTTCTATCATAACTGTATAAACCTCAGACATGTCTTTTCTACTCATGTCATTGAAGATTGAGAACCTGAGAAGACAAACATGGTCCTGATTCGTCAATTTAAGACACTCTCGAATACTGAGTTTTTTTTTTTTAAATTGTCACATTTAGGCCAAGTTTACTTAGCCAGCATGATTGGATGCTTTGATTTATTTGTTTATTATTGGTTATTTAACTGGATACTATTTAAGATATATTCATCCTAGCTCTCTCTGGCACTAACACTTCATATACAATGTAGAGTGATTCAGGGTAAGGAAAAAGTTTCATATTTAAGTTTAAACAGAGAAATTTATGTAATTCATACAGCAATTACTTTCCAGTAAAGATACATTGTATATATTTATTTAGTATAGTGATCTGTATTAGTTTTATTTTATCTTCCCAGTAGTATGCTTGTTTATTTTTCAGTCCAATTTTCTCTCTAACTGCTAAGGTAGTATAATACAGTAACTTTGTTAAATAGGTCTTGGGTAATTAATGAGTTAAATATTGTTTTTATTTGATAGATACAGGGTCAGTTATATGCATAATAGTTTGAAAATTATTTACCGGGGTATTTTAATATTTTACCATAATGCAGTATTAGATTTTGTTTTCATATATATATATATATATATATATATATATTTAGTCGAAGAACTTTTGGAGGGACCTTTACATGTATTCTTTCATGCTTTACTGTGAAATGTGATGTTATTCACTGAAAATAAACAATAAGAATAAAAAATTGCATATATCCATACCAAAAGGCATGAAAAAATGAAAACATATTCTTATTGTCAAAGGATTTTATATTAGAAGAAATCTTGGAGAAGAAATGATGTGATATTTATGCAAAACGCATCTCACAAAACTAAGCATGAAAGATACAGAATATTCGTCAAGTTTGAAATAAATCTTTTTTATATCAACTTGTTAGCTCACAAAATGACATTTTCCATTGTGGCAATGTCACTCATGAGCTCTCTTCGCAAAATAAAAAATGATCTTACACTAAAGTTGATGAGTATTGTTTATATCTTACTAAGATTGCCAGCTGGGTCCTCATTTCAGAACTTTTGGTCACACATTATGAGTTTTGGTCACATTGACGATTTTGGGACCTGAATATTATGACAATCACTTATAATTATTCATCTTGCCAATTTCATTATATCTATCGTGTACATAATTGATAAATCATTGTTTGAAAATACTCTGCTTACTATTACTTATGGGGAGATATAAAGAATTATTTTTGAGTTTGCCTTTTAATTACTGTTTGGGTAATTATTGTTTTATGGGTCCCTGACTAGAGGCAGCTTGCACTGTTCCAACACATCAAAGACACTTTATATTCATAAAATTCAAATTTTCTTTTACAAAGTAATCTACTTTATATGAATATATATTTTTTGGTGGTTCAGAACAGTGCTAGACACCTGTGCACCTTATTGGCTGTAATTTTTGATGCAAATTCATGAAATATTTACAAAGTACATTTGTCAGGTTATATAAATCAAATTTGTTTTTTTGTTTTTTACTAAAATCAAAAGAAAATGTTTTTGGTATGAGCATTTGTTTTTGTATTAACAGCTAATCAGTATTTTACAAAGTTTCTACATACACTTGTTTGATTAATGTACATTTCATGTCATTTACTTATATAGGGATATTATAATGCATTAGAGTAGTTCCTTACACACAGGGGAGGTAATCCTTGATGACAGTAGATACCAAATACAAATTGTTATGTAATTAGCAATATGTCTTATAACATTCAGCATTAGTATGATTGTTTTGTATAAATGAGATAGCATGTTTATATTGCATGTTTTTGTCTGCATGTTTGTGATTGTTTCATTGAGTTTTTTTTATTTATTATTTGTTTTTTTGTACACATTTAATAATGACAAGGACCCTATATTAACATGTATAATTTAGAGTCCATACTAAAGTGGACCCTAGAAATAAATTTGAAATGAAATGAAAGTACTTTCTTAACATTGTGATTGCTGATCCACTTAAAATATTTGTTTAATCATATTTCATATAAACTTTTTTCTTATTACATAAAATGAAAATGGAATGGAGCTTTTATTCTTTTAAAGTAGCATTTTCACAATGATGTCCCCTGGAGTAAATATCTACTATTTTATTCATTATGTCGGAGACATAGATATTGCCATGTACCAGTCGTTTCTAAACCAAACTCTGAACAACCTTGAAATATAAGGAAAAGTGGAGGAATGGGCTATTTATTACCCTTAATTTTCCTCAAAACTGGCTGGAAAATAAGGGTATTATTTTATGCTGAAAAAAAGTTTGGACTACAGGCATAAATGTAGACATGTTTTTATAAATGTTGGCAAAGTTTTTAGCTAAGTATACCAGACAAGTGTAAATATTGATGTAGCTAGTCTCTGTATAAAGCATTGACAGGGACATCCTCGCAGGATTTGGGTATTTTCCGACAATTTTATCATCTAAATGACAATGCAGGGGAGGGATTTTACCAGGGGTTTGTTAGGCTAGAAGTCAAATGTCTGCTATTCCTCTGAGGTTGGGTCAACCTCCATAAACAGATATCCTATAGAGCATAACTTGTCGTACAGGATCTCTACTGTCTCCGTGGAAGGTCACGTCGAAATGAACTTTGTGTCGATCAATCAATGCATAGCTTTCATCTAGACGAAAACACTATTAATCACATTTTGATCTCGTAATTTCTTTTTTTAGACCAAGTTTTGCATGCTAATTTAACAGCGGTATTATTCACAGTCTACGACTGGGCAGCTCATTTCAAATTGCGTGACGTAGAGGATGTAAACAAGTTACGTATCATAACAATTTCTTCATGAATATTATGATGAGAAAAGGTCGTCTGAACGTGACCTTCGTTTGAAAAAGGCCAGATCTAAATTAGCGAGTATGCAAACGGAAAATTTTAGATCAGGTTTTAGTCAGATTGAGGTTGGGTTTACAATTGACTGGTGCATGATATCATTTCCTCTGATTATGTAGATTTATCATGGTATATGGTTTACATTGTAAAATAGATTAGTTTGCTTTTACAAAAAAAAGGAATATCATTATAATGTCTGTGATAAATTATTCATTCTTTGTTTCTTGGAAATATTTACTGTTATACATAATGTTTTAGCTTGATGTTATTATAAGGAACACTAACTCTTCATACTTTGTTGATATTATTATGTCTTGATTATCTCCCTTGTTTTGGGAAATCTAAATTTTTATACTTGAACCATGGAGTTCTAACCTTCAAACTTTTACTGTACATAAAACATTTTATAAAATAGTGCTAGTAAATTCAAGTGGTAAAAGATTGCTATATAAATGTGATATATATAAAAGTTACAGGATCTGTGATTTGACTATTTTCATCAAGCTGGGATGTCACTGTGATACTTTATATTATATGGGATTTTAATGGTTTATTGTTTTTTTGTTCTTATGAATATCAAAAATTGAATTTTTGAAGATGTTTAATTTCTTCTTGTGATAAAAATAAAAATGTTGAACTTATGTTAGTGTTTATGTTTGTTCATTTTGGGTGTGTCTATTTTATTTATGGCATGGACCCTGATTTATAGGGTCCTTGTTCATGGTGACCAATAGCAGCGGGCACATACACAGCATGTTTTGATAGACAGGGACCATGCACACCAACTAAGGTTTACTCTGTTAATACTTTTTTAATTAGGTTTAATGCCAAAGCAACACATAAGTAAGGTCATTATATCACGTCTGTTAGTCGATCTACTTACTGTTCCAGGAAATGCTAAATCTCTGGGTGTAGCTTTTGACTAGTTACTAGGTGCATTCTTTCGACAGTGACTGACAACTGCCTTTCATGATTAAGAATCAGTTGCACGAGAGAGATTGGCCTTAGAAATTATTTCATGACCACACTGCAAGAAAGTATCCTACATGAATTGAATCTACACCCCCCCTTGATCAGAAGACGTGTGCGCTACCAACTAATGAGCTAGCCAGGCATTTATGCTTATTAATAATTTTACCATCACCTTGGCATTTAGACATCCCTGTAGAGGCTGTGATTATAGCCGTTAACCATTACATAGCACATGTTTCCATGGGAATGATAACTGCCTTATTTGACACAGAGCTGGGCTGATATATTGGAGCAGACAGTATTTTATTACGAATCTCCACACTGGTATGATAGTCCTACATTTGACAAAAGACAAAGGTGTACCAATAACTTAGCTGGGCCTCACAACCAAGTCTATAGTGAAAGTGTAGTAAGATGTACTGTTATGATGGTTTGGTAAAAGATTAGTCTCACTTCTTGTAAATGAAGAAGAATATAGACTTATTTTGCACTGTCACATTCATTTATGTGAGTTTGTGGTGTTAAATAATATGTTTTAATATATTCCCTGTGACACTTTGACCCACGAGATACTGTGCCAACCTTTCATCTAAGAGACGACAAATTGCCCATAAACAACAAAAGGATATTGACATCATTGATCACATTCATGGCAAAGTGTGACGTCAATACCTAGTTTTACGTGTTTACTTTCCCTTCAAAATGGCTCCCAAGGGCTTGAAATTAGCGATTCACTGGATTATGTGAATTTCTATTCAGGAAACTTGCGTTCAAAAATACTCTTTTTTCGGGGTGTCCCATCAAAGACATACTTAAGACATGATTTTGAAAACAGGCGGTCGACACTGTCCAGAATCTCGGGACCGTGCTGACTGAATGTGATTTCGACGAAAATGCGAGTTAAGGTTTAAAAACTTGCATGTTGCTCCATTGCCATGGTAACTGGGATATAGACTGAAATAGGAGTTTTCTGAAAGCAAATTACTCAAGGGATTAAATTTGGACAAATTTCATGTTTGTCAGCCTATTTGTACTAATGAAATAAGAGTATATTGAAATAACCTTGTGGCGTTCAGGTGAAAACTTAGTCTATTTCCACCAATGTCCCAACCGGTAAAACATGTTTAAATTTATTTTGAAATTTCATAAAAAATAAGCGGACAATAAAAGCAGTAAGTCCTATATAAATTGCCCTAAAAACCCTGGACAAGGTCATGTATTAAGAATAACCTAATATCTATCATTTAATCATTCAAACACAAAGAGCCATCTAAGCAAACTAATTTTTATGCATAGTATGTTTATGTTAATTTATTTTAAAGGAATATTTGAATAATTTAAACATTTTATGAGCGCTAATTATAGAAATAAATAATTCCTAAGTACGAGGTGGAATTGTACAGGTCAGTTGTGATACTAAAGAACTCCATGTTTATTTTTATGTTTACATTGTAGTGTATAACGTATTATGCAAATATATCCGAAGGTCCCTGGACAACGTCATCAAATCCTGGCCTAGGACAAACTTTTTCTTATTTACCGACGTAAAGATAAACAAATAGTATTATGAAGAAATTCCAAATCAGCATAAATTAGTTTAATCATTCGAACCATGCTATACAGGTATGGATATAACGCCGTGTCTACACAATTTAAGTCATTTCACGGCGCCAAACGTACCAAACCTAGCTTTCCTGGACCCTTGTTCATTACATTGTACTAATTCTTAGAGGTGAAACGATTCAAAAATTTTCGATTCGATTCGATTTCGATTTTTCATCATACGATTCAATTTTTCGATTCAATTCGATTTTCTACTGGAATTATGTAGGACATAACAAAAAATAAATTATAAAAAGAATTAAGAAAGAGATACAACCCAAAGACAATAGAACATAAATATATATATATTTAAGAACAGTGCATTTTTATCTGAGGGACCTCCCTCCCGGAAGACGAAAAATTCTAATTCTAATTCTTTAATAATACCCATTTTACAGGTATTAGAGCTTGAATAGTTAAAAATATTTTACTGCATTTTAGCATATATAAATGACAAATTGTATTATTTCCAACTTTTTAATGAAAAGTAATGCCCATGGACAAATTGTTTATTTCTCCTTACCTACATGTACGTACAAACAGTATATGACTCAAGTCATTATCAAAATAAAATTATTCATCAGTGCATCAATGCCATAATTAATGACTAGTTAAGGTTACGCTTAGACAATAAAAAATTGCAAGCATTCAGCAAATGTAGATCACTATGACCAGCTTAATTTAGTTTGTTTCAAAATATTTTCTTTTGGCTCTGGCATGATTTAAAATAATTCCCATCACATCATAAACGTTAAATTAATTTTTATCAACTCTAGATCTATATTTATAACTTTCTTACACTAATGTTTATTTCAAAATAAAATTATTTTTGGGCTTAAATGAACGTATTAGTGAAAATATACAATTATCTTTGGACATTTCATAGAATTCATTTCCAATTTATAGTAAATAAAATCTAAGCAACCACGTTTTGCCCGATTTTAATAGTTAAGAAAAACAAAGAGGATTTTCCCGAAAATAAACGTAAATAACGTCAAAACAAACAATTAAGTTTACAGTTTATCTCTAAATTACTTTATCATGCTTGATTTAATTTTGTATCATAGGGAACGAAATCGCTTCAACCATTTCGGCGTTATGTCATTCATTTTCGCGACACACGCTAGATAGCAATTTCATATGAAACATCTTTTGTGATTAAAAAACTTATGGTTTTCAATGTTTTCATCTTTATTTAACAAATGATGCTTCAGGAAACGACGATGTGAAAAGTTTAATTTGTTTTTCTTAAGAAATATCCCCCAATATTGCCGATCGTGTAAAACTAAATCGACTGGTTATATCTTGGTGGCCCCTTTATCACTATATTCTCTGTAGGTAGCAGTCTTAGGTATATATGAATGATATCAAGCGTGATAACTAACTCGACGACTCCATTATCGATTTTCTGTCAGCGAGTTAATCTCCCAGCGTGTGACCGACAATAAGGTCTAATTGACATGTACGCGTAATTAACATGTATAATTGCAGCGGGCAGTCTCACTTTTTACAACTCTTATCTGGATTAACAATCGTCGGTCAATAAGGGTACACTATTTTAGTTTACTATAAAAAATGCTTATTTTAACCGAAAAGGGACGTTTCATTCAACTCACAAAACTACTGAAAATGACAGTATTTAAAAAAAGAATCGAATCGAAACTGCCTCTTCCGAATCGAATCGAACCGAACCGAATCGAGCGTTAAAAATCGCGATTCTTTGTGAACCGCGATTAATCGTTTCACTTCTACTAATTCTCACATATCCTTCCACAGAGCCGGCAACTTCTCCCTGTATACCTTATTAATAGAGGAAAATCAACATTATTGTCATATTTTCATGAAAGGTATAGCCGCCCAGATGAATAAGCTTTAATTGTTGTACAAGTATGCAGTAAGCAAGATCAGATTTTTTTTTGAAAATGCATTTGTCTAAAAATAGTTTCCTGACGCTATGTTTACGAGTAATCTACCTTAGTGTTCAAAACTTATTCTCTACATTCATTTGGATCAACGAATGTCGGGCAGATGAATCATGTACATTTTAAATCCTATCAAATCACATTATATGGGACTTTTTCTGCTAATATAGTCATTAGCATTTTATAAATCATATTTATTAGAGTCGTCTATTTTATGGATGTTTTTTTCTTCTTTATTTATAGTTACGGCGTTCTTGGTCGTCAATAACAAGACTCGTGTTGTTGATTATCTCGTAATAGCGTTCATCGATATTCAATTAGATTCAATACGTTTTATAAATAATTATATAGCTCCTCACAGAGTTGATATTTGTATTTAAACTTCATATGAATAGAATGTACTGAGTCGTACAGAGAAATATTTTATGAAAACGTGAGTAGAATTTGTCTGAATGTCAAGGATAAAAATTCCTCTATTCAATGTGCCAATGGCGTAAGTAAGTCGATATACTAAGCGCTTTAAAAAGGCGAGTTTGTGTTAGCCAAGTAATATGCAGCGATGTTTGTTTGGCTGGTTCCCAGTCGTACTTTGACAGGTAAAAGTACATCAGGCAAACCATGATCATGGCCGCGCCCGCTGTAATGCATTAGGTATTAAATAATTATGTTTTTTTAATGAACATTTCTCACTACACAGGCTTAAATCAAAGGATCATTGTACAAGAATTACAGTAGATACCTTTTTTATGTTATTCGGTTACAGTTATTCTAAATAAAGTATACGAAATTCTAACGAGGCTAATCCACGTTCGAATTGTAAACACTTAAAACATGTTTTTGTTAATCCTTTGCCAAATATATGTGTAATCAGAAATATCGAAATCGAATTACCTATATAGTACCGAACTCCTGAAATAACTATCGTCAGCAAATGATCATGCAAGATTAAGAAAATAACTGAGGAGGCCGCCATGATTCCGGTTTGCTTGACCCGATGACGATAGTGGTAAGGGGCAGATAATCCAGACTACGATGTTTGTTTGAAAAACAAAAAAAAGCGGCTTCGGCAACATTCGGAACACCCTCGACCTTTCATGAATGAATAATCTCGGAAGGATTCGTGGGGGGGTCTTCACTGGATTTTGGTGATTTTACTACCTACGCGAGGCGAAGCACGTAACGATAACACAAAATAGTTCTTGTAGTATACACACAGATCTTTGTCTAAACATATTTATTTGTTTTAAATAGAACCAAATATTGTTCATCGGTACCATTGAAACGAGTAATTTCAAATTTACGGACTAAAAACGAAACTTCAGTCATCGCCTAAACGATCGTGTACTTGTTTACATAGTTTCAAAATGGCGCCTAAATATGTCCGAGGTTATTCGTAGCGAATGGCCGAGGATGTTCCGAATGCTTCGGCAAATGACCGAGTGTTCCGAATCTATAAAGCTATCAAAAGCGTTGCTAGCTACTTATAGCGCTACGTTGCAACAAACCGTTGCACGAACTTACTTTACAGCGCTAGGTAGCAATTTCCCTTACCTTTCATGTCCAATATGTAAATGAGCAAAATAATTTATTTTTCATGCATAAATATTCTGTTCTACTTATTCACGTGAGGTTATATATTATTAAAGTGACTTTTTAAGGAACGGCTAACATTCGGTACAGATTTAACAACACTTGTTGCTACAAACCGTTATAAATCAACAACCATCAGAATTTAACTTGACGACAGTAAAGCACATTTGCTTGAATAAATCTATTTGAAGTCGCATTTGCATTTCTATTGTCTTGTATTGAACACATCAGAATAGATACAGACAAACTTTTTTCTGGACGAGACAAATGGCATAAAAAGAGACTGCAGCGCATCTGTTAAGAATTCAGAATTTGTTGGTTCGATTCTTTGGCTTGTCCTGTATGTTATTGTGAAGTTTGGTCATGAAAAAATATTTAAGTACTACGACCATTATTCCACCTACTTTTCTATCGAATACCTTATTCGGAGCACTTCGGATACCTTTTACGCAGATGTTCGCATGCCTTTGCAGATCTCCGAGGTGCTCCAATGTATTAGGTAGGGTAGTTGTCAACTACTGACGAGAGTATGTGCAAAGTACCGTGCTAAAAACTTTGGTACGATGATTCAGGTCTACCCAGGGAACGTGAATAGGACACTTTATGATCATAATATACTCGTAAGTAAAATAATGCAGAAAAAAACAAGTATTACATTACATTTCTTTTGATAAAAATCATAAAATCATACAATCAATAACTGTGAATAGTTATATAATTTCATATTGAATCTTTCAATATAGTTTTTAAAATACATACACATATATGAGTAGTTTGGTAAAATTTTGTTTGTGTTTAACTATTGACGCATGATTACCTACTCAAATTATTTTTTAGGTTTGAATTAATCTATTGTATGATACAAATACAAACTCATTCGGGATTTTTATAAATAAAACATTTTTATTCAACATACGTCAAATAATTGAGCGCTGAAAAAAAATCTATTCAGAATTTTATTAATCAAACCATTTCATCGATTTTAGCTACTCATGTATCTCAAATATATTCAAATGATTTATAAAGTCTCAAAAGAGATTTAGGGGGTAAAATTTACATAAGTCATAATTTATATGTGAAAGTGGATGGTTGAATATATAAAAAATAATATAAGCCAGGGTACGTGAGCGGCCTTTATTAGCATAAACCTGTCCCACCCATCTATCATGCAGGACAGTTTATACAATATAAATGTATTCCATTAATGTATCGATGGATTTAAAAGCATAACTAGTCTAGCATAACTTCATTGAAATAAAAAAGGATATAGACTAATATTGCACTGATTTATCAATATGGTTACATGGTTGTAGTCTAGGTGATTGCTCCACGAGGAAATAATCAATAGAACAAATGTATGGGCTTGACAGCCTCGTACGCTCAAAATAATCCCAAGTCAAGTTTATGAATGTCTCTCAGACAGTTTTTAATCCAATCAAATATTTATATCTTATAAACATGTAATTCGGAATTTTGATCTGCAGATTTACAACATTCTATGCATTTTATAACTGTTTGAAATAATCGAAAATGTATTTTAGAAGCGAATATTATATTTGACTGACTATGATTTTAGTTGCATGCTGTGGCTTGACTTTGAAAAACAAACCACATTATGGAATAGGTGAAATTCAATGTTAAGTTCTGCCCTGTTCTGTTCGGTCCTGTTATGTTCTGTCCTATTTTGTTCTGTTATGTTCTGTGTTGTTATGTTCTGTTCTGCTCTGCTCTGCTCTGCTCTGTTCTGCTCTGCTCTGTTCTGCTCTACTCTGCTCTGATATATTCCGTTGTATAAGCGTTAGGGTAGAGTCTTAGACATGGCATGTTTGTCCAGACTGGAAAAAAACTATTATTATGAAAAGTACAGTATATTTACCTTGGGTAAACTTTCAAAAGTTACATTACTGGATATCGGGTTACTAGATTCAGTATCGATCTATCAATATTTTGAGAAGGCGTTTTGTCCGCTAGGTTCCACTGGCACTGGAGTCCTCACATTCTTTAAAATGCACGCACATATAATATTTTGTCAACAAACACAATTAAAAATCGCTCCCGTATTCATCACCGTGTACGAGTTATGACTATCATTATGTATGTACAGAGAACTATATATAGTGACGTACGCATTATAATCATAAGATATGGACTCTGGTGCCAGTGCTAGGTTCCTACCTGATTCATGGCGTTCTACAGGTACATTGTACATGCATTTATTCATATGTTGGCTCAGTAAAACAATGTTTGATGCGAGGGAAGAGCTTCAGATGTGTTTTGAAACCGCCGGAACTCTCAATCCCGAAACGCGAATCATATCCTGGGCTTTCGGATCCCATGCTTTGTCCCAGATGGACAGACGGTTTATTTCATGACAGCCTTACTTAATTTTAAGTATGAATGTATCAGGAATGGCTGTGGCAAAGAGGTTTTGATGTTTTGATACTGTAAATGTTATCATTGAATGTTTAAGGATGGTGTTCAAAGGACATCTTAAAATACCATAATATTTGAACATGGAATGTATTATACTCACGTACTCACTTCACAATTCCTTTGGTGCAACCAACATAATAGTATATCCAGTGTTCATTTGTATATGAAGTTTCAGATTTTTTACATTTTGTTCATGCAGGACATTATCCACATTCATTGTTTTTCTGGTTTTATTAACCTGTCACTACTTCAAGAATTACACGATTCCTTGACGTGTTAATTTTAACTTCTTTCAAACCATTGATCCATCGACCCATATTGATTATTGACGAACTATCTAATGTATGAGGTGATTTTAAATATCGAGGAAGTTTTATGTTCGATTTTAATACTGGGTTTAACGACATGTCAATACAGTTTAGCTTATTTTACGGCGTCCAGCTTTCCTTGTCTATAACCTGTACTCACATACCCTTCCACAAAGCCGGAAACTTCTTCATATACCTTATCAATGGAGGAAAATTGACATTATTGTCAAATTTTCATGGAAGGGTATAACGTCCCCGGGTGCAATTCGAACCCGTTCCACCTTCAGGACACTAGATTCGAGATTCAGGCGTGCTACTAACTGCGCTGCAGGTTCCATGTTCGAAAGAAGTAAATGTAAAAAAATTACAGATTAAGTTTCTGCATAATTATATAAGTTATGGCATGTTAGTAAGCCGAACAATACCAGTCATTTGAGATCATAGATAATACTACATACAGTGAATTTCATGTTATATTATACAATCCATATTGTTTAAAATATACATTTGAATGTCAACTCATTTCAAATGTTCAATCTTTGGTAAATAACTAACATATTCAGTGTATATATACAGTCCATTGTATATTATCTACATTGTACATGTATATAACTCGTCAAGATTTATATCAGTGTAATTTATTGCCGTAAGGAAGTTTAGTAATGGCATGATGCAATATTTTGTATTTTGTACTCTTCATATATGGAGGAATAAAAGTAAAAGTGTTTCAAGTTTATAAATCTATATCTGTAGCCTGTTCAATTACACAAAACGTTACAGAACGTTCCGTAACGATACATTCGGAACTCCTCGGTCATGCACTGCAAATAATCTCATCTAATACACAAATATGCGATTGTGAAGGCAATGAGTGATGTTTCAAAATTTACGGACTAAAAACAAAACATCACTAATTGCCAAAACGATCATATATTTGTTTACTTCAACACCGGTAGTTTCAAAATAGCGTCTAAATATGTCCGAGATTAATCGCAGTGAATGGCCGAGGAGTTCCGAATGTATCGTTACGGAACGTTCTGTAACGTTTTGTGTAATTGAACAGGCTACTGGTGTAATATACCACTAAAGTGCCCCAGAAAAATATATGCCGGATAAAAATTTGAGAAAAATTATTAGGTATACTGCAAGTTATTTTACAAAAATAGTTAAAGTTTATTCATTTAAAATAGTTAACGTCATAGTTCATGGAGTATTGTCTCTATTTAAATGAATGTTTTACATAATTATGGTAATAAATTGATTTATGAAATGTAATGTTATTGCAATTTAATGTAATGGCAATTTATTGTCTCAGTTTCATGCTTTCGCACGTTCACCGACTTTACAGCTATTACCCCTGGTCATGGGGCTACTGCTATCTTCTGTCAATCTCCCTGGGAAGTCTTTTTACTCCGTTTATTAGTGTAGCCGACAAATTGGAGTAGATTTTATACCACCCTCGCAGGTACCCACTTACACCTGGGTGGAGTGAAGCAATCACAGGTAAATTTCTTGCTCAAGGAAATTAGCAGTGCCTCAAATGGGATTCGAACCAAGGACCTCTCGATCCCTAAGCGCGCGTCCTACCAATGGACTACTGTCCCTATATTATGCCGATTTGAAATATGTTCAGATGACACTGTGTTTCTTAATTCAATAGGTAAATGTGAATCAATTCATCCTTAAAGTTCAGGATTTTTGACCAAGGACTTTCGTAGGTACAGTAGTTAACAAGTCCAAGGATCTACATTCTATTCCAGACCACAGACATAGCCATACACTGCCTTAGTAATTTGACACTGGTTTTGGTTTTCTATCGGTATATAAAGGATGTTTGAATACTGGGTGAATATGAAATTGTCCGGGAGAGGTGATCAAGTAAACGTATCGTCGTTTAAATAACAAATAAAGAAATGCTGATTGGAGGCGTGAAAGTTAAGTAAAAAATAATACGATCCCTTCAAGTTTTCATATATTTTATAAAATAGATATTTAAAACATGGACGGAATTGCGTGCTAAAATAACATTTTCATTATTAAATCCAATTTTAAAATACTGCTCGTATACACATATTTTAAGAGCTTTTTTATATTTAACAATACTTAAAGATTTAGGAAAGTCAAGTATTTTCAGGAAGAGAAAAAACAAATAAATTGTTGTTAAATTGTTCAACAAAACTTAAAACACTGTTGTTTTGTCAGTCAAAAGCGCTTTTAGTTCGTCGTAGTGTCTTGAATTGATATCTAATAATCTAATTGTATATCTAATAACGTATCTTAAAACCTACATGTTGTACAAGTTTATAAACGTATGTTCTGTTCTGTTCTTGAAACTTATATCATCCAGTTTGTGTTGAGCCATTTGGAACATTTTGAACTTTTATCTTGGTTGTTATGAGTGTTCTCACAGTTGCACCATGTAATTCGTTGTGTTGATGGAACCAAAATTCACTCACTGGAAGGTATCACTTGTACCAAACATTAAAACTGTAGCTAAATCAAGCACTATGTGAAATGTTGATTTTCTAACATAATTCACTATGTCAAATCTTCAAATACACGAATAATTGCTGGCATTTTTAATGAATGAAAATATCCACTAAGGTATTGAAGGACAACTATATTTTATTAACGTTCAGTTTACAAATCTATAGTAGAAAATACACGCATAAATAAATTATCATATTGTAATAATACTGTTTATTTCCAAATTATTATATTGAAAGTGACAAAACACTTATTGCCTACAATCTAGGAATGATTTGATCCCTTAGATCCTCTACGTCCCTTTTTGTGTCCCTTTTTCTTTCCATGTGACCCATGTGATCCAGTAGAGTCTTTAGAGCCCCGGCGTCCTTTTCCTTTGCCAGGTTTTTCGCCAGCACATTTTAAAACCTTATTCATGCTACTTTGACACGATCCCATTATGTCAGAAATTTCAATATTCCTTTTCCTAACTGAAAGAACAAGCCTTGTCGTCTGTCATAGACTGACTGGATCATGTAGCACTGATCGCTATTCTTTATACCTAGACAACTTGTTTTATTTACACTAAGTTTCCCCATAGTGATTACATGAAGAGTGTATTTACGTAAGCAATTGTATTTAATAAAAGTTCTATTGACTTAGTATTGTATGATTTAAGGTGGTGTTACACCCGTTTATGTCACGCACTAAAAACAAATTTTATGAACTCCCACATTAATAATTTATTATATTGTGTAAGATATTAGATAAGAAAAAATGTAAGTAAAATAGTGCACGCTGTAAGGATAGGTAGGCCTATAGCTCGTTTTTTTCTCAACTGTCAAAGCATGAATAATTACAAGGCGAATGCTTTTGTTAAAATTATAGTCGTAATACATCCATGAGTTTCCGAAAGAGTGTATTATGATCGAGTAAAGCTGCTTATGCCGTATGATATATTTTAGTCAACATACTTTTAATAACAATTAAGCCGCCAGTACAAAAACAATGCATTCAGTTACCTTGAAATTATTCAAGCATTGACAGTTGAGAAAAAACGGACAATAAAACTGTGTCCATTATTGTCTGAAAGACGTAATGAAAGATCTTTCACCTGGCAAAAACAACGAAACAAACATTTTTATTGGGTTTGGAGAGGTCGGATGAAAGCCCTATGACTTTTAAAAGAGCGCACATCACAGACGCTTGACAAGAATAATCAGATAATACTATACGTTTTCGACCACGAAACAAATTTAATGTCAGTTTTGTAGACATAAAATGCGCTGCTTTATTCATAGGCGGATCTAGTGGGGGTCAGTGGGGTCCGGAGCCCCCATATAATTTCCACAATTTACCTGTCCATAAGTGTATTTCTTGACCTAAGTCATTTTAAGTAGCATGAAGCAAATTTTCTCGGTGCTTAACATAAATTTAATGGCTATTTAGTTTCAGTTATTAATATGTTGCGCTATTCTGCAAACAGTGTTTAATGTGTTTGTGGTTTGTAAGTTTGGAGCCCCAGAGTTCGGCCCCCAGAAAATGTTGGACCCCCCTAAACAATACTGGATCCGCCCCTGTTTATTTTCTGACTGTTGACAGAAAGATTGAGATAATATTCAAATATTCATGTTACAGTTCAAAACGTGTTAATAAAAGTCGGTAATGAATCCTATTCAAAATATTGTTCATTTTTTATCGCATGAATTATGATAACTTTGAGATTTTCTCCATTTTTATTATGATTACTCCGCTTTACGCTGTCTATCTCAGTCGTCCGCATGTACAGAATCATATCTTGCTCGACAAAAGAGGGTCAATTTTGTGTTTGTCACATTAAGTGTGACTAAATACACGTATTGTCTACAACATAGAAATAGTTTGATCCCTTAGATCCTCTACGTTCCTTTTGTGCCCCTTTTTCTATTTCCATGTGACCCATGTGATCTATTTGAGTCTTTAGAGCCCCGACGTCAATGCCCTTTGTCAGGTATTTTTGGCTGCACAATTCCATACTTTATTCATTCTACTCTGATACGAACACATTACGACTACTATAAGTTCAACGCGTAGAAATACATTAAAGGAAAGTTTCAGTAGGACAGTGCGAGTTATGCACTACTTTGCGTCTTTGACTTATCTTGGTATGGATGGTTGTTCGGTAAACCCATTAAATGTTACGATTGTTAAGATTCTTCTGATCTATAACTCTGTGTTCATGTAGTAAGAATTATGCCTTACTTTGTGCCTCGGACTTACCTGGCAATAGATGTTGTTCGGTTATCGCATTTACAGTAACGCTTATTGAGGTTCTACTTATTATGCTTCGTACAAAAAATACAAAAGTCATTAGTAGAACAATGTATCAAACATCATGTTTCAATGTAGTTTTGATTTTTAATTGTTCGACTTTGTCGGACAATTATATATACCACTTTTGAGAAATCAGTATAGCCACTGTCTAGATCGTGAAACGGTTGCGATTTTCCGTGTCACGGTGTAGCCACACCAAGATGGCGGAAAAACAACCATCCAGAAGGTACGTGTCGTTTTTTGCATGATAGTTTGAGAAATATTCGGGCCCAAACGCGTTATAAAGTTTCATTTGATCCGTAAATATATAAACTAAAGGGCAAGTGTACTCACCTGACAAGTCACAAAGGATTTATGTGAATTAAAGTCACCAAAGTTGACGAATGACCGTCAGTCAAATTTGAACCGAGAGAAGTGTATGACTTTTGATAAAATCGCCGTTAGTACGGCACTTACCGTGTTATAAATACGTTTGTGGGATATTGTATATGCATGCAATTATACCTTAAAATTGTACAAGTTCTAATTTATTTTGTTTCGTCAAAACATGCCTACTTTCGGTTTTGTCAAAGCAACGGTTGAGATATTAGCTCCGGTGAAGATTTTCCGTAAGAAATGACTCGGTGTTGCCATAAAAAGTGGACACGGTGTATACATTTGCGTGAAAGTGAACACGGTTCAGACACTCATCCAAAGGCTAAACGCAACCATATCATTTGAAGTAAATCACATTGGCATTATCCTTCGTATTTTGCTATACAGAAAAGCACAATGTTTTCAATACGTAAATCTTTGCAGGAACAACGCCTAATTATAAATCAGTTAATATTATTTTATTCCCACTATTCCAGATCGTCACCTTTCGTATTGATACTTAAACACGAAACAGATACTTATAAAAGCCCTTTTGTGATAAGACTAAATTTATATATTTCATAATTCTGTTCTCCCCAGTGTCAAAATGGAAAAAGTCTATAAATGCTACTACTGTCAGTTTTCGAAATCTGATCTCCTAGCATGCATTCATCATTCATTTAACGCATGCCAAATTGCAGATAAAATGACGGATGAGATGGTTTAAAAAGTATCAACCGGCCGATATGGCCTTCTGACGATAGACTACAGACTAACACCAAATTTAGAACTGCAAACTGGGGAATATTTCAAAGTGAATCAACACATATGTACATCCTTTCTAGAAAATAAGAAGTGTCCTTATGTAAAAGAGGTAGAAAATATACAAGAATCTAAACAAGAAATTTCTGTTGATACTGATTTAATTACTTCCCAGTCCAGATTTGAAAAAACGTACAAAACGTCAGCACCAATAAGAGCACTCGGCACTATAACTTTAGCAGGACTCTCTCAGCAAACGTTAATTCCATGTTCGAGGATCTTGATGAACAGTTAGAAGATTTAAATTTGTTTACGATTTGACCAAACCCGTATCTGTGTTTTAACAAATACTGTTACGTTTTGCCTTGTCTATATTTCGACAGTATTGCAAATGGTCTGGTCGCATTTCAAACGTTTGAATGAGTGTCCTACCCGTGTTCTATTTAACGCAAATGTATACACCGTATCCACTTTTTATGGCAACACCGAGTCATTTCTTACGGAAAATCTTCTCCGGGGCTAATATCTCAACCGTTGCTTAGACAAAACCGAAAGTAGACATGTTTTGATATAACAAAATAAATGAGAACTTGTACAAGTTTTAAGTATAGTTTCATGCATACACACAATCTCACAATCGTATTTACAACACGTTAAGTGCCGTACTTACGGCGATTTTATCAAAAGTAATACACTCTCTAGGTTCAAATTTGTCACACGGTCATACGTCAACTTTGGTGGCTTTAACTCACATAAATCCTTTGTGACATGTCAGATGAGTACACCCGCCCTTTAGTTTATATATTTACGGATCAAATGAAACTTTATAACGCGTTTGGGCCCGAATATTTCTCAAACTATCATGCAAAAAACGACAGGTACCTTTTGGATGGTTGTTTTTCCGCCATCTTGGTGTGGCTACACCGTGACACGGAAAATCGCAACCGTTTCACGATCTAGACAGTGATAGCTAACCACAAAACTACTTTTTGAGGTACACGAAGGAACTCAACTCTTCAAGCATATGTATTACAGAGAAAACGAATGTTGTAATAATCACATAAAATCAAACACTGAAATATATATAACAGTGAAGATTACCTGTGGTGCGCCCCATTTGAAAGGACGTGATACATTGATCTCTCATTCTATACGTAGCCGATAAAACATATATTGGCTAAGACGGCTACGCACGGGAAGTAGTGCGGTGTATGCATGAAAATAAAATCGTTGTATGATTTTTTTTTAATGATTCCGATCGTTAGACATATCAATTTTATTTCAAAATATCATTTCTTTTCTAAATTACAGTCAAAATATTAAATAAAATGATACCCTTACCGAACTCGTTTTTGAGCTATATGCTAAAATAAGATTTTTTTCATGAAAATTTTACACTTTAATTTCCGTGTGTTCTAGACAAAATAGGGCCTGATAGGAAAACTACTCGACGTTTTATACACAATTTTGTCTTCTGTGGATTAAGTAAAGCATTGCCATAGTAATTGTGAAACATATATGCGAAAAGGATTTAAAATACGGTAAATATTAACATATTTAGCACTCTAAGCGGCAAAATGCACGTGCACAATGTACGGCCCCTATAAGTATGGTATATGACGTCATGACGTCAAAATAATGACGTTACGTAAAAATTCAGTCTTCATACAAAAAGCCCTCAATATTTCATTCAATTTGGCTTCCTTTCACTTTTTTGAAAGGAAAGTGTTCATGCACCTTAATTTATTTAGTACTTGTAGAAATTGTCGCGTGGTTTCGGGTATTTAGACAATTTTACCCGTGTACTTAGCGTAGTTTCGTACAGACCAGTTAGTTTGTAAGCATAATGTTGAACTCTAATATAGATCAATGGATGGGACATTAAACAGATAAATAGGATTATTGGTCAAATAGTTCCGCGTAGTATTTTTCTCATATCACTGATATGGTAATGAATTGAAGTAAAAAATAAGTTGCAAATTAAAAAAAAATCATTAATTGATAATTACTCATTATATGTTTAATGCAATAAATATTAACACAAGTTGTAGATTTTACGCCGTGTGTGACACTATTGAATGTAAACAGGTGGTTCTGTTACATTTTAGTAACATATACGATTAATTTGTATGCACATTCAATTTGTCTGTCTCTGGTTAATTCACCCGTGCAATTACAGGAGTATGCATTTTAATCAATTTCTCAATTAGTTTTACCTGAATATTTAGATATGATAATCCAGAGAAAATTGGATTTTCATGTATAGTTTACAAGTACAAATGCACCATTTTGAAGATACATTTCATACAACGATAGCTCTGCAGTCTATGTTTCAAGAAACGAAATCTTATTGCACATATTTTCTCACGTTTTTAGCACATTAAGTGACCGAAGCACAACCTATTTTTCTATGACGAACAACTCCACTGTCTTTGACGCTTTGATTATTTCCACAGTATTAGCATTCAATGAAATTTGAATTTACAACATAATCCGTGTTAGAACTACTTTCTTTTACAATTATGTCCGAGATATCGTTGTATAACAATCGTAATCATTGTACCCTGGTACTCTGTAATATCCATGACCTTACCATTGGATAAACCCGATTGAGTTCGTCGCTGAAGTTAGCAAAAATCAGATTGAGTGCGTTTTCTTGGTGGTACGATCATCTGGCACAAAGTTATGTTTAACTGAACAGTTAATTTAAATGAGCATTTCTTTTGCCTAGTATGCTTATCATGTACAATAATAAAAGAACACATGGCAGATGACAAACGCTCACCCATAAATGCATGTTCCTGCGTACTTTATCGGTAACATTTGTTTGTTTGTTTCGTTGTTTGCTTGTTTGTGTTGTTGGGTTTAACGCCGTAGCAACACATTGTATAGGTCATATAACAGCGGTAAGTCAACCTACTCACTCCTCCTGGAAAGGCTAAATCTCTGGATTTAACTGTTAACCAACTACTAAGCGCATACTTTCTTCAGTGACTGAAAACTGTCCTACATAATTAAAAATCATTGGTGGGAGGGAGAATGGCCGTGGAAATAATTTCATGACCAAACTCCACGAAAGTATGCCCCACCCGGGACATTTGTACTCGAAGTTATGTCACACTTGCAAAAATGTTTTCTGAGCTTACTCGGTGAAATAGAATTCAATCTTACAACAAAATCGAAAATCCCCTATCTTTTTGTGCATTTTTAAATCTATTCTCTCATAACTGATAAACTCAAATCAATGCTTTGAATGGCTATATAATAGACTTGTTGCTTTTGATATTTTTACCAATAAAATTTATTTGATAAGATGTGTTGGATACTATGCATGACAAGCTCTATTTAAATTCGACTTTATCTCTAATTTTGTGCGAAAATGTTAATTACAAATATTTAGAGGACAAGCTTACATAAGATCCATTTATATCTTTGGTAAGCTGACAATAGACCTTCCTAAAAATAGCAAGCAATTTTGTACACTGTGTGCCTATTAGTTAATTTGTTATAACATGTTTTTGTTAAGTCGTCTACGGTGGTTAGCTCACATCAACTGCTATTTGTATTATTTTCTTTACCCGTACTCACCTTTCTATGTGTGATACACAACTTATTACTATATGCGAGTGAAAATCATTGTTGTCTTTTCCGAGAAGGATATGATTTGCCGAGATCTTGGACTTAAAATTGATACTTCAAGTTTAGCATATACATCTCTGAACCAATGTTTACAATACAAGTGTTAGCCGTGTATTCTCAGCGTATCAAACCGTCCGATTTCTACTTATAGACTACAAGAATTTGCGTGCCCAGCTAAAGATATGTAAAACTATTGAGTCTATTTATAGAATTCCAGGAATTAGTGCGCTCTGGTAACGATATGTAGATTCGCCCTGCAGTAGGGAAGATAGGTTTGCATTTTTTCAACAAATGCGGGTTTTAAAAAGAAAAACAAATCATACAATTAGCTATGCATATTTTCTGGTGTTATATTGCAACGTTCTTGAAACTGGTACTAGTTCATACATTAATAATGGTATTTTCTGGTAATACAAACAGATGACCCGACAAAATATGGCGTCGACGAGTCTATACACGCACCCCTATTTTGACTGTTCGACGTCCATTTTTTCATCATGTGACCTCAAATGCATCGTTCTGATTGGCTTAAGGCAACCGGTGTCGACACAAAAATGCTCAAATCTTGATAATTGTTATTATCGCTGCCTAGGCGGCGATAATAAATCATACTCGTATACACCTCTGAACCACGAACACGGCTTTAAAATGTACATTTGTTCAGTTGCTTGCTCATCTTAAATTTACATATGCACTGACATTGTCATTTTCAGAACATTACTGCTTCCAAAATGTTTCTTAACAGTTTTGTAAGTTTAAGAAAATTGGCATTAAAGATGAAATCCATGAACGAACAACTTAAACATCGCCTGAAATAGTATTAAAATAAAAGTAATCTATGTTTTCTTTAGAGTTTTTACTTCTTTCCAACAGTCAGAATCATAAAAGGCTACCATAGTTAACTGGGTCATCATTTCGTTTTACCAAAAAACTGTATTCTTATTTTCGATTAATCTCTACCTTCTTGTTTACATTAACGATCATCTTTAGGGGTTTTCACAAAAAACCTTACGATAAAAATCTTCGTAAGTCAAAAGTAAGAAACATAAATAATGCTGTCAGTTGTGGCCCATCAATTCCAAATATCATTGAATTATGAAGAATATAATATACCTTTAGAATATTATATCATAGTTATGCTTATTATCCTTATGACTTTGAACTGAAATAGTATGAATTTAACTTACGATATTTTTTTTCGTAAGATTTTTTTGTGAAAACATGCGATGGATCGGTAGCTAAGTCCAAAACGACGACATTCTGTCATTAAATGGTGACAGAAATTTAATCAGCGGCTCCATGAAAAAGGCCACGAAATTATTCTTTTATATAATAACCTCGAATAAAATACATTAAGCAGTCTGCACAAAATGCATTGTCATGACGGGGACGGACCCTTATTAAAATCAAACAAAAACACTAATCATGTCATAAAGAAACAACAAAGAACACAGTCAGTTTAAATATCATTTACTAAACATAAATTATAAAAAACATGGACGGAATCGTGAGTTAAAAAAGAAACATAAAACTTTTAACAAAATGCTTCTAAAATAATCCATTCATTGATCTTGTTTACGTGTAAAACAACAATCCAGAATTGAAAAACGTTAACTATTTATACAGTGCCATCCAAAAATTCTTAAAGATATGAAATTATACAAAAGGTCAGAATGAATATCGCATCTAATTTTACTGTAATTTAAGCATTTCAAATAAAATAGTTAAATCACATGTTGATAAATAAATACATATACATGTACATGTATTGGTATTGAAATTTGCGCAGGTGACCCTTTGCTTCTTTTTTACATAAACAAATGTAAACGTTTAAGCTTAAAAGGGGATTTTGAGAAAAGTATTTTGGAAGGCGTCGTATATTATATAAAAGAAGATTGACCATGAACTCCTCAGTGATAATGTTGGTGTCAATAAATTTCACTTCATGATGTTCCTACTGTCGTAATTGTTCGGGGTTTTTGTTGGTTGTTTTTTGTTTAAAACATAAGAAACTTAATGCTACACTATTATAAATCGCTGATGTTTGTTTCTCTCATTTTGTTGCTGAAAAAAGACCACTTTCAGGCAACCATCCAATCAAACTTTATCCAGCAATTTGTAACATCCACAATGTAAAATGTTGATCTCTAAGAAATATTAATTGATCAATTCCTCAAGTATTCAAAAAGTTAATAAATCATCTGATAGGACTTAAACATAGAAATTTAAATATTGTTTTGTTGATATCCACGAGTTTTTATTGCTCTTCAGGTCTAAGTGTTCGATTAAACCGAGAACAGTGTTCTTCATTAAGATTTACTTGTAATCAAATGTATTATTCCATATAGTTTGGATTGAGGTAATGAAAATATGATCGATAGAGAAGCCATGTTGTTTCGTCTTCATCAAGTTTTTTATCGATATAATGCAACATTATCGGCAGCAATAAACACTTAGAAGCATTTGTTTATGAATGTATTATTTACAGAGACATAAAAGACAACGGTTCTTCTTAATTTGAAAAACAAAACATTCAAAGTTAATATCATTAAATTATCACACAGTAACACCCAAACACTTGAAACTTTCATTAGTTGTGTTTAAACTGATAACATTAACTAACTTTCTAATTTGATCCCTTAGATCCCCTACGTCCCTTTCCATGTCCATGTCCCTTTCCATGTGATCCATTTGAGTCTTTAGAGCCCCGACGTCCATGTCCCTTGCCAGGTTTTTCGCCAGCACATTTTAACACTTTATTCATGCTACTCTGACACGAACCCATTTTGATGAATTTCAATATTCCTTTTTTCTAACAGAAAGAACACGCTATGTCGTCTGTCATACACTGACTGGTTCATGTAACACAGTACATCAAATTTATATACCTAGACGATCTGCTTTGTTGACATCAACATTTCCCCATAGTGATGCTATGAATATAGCTTAATAAAAATTCAATTGACTTTATATGGTATAGGTTAAGGTAGTGTTTTATATATTTATGTATACACATGTTACATGTATATTATATATTTTATGTTATTATATATATATTATGTATTTTATGACATTGACATGGTTAAACGCCGTGTCAAAACAATTTTAGGTTATTTTACAGCGCCCAGCGCTCATAACCTGTCATTGGACCATTGTGATTAATCTGTACTCACATATAACGTTCCACAGCGCCGGAAACTTCTCCATATACAATTTTAATGAAAGAAATGTAGATTTTCATGGAAGTGTATATATGGCATGGTAAATAATAATTGTAATGAACTGTCAAAACATTAAATAACAAGATGGTACATTATTCACTTAATGCAGCTTTTGAGCTCATGAACTTAATTATAAAAGAAACAGTCAATATACATTGTAGAGTAAAATGATAATGCTTAAGCCTTTAGTTGCTATGGACCAAAATTTAAAAAAAATACCAAGAATAGGGCTAGATAAAACAATAAAGACTTTTATTTAACGAGGCTACACATTTGGATAAATCCAACCTTCCATGTGGACCAAGGACCCTAATATAGGGTCCTTGTGTGGACCAAAAGAAAAAGAAGAGTCATGTCTAGACATTGAATTATAGGGAATGCACAAAAACTCTTTTTCTTCTTTCCAGTTTGACTCCTAGAATTATACATTATATTGATGTAAAGACAGTGTGTTTACAAATTGTATCAGGGATCAAGTGGTATGACGCGTTTAGGGATCGAGAGGTCCGCGCATCACATCTTTAACGCCAGTTTTATACTTTTAGCAAACACCCTGGAAAAAGGATAATTAAGAGCCCTTCATGTAATCAATTTTTGATCACCAAGTATATAAAAAAACATATTATTTGAATGTTCATCGCGTTAGAAATACCTTAACATGTTTGTTGTACGTGACATGTTTTTCAAATATTCAATAGAAAGAGAGAGACTCGTCTCTCTAATCCAAAATGTACGAAGTAATCAATTTTTGTTTACAATAACATACCCGGGAATACTTGAAGTAGCCCAGTGAATCAATACTTTTATAAAATAACCATTCGAGAGGTCTCAGTCAGTTTCGTCATGCCTCATTGGTTATACAATGTATTTAAATTCACAGACTAACAAATACAGTGCAATTCAAAAGTCTTTGACAAAATGGTGGTTTTAAGTAAACAGTAATTAACGTTTAATCATAATCATAAAAACAGGAAGGGTATTACTCAACGCTCTAAACGGAGTAAAACCAACCTCTATGTCGAATAAGGGACTTTCCCTGATGAAATCTGAAGCAATCCAGTTGGTAAGTATCTCCTTACATGTAGTTGGAATCCTCAGAATTCCTATGTAAGGATAACAAAATATTTCATCTAATATCTTTCTTGTTAATTAAGATAACAACATAAGTGATTAAATATTTGATAGTTCTTTACCCTAAAAATACTTAGCTTCAATTTCAAACAAATTAAATGATTTACAAAAAAGTTATTCAAGATTAATTTTGGCAAATTGACATTGAAAAGTAAGGGTAAAATCCGAGTAATTCAATTAATAGGACCTACCTATTTGAAGAGTATACAAGTGGAAATAACTGACTAAAGTCCCTTATTACTAATTACTAACAATGGACTAGCAGTTTTTGGAACGATGTTTCTACATCGTTCTATTTGGTATCTAGACTTGAAGAGAGTGTAAGATGACTTTCTTCACGCTTCAACAATTTTAGAAAGACAAAGAGGCGTAGTTCAAGCGTGAAACCTCCTTGTAATATAACTAGGCCGGCAAATGTTATATTCCCCTTTAATTTATTTCACATTCAAGCCGCCCGGCTAGCTCAGTTGGTAGCACGCAAGTTTACTGATTGAGGGGTCATGGGTTGGATTCGAGCATACGTTCGTGGTGCTTAGTGAAAGTGATACACCGTATACAATTTAACAACATGATAAATCAGTTAAGGTCATCGTTTCTCTAACACTCCAGTGCTTTGATTCAACTATGTCATTTGCCTGGTTCCCATTCGTACTTTGGTGGGTAAAAGTGCGTCAAGAAAAGCAGAATAATGGCGGCGCCCGATGTATTGTTCACAGTATCAGATAATAGTGTTTCAAATTTAAATGTCTCTCTATAAAGGCTTAAATCAAATGAACTTATTAAACAAATTATATACAGTGGACAGTGGAAACCTATTTTTTTAGATCTTCCGTTACATTTATGCTAAATAAACTATCCGAAATTCTAACGAGAAATACTCCACGTGCGAATCGTATCTACTTTGCAGACAGGTTTTCGGTTAATAATTCGTTAAATAAAGTGCACAAAGAATAGTTGACTTCGAATGACCTCTTTAGTACTTCACTCCTACTAAATACATCGCCGTTATACAAGATAAAGATTAGATAAAATAAAATTTTGCAATCTGAAGATACCTTGATGGGCGCCGCCATTTTTGCGCTTTGCCTAACCCTATTACGATCGTGATAAGGGGAAGTTAATCCAGACTATTATGTCATCTTAAGTCCTTGAAAAAATCCTGATATTTGGATAAACTTATTGTCCTTTATCGAAAGAATGAAACAAAATGTCATTAGAACAAACTCAGAAATCAGTATTAATTACTTTATCAATACATAATCTAAACTATATTACACCAATCGGCTTAATTTTTGCAAATTTTTTTGCAGAATGCGTAATCATTTTTTTCACATTTCAAAAACTTTTGAAAGGCACTGTATATAATTTTCATCAGAAATTCATTAATTCGCTTATATTTTATAAAAGTCATAAATATTTTAGTGGAGGTAATTCTATACTAGTATTTACTTGTGGAAAATATTTTAAAATTTGTTGATCATTTACTTAGATGTAATATTAACTGTCAACAGATTCATTTTGTATGCTCTTGAAATTACATTAAAAGTAAATACCAATTGAAAACGTGTATTTATAAATAAGTTCAATACAGTTATATAGTTTGCATATACACCCATAAAGCTTTTGAAGAAGTTTGGTAAATACCATAAAATGTAAACATTGGCCTAGTTACCTCGCCTAACAACTTTCAAACATTAACATCAGTTACCGGATCGTTTATTTGGTCATGAATATTTATGTACTTTAAAAGTTATAAAGCAATGATTGTTATTGAGGACTACTTTTAGTATCACTATTCAGTCGACTTTTGACATTAACTTTCCCGATCATCGAGTCACACACCAATTTTACCATACGGCACAACTTGCAGTCACAGCGTACAGCTAGTGCATGACCCTTACAGGTACCCATTTACACCTGGATGGAGAGAAGCAATCGCAGGTAAATGCATGTAAATTTCTTGCTCAATGAAATAAGCAGTGCCCCTAGTGTGGTTCGAACCCAGAACCTCTCGATCCCTTAGCGCGCATCCTACTTTGAAAATTGGACTTGCCTTTTCAAAAGATCTATTTATTTCACTTGTGAGCTAATGACAGTATATTTTCACTCGTGGCTACGCCACTCGTGAAGATATTGCATCCTTAGCTCACTCGTGAAATAAAAATCGATCTTACATCAAAATAAACAAAAATTCTCTATATTTTTGTAATTGATAATTATGTCTTTTAATGTTTTTTTTTGTAATTTATTGCATTTCAAAGTGAAAGTAGATCGAAACAGAAAATAGAATTTTGTTGTCAACACTAAAAAACAACAGTTTGAATTGATAGAAAAAAACACTTTCCCAAGTCACATTAATCATTTTGAATCATATAAAGTAAACTTTAGCAAAAATGAACGTAGTGTGCTCTTATAAAGATTGTTTTATGTATAAATGACTTAACATACCATGCCGCCCGGCTAGCTCAGTTGGTCGCACGCGAATCTACTGATCGAGGGGGCGTGGGTTCGATTCCCGCGCGTGGCATAGTTTCGTGGAGCTTGGTCATGAAATTATTTATACGGCCATTCTCCCTCCTACCGATGATTTTTAATTATGTAGGGCAGTTGTCAGTCACTGACGAAAGTATATGCTTAGTACATGTAGTTGGTTAACAGCTAAATCCAGAGATTTAGCCTTTCCAGGAACAGTGAGTAGGTTGACTGACCGCCGTTATATGACCTATACAATGTGTTGCTACGGCGTTAAACCCTTACAAACAATCAACATACCAATGCATCGCGAATGTCAAATGCCAAACAAATATAGGTTGTTTCTCAAACGTATTAGTTATATACTTAAGGAGAATTCAATAAATTATGTTTATTGATTATATTTCTATATGGAAAGACATGTAGCCTGCTCAATTACCCTAAACGTTACAAAACGTTCCGTAACGATATATTTGGAACTCCTCGGTCATTCGCTGCGAATAATTAAAGATAATAAACAAATATACGATCGTTTAAGGCAATGAGTGATGTGTCAAAATTTACGGACTAAAAATGAAACATCACTCATTGCCTAAACGATCGTATATTTGTTTACTTCAACACCGCTAGTTTCAAAAGAGCGTCTAAAGATGTCATTGATTATTCGCAGCGAATGGCCGAGGAGTTCCGAATGTATCGTTACTGAACGTTTTGGAACGTTTAGGGTAATTGAACAGGCTACAGGCAAGTAATTTATCTCCTTTCAACTAACAATAGTTAAGATCAAGTTTTAAATCAGTTATAAGCATACACACCGTTAACCACTAATTGACAACTGGCCTATATTAAATAAATACCATCGGAAATACAAACAGTTTTATGGCAAATTTTCACGATGCGTTGTAGGTATATATATAAATCATCCCGAAAATCAAACCAATCGTACATGGATTTGTAGTATATTGTCTTGACGCATGCGTTATTCTGTTGCGACTGTTGAAATCATATATTTTATTTGTCCGCACATGTTATTGAGTAAAAATTGCAAAAATATTTTTGTCATTATCATCTATATAAAACAATGGCAATTTTAATAAAATACGGATTAATTCATTCTATCATTGATATGTCAATGGTGAAATAGGAATGCACGGTACCTTAAATGTTCTATTGCAATTTTAAACTGGTGCCATAAACCGTTTAGTAGAAGGTTAATGATGACGTTGAAACGGTTAAGACCACACAAATTATCCATCTAGAAGCTAAGTCTAATTGTAACGACCAATCATAAGATTTCATGCCAGAATATTGCTTAAAACACCACAGGGTTACCCACTTGCAACCAGTACAGTCTGGAATCAAAAGCACTTTTTGGAACGATGTCTTAACATCGTTCCAGAGTTAACAAACCGTAATTTCGGCTCCAAGCATTGAATCTAAGCAAAAAACCCGATCCACTCCGCATATCATTACTGCAATTTGATTCGGATGTTTCCGGTCAGTATATTATCCTGATAATCGCTTGCTACTTATTTCCATAGATTTGATTTTTCATCCGGCAATAGAGCAACATGATACGGTTTACTGCTGGTATGACTAAAACACGCAATAGAGAATTAGGGGCAAAATGGACGAAATGCAGTCAGTAGCGAATAGAGCAACATGATACGGTTTACTGCGGGTATGACTAAAACACGCAATAAAGAATTATTGGCAAAATGGACGAAAGCAGTCAGTAGCGAAATGAAGTTTTAATTGTTAAATAACATGTTTGAGCGTTAATATATTATCAGCAATAAAACAACAGGATATGACTTAAACACGCAATGGAGAATTCTGCACAAATGGACGAAATGGAACAGACATTGGCGAATCGGAGATTTAACTGTATAAATCCAGTGTTCAATCTAAAGCGCACCATTGCGCAAATGCACCCTTATGTACACAAATGACATAATGCCAAACGTCTATTGGGCCCGTCGGGCGCACTCGACGAAAATATGGCTATTTGCCTATATCAGACCAGGGACTTTATGTTCGTGTCTCTAATCTATCAGGCTTTTGACGACTTTTCGTTTATTCTGTGCCCGTCCGTCTCTTTAAACCCATTTCGTTAAATAGTTCTAGAAAGAAGAAGAAATAGTTCTAGTCGTATTAGAGACAAACATAATTAAATTTCACATTGTTTGAGCGACTGTACAGATATTGAAGACAAAAATGTTGTTCATTTGACATCGAGTGCTGTACATAATTATGCAATAATTTCAAAATCGATGGTTTTCCAATCGATGGAATGGCAGTAAACGACCACAGCGATTCAGACTAGTTTACAAAATAATGTTAACGATAGATTCGATAGTAAAGTTCCAAAGTTTACGCGATGCAGACTGCAGGTGTCCGATTAATTTAAGAAGATAAGTTCTCTCGCATACAATTCACAGGCTGCCGTCACAAAACAGTCCCCCACCCCAAAAAAATCTTTTTTATACACACACACATATTTATAGTAAAGGTATGCAACTGGTCAACTCAGAAACAAAGAAAAAAATGACCGATCTTATTCAACGGGCTTTTGTGTTTTTATTTCTGGGTCAATTTTCGAAAACTTGGTCAAACAAATGCTTAATTTGTCGATTGCATATAAAAGCTTATTAATGAAAAGCAAATGAAGAAAGTTATCTGACGTTAAACAGGAAAAAACGTTTAATCGTACCCTATCTGATCTACCAAAAACCCGTTTCCTTCCCGAACGTAACACATAAATGTGCATGTGGAACTCCGATAAAAATGAACTAAAAACAGAGAAAATAATACTTTAAGTCACTAGCCTCTCTCATAGTGGTCTAAGACAAATCATTTGATCACTATCATAAATTTCCTTGACTTGTCGTGAGTTTTTTCCGTAAAACGGCATGAGTTCGGTTTTAGCCTAGACTTCTTTCTCAAAATGGAACAATTGTTGCAATGACATAATCATAGAGTGTCTAGTTAACATGTGCATACTTTAAGTCAATTAAGATATCAAATGAAAATAGATGTGCTGATTCATTGATGGTACGTCTTTTTAACTTTGAAGGGACGTTACTATGGACTTATGTTATAGCAGTTCTGCCTCTTTTATATTTATATGAATTGGTTTATTATTCTTTGACTGATTTATTTGTTTGATAAAGTAAGATAAACCTTTCAATTAGCAAATTACTCGAAAAGTCTAGTTCTATCCTTGGACTGCTCTTGTTAAATTCTATTAGTTGATACTTCATACATTATTTTATAGATAATATTGCTGCACAAGTTTAATTTTTTACATAATTATAATCTTTATTTATTAAATCAATTCAGGACATCGTTCCTCCAGCACTCCAGTGCTTTGATTATACATGTATGTAAATAATGGTTTTTATTCGGGACCGTGACGACCGCCTTCGGGGTTACCCGTTTCTTATGAGGTCGTCTATTTTTAGACAATATTGTTAAAGGTCTATACTGCCATCTAGTGCGCGTGGCATAGAAAACAATGTGTTAATGCGACCAATAAAATGGTGCATCAGAAAAATATGTACACTATCAAACGTTGATGAGTTGAATAAAAAACTAATTTAAACAAATACTTAAAATTATGATATTTAATGGGTTTTTCACATTAATCAAACATTATTCTAATGATGTACGGAGAATAGTTATTTTGTATTATTGCGCATTAGTATCTGCCACACACCTGTTATCGCCGCTCCTGAGCGGCGATATAGACAATGTTTAAGAATTGAGCATTTTTCTGTCGACACCGGTTGCCTTAAACCAATCAAGACGATGCATTTGAGGTCACATGATGAAAAAATGGACGTCGAACAGTCAAAGTAGGGGTGCGTGTATGGACTCGTCGATGCCATGTTTTGTCGAGTTACCTGTTTGTATTACTAGAAAATGCCATTATCAATATATGAACGAGTATCAGTTTCAAGAAAGTTGCAATATATCACCAGAAAGTATGCATAACTAATTGTAACATGTTTTTCTTTTTTGAACTCGCCTTTGTTGAAAAATGCAAACCTATCTTTCTTACTTTTTGGCGAATCTAAATATAAACTGATCTATCAATGGTTTTACATATCGTTAACAGGGCACGCTAATTCTTGTATTTTATAAATAGACTTTGGACGGTTAAAAACGCTGACGCAAATTGCTTGAATGTTTTATGAGAATACACGGCTTAACGGCGTTTTCAAGCATTTTTGGACATGCAAATATTTGTATATATTTACAACTAGCAGACAATTGTCACAGATGGTGTTTACTGTGAGAACGTAGAGCGATAGACAGGTATCATGGATAAGCAACGAATTGTAAGATTGGTGGTTGGATGGGTGACCGTTGTAGATTAGTGTAAGCTCGATGCGCGTTACACTATTGATTTTTTTTGTTAAACGCCGCAGCAACACATTGTATAGGTTATACAAGTATTAGCATTTTCAAAAGTGCTTGAAATCGCCGTTAAATTAGACGTGTATGACATCTTCTCCTGTAGTAAAACATTCAAGCAATATGTGTCAGCGGTTAAGACCGTTGCATGTCTATTTTAAGAATGCCTGAAAGTCAGCCATAATTAACCTTTTGGCGTGTCCTGTTACTGACATGTAAAACATTTTGGCACGTTTGATTCATAGTGCGGAACCTTTCGGGCAGATTAAAATACATCGAATGAACAGGCGCTTTCCTGGACATTTTGTAACTGTGCTCGTAAAATAGCTTCTTAATTCTAGAATTTAGCCTTTTTCCTGTCTATTTGGTCACATGGCCCTACATGATTTAGAAACAATGGTAGGATGGAGAATGACCATAGAAATTATTTCATGACTAAGCTCCACGAAAGAATGCCCCGCCCGGGAATCGAAACCACGACCCCTCGATCAGTAGAAAAATGGACCTATACTTCCGTCAGTGACTGACAACTGCCCTACATAATTAAAAACCATTGGTAGGAGTGAGAATTGCCGTAGATATATTTTCATGACCAAGCTCAACGAAAGTATGCCCCGCCCGGGAATCGAAACACGACCCCTTGATCACTGATCAGTAGCCTTGAGTGCCACCAACTGAGCTAGCCGGGCGGCTATAGGCGAGTGTGCAAAAATATGATAGGCCCATTGGCTCATTTCTTAGAGTGTCAAAACCTCATCGAGACGACTTCCAGTCATGTCGCATTAGCATTCCAACAACGACAGACTTTCAGCACTGGAAATTTGTTATGTAATTAGCAACAAGTAAATATTCAACGTAACAATGTGACTTGTTCCAAGAAATGAACAGAGAGTATTAAATAATTATACTGAGTAATCCGTAAAGTTGGAGAAATGTTTATTTAGCATGCATGGCTTTCAACAATTCAGATATCTTCCGCTTGATACGCTTGTCCTGCTAAATATTCTCTATATTAGTGTTATCTTGCAACGGGTATTGAATAATTAAAGACACAACTTATAAAAAATGTTGACACATGCATTACATGCTTTTTCGTGGCTAGCTATAACGGTAGAATTTAAGTATGTCACGGCGAATGGATATAATCATTGAGGCCCTGCAACGAGTGCATGAATCTAATTCAAATGTAGCGTTTACATAAATACATGTACATCTTTGTATCGAACAGCAAAAAATTAACATGTCCCTTATGGACTACATTTTTGTTGTTTTGAGTTTAAGTTTAAATCTTTTATACAACTGAATTGATTAAAGTATGTCGACACAAATGGCGAGACATCGGATGACGACACCTGACTAACAGTAATTAGCTCTCATTCTCTTTGAAAAGCTGGACTTAACTGTTCTGTTTTCCCGAGTTGTATATACCGCCATACATGTATATATACACTAAAGTACTAAGGTGACAATACTTCAGTGAAAGTTTGGTTGAAATCCATTGACAAATGTAGATGGAATTGTGAATAGAAAAATATTTCCCTATATATTACACATGTCTAATCGTTGATCAGCTACGAAGAGAATTGTCGTCTGCTCATTTAAATGTTTTCTGCTAAAGTTAATCTTTTATCTAATTTTCTTTTTAAATGGTGGAAATATTGTCTGAATGACAAACAGTTTGGAACCAGACGCCGCAAAAACACTTTACTTTCTAAATTTTGTCAGAGATTTTCATAAATACATGTACAGTACATTTGTACTTGTAACATTATCAATATAACTATGCATGGGCGTCAATTTATTTCATTTGCTAGCAAACACGAAAAAGTCATAAAATATGTAATACTTGCAATTTTCGCCTCTATTATGATAGAACCACTTTACTACAATTTTCCTTTGATATTCCTGATACATAAGTTGGGCCAAGTAGCGCAGTTTCCACTTGTCATAAATTATTTATAAACTATGAAGTAGGCATTTTCCAGACTTGTATATTATTTTACATTTCGACCAGTTGCAGTTTACAATACGTCAGTAATGGCGACGTTTATGACAACTGTGTTGCTAAGTCTTGTCGCTTTATATTTCTGCGATTGCAAACAAAGGTTTGTAAAATATAACATACAATCAGTTGAGAAGTTCCAAACTGAATGTGGAGTGAAAGGAATGTTTAATGATAATATAGAAATAAAAATAGATGGTGAAAGTGGGGAATGTTCAGTATTGTCTGAAACTTCAACAACTCCGTATTCAGAAAACTACACTTACATAAAGAAGACTGCTGTAGTTGAAGACTATGGGGTAATTAGTGTTGTTATATGACATTATTTCTTCCATATAGTTTGTCTTTTATTATATGCTTCCCAGTCGAATACCGTAATTTATCGATCGGTGAAATAAATATCGATATATCACTGTTTTTAAACAATTAAAATAAATTTGTTATTGTTCAATGTTTGGATGCGCCGTTCTGATGACATATCATACCTAAAATAAAAAAGCCAGTCTGAAGCATAAAATAAACAGAAAATTTGTTTATTTAGGTGTAAGATCGATTTTAATTTCACAAGTGAGCTAATGAAATTATATTTTCACTCGTGGCTTCGCCACTCGTGAAAATATTGCATCCTTAGCTCACTTGTGAAATAAAAATCGATCCTACACCGCAGCATTCAAATATCCTCTATTTTTCCCATGCATTGCGGTGAGGTAATGGGTTTTTTGATGATAATGTACTATAAACTTTTTTTCAGTGCATTGAAAATTAATCTTAGCGTCAAATGACGTCATTTTAGAAGATACTCGTCCGGTAGAAAAATTGACGTCTCGTTATAATTTGTATAAAATACCTTTAAAACCACAGAATTAAGCATTCATGAAAAAGGAAAAAATAGAATATTCGTTAACTTAAGATCATTTATTATTTTAACTCGTGAAAATATGATTTCTGAGTTTACCTGATGAAATAAAAATTGATTTTACACCAAATTTGTCGAATATCATCTTAACTTAAAGAAATTTCATTTAATGGTTTGGTCGACTGAGATTGAAACAGTGTTTATTTTTTAAAATAGTGTCTGCTTTAAGACTAAACATACGCGTTGGTATAATAGAGTGTTAGAAATAGTTTACGTCAAAATCATCAGGAAAAAGAGAATCTATACATATAAATTGTGACACATTACTTGACCTAAAGATAATACCGCACGAATAGTTATATACATGTAACCAGGGATTCTATATAACAGGGATTCGTAACGAAGTGCATTCAGTTTGAATTTTTCTCGGTCGTCACTGTCTATAACTGGCTGAAGCAGGCTGTACAAACTATTCCAGAGTTTAAAAACTTGATTTATGTTTTTGTACATGTCTTTTATGCAACTTGTAAATGTTTCTGAAGTTTTTGACAAAACATTGTTGCACTTATGCAAAATAGGGCTAAACTTGGCAGATCGGCGGAAAAATGCATAATTTTGTGAAACAGTCTGTGAGCGTAATTTACCTCAAAATCATCTAAAACACATTTTTTCCTAATATTTATGTCAATTTAAATGGTACTGGTACAAAATTTCATGTGAATATCTTTATGTAAACTTGTTATACTTGTTTTCCGTATTGGCCGAAATAATAGCGACGACAGTGAAATTTGATGAAAATCTATTACATTTACTTATCGTTACAAATCCCTGTTATATAAAATCCCGGATGTAACTTGGAGTACTTGCTGTCCTGTTTTTTGCCGATCTGATCAGAAACGATACATTCTTAAACTGTTGCATACGTACACCTAATGACACGAATGACATGATATCAAATGAAGTGTTTCTTGCTATTCAGGGTATATAGTTAGTTTTGCGTATATGAATGTTTAGCATGCCAAGAAAGGCTACTTTTTACTTGGGGTTTTCCCATGTTTAGTAGCGGACTGTGGCAAATCCTCATTGAAATTTGTCTCAAACGATTACATTCGGTTGCTCATGCGCAATTCAAGAGATAATTACTACTTCAGTTAAATAGCAGGCTATAATGCTATTTAAGTAATTGAAGTAAAATCTAACCAGATTTTGTAAGGAGAGGTTCCCTCGTACCGCTTTCGTCTTTTATATAATTCCGTGTTCATAATATTCTATCAAAACCCCATGTTCGACAGCGCTTTTAGCGCTATGATTGTTTTATTGCCTAGATCATTGCTCTTCCAGATCAACCCTAACAGTAATATTTGTCTGCATTTTTACAGGATGGTTTAACGCTGGAATATCAAGAGCAGGATGGTTTAACGCTGGAATATCAAGAGGACTCGTTTGAATTACCATTACAGTTGGTTGAAGGAATAACTGTTGACATAGAGTTAATTTTAACAACAAGATCAAACTGGAACAGGTATTATTATTATTTACCATTTGGTTAAGTATTCTATAAAGCATTGATAAATCTAACTGAAGAATGAATAGATATATGCTGGAGCGTTCTATAACAACACCATTCGGGGCGTAAGATTATTGTTAAGCAAAGTACTTATGGAACAGATTTGTTTCAAACCAGCAAATTCAAAATAATATTTTTAAAAACAACCCTAAGTGCTTTGTAGACACGTGGTCGCCATCTTTGTTCGCTTAACGAGTCACCTCTTAATTGCGTTTGCCAATGTTCAGAACGTTCAAGGCGCGTAATGATCACGTAATACGTAAGATGGCTACTCCGTGGCGACTTCGTCTAGGAAAATAAAAACGGTCAATTATCATCATTGAAAGACGAAGATTGGACGGAGGTTGAGGTTTAATTTAATTAGGTGTTTCAGCGAAAAAATCCATAATTTGGCTGATATTCCGCGGAAAAGACATTTTACAGGGGCAAGACGAAGGGACGGACCCGTGTCGTATTAACCATTTTCTGTGCTTTTTACGAGAAACTAGCTTGAATATGGTAAAAAGTTGATACAGTTTTGTAAAAAAACTTGTGCTTTTGGACAGATAAATGTCTTCTGTATCGAAACTTGAAGACCTGGTGAGAATATTCGTAAAAATGGAGTTGTGCACGTTTCTGTGAAATAAGGGTTTATTTTCATTATTTTGATGTTGGACCCTTTGTATATATATTATAGGTATAAATGCAGGGGCGGATCCAAGTTTTTTTCTTGAGGGGGGTCCGAACTTTTCTAGGGGGGGGGGGTCCGAACTTTTCTAGGGGGGGGGGTTTACCGAACTTTTCTAGGGGGGGGGGTTCGAACTTTTCTAGGGGGGTCCGAACCTCGAGCCACAACCACATTATACATATTTTGCAGAAAAAATGCAACATAATGATAATAAAAACTACATAACCATTAAATCTATGTTAAGCTTCATACTACTTAAAAATGACTTACAGACAAGAAATACAGTAAAGGACAGGTTAATTTTCCAAATTCTAGGGGGGGGAGGGGTCCGGACCCCCCTGATCCACCCGCTGGATCCGCCTATGATTAATGGTTGGTAATCGCTCGGAATCCCTGTGAGTTAGACCGTGTATGTATAAAACAGATTATTCACCGATACTTAATGCAGTTGAAGCGAATCATGTTATTTGTTAATTTTCCTATTTGGTGGTCTCTGTTGTCGTTATATGCCCTTCAAAAAACTTATTTCTATTATAATAATTTACACTAGTTTTTTTCAAGGGTCTGCATTTGGTTTACGCCACCTTACGAATTAGCGTTTGAGGCATGTAGTACTTGTATATTCGAAGCTGGCTATGCAAGTATGTATACTCGAAACAATATAGAGAAAGGACCTCACGAGACATATCCGGCAAAAACCCAACCAAATGAAACATATGTGTTACACCACAAATTTGAAGCAAATCACGTGCAGGTAATTATTTGTTTACGATAAGTATTTCTATTAAAAGGCAACACAAGTGCAATTAGTTATCAAAGAACTGAAAGTACTGTTTGATAAAGGAAATGTTTAAACTAGGGAATTCCAATGTTTACAAATTATCATTGATTTCTAAGGTGCAAGTTTGAGCTGAATATCATTTGTCTGTGTAATTTTATTACATTAAACTAATTAAAAGTTCTTTAAACGCATCAACAATCGGAATATACACGATCGTATGTAAAACAAAGTAATGTGTGGTGGTGTGATAGATTGTGGTTAATCGTGCGGCAGATACAGTGAAGTTCCGCTAATAAGACCACCTGACTTTCTGACAGGAAGTGGCCTTATTTAGAGACAGTCAGTTCAATTCATTTTTGTACAGCGATTCGTCGGCAATCGTATATAACTGAGAGCTTGGCAGCATATAATAAAAAATCTAACGAAAATTTAACATTTACAGTTTAGAAGGATTTACGACAAAAATAGGTCGTAAGACGCTTGATAATACGGGCCCCTTAATGCTAGAGTTATCATACTTTTATATTGTATTTGAAGGTACAGCTGGATGATTTCTACACTGCTGAAGTGATACAAATCTCTCCTCTGGACATGATGAAGAATCTTCGTGTGAAACAGTATTCATCATGTTGCACGATTTTAAAGAGAATTAGTTTCCGCATTGAATGAAAAAGACGTACAGACCAAACAGAAAGTAACAATATTATCCAGAGAGCTGGTAGAAGTTTTATTTGCGATGTCGAACGCAAAATATTACGGCCGATAAATGAAGTTATGTCTGAGGGTTTCCTAAATATTTACTAAAAATACCCAAATGCATAATTATCCTGACGGCATTTGTTTTCGACGAGGATTGATTTCGTCGTCAAAAACCGATGCCTCGGGGATAACTTTATGCATGTTTTCATGGTTGTTCCTAAAAAATAATCTTATTTTTAATATTTTTTAACGAATGATATTGTTTCTAGTATGCATTATAACATATTAACATATATATACATCATATGCAGTTTTCACGGTGTCAATAGACATAACAGTTTAGTTGTAATTTTCTTAACTATATCTATGAAATTGGTGTTAAAACATTTATAGAAGCGTTGACTCTTACGGCTGTTAAGCCGCCCGGCTAGCTCAGTTGGTAGCACGCAAGTCTACTGATCGAGGGTTCGTGGGTTCGATACCTGGGCGGGGCATACTTTCGTGGAGCCTGGTCATGGAATTATTTCTACGACCATTCTCCCTCCTACCAATAATTTTTAATTATGTAGGGCAGTTGTCAGTCACTGACGAAAGTATGCGCTTAGTAATTGGTTAACAGCTAAATCCAGAGATTTAGCCTTTCCAGGAAAAGTGAGTAGGTTGACTGATCGCCGTTATATGACCAATAAATGTGTTGCTACGGCAAACAAACAAACAAACTTACGGCTGATAACCTGTTAACATGCTACATCGCATAGGTTACCTAAAATACAGTAGATTGTTGTTAAACTCAATAGAAAATTATCAAATTGACACGATGCATTAAAAATCTTGATTTTTAATAACTTTTTACGAAAGAGTAAGCGCTTCTGCAAAAGTCCTTACACCAATTTCATAGGTTTGTACCGTATAATTTCTTTAGAATCACTTATCAAACCTTTTAAAAACATTAGGTGCGACACATCAAATAAAACACCGCACTCTCTCATACATTCTCGTACCCAAAGATTATCAAGTTGACAGCTGCATGTGGAAGGTGTGTCGGTCGCTGTTCATAACCATATAATGGCTGATTAAGCGGCGAAAAATCTAATTCATAAACAGAGCTCTGAGAGCGTCAACATGGCTTTTACAAGTAAGGAACATATTTATTTAATGAAAGTAATCCTATGTTTACCTGAGTGCTACTAATTTGTTATGCAATGTTTAGTTAATGAGTACTAAAATTATAAGCTTGGAATTCTTAAATGGTCACACAGAAATATTAATGAAACCAGCGAAATACATGTATATGTTACAGGCAAATTGTAAATTTAGGCAATTTGTAAAATTCCCCAGAATTCAGGCATTTTATAAGTTGCCTAAATGTGCCAGGCATTTTGTAAAATGTCTAAAAACATCTAGATATTTTACAAAATGTCTGAAAATTCAGGGGAGTTTTTTAACAGATTGCCTGAAAATGTCAAGAATAATAAGTACATTAACATATGTTAATTTTTATAAATAACGATTGATTGAAGGGCATTATTTTAATCTGAATAATAAATACTTAGTATGGAAAAGTTGCGAAGATGCCTAAAATGGCCAGGCAATTTACAAAAATGACTAAAAATTCAGGCATTTTACAAATTGCCTAAATTTACAGATTGCCTGTAACATATTCTTAACGAAACGTCTAAGTACCCCAATTTCCGTAAACATTAAAAAATTCCTACAATATGGAAATCGGAGTACATAGACGTTTCGTTAAATATATCTTGCAAATAAAATACGATCCTCTTAATATAACGAAGCAAACATATAAGTTTACGACTTAACTTTGTGCTGCTTTCTTGTTTGTTTGTTTTTTCTATGATTCTAAAGTTTCTTTGGAATTTTCAAAGAATCAGCACAACTTCTTCATGATTCACATTCAGTACTCCTACTCTTCTCAAACATATATTATTACTTATATGTTTTCTTTACTCATACATGCTTGTTCATATATACATCATACATGTATATATTTTCACATATAAATACTGGTCACTTACTGTAAATATAGCTTCTCCCAAGAAGAATACTCTCTTTGAGCGTGTCAATAGGTCATGAAATACATGTATGTTTACTGTATTTATATATACATGTAATTATGTATGTGTGCTAGGAAGAGTGATAGTCATTGTATGACATTAGATCATGAGTGTGTGCATGAGTTGTAAGTATATGAATAGGGGAGTATGTGTGTGAGTGTGTGAGTGAGTAAGAGTGTGAGAGACATGAGTGATAGGGTGAGTGTAAGAGTGATATATTGTTTGATATTTGTACTTGTACATTGTATCTCATGGGCCAATTGGCCTAATTGATTTTGAAAACAAATTATCTATATTTTCACATATTTTTGCTTATTCATTTCATAACTTATTATATCATATATATTCACATGTATAGCTCGTACAAATAAACAATACAGTGTGTACGTAAACAATACATTGAACTGATTCGCGACAGGGGATGCTCAGGATGACAATAAAATTTAATTTTAATATATTTTTATCAGTGTCCTGTTAGTGTTCTACCATTATAAGGTTAGATACCGCTTGATAAAATCCTTTTTTGTTGTATATAAAAAGTCTCATTTTCAATGACAAATTACGCTATGACCCAGGGATGTTAGATACCCCAAACCATATATATAGGCTGAAAGATCTATCTATTCCCCTTAAAATGATCAGTATTAGAAAAAAAGTTACGTTACTTATAAGAAAATAAATTTCGATTGAAGTTCCTACCATGAAAATGTCCAGGTTAATAACTCTTCACCAGCCGTACAGAGTCATATCCCCTTTATACCAGTTTTCGCGACTGAACAAATCAGATCCATTGATTTTTTGCATACTTTCATAGGAAAAGCATTGTCAAAGACATACATACTCTTCAATATTAAAAAGTACCTCAAATGAGGTATCCATGCACTCTGAAAAAATAAATAAGCTCTTTCTGTCACACTTTCTATTTCCGGTAAATGCTCACTTCCGGTTACCATTTAGTGGTATGTAACCTTATAAGCATGATTGCCTTAGAGGGCTATGGTTTATCTGCCATACTAATTTTGTAAAAATGAACTGTACAAATTTAATTTTCACTACTGCCTTTCCTCTGTAATAGATTGGTTTATTTCAATGTTTACACAAACATGTTAAGTTATTTTGTGCGTGTACTATATGTATTTATTGTAATTCACAGTGTATGTATGTATTGTTGTTGCCGCCAACTGACGACAGAAAAGAACATTTTTTTAATTGCTTGAATAAACATATTTGTATAGTATTGTACTAGAATGATAACTTTGGCCCAGAGGTCTAGCAGGGGTGTGAAATTCCTAAGCCCGACTTGTCCAACTCGTAGATTTTTGTCCGTAGACAAGTAAATATTTCCAATCCATTTGTCTGAGGACAAGTTAATTTATTTTCTGTAAACAAACAGTATTGCTTCTCTGGACAAGGGCATTTTGATCCGGGACAAGTTGATTTTTAGATTTCTCTTGTCCGTGAACAAGCAGAAAAAAACTTGAAATTCCTCACCCGTGGGTCTAGGCATGTCAAAGGTCAGTTAATAGTACGACTGACAAACGCAATATGATGGATAGTTGTTGAAATGCACCGTAAAGCACCGTGCATTGTTGAAGTTTGCAACAGTACACAAAGCACAAAATATAACATGTACGAAATCGAATAGGCCTATAGCTGAAGAAAATCAACAATATTTATAAATAACATTCTAAACAAACAAAAAATATAGTATATATATAACCAAGGGAAGTAACCGCAGTGGGGAGTTTATTAGTGCACTAACTGTCTTGCTGAGTGATAGTCTAGATTACCTGCCCCTTACCACTATCGTAATCGGGTCAGGCAAACCACATTAATGACTGCCCCTCATTATTCAGGTAGCAAAATTTTCGTTTACGTTTTCTAAATTTTACCCGATCATTTGATGACGATAGTAACTTTAGTAAGAATTTGGTACTATATAGGTAATTCGATTTTGATTTTTTCTGATTGCACGTATATTTAGCGAACTATTAACCGAAATCCATATCTCGAAGTGAACACAATTCGGACATAGATTAGTCTCGTTAGAATTTCGGATACTTTATTTAGCATAAATGTAACCGAACATCTTAAAAAAGTATCCACTGCAATTCTTGTACAATAATCCTTTGGTTTTAGTATGTGTAGTGAGAAATGTTTATATGAAAACATAAATATCAAGTACCTAATTCATTTCATCGGGTGCAGCCTATATCATGCTTTGCCTGGCGTACTTTTACCTGTCAAAGTACGACTAGAAACCAGAAAAGCTGAGTGATTGCTTCTCCGTCTATTATAGAATGAGAGACTTTATAGCCAGTATGGCAAAATACAAATTTCAACGCCAATTAAATTGGTTGATATTTACATTTGTAGCACAGTGGTGATTATTAAAATAATCAATGTACACAAGTAATATTAACTAGCAACCGCTCCCAATATGGCAATAATTTTGTCTCACAAAAGAGGACTGCGCCAAATACTTGAATTTATTCAGGTTGACAGTGGATAGGGTTTGTTTGCAGTCATATAAGAATGTATAATAATTGTAATATGCAATGCCAATGAACTGTACATGTCACATGATAATTATTATGAAAAGGGGTTTTTTATTTTTAAAAAATGCGTGTACTACCACTTTTATTCAGTTTATATTTATTATAAATACTGAACATATGGTTTTACATTTTAATTGTCGTTATTACTTTCAATGTCAATTCAAACATAATGTAAGTGTGGTATTTATTTGTGCCAAAATAACATGTTATTTCATCTGAGACCAAATAGTTTGATTATTATTGTATTTGTTGAGCAGAGCAAAAGGTTTAAACAATGATTATGATATTCGCCGTTCAAGTAAAAAAACCTTAGAGTAAAATCAGTGCAGTTGATCTACTAAATCTTGCCGCTCAAAGATTTGGGTAATTTTATGATATTATAAAATTTTGCTTTTCAGTGTCTGTAATTGTGCTTAAATGAATTGCTAATAGTTTAAGACAGCTGGCCTATATTTTGTGAGCTTTAATGGCTATTTGTCGATTATCTTATCTTGATAATGCCCGAGGAGATCCGATTGGTAAGTAGGTCCTATCAGTTAAAATCCTCAGACTTTTTCATTGCAGTTGAAATCCTCAGACTTTTTCATTGCAGTTAAAATCCTCAGACTTTTCCATTGCAGTTAAAACCCTCAGACTTTTCCATTGCATTTAAAATCCTCAGACCTTTCCATTGCAGTTAAAATCCTCAGACTTTTCCATTGCAGTTAAAATCCTCAGACTTTTCCATTGCAGTTGAAATCCTCAGACTTTTTCATTGCAGTTAAAACCCTCAGACTTTTTCATTGCAGTTAAAATCCTCAGACTTTTCCATTGCAGTTAAAACCCTCAGACTTTTTCATTGCAGTTAAAACCCTCAGACTTTTTCATTGCATTTCTGTGTAAGGATGAAAAAACGTTTTCATCAAATATTGTGTTTGTTCACTAAGATATAAAGTACCAGTGTCATATAATACAGACAGTTCTTTACCCTAACAATACTCAGCTTGATTTTCAGTCAAAATGAGAGATTTCAGAAAAAAACTATCAATATTGACTGCGGAAAATTGACATTGAAAACTTAAGAAAAAATATAATATTACCAACCTACTTGAATAGTATGCATGGAAAAATAACTGACCAATAAAGTACAAGTCACATAACCACATTTATTAACATCTATATACATATAGTATAGCCTGGGTCGCCAGTGCAGTTAGTAGCGCGCCTTGATTTCGAATCTAGTGTCCCCAAGGATTCGAATCACACCTGAGGAGGTTATACATGTACCCTTTCATGAAAATTTGACATATGGAGTATGTGGTATATGGAGAAGTTCCCGGCCTTGTAGAAGGATAGGTGAGTATTGGTTAAAACCATGATTCCAGGTTAGGTTGGGTTAGGTGTGCTGGATGCCATAAATTAACATAAAAATTGTGTTGACATAGCTTTAAACCCAGTACATGTATAAAAATAAAACCAGCGTATGTTTTACACTATAGGTTACCATCTTTAAAGCTGTATGTCAGTTTGCTTTTAAAATTGATAAAATCAGAACACCACTTTACTGCTTCTAAAGAAATTCTTACAATTTTGAGAGTTTTAAACAAATTGGTAGTATTACAGTTGAAAACTGTGAACGTGTAGCTTTAATGCATAATGTAATTTCAATAACAATGAGTCTTGTTAACCTTTGACCATGTTGACAGGATGACGTCTAGATTATGAAATATAATAAGTGCTACAGTATTATACCATGTATTAAATATCAGATTTATATCATGTACAGTGCCAGCCAAAAATGCTTGTTTATAGGACAATCAATTCACATTTTCCGATGAAACAAAGAAACTGTTAACTTAAGAAACAAAGAGTCATTTGAGCTAATTAAAAACTCGGTATTATCTATTTTATCTACGATATATGATTCAAATTATGTTACATAAATAAGCTTTAATTAGGGACTTTAGTCAGTTTTCTTTCCCTGATAAAATCTGAAGCAATCCAATTGGTAAGTAGGTCCTTACAGTTGGAATCCTTGGATTTTATCATTGAATTCCTATGTAAGGATAACAAAATATTTCATCTAATATCTTTCTTGTTAATTAAGATATTAACAGAAGTGATGAGATTTAGATAGTTCGTTACCCTTAAAATACTTAGCTTGAAATTTAAACAAATTAAATGATTTACAAAAAAGTTATTTAAGATTAATTTTGGCAAATTGACATTGAAAAGTAAGGGTAAAATCCGAATAATCCGACTAATTGGACCTACCTATTTAAAGAGTATTTAAGGGGAAATAACTGACTAAGGCCCCTTCTTATAGTAAAAGTATTCGTGGTATGCATCATCATTTTCTCAAACAATTTCATTTGTCCGAAAACTCTTAAAGAACACCGTATATTGTATTTACACATGCATACTTGAACCACCCACAGTGTTGTAAATGTAGCGTAAAGTTAAACTTTCAGTATGATTTGAATAGTTAAATTATATTTCAAGTTCATCATGCAAATCAATTAAACACCAAATAAATGGGCTTAAAAATTTCTTACTTTTCACGACTATGTTGCAATGTGATTATGCAACTGTAATACTTAACGATTTACAAATAGTTGAGATAGATAGACAATAACAACACTGGCACCAGTCCTGCGTTCAGTTACCGCAAACGTTACAAAACGTTCCGTAACGATACATTCGGAACTCCTCGGCCATTCTCTGCGATAATCTCGGACATATTTGGACGCTATTTTGAAACTACTAGTGTTAAAGTAAACAAATATATGATCGTTTAGGCATTGAGTGATGTTTCGTTTTTAGTCCGTAAATTTTGAAACATCACTCATTGCCTTAACGATCTCATATTTGTGTATTAGATTAGGTTATTCGCAGCGAATGGCCGAGGAGTTCCGAATGTATCGTTATGTAACGTTCTGTAACGTTTTGTGTAATTGAACACGCTACAGAGTCCATATCTTATGATCATACAATAATTCGTTCGTCCCTATATATAAATGCGCACTACCTTATATATAATATATTATAATGAAAGTATGGCTATAACTCGAACACGGTTATGTATACGTGACCGATATTTAATTGAGTTTGTAGACAAAATATTATATATGTGCGTATTTAACGAGTGTGAGGACTCTGTTGCCAGTGAATAACAACAGTAACAAACAGTTAACATTTACTTTGAAAAAGTGTGCTACGATCCTGTAAATCTTGATATTTTATACATGGCTTATTAAATTGCATTTATAATGCGATACAAATATCTTAGTTAGAAATAATGATAACTCTTCAATGTACAGAGAGAGTACTTTAACAATTAAAAAGACAACAAGAAGTTTACACGCATTTTACTTGTTTTTATAACTCTATTATGCGCCAAAAGTTTAGTGAATTTTATGTCTCACTTTGAATATACAAAACTTGTTATTTTCATATGAATGACATATCTTAAGTAAGGGTTTCATTATTATTTAAATGTATTGTTTAAAGTATTATCATATATATTTATTGCACATAATTTTACACTAGTTTTTACAATATTCATAATCAATTTAATTAGTGATAACAAAGGAACTGACCACATGTTTATTTTGCTTCCTTTCTTGATTTTCATCACATATTTTATGTTGCTGTTTTATACAAGATGCATTGTTAATGTTTATTATAAATATTGTTTCCTTCTTATGTTTTCGCATTTTAGCCATGTGGCAGTTGATAATCTTTCCTGTGACAAGTGTCACATTTGCATTATCTTTAATATATTTCCTGGTCTGGTCACAGTTCAAGGTGTCGGCTAAAGAGATTAAGACGCTAGATTACATAATATTTGTAGTTTTGAATAAGTATATTAATTAATGTCAACATCTTCTTATTTCCTGCTATGACTATGGAGTGTTTATATAAAGCATACTATTTTTCCATCTATATACAATATAAATATCTTTGACTGAAACTAGAACTTGTAAGTAAGAAGTACGATACTTTGTAAAATCTACACTTCGTGATATTTACTGTTTAACTGCTTATTTTCATTATTTTGTGGACTTTGTGCTAGATTTATTTAATATTTAACTCTGAGTCAAAGTTGGTGAACATTCCGTTCTATCACTCTCTGTAGGATGTGATATATATTTTATTATACCGAACAACAAAAATCAGAAATTGTTAACAATTAATAGACACAAACCGTTTAATTTCATATGTTTTATTTGCTTATGAACTTGAAGACTATTTGACACAGTTTAAGTTTGTCGTTTGGTAATAAGCAAACGTCTGCGCAAGGGAAAACTAGGATCCCGGTACTCGGCAAACTTCAACGCAGTGGTCCCCATCGCTATACGCGGGCCGATAGGTGATGTCAAGCGGGCCGATAGGTCATGTCCAGAGTTTGCCATTACGGATTGTCACCCGGTGACGTCACATAAGGCTATATAGTAAACAAATCACGTAGGTTATAATACAGGGGCGGATCCAGATTTTTTTCTAGGAGGAACCGGACTTTTTCTAGAGGGGGGGGGGGTTCCAAACTTTTTCTAGGGGGGTCCAAACTTTCGAACCACAACCTCATTATACACTTATAGCAGAATAATGCAATATACTAATAATCATAAAACAACATAACCATTAAATCTGTGTAAAACACCGAGATAATTTGCTTCATGATACTTCAAAATGACATACAGTCAAGAAATACACATATGGACAGGTACATTTTGGAAATTTCAGGGGGAGGGGTCCGGACCCCCTGACCCCGCTAGATCCGCCTATGTGGTAACATAAAAAATGATTGTATCAAAGGATTTTTAGCAATATACTTATGTCTGTTACCAAGTTCTTTTACTTTAACCATTAATTGGCCCCTTCATATCTTCATTATGTCGGCCACAGGACTTAAATTAGTATTACTGGATAACGCGATTTCACTTTAGGAATTTTGCCTTAAAATGATCTTTCTTGCCGCATCTCTGCCGTTAAACGATGTTGTATGGGGTCCACGAGGGGCACGGTACCCGTCTGCTGCTGGAACACCTCTCATTGCCAGAAAAAATATCATTGGAGTTCAGAGAAGAAAATGTCGTAAAATGGTTAAAAGTCAAGTATACAGAGCCTGAAAAGTACAAGCACTTAATACTTCATTTTGGAAATATATAACTGAACTGAAAGTATGCGTATTAAGGGTTGACAAGACCGAAAATAGCTTTATCACTCATAGAGCGATCTCTTCAAAACCAATTTTGCATGAAGTCATCAAATAAATAGAAAAATGTTCGCTATACATAGAGCTTGCCATAGCAATAGTTTGCTATGGCGAGCCATGTTACTATTCGTTATGACATTACATATCCTGGAGTGGCCATATTTCGTCACCTTAAGGAAATGAATGAATACAATGTTAAATTTGTAATTTTAAACTGTCTTTTCATTTTTAAAATATGTAAATGAATCATAAAGCTTATATTCCATCAACTTTTCTAGGGTTTATTCTGTCAAATAACGTTAGTAAACACAATGTTTTGAGGCTGGGTATAAATGCAGACGACTTTTTAAGCAGGACCAAAAATCAACACTGCAAAATAAAAATATGTTTTTTCTTCATTTTTGTGAAGCAAATCTCCGTTTATTTATTTATATACAATATTTAGATCTTTTACCTCCAATCTGTGTTGTTTCTTCAACAATTTTATGACAAAAAAATCGAAATTCCACCATTTTAAATATTGACATGTTTACCAGTAGTGTAAAATCACAATCAGTGCAGGTTTGGCTCCGCCTACAACGTCGCTCCGCCCTACGTTAAGATTTCGAGCTAAAAACGGGAATCTAAGCTTATTTTAGTGAGTTTATAAAAAAGATTACTTAAATTTTAGTATTGCTCAATGCTTTTAGTATTTAAGGTGGGGTGACGAAATTAGGTCAGTGACGAAATTAGGACCTCCTACGATATTTAAAACGGTATAGCAAGTATATAAGTACTACGAAAGCCGAATTGTGTCACTTAAAATTTAATATAAAATAATATTATGCTACGTCGCAAAAACGAGATAACTATCTCGTAATAACAAGATAATTAACTCATAATATTGAGATTACTGACTCGTGATAACACGAATACAAACTAGTGATTATAAGATAAGTAATAATCTATAACGAGAAAACTAACTCGTTATAACGAGAAAATTAACTCCTAATGACGAGATAATTAAATCGTAATAACCAGACAACTAACTTGAAATTATGAGAAAATATACTCGTTCGCTACAGCAACTATATCATAAAACGACAGAATCAACAACCATATAACAACAACAATAAACCAAAGCACCAACACTAAAAAACAACATCAACAACTAATCAGCAATAACAACTAAAATTCATCAACAACTTAATACCATTAATAATTAAGAAAAACAACAACTTAAGTCAATAGCAACAGCATCTAAAACAACAACAACAGCAACAACGAAACAACAGAAAACAAACTAAACAATTACATTAAAACACATAGTAACAGCGGCAACAACAAAAGACAAAAAAAGAGATATAAGAAATACAGCAACTCAAAACAACAGCAACAACAACACAGAAAATCAACAACAACTCTAAACAATAACATCAAGTAAAAACATTACCATCTTTAACATAAAGCAACACCAACACCAACACACAAAACCATCAGCCTAAAAATAAAATCATCAACTCAAAACAACAACATAAACTGAAAGCAGCAAGAACGGATCAATTAAACGCCATTTACACAAAACAACTGCAACAACTGAAGCAATCTCTACAACAACTAAAACGAAATATTACGTTAAAACGTAATAACGAAATAACTTCTTCAAATAAACGTTGTGTATGTAAAAGATTTTCGAAAGAAACGAAATAATATAATGTTATATCGTAAAAACGAAATAATGGTAATAAAAATGTCACTTTAGGGCCTCCATACAATAAGAATCATCTATCGGTACATAACTTCCCTGATAATGATGTCCGAATGTCATGTGAAATGTTTTCCTTGAATTAAAGATAATTTTAACGAGCCATTCATAGATCAGAACTGAAAAATAAGCAAATTAACCTGCGTGCTTAAACATGACTAAGATATGGATTTATCTTCTGGTATTTTATATTGGACAAATAGGTAAGCAGTAAAACATTTGATATTTTATTAAATTAAATGTTAGTGGCATATATGTAAATTTATAAAAGAAAAAAAGCAATTTTACCACTAAAGGGCTTCCGCATGAATTTATCTTTAAAAGATCAGAAACATTCTCAAAGTACAATAATTCCATTATATACATGTTGTAATTCTTTTTTAATTCGAACTCATGAGAAAACAGTTTTCATATTTCTTGGCGGATATACATAAAAACAGTCTTATTGGAAACATATATGGTGCATCCTGATAATATTGTTACATGCGGAGATGTGTGTAAAAATAAAAAATGATATAAAAATTTGATCATGATGTAATTACAGAATTCTACTTGCCGTCTCAAAAGAAAACGACATTACTACATAATAACGTATTATGTAAAATCTGCTATGTTGACTTATGACTGTGCTCGTTGTACAAGGCTTTATTACTTGCTATAGGTCTACATTTCGTATTTTACTGTCTTGTCATTTTCTGCTTCAGACAAGTAAAGAACTGATAATGATATTATATATTGAAGTCCTTTAAAACTGACATTATTATATCATCATTTAAAGAGTCCCAATGTCGACTTATTGCATTATGTCGACTTTTGCATTATATTGATTTCCTCTCATTTTTAATAGGCAATAACCTTAAAATCCAGAGTAATTACTCCTGAATCACTTCAAAACTGACCCTTATTACATTGTAACCTGTGTATCTAAATAATCATAATAGATAGAATGAATAATTATTGACAAACATGTTTGCAGGATTTAAAAGTGCGTACCTTTAATTATTTATACAATGAATGATATTTCGACTCAATGGCCTTTTTCAAAATATGCATAAATTGGATCTATCTATATCTTGCTTAGTATTATTTCTTTTCGACAAAAATATTGATACATAAAATGAAAGATTTTCGTCAAAACCGTTTTTAAAAAGAAAGGGTAGTAGGTCATTAACCTAACTCTGAACATAACCAAATATTAAAAAGTATTCAAAAAGATCAATATTTAAACGCAATTTAGTGAAAACATAATTCGTCGCCTCAATCTAACAATGTCTTATCTCCATTTCTGAAAAAAAAATGAGATAAACATATCAAGCGATTTGTATGACCTTACTCTTTCATCTAAAAATAGTTTCTTGACTTTATCATGTCAAATAGCCCAACCCGCCAATCGTACATTATCCTATCTCCACACCTTTTCTCTGCTCACAGCCCAAACATTGCTCTATGTCCAGGACATAGATCAATGTTCAGGCTGAAAATACTGTTATATTCCTCGTGGTAGGGCTTTAATATTCATAAGCCGTTGTTACATAATGTATGTATTTATAATTTAACCTGATGAAGACTTAAATGTCGAAGCGTCGATTAAAATACATATAATGCAGAAGTTTGAATTCTTTTATTATTTATTATCATAATGTATGTATGTTATACCTAAACGGTTTTAATTATGTAAATATATGGGCAAATAAAAGCAAAGAATAAAAGCCAAAGAAAACAAGTTTTTATAGAAAACTATTATAAGGGAAACAATCTAAGTTAACATGATATAATATAATATTATATGATATGATATGATATGATATGATATGATATTAATATAATATAATATAATATAATATAATATAATATAATATAATATAATATAATATAATATAATATAATATAATATAATATAATATAATATAATATAATATAATATAATATAATATAATATAATATAATATAATATAATATAATATAATATAATATAATATAATATAATATAATATAATATAATATAATATAATATAATATAATATAATATAATATAATATAATATAATATAATATAATATAATATAATATAATATAATATAATATAATATAATATAATATAATATAATATAATATAATATAATATAATATAATATAATATAATATAATATAATATATATGACTAGTACAGTGGTTGGAGGAGAGGAGGTGGTGGTAAATAAATAAATCATTCAGCTGAAGTAAACAATGCTGTCATAAAATGGCGGAGTTTGAAGAGAGGGATGCACTGCGCATGCGCTCTGGTCAAAAGTGGGAGTCACGGCGTTCACGCGTGAACTGTGTTAATAGAATGCGCATGCGTTACTCAGGTCATGACCAAGCCATACCATATGTACATGAATATGAAACATAAACACTCTGGAAAGTCGATCAGCGAACTCCAGTAAGTGTGTACTAGTCATATATATAAACGTAAATATGTTAAAACAAAGGACGCACTTTCTGATATAAAATATTTTATACATGTATAAAATGTTATTTATATTCCTCGTGGCGTAGGTATATACTAGGTGACGCTCGTATGGAGTAATTAAAACAGATAAACATATGAAGTTGAAATAGGGCTTTTAATATTCATAAGCCGTTGTTACAAACATCCATTTTCAATAAGCGGGTGCATTTTGGAGGTATGAAAGACAGGAAAATCAGTGTTCTAGAATTCTTTATTTAGCATTTTAATCGAAGAATATAACCTGTAAACTACAACTTTCTGAAATATTTTGATCATGACATCAGTAATTGTTGTCATATGCTTATTTGAAGTACGACTGTCAGGGGTACAACTTTTGCCATGAAATGTTCGTTATGCTAACTTTCAATGGTCGCTTACCATAAATAGTTGGTATATTACACATTTAAGAATATTCCCTAATATAAACAAAGTGTCAATCTTCAGAAAATAAGAAAGATATTCGTACTGACTAATAATATTCAATTGCCATATGCTAGATCAAACTCAGTCCAATCTGGTTCAAAGAAAATTGTAATCGATATGAGTATAATAAATTATAATTTTATGTCTGGATATTCCACGTTTGTAATTCCATCTAAATATTACACTGGAACCTTAAAAGGATAGTGTGTGATTGAAGAAAATACCAAAAATACGCTGTCACGATCATGTCAGTAACGGACACTTCAAATTAGGAGCTTTTACTTGATTATCCTTCAGTAATTTCAAAAGAATATAAAGTTAACATGTTCTTTTGAGATAATGCGCAGCATTATTCATTTCAAGGTAAGTTAATGTCTTTCTAATAGTATGGTATTTTAGAAACTTAAGGTAACGAACATGTCAATTAAAAGTCAATTTAGGGTGAGTAATAACTTTAAACTTGTATATTGTCTAAAATACTTAAATTCTTAACAAGAATTGAAGCATTATGTAATATTATAAGACTAACGTCTATGAAATTAACCAAACCGATACAATTTGATGTGTTATTCTTTGAAATGCTGCCATGTAAAAACTTGGTAACGTACATTTCCGGAAATTTTGATTTCTAAAAACCAGACTTTTAATGAGGTTGAAAGTCAATTAACAATCGAAAGTTGTTGGGAAATACATTTGGCTTATGACTATAAGCTTTCAGTTACTATATAACCTTAACAAAATTGAACTAAATTGCTTTATTTAATTTTTACGCATGTTTAAAGACATTGCGTATTGATCGGCGACAGTAACGAACATGTCAAAAATCAACTTTATTTATTGAAATTTTCGCAAATTTGATGAGGTAATACTTTTTATAAATAGTGCAGTTGAAGGTCTACTGCTATAGCATATTTTAGGTTGATAATCCAAACTTTATATCGTAAGGGACAGAGAGAATAGACCGGCGACACCACTTGCACCCGCTTATTGAAAATGAATGATAATGTATGTATATAATACATAAACAGTTTTAATTATGTAAATATATGGGCAAATAAAAGCGCCATGATCAACTAACAGTTGTGTTAGTTTGATGAGAGCCCATACAGACTGAAATTACTGTTACCCGATCAAAATGAAAGGTTTGTCTCTGGATTAATGCCCTAGTTGACTCCAACAATGCGCTATGTCATTAGAAGCTCGTTCGAACATTGCTCTATCTCGTTCGTCTAGTCGGAGTACAATATATAGTTATCGTGATTTTTTTCTCCAATGACATTTATTCGCTTTGTATACCTGTAAAAATATGTATGCTACCATATGGGCAGTGTTACAAACTCATAATTTCAGAAAATGTGCACAAATACCATTGAATTAAATTATCATCATGGAGATAGTGCAATGTTAGACCGAGATGCATCTACCAAAATAAGCGAGTTTTTTTATCTATCTCCAAACACATAATTGCATTTTTTATATTATTATTCATTATGTTTTAAACCCGGGTCGATAGCGCAGTTGGTAGCGCGCCGGGATTTAGATACTTGTGCCCGAGGGGGTGCGGGTTCGAATCCCATCCGGGGAGGTTATACCCTTCCATGAAAATTTGACAATAATGTCGAATTTTCTCCATTGATTAGATAATATGGAGAAGTTTCCGGCCTTGTGGAAGAGTAGGCGAGTACTGGTTATAGACAATGGTCCAGGAAAGCTAGGTTAGGTGCGCTGGACGCCGTAAATGACCTAAATTGTGTTGACACGGCGTTAACTCCAATAAATAAATAAATAAACATTATGTTTTAATCATATTCTACATGTATGTATTGAAAAACATTGTAAATGTGCCTGCCAAGTTTCATGTCAATACATAATGAAACAACGAAGGTATCACCATTAGAACTTTTGAAGTCGATTTCCCAAAAATAAAAATTTGGTAGTTATTTGGTAGGACATTGTTAGATTGATGCGACGAACTTAGTTATTCGTAAATGAGTTGACTCATTGTACATAAAGAAAACACACAATGGAGTTATCCGTAAGTGTTTAATGTGACTCATTGAGCTCAAAGAAAATACACAGTATAGTTATCTAAAAGTGGTGTCATACATCGTGCTCAAAGAAAAACAAACAATAGAGTTATCCGTAAGTAACGTGACTTATTGTGGTAAAAGAAAACACACAATTAAGTTATCCGTAAATGGTGTGACTCATTTTGGTCAAAGAAAACACACAATTAAGTTATCCGTAAATGGTGTGACTCATTATGGTAAAAGAAAACACACAATTAAGTTATCCGTAAATGGTGTGACTCATTATGGTCAAAGAAAACACACAAGTGGGTTATTAATAAATGAAGGAACTTATTAAGCTCAAATATTACATTTTCCTCGGTTGATTTTGTATTGAACAGAAGTTACTTGATTTGAAAGTTTGTAACTATTTTTTTACTGTTTTACAAGTTGCCAAGAGTGACAGTACATACTATGTGGGATGTTTTCATGAGATATCAAATTCATTTCTGGAAGAATTCATTAGATTTAATGATACAAAAGGAATATATACGGAATGTAACTTCTACTGTAAAGAATACCAATATTTAGCAATCCAGGTACTAGTATTTTATGTATTTAATTACAAAAGCATTGGAAATACATGATCTTAAATGCGATAAGGAAGACACACTCACATGTAAAAGAAATGTTTTTTTCATGCCTATACATTATATTTAAAACTTGTTAAACCATTGTATTGAATTGTAAATAAAACATTTTATTTGTAATTCATGTTTTCTCATACCTGTGTTTAACTTAAGCACATATGGCAATCAGTCTTAGGGGTGTAACAATACGGTAAAAACCGTATTTCAATATATTGCAATATATCGCAGTACATAATTATTGTTCTTTGGGCATACATGCATATTATGAATTAATGCACGTGCATCGTCTTAATTTGATCAACATTGTGCATAGATATTTTTTTTTCAAATGATCTACACGTATTATGCAAATGTTTGAATAAGTTAGAAAAAAAAGGTTTTGAATAGACTTTCAAAGATAATTATTTTCTCACTTAACAAAAAATATTTCAAGTTTCCGAATACATTTTAACATCTATTCAAACATTTGAATTTCAGACTCTGATAAAAACAATCAGTATGGAACGTAACTAGAAAAACCGGTTCAGAGAAAAACGAACCGGTTAAAAGCCGTCAGAAGTCGTATTGCAATATTAACCGGTATATCGGTTAACCGTTACACCCCTAATCAGTCTACCTACTCACTGTTCCTGGAAATGCTAAATCTCTGGATTATGCTGTTATTTAACTACCAGGTGCAAACATTCGTCAGTGACTGACTACTACCCTACATGATTAGAATCAGTGGTAGGAGGGAGAATGGTCGTAGAAGTTATTTCATGACCATGCTCCACAAAAGTATGCCCCGCCCGGGAATCGAACCCACGACCGCTCAATCAGTGGACTTGTGCGCAACCATCAGAGCTTGCCGAGTGATATGTCTATCAATAATAATATATTATGACGGTATTGATATGTGATAAAAAGAGAAATATTTATCAACATTTAAATGATTGAAATTTCTTTAACATTTATACAAGGAAAAATACCTCATATATGAGTTCTGTTGTTGAATTCGCCATAGAAGCTAAAAGATTTTGTGGCCAAATTTTCCCTTTAAAAGAAAGAGCTCCCGTGTACCGCCGACTGAAGACTGCGTGTATACGTAAGTGAAACGAGTTTGACGACAAAAGTTGGAGTCGTTATTAAATAAATCTACTTGTTTTGTGTGGGTACTAGTTTTTTGTTTTGTTTGTGGCTATCCCACCTCAAACTCTGAACTTCTTGCTTTTACATTTCTGCTATGTTTTACCTTCCAATACTCTTGTTTGAATTACCTTACAGCCAGAGTTATCAAAATAGTCCTGTGGTGACATACACTGTACTCAACAACATTACTTATTATCTAAATGTTCATACAAAACAGACAAAAGGCAAACCTTGGCCATGATCACATGCAACAAAGTCATTTGTTCAGATATTGATTTTTCTATGGAAATATACTGGGGCAATACGTAACATATTTAGTTGCTTTATGTTAATAATTAAAGAAATTTTATATTGGCAATATGAAATGTATTAACATGTTCTTATGTTTGCATTTTTGGAACATTTACCGTGGCCATACGCAATATATTCACTTGGTAATATTCAAGGGAAATATATCATGCCCACGTAACATATTCTAATGTTCGTATATTAACATTTCCCAGCTAGCTCAGTTGGTAGCACGCAAATCTACTGATCGAGGGGTGGTGAGTTCGATTCCCGGGCGGGGCATACTTTCGTGGAGCTTGGTCAATAAAATTATTTCTACGGCTATTCTCCTTCCTACCAATGAATCTTAATTATGTTGGTCAGTTGTCAGTCACTGACAAAAGTATGTGCTTATTTGTTTAACAGCTAAATCCAGAGATTTAGACTTTCAAGGAACAGTAAGTAGGTTGACTGACCGCCGTTATATGACCTATACAAAGTGTTGCTACGGCGTTGAACCCAACAAAAACAAACAAACAAATAATAACATTCACTATATTAATACATAATGTTTCTTTATATTAATGCGATGATTGATATATATCATGATAAATCTTCATGTATTGTACCACTTTTGTTTTTATTCTAGGAAGATGATCAGGTATGTATTATTAAATCATTATCATAAATTTGTCCTTTAGATTGGATTCACCTTTTACTCTCAACTTCTTGTTCTTTCATTTTTATGAGATTAACCTCTCAAATACTATAACATTATTTTCCTTACTGACAGGGTTAACAAGATAATAGCATGTAATGTCAACGACATTGTAATTGTCAAAACGTACATAGTACATAATTTTTGACACCTTTGGGGATGTATCAAGGGTCCTTTAAAGGTAATTTTTCGACACCTTGAAGGAAATGTCTGGTTAAAAGAAGCGTTATGTTACACCGGTCATGATAAAGTCCGGTTAACAGTAGCATCCTGTTATACTGTTCAGGACACCGACTTTCACAATCACATAATTAAAAACAAATGTATAATTAAGTTGAATCATAAACTGTAACTAAGGTCCAATAAACTTAAAATATAACCCCCTCCCCTCCAAAAAAGAAAAAGAAACAATACAAAAAAACACACACACAAAAAAACATTATTACATATGTGTAATGAATTTTATTTTGTTTTGTAAAATTGTATATATTTATAGTTACTTATTACTTATTTTACTTATTCATTATTGTTGATATTATTTAGGGTAGCAAAACTACATGGGACTTTTTGTTCACCCCTGTCAAAAATGACATGGGACTTTTTGTCCATGGGACCTTTTGTCCGGCTCTCGTTTTATCAAATGAAGAAGTTTAAGTTTAAATATTAAAGTAAAATCATGCGTGGTCGTACATTATATGACTGGCCGTCAATATATGACTTAATCTATGTCACATAAATAAGTTTTAACTATTGTAAAATTACGTGTGGTTCGCATAATAAGTTTTTTCATAATTATGCGAAATACAATGCGGGACACTGTTATTGTTTTAATGGGTTTGTCTTACACATTCTTTCAGTGTTATTGTTTAAATAAAATTCCTATTGGTTGGAGAGATTCAATTTGTGATCCACAATGTCCTAATTTTGGAACTAAAACTTGTGGAAGTAACGGAACATCATCTGTTTACAGAGTTAAACGTAAGTTTGTTCGAGTATCTTATACAATAAAAATGTTCAATAAAAAGTTAAACCGTCCCAATACTCCCCCCTTGTGTCAAAGTGTGTTACTGTTTTAAACGTAGATAATAAGATTGATTAGCGTACTTTTTGAGGTGGTACAACATCGATTTACTAGTTAAAACTGTTTTTAAAACTATTTTCTGCACATGGTCTCCGTATCCAGACTAGCTAAGATCGTAGACTAAAAAACGATCTAATAATTTGGTTCAAATACGTCTATGTGTCTATTGTCAGTTAGATTACTATAACTTCACGATTTTATGGCAGTTTTCAAATCTACATCTATATCTCCGTATAGGAGATTCAATACATTACATGTTATGGTGCAGAGCCTCAAGCATTGCAGGCACTCCATTTCATCTAGATGTTGCTGATATAAAGTATATATTTCTTATGTGCATTGAAGCAGTAAAATTAGACAATTTCAGGTTCAGAAACAACTGTTGCAACAACAACAGCAACTACATCAGTAAAAGAACTACCAACAGCAGCACTAACAACAGCAATACCATCACCAAAACAATCAATGACATCAATAAAAGAACCAATAACATCAACGTCAGAAAAAGAACCGACAGCCCAAACAACAACAACAACAACTATCACCACTTTATCAACGACACAAGAACAAAAAACAACAATCAATTCAACCGGTGAGTTACATTTTTTATAACTTAACACCAGTGTATTTATATATAATTAATGTTATTTGTTCAGAGAATATGGATATAATTTATGTGGTATAATCGTTCATGTTGATTTTTTTATACCCTGTATTGAAATCTCATATGTATTTTATTTCTTGGAGTTGACGCCGTGACAACACAATTTAGGTCATTTTACGGCGTACAGCGCACCTAACCTAGCTTTCCTGGACCGTTGTCTAAAACCAATACTCACCTACCCTTCCACAAGACCGGAAACTTCTCAATATTATCTTATCAATGGAGGAAAATCGACATGATTGTCAAATTTTCATGGAAGGGTATAACCTCTCGGGTGGGATTCGAATCCGCACCCCCTCGGGCACGAGATTCCAAATCCCGGCGCGCTACCAACTGCGTTATCGACCCAGGTTGAAATCTCATATATAATTGTAATAGTAAAATGAAAATCGTCTCATTCCTCCTTCAGTGGGAAATGTTTTGACTTTTCACTTTTTTAAACATAGCTTTATAGGCTTTCATTCTTTGTAGGCGGTACAACAACAATTATCTAGTTAAAACTGTTTCTAAAACCTAAACATTCCATTTAATACATTCCTAATATGGTAAAGGCATAAGCTGTTTATTCTATATGCTTAATGTCATTAAGGAGTAGCTCACTTTAAGCAAAGATTGTCTTGACTTAAAGCTGTAAAATAGTTATTTTCAGATATAAATAACAGAAATAACGTCTATGAAAAAAATATCTGAGCGTCTTTACATTCTTATAACTGCGTATTGTTTTTTTATTTCATAAGGTTTTGACTTCCATATAGGTAATTTCCTTATTCCGATTCTATTGGGTGTTATTATCTGTGTGTTACTGGTACAAGCATTTATTCTGTGCAGGTAAGTCTATTAATGAATGGTTACAGACATTTCTCAAATGCTTGAACGAAGGTTTTGCAAATTTTAAGTACGCCACAATTGATTTGCGCACATATTGGCCAGACTCTGCTTTCCGTGTAAATCCTATCTGAATGTTTTGTGTTCTGGATTAAGAAGTTCATTTTGATAAACAAGTACATGTATGCATCAAACGTAAAGTATAGTTCAACAGTATAGTAACAAAATGTGTTAATTTTCTTTCCAAAAGTATAGTAACCGTTGTTATTAATATTAAGGGTTGCTAAATGACTAACTCTGATCCGGTTCTTATCCAGATTGACTTTATCTATATGTTTCCTTATAATCATTTCATTTCACCTTTGCGAGATGTTTTGTGGCTGTCTGTTAACTCTTGGTGCAAATGTTTTGTTCCTTCTGTTATGGTCATTTCATTTCACGAAGTAAATCAATTATGACATGTGCACATTGCACATAAATCAGTGTTTCTTTTAGTTTAAGAAAACAACATCGACAGCTACACCTAAGACCGTCTGTTGCAGTTAAGTATGTTAAAGATGAAAAGAGACCACAACAAAGAACTGGACACGGAAGAGAACAGAAACATGTTCAGAAAACAGCTGCTAAAGACAGAAAATATGAATACGAGTCGATAGAAGACAATCTAAATGTTAATATCCCCTTACATCATTCCCGTAATGTAGGAAATGAAGGACTAAACATCATGGCTGAAGTAGGAGTGGGTCTGGTAAATGATTATCTCACACCTATACATGTTAAAGATCAAACTACACCAAAGCTAGTGGAGGACCAATCGACGTATTCTAAATCTCATTACGATATTGTAAATGAAGACACGAAGCTTGACAATGTTGTAAAAGGTAATAAATACGTTGACATGCGAGGGACTGTCCCAAGATTTTAGAACATGATATAAAATTGAAGTACATCATTGTCTTCACAGTTGCAGTATTGACCCCAAAAGAAATGCACAATGCCTTTCACTGACAAAATCTTTCAAAAGTAATCACAAAGTGAAAAGGTGTTTACATTCGTAATAAATGACACACAGTATTGACTTTAGTTCTGTACTGCAAGCTATATCCTTATGATCACTTGGTCATTTCAAACAGACAGGGTGAAACTAAAACCTTGTGATTTTGTTTACATTGTCTTTTAGAACAATACTGACAGTGCCGCTAAAAACCTTTTCACATAATTCTGTTTAAGGATAAACCGATTCACATTTACCCATGAAAAAGCAGAGACAAAAAGACCATCTGACCAATGTTCATGAACTTTAGGGGAGCCCTGTATTTTGCTAAAGTAACAATGTATATATGATTTAAAAATATGCTACTCTTTTAAAATGTGTATTCATTATGAAAGACATTGTGTTTGATAGAAACAATTATAGAATTACATTAATGTGATTTAGTTTCATATGTTGAATGATACCAGGAAAATAAATACATGTACATAAACGTTTGCATTCAATGGTAGTTACAACCTCTTAAGGACAATAAGTCTTAGTCGGTGACTTAAAACAACTTATATCATACATGTACAAATAGTTTTGCTAGTAAATTAGTCATAAGTACCGAATGACTTCATGTTAGACATTATGCTTTGTGTATCAATTTATACTTATTATTAAAAAAGATGGCGTTCATCTAAACGAAACAAGAACGTCATTGTTCATAAACAAAATTAGACAAATAATAAAAGACTGTTTGTTAAGTAAAAACTGTACTGCTTAAGATTATCTTGTGCGCGACGATGTACGATGTAAATTTGGTGTTAGTTTTTCGCTACCGCAATCTAGGGGATTTCTATGAGAAATTCAGTTTGGCGGTTGTCAGCTCTTTCAATTCATGTAACATCCAGCAACATCAAACAACATTGATACTTTGATTTTTATGTTTCATTATTTACCTTGTAAAATATCTTGTACTACTGTTTTTTTGCCCAAGATACAATATTCATGTGCATGACTTGTTGCTTTTGATGCTAAATGTGTGAATTTGAGCTGTTTTGTGCGCTAAAACTTGTAAATTTGAACATTGCTACGCTGTTCTTACTTGGTGAATTTGATGTGAAATTGCATTTGTAAGTATTATGATATTTGTGGATTTTAATGATGCTAGTAAAGCTCGTATTTTGTAAATACAGTGTAACCTGCATTAAGCAGCCAGTGAAGGGAAGTGACAATATTGGCTGCTTACAGCAGGTGACCACTTAATCCAGGTTAAGATAAAAATGCTTTGATTAGTCCAGCAGCAGTGAGTGATTTTTTTACTGGCTTTAACCATAAAATTTATGTAAATACTAATTCAAAATAATCTTAATCAAGAAAACAACAATTTAATTAAATCAAAATTTGTAAAAAAATTAAACAGATATTTAGATATTAGCTATATATTATATATTTGATTTGTCCAATTTTATTTAAGATAATTAATTATGCAGTCTCTTATTAAATGATCTTTAAAAAGGACACAAGTGACAATGTCAGTTGTATATTGGAAGTCTTAATTTATGTGATGACACTTAGTTGATAAATTTTGACTGTTTAAAGACTTAACTAGGTGGGGTTTCACACATCTGAACCATTGTACAATGATGGTGACACTTTGTTAATTCTAAAATTTAATTGACCGTGACCACTTAATGCAGGTAAATTGATCAATTTTTAAGGAAATGGGTGACCACTGGCCACAGACAGCAGGTGGCTGCTTATAACAGGTGCAAAATAGAGTGAATTTCATTGGGAGGAAGCCAGATTGGCTGCTTACAGCAGGTGACCGCTTATTACAGGTGGCTGTTAATGCAGGTTATACTGTATAACATTTGAAAAATGGTGGTAACCTTTTGTTTTGGTCCCAGCAATTTTGTGTCTAAGGCTTTCAAAATGTGTTAGAATGAGTTGCCCTATATCTTTATTTATTAAGGTCGGCGGGTCGCATAAGACGACCAGTGTTGCTTACTTGTGCAATTTGAGTAATAGTGTTGTGTGTTACACATGAATATTAAATACTTGAATATCAAGTGAGATATAATTTGTATAATTTAAAGTTGAGTAAAAGGGTATTTTTTAAACTTTAAAACACCAGTCGCGCCTATTTCGCCAAGCTTTATTGAAAATTAACATAGAATAATCATTCAATGTTGGTCTTTAATATATGTTATTTTTTCTAATCAGTGATGGCTGTGCGTCGGTGTTTTTATAAATGAAGCAAGAAACAAATCCAAGGAAGAGCACCTGTACATAATCATCAATGATCAACCCATAAGTATTCCAAGATAACTAATGACAATATAGTCTAAAGTTTTCAATTTAAGTAGAAAGGTGTAACGTGGACCTTTATTATTATTTCCATACACGTACACATACATATCATCAATTGTACGTGAAATACAGAATATCTAGACTGTGACACTCCTCTGGAAATAATCACGTCCAAATCATTGCTGACTATGTTTGGAACATGGTCATCAATGATACGACCTTGATATACCATCACAGAAATTGGGAACAATGAAATGGTTGTGGTATGACTATGAAATGACCATAGTCATAGCAAAGATATGTTTTGACCATGAAAAAATCAAAGTCAAAACAATAGCATATCATAGTGATCCAATTTAAATGAAGACCATAACATGTGGAATATTTTGGCTATGTTTTGAATTCAGGTTCAGCTCAATTCCATTTCAAGTTGATGTTAAGATATGGCATATTTTACCTCTGCTTTGACCATGACAGATATGATAACTACAATATTGCCAGCAGTTTGGTATGTTAAGCAGATAACATTCATGAGCTTCAAGAAATGTCTTTACAATTTTAACTAAATATTTTAAACCTATGTGAATACTTTTTTAGGTTTGCACAAAGTTCAGCCAGTTTAACTTAACACAGTAATCACAATGTCCATAAACTGTTCATGATCTGTTTATGAACAAGTATGAACCTTTTAATTGTAAACATGTTTTATTCATATACATATAGATGCATGGTATATCATTAAGTAGTTGATATAAAACAGCAGGAGAATCTATAGGTAGGATAGTGATCCTTTAAAATATTACTTAAATGTCTAAGCTTATTTTTCTAAATTCAGGGAAGACTACTAAGTATTAACTTAATAAATATACTGGTTTTTATTCACAACTTCACAAAAGCATGACAAACATAGTATTTTACCGCTCTTTTCCTAAAGAAGATTTACTAAACGTTGCAATGTCATTAGGCATCTATTGTCATTATCAACTTATAAAAGATGCTCAGAAATTATGGAAATCATCTATTTACTTTACAATATCTGCAACACGACACCAATGATAAAGACAAGTAAGTTTCCGTGTACATTATTTCAGATAACAATTTTTCAGATAACCAAATTTAATTTTTTTTTTAATTTTTCAACTGTTATGAACTGTTCTAATGATGGGATGTATAACTCTGTCTTTAAAATTTTCTAAAGCATACGTGATAGCTTTTTTTAATTTTCATTTTGCATTACATGTGATAAAAGCAGAAATTCAATGATAAACATTGTCAATGATAGATTCTCTACAGCGCATTCATAATTAATGTCATACAGACAAATCATTAAATTGTAATGACATAAATTTCTTGCTGAATATTGTAATTTAATAACTTTTAATTTGCCAATTTACATGTAAATGTGATCAACCTTATCTGATACATGTTTGTAATGTTAAGAGAAAAAGATGGTCAATTCATAACTTGAACGTGAACAACCATATTTCAAACATGTCTATATTGTTGTCAGAACAAAGCTAAAATATGGTTAACATGTGACTAAAACAATAGCCCATCGGGGTCATTTATATCATGTCAAAACATAGTCTTTTCAGTAATAGTTTCTGACTGCCGTTTTATAACCATATACAGTATAACCTCTCTTAACAGCCACCCCTCAACAACAACCATTTCCTTACAACAGCCACTTTAAATTCCCCCAGTGCATTTTTTAACAATAATGAACCTCCCAATAATGGTCACCTCCTTACTCCGGGCAGCAGCCAGTCAATAATATCCCAACGATAGATAAAAACTTCCTGAACAGCCAGTGAAATTTTGTATAAACAATGTACATTCATAAAGTGTCATCATCAATCATTGTTAAACAATATAATGTATATCCTGTTAGCAATATGTTGTGAATATACAAGTGTCAAGATAGAAAGGTTGAGTATTTGTTACTATAGTAACAGTGACCATTGTGTATTAACAGTCAATGAAAAGATGTTATTTTGCGATCATTATGTTTAAACATTTTCACATAAATCAGTTTAGAACAGAAAAGAACAGAACATAAGTTGAATTTTATTTGTTTATATTAAAACAGGTTTGGACGGGTTTTAACCTTTTGTCTTTATAATGTAATAGCAAAGGTAAAGATAAAATCAAACAATTAAAATTTAATTATTAGAATATTTTGAAGTTCATAAGCTGATAATTATACCAGCTATTGTCTACAATTAGGTGTCTACGAAATAAACATTGACCACAAATATTTTCATGAGATTATCTACTTGTGATTAACTACCGCTATTTGTCAACATTGACAAGGTAGTCTTTTATCTGCTTTATACCAAATATAAGAGCTATGAGTACTGAAAATGTAAATGTCTTACGCATGAGCAGCAACATCTATGAAGATAAACACAATTACAAAGATATATCATATAATATTATGTACAACTGATAAGATTTTTAAAGACATAGCTCATTATAAAAGACATATCACTATATATATACACCATGGAAATTAACTGTCAGCTACAATCATCCGAGCAGCCAAAATATCCCTCCCAACAACAGCCACCTCTCTACAACAGCCACTTTTGTCATGACCGGCTGCTGGCTGTTGTAAAGAGGTTATACTGTAATGGTATTAAACATAATTACAATGTCGACAGAACATAGCTGTAATATGGTCATTTCATAACTTGAACATGGTCATCCATGTTATGGAACTGGTGGCCAATTTACAAACGTGATCGACCATGTTTCAAATATGTCCATTATGATGTCAGAACAAGACTAGAATATTGTGACGATTATTGGTACGGAGATACGGGTTTTAACATTGTCCAACGTGAGGTCAGTTCATCTGGGTCAAAAGATGCATTAGTACGTCTTTGTTTTAAGACGCTCATTGAATATAGTTGTTTCAAAGAGTATAAAAGGAGAAAATTAGTCAATTTTAATCAGTCTGCAGTTGGCAGCAGACTCGCACGTCCGACACTCTGAGCCCCAGAATTAATTAATAAATATTTATCTACTTCCGGTTATATGTTTTACTGAAATTGTTAGTTGTAATAGTGGGTACGCGTATGTGATGGTTGGTGAGACAACGCCATAAGAGTAACCTGGGAAACCTGAAGTCAATTGTCCTCCTTGTTGTTTACCGCAACTCTGCCAAAGCCTCGCTTCCCCAGAGTGGTATGCAACTGGAGAAACGCCCGGATCGCAGCAGTGTTCTATGGTTGTTTTAGTGGTTGCCAGCTTAGTTTTATACTAGTTGAATAATATATTATGTTGAAAGGCTGGAGACACTGTGTATTTAAGTTAGTGGTTTAGTGATTATGTGTCGAAGAGCCAGTAATAGAGATTAGCTATTGGATATAGCATTGATTATTTGGTGAGAAGCTTATGGTAGCTCGGCGTATTTTATACATCTCAAACCCACTTTATGTGTATGTTTTATACTGGTCATCGAAGATATTGTTAGTAACTCAGCGACAGAGATGATCACTCTTGTCGCTCGTCAACTTGATATATGCACGAGCTTATGTAGATATTTTAGCTCATCAGTATTGTTGTCCCATCTTTTGGATAACAGCGTCCACCTCCTTGTAGTTTATTAACATATAAGTGACGGCGGCTGCGAATGTTGTTCGCCCGTCCATAGATTATGTTAAGACAAGCTGATAGCTCAACTTCTGTAGCCTATTTGAAATCATTCCTGTTTGTCCCATCTACTTACACTTCCTTTGCCATCGTATATTGTCATGAATAGCTCGGCGACGGAGACAGGCAACTCTGATCGCCCGTTCATTTGATAACAAGGACGAGCTTCGGAGAAGCTCTCGTCTAACATAGTAATCTATGTCATTTTGTAATGTATATAATTGTCCATGCTAGTTGGTCAACAGTAGTTGATTATTTTGTGTATCGTAGCATCACTCTTGCTTTAACTGTCTAATGTATGTTATTGGTGATGTTGTTAATGTGTATTACTTTTGGCCTTTTTATTGATATCATGCTTTGTGATGCTCTTCGTAATCATGTATATCATTGTATTTTTAGATATATTGTATAGTTGCTGTTGTTAAATGTGTCTTATAGTTCATGACTTGTACATATTCTTCTTTATTATTTTATTTTACCAATAATTAAGCTAGGTAGCTCGAGGAAAATACATATATATAGTTGACCGCTCAGATACACGTTACAATATGGTTTACATATTGCCAAAACAATACCTCATCAGGGTCAATTATATTATGGTCAAAACATTGTCTTTCAGTAGTGGTTTTTGACTGCCATTTCATATCCATTTAATGGTATTAAATTCTTGCTAAAACATTGTCATTTCATATCTTTTGTTGACCATGGTCAAACATGTTTTGGCAATGGGGCCAATTTAAAAACGTGATCGACCATGTTTTAAGCATGTCCATAATGTTGTCATAACAAAGTCGGACATGTTTCTGGACATGTTTGAAACAGCAATCATGTTTCAAACATGTTTTTTAAACATGGTTTGACCATAATCATTTCCACAGGGACATTAGATTAACAATACTTATCTAAGTAGGGTACATAAGAGGCATTAAATTCATCACACAGTAATACAGTACCATATTGTGAGTAACATTCAAATAGGCTTTTAACAATATCCAAAACTAAATAAAATATCATAATTGATAGGTGGCAAATATACAGAGAAAGCATATATATCACAATTTGATAGGTTTTGATGAAGTCGTACGCCAGAGATTCACAAGGTATATTATCTTATGTCTGAATAGAAAACTCACAATCTTCTGTATAACATATAACACCTGCTTTACCACATGTAGCATTTCTAATGTCACAGCCCAAAATGTTGACATGATTGAAGTGAATTGAGTCAAAGAATAAAAAGTATTTTTGTGTCAGATTATGTTCAGAAACAAAATTTACGTGAATACCACGTTTGTCTAAATTATTACCTAAGCGGTCACCACTCGAAAAAAATGCCACTTACGTTCCATGTCAACATATAACAAGAAGATATGACTGACATTATTATGTCACATAAAACAAATCTGACCAGAATACATGATCACCCCCAAAAATCGTGTGTTTATAAGAAATAAGTGAGACTATAATAACATTTACAACATGTATATATCTTTACATTATTTATTTTAAATATACTGTATGTATACAATATATTTCTGTAATATAATCAATTCATAAATGTTTAGATATGTATTAACTATGTAATATGTCATCTAAGAAAGCAGAGAATTGACACTGTTCGTTCACAGATTTTAACACATATATCATTTCACAAACTCTAAATTTTATACAATTCTATAAAATTGATACATTTTAGAAGCAGTGACAATTTTAATGGAAATAAACATACATCTGTAGTGATGGTGATTTTATGTACAATTCCTATGCTGTCATAAACCATATAGGTATTTTAATGTGTATTGTGTAACTTTATAATTCTCACTATCTATAAGTCAATTTGACTTTAATAGACTTGTGCGGGCTAAAACCTGATGTGAACATGAACAGATGATATGAGACAAAAAATGGGGGATTTTCTCAAAGGAATAAAACTTATTCTTATTGAACAAGACTTCAAATCCAACGCTTGTTGATTAATTTGCATTTGTTAAGACAACGGTGTTGCCCCTCAGCCGATCAAATCACTTAAAGAGCGTTTGTTAAATCGCACACTACACGGTTAAAATGTTTGATAAATCATATTGTTTCCTTGATTTACAAGAGAAACCCGTGCATGAAAGTCTAGAGGAACACAAATATCTAAACTGATGCTAAAAGAAACGTCTCATACATCTTGGTAATATTTTCATTGTTCAGAAATGCTAAACAACATAAAGTTCTACTTGCAAGTTATATCATTAAAAAATATGTGGTCATTAAGAAATCTTGCTGTTGCCAGAATAAAGAGACAATAACAGGACGTAATAGTAGGCCGATGTAACGTGTTTGGAATTACCTTGACAAACAGTTCTGTCATTAACTAATACTTGAAGGCTGCCAATCGAAATTCCATAACGTTGTCTACTGATACTGATATCTCCTTTGATATTCTGTTCTACCAACGTTAGCTGAGATTGTAATAAACACACATTAATCGTTAGAATTGGTGATGTGAGCAAAACTTTAGAGCTGGTTCGGGGTAATGCATTCGCCAAACCATTTGCCGTTTTCAAACTCGATTTATTTGGCGTCTATCGTCACCCTTTTATCACATGTGACAAAGATATTGCCGTGATAAATCTATTACGCAAATAAAATTGACAAATAAATTTGTCCGGTTGTACTGACAGTAAAAGTGGTCTGTCTGACCATTGCTTATCAGCAGGGATGGGGTCAATTACTTGCAAAGTAATTAATTTTAATTACCATTATTCTTAACCTAAGTAATTATAATTAATTGTTAATTACCCTGAGTAAGGACAATAATTAATTACAATTACCATTATTTACATAAACAATTAATTATTAATTAATTATTTCAATGAAATGTTTAGACAAAAAATGAAATTCCAGTTACTGACATGTATTAGTTCAGTGATTCTTTACCAACTCATCAGTGTGGGTCCTAGGACTTGCTGGGCTATAAATCTATGAGTCCCAAAACTTAGCCGACTAATCCAAGTTACAAGGCTTAATATTGCTTTGGTGATATGAAAGGTATATTAACAATGGAATGAAGAAAAATGAATTCAATTTCTACATTAATTACAATGCTTCTGGTTCTGAAATTATTCAAAACTGTCAAATAAATTTAATAAGTTTATTTCCATTAATTTAGTTTGAGATAAATCAAAATTTCTTTTTCCCTAATATTTTTATGCTTATCTATAGTAAAGCACATTATTATTTCCATCTGTAGAAGATTTGCAGACCTAGAATATGATTGACATAACATGAACACAATTTGGTATTTACATGCATTACCAAATTCCTGTTAGACAGGAATCCATACTCAGAAAAAGTATGCATCCAAAAGATGCTCATTATATTTTGAAACTTTGCATCCACAGCAAATTCAATGTGTCCTGGACTCAGGATGCAGAGGTAAAAAATTCACTGTTAATTATTGTCCTTGCTTTAAAACACTAAATATAAGATAAGATAACTCATTTTGCAGTATACATGTACTTGATACTTTATTTTCTTCCAATAATTCTTAGTTATGTTTTACATCACATCATCAGAAACAATGTGAAACATTTACTCAATATGGGCATTGGCTTCAAGATGATCACCTCAATGCTCAACTATCAGTACCCAGTCAGACAATTTAATCTTTTACTATAACACCATGCAGGGTTATCAATCAATTAGCTATAGATTTCATATTACAAACACTATTGTTATGACAGTAAAGAACCCATTCATCAGGTGTAAAAGGTGTGAAAAAACAGAAAAGAGGGGACCAGTTTGGAAACTAAGTCGCATTTAATGAAGCATATGCAAATGTATCATGAAGTAATTGAAAAATAATTGAAATCAATTAATTATTGCCTAAATTTCCAAAGTAATTAATTATAATTACCATTGTTTTCCATTTTTTGATAAAATAATTAATTACAATTACCATTGTTTTTCACACAGTAATTAATTGACAATTAATTGTTCAGAGCAATTAATTGGCCCCATCCCTGCTTATCAGCGATGGTTTCTTTATCTCAAAGCTTTTGATGAGGCGTTAGTTTTTCTTGTCAGTATGTATTAATGTATAAACTGTCTACATAGTCTTGAGTTTATTTAGTTCTCGCATGTAATTCACTGTTCTCTTCTTGTATGATTTAGGCTAAATCCTAATATCTTTGGTTTTACATGACTTTATGGCGGTTTTGGTGTAAATACGTGGCAAAATAAGTAAGGAGTATGAATATCAAACAAATAGTTTTACACATGTTATCCGAAAATTGCATAAATACAAAAGTATAAGCAGTATTTAGAGGCACCAGCGCCGCATATTGTCCTGTGTGTTGTATATTTGAATTGCACTAGTAACAGACGTAACGATATAGAACCTATGTGAAAGTATTGCATATGAATTTAACTTGTTTGATATTTTAAACGAATGCCTTGCAAAATTTATAACCTTGAATCTGATAAACTTACATTTATGTCTATTTGAATGTAAAATATTTTTGAGATGCCCCCTCATAAATCTTAGAAATCCACTGTCCATGTTCACACTTCACCTTGGTCCGCACAAGTCTAATAAGGGACCTAATTCAGTTTCCCCCTTTGTATACTCTTCAAATAGGTAGGTCAAATTAATTGGATTACTCGGATTTTACCCTTATTTTTCAATGTCAATTTGCAAAATTAATCTTAAATTACTTTTTTGTGAATCATTTAATTTGTTTGTTAGGGTGAAGACCTATCTAAATTTATTCTTACATAGAAAGTCAATGACAAAATCCGAGGATTCCAACTGTAAGGACCTACTTACCAACTGGATTGCTTCAGATTTTGTCAGAGAAAGATAACTGACTAAAGTCCCTAATTAGAAGAATTAATCTTATTATCACTATTACAGACAGTAACAGATAATTACAAAAATATAAAAAAAAAACAATAATTAAAATTAATGATTGAGTAACTATAACTTAGCAGTTAAAGTCATATCTCATTAGAACTTGATATAATGTACACAAGCATGTAGGATTACAGTAACTTATTAATTCAGTCACAAAACTGAGAAAGGCAATATCAACAAGGAGCCAGTTGCCAAGGGACATGCTAAGTGGCATTAAATTGTAGCAAATTTTCGTAAATCAAAGTAAGTATCGCTAGAAAAGAACATTCTAACACAACTAGCTTCAGAGATGCTATCAAAATAAGTAAATTCAAGTACATGTGTACCATTTCTAAAACAATCACTATGTATGTAAATAACAGTCAATGATACGTTGTACTTGGTGAGTACTTGTAAAGAAAAAAGTCCAGGAAAGCTAGTTAGGTAATTGTCCATCATACATTACCTTGTATAGTTCATTTTTTCTCAACTGTAAAAACATGAATAATTTCACAATGAAGGCATGTTCTTTGCCTACCACTCCTGATGTTATGATACTGTACATTTGATTTTATGTTATAGTCAGCGTTAATATTATAATTGCCGCCCGGCTAGCTGAGTTGGTAGCACGCAAGTCTACTGATCGAGGGGTTGTGGGTTCGAATCCCGGGCGCGGCATACTTTCGTGGAGCTTGGTCAAGAAATTATTTCTACGGCCATTTTCCCTCCTACCTATGATTGTCAAGTATGTAGGGCAGTTGTCAGTCACTGACGAAAATATGCGCTTAGTAGTCGGTTAACAGCTAAATCAAGAGATTTAGCCTTTCCGGGAGGAGTGAGTAGGTTGACTGACCGCCGTTATATGACCTTATATGTGTTGCTACGGCATTACGAGCATTACATTGTATAATTTGCGCAAAATGATTATATACTATGAAAAGGTTTTAACGCAAATATGTACAAAAACGTAAATATCATCAAAAGTTTTATTGTAAATAATGGAATACCTTTTGTAATGCGTAATCATTAAAAACAATACGTAACGATTTTTAAAAAGAGATTATTATCAGAATCAAAAGCATTTTGATCATGAGTGTGAGTCCAAATCAAATTCACGACTTGGAACCATAATACGTCGAACATAGCCTATAGGGATGTTTGTCCATTCCTCATTTAAAGCAATGGTTAAATACTGTAACATCACATACGTCGTACTGTACCAGACGTTGACGTTAGCATCAGTCAAACTCGTCCCATAGCCATTCAATTGGATTTTTGTCCACTGAAAACGACAGCAAGTCTGAAATGTCACTGTAATTAGTCATGAGAAATAATTGCTCATGCGGTATTTGGTCTGGCGTACCTGATTGGAGAATTAGGCCAGGACGTCCGATGGCGTATGGACCAGTGACGTTACTAAGAACTTCATCCTGGTAGCGTTGATCGTTATAATTCCCATTTATTACTATAAGACTCAGCTTATCTGAATGATAAATATCTCTCCACAGTAACCTTTATGAATAAATTTGCAGCATAACCTGGTAAGTGTTGATGGTGTTATCAGTCCAATGGCTTGTACCCGGTCTTCAATGCTCAAATCTTGGTATATTTACTGACTTGTTTCCAAGATGATCAGTTCTACAATGGCATTTGATCTATAGAGTTCTCAACACATTTAAATTGTTTGTTCAGGCGCTAACGTGCTGTACAGGATTCAGGAAACTCAGTAAAAAGAACTTATCGATGCTGTGCACTCAAGCGTGACTGCACGAGAAATTTTAACACACTATCATGTGTGAACAGACCGCAAGACTTGATGATGGCAAATAAACCCATGTATGATATTTAATAAAAAATGTTTGGAGAAAACTACTGTTTTTTTGCTTTCATATGAGACCATATATTTTATTGTTGAGTAGAGCAAACAATTCAAACAATGATTATGAAAATCGTCGTTTAAGTAAAACAACCATAGGGTGAAATTAGATCGGATTATCACTCAAGTTAATCTATCAAGGCTAGCTGCTCACAGATTTTCATAAATTGTCTGATATTATAAAATTTTGCTTTTCAGTGTCAGTAATTGTGTTAAAATGAATTGCAAATATTTTATAGCAAACTGGCCGATCTAGACCAGCCAACCTCCTCAAATTCCAGAATGAGATATTTTCCCGATAAACACATCGCTTTTCATGACATACCTTTGTAAGTCATAAAACCAACAAATTACATAGTCCAGCTAGTTTAATCGACTTCTACTAATCATTACATATGTTTTAGTTGTCAAAGCAATATCAAAAGGCATTGTTTTATGAGCAATGAGGCTTATTTTCCAGTTGTCTTTCCTTGATAATGTCCAATGAGATCCGATTGGTGAGTAGGCCCTATCAAGTAGAATCCTCGGATTTTATCATTGAATTTCTATTATAAGGTTAAAAAATCAAATTTTAATCAAACATCTCCCTTGTTACTTAAGATATAAACCAGTGTAAAGCAATATAAATAGTTCTTCACCCAAACAATTATTACTCTGCTTGATTTTCAGTCACATTAAAGGGTTTCAGAAAATATCATCAATATAGGCTGTGGCAAATTTAGCATTGTACAGAAGGGTAAATGTGAGTAATCCTTCTAAATGGACCAATTTATTTGAAGAGTATGCAAGGGAAAATAACTGACTAATGAAGTTCAAGTCACACTATCACATGGGTTATCATCTATCAACCGTTACTAACGGGGAAAAATATCCAAATATCGAACTGAGATTGAATATCGAACCAGTTCGACGTTCGACATTCGAATATCGAACTGAAATGGAATATCGAACCAGTTCGACGTTCGACATTCATTTATAATAGTCCGAATGTAGTTCTGAAGTTGAATATCGAACCAGCTCGACGTTCGACATTCATTAATAATAGTCCAAATGAAGTTTTGAGGTTCAATATCGAACCAGTTCGACGTTCGACATTCATTTATAATAGTCCGAATGTAGTTCTGAAGTTGAATATCGAACCAGCTCGACGTTCGACATTCATTAATAATAGTCCGAATGTAGTTCTGAGGTTGAATATCGAACCAGCTCGACGTTCGACATTCATTTATAGTAATGTGAATGTAGTTCTGAGGTTGAAAATCGAATCAGCCCGACGTTCGACATTCATTATTAATGATAATGCGAATGTAGTTCTGAGGTTGAATATCGAACCAGATCGACGTTCGACATTCATTAATCATAGCCCTAATGTAGTTCTGAGGTTGAATATCGAACCAGCTCGATATACGACATTCATTAATAATAGTCCGAATGTAGTTCTGAAGTTGAATATCGAACCAGCTCGACGTTCGACATTCATTAATAATAGTCCGAATGTAGTTCTGAGGTTGAATATCGAACCAGCTCGACGTTCGACATTCATTAATAATAGTCCGAATGTAGTTCTGAGGTTGAATATCGAACCAGCTCGACGTTTGACATTCATTAATTTTAACAATGCGAATGTTGTTCTGAGGTTGAATATCGAACCAGCTCGACGTTCGACATTCATTAATAATAATGTGAATGTAGTTCTGATGTTGAATATCGAACCAGCTCGACGTTCGACATTCATTAATAATAGTCCCAATGTAGTTCTGAGGTTGAATATCGAACCAGCTCGATATACGACATTCATTAATAATAGTCCGAATGTAGTTCTAAAGTTGAATATCGAACCAGCTCGATGTTCGACATTCATTAATAATAATGTGAATGTAGTTCTGAGGTTGAATATCGAACTAGCTCGACGTTCGACATTCATTAATAATAGTCCCAATGTAGTTTTGAGGTTGAATATCGAACCAGCTCTACGTTCGACATTCATTAATAATAATGTGAATGTAGTTCTGAGGTTTAAAATCGAACCAGCACGACGTTCGACATTCATTATTAATAATGTAAATGTAGTTCTGAGGTTAAATATCGAACCAGTTCGACGTTCGACATTCATTAATCATAGCCCGAATGTAGTTCTGAGGTTGAATATCGAACCAGCTCGACGTTCGAAATTCATTACTAATAATGCGAATTTAGTTCTGAGGTTGAATATCGAACCAGCTCGACGTTCGAGATTCATTAATAATAATGCGAATTTAGGTCTGAGGTTGAATATCGAACCAGCTCGACGTTCGACATTCATTATTAATAGTCCGAATGTAATTCTGAGGTTGAATATCGAACCAGTTCGACGTTCGACATTCATTAATGATACTCCGAATGTCGTTCTGAAGTTGAATATCGAACCAGCTCGACGTTCGACATTCATTTATAATAATCCGCTGATTCAAGCGCAGCCATGGGTCCAGCCGGGCTTTACCTGCTGAAACAAGCCGCCTGCCGCTGATTCCAGCGCGCCTGGCTTCCAGCCGAGGTAAACCCCGATGAACCGTGCTTGCCTCCGCTAAAATCTAGCCAGCCAGGCCGATATCAGCGACAGGCAGCCTAGACCCCCGTAAAAGGCCCGCAAAGCCCGCTGAAGCCCCGGCCGAGTGCTCAGCTGAGGTACCCCCGCTGGTCCAAGCCGCCTGGACTTCTGTTAAAAAAATAAAATAAAGACTTGCACTTTATTAGTCGCTGAAACGGGTTGCGACCAACAGAGGAGGTATACTCCGATGTCCCGTGCCTTCCCCCGCTGAAATCAAGCGCGCCAGGCCAATATCAGAGCAGGGCAGCGTATACCCCGGTAAAAGGTCCGCACGGCCGCTGAAGCCGCGGCCGAGTGCCCAGCCGAGGTTCCCCCGCTGATCCAAGCCGTCCTCCGCTGAATCAAGCGCGGCAGAGGGCCCAGCCGAGCTTTCCCCGCTGAAACAAGCCGCCTGCCGCCGATTCCAGCGCGCTTGGCTTCCAGCCGAGGTAAACCCCGGTGTCCCGTGCTTGCCTCCCCTGAATTTAAGCCAGCCAGGCCTATGTCGGCGGCAGGCAGCGTAGACCCCAGTAAAAGGCCCGCAGAGCCAGCTGAAGCCCCGGCATAGTGCCCAGTCGAGGTTTCCCCGCTGAACTGAGGCGTCCTCTGCTGATTCAAGCGCGGCCGAGGGCCCAGCAAAGCTTTCCCCGCTGAAACAAGACGCCTGCCGCTGATTCCAGCGAGCTTCAGCTAGACTGGTTCGATATTCAACCTCAACCTACATTCGCATTATTAATATCATTAATGAATGTCGAACGTCGAGCTGGTTCGATATTCAACTTCAGAACTTCATGTTGTACATTCGGACCATTACTAATGAATGTCGAACGTCGAGCTGGTTCGATATTCAACCTCAGAACTACATTCAGACTATTATCAATGAATGTCGAACGTCGAGCTTGTTCGATATTAAACCTCAGAACTACATTCGAACTATTACTAAAGAATGTCGACGGGCGCGGCTAGCTCAGTCGGTAGCGCGCAAGTCTACTGATCGAGGGGTCGAGGGATTACGGATTCCCGGAAGGGGCATACTTTCGTGGAGCTTGGTCATGAAATAATTTCTACGGCCATTCTCCCTCGTCCCACTGATTCTTAATCATGTAGGGCAGATGTCAGTCACTGACGAAAGTATGCGACTAGTAGGCCTAACTGGTGAACAGCTAAATCCAGAGTTTTAGCCATTCCAGGAACGGTGAGTAGGTTGACTGACCGCCGTGATATGACCCATACAATGTGTTACTACTGCCGTAAACCCAAAAAACATAAACACTAATGAATGTCGAACGTCGAGCTGGTTCGATATTCAACCTCAGAACTACATTCGCAATATTATTATTAATGAATGTCGAACGTCGAGCTGGTTCGATATTCAACCTCAGAACTACATTCGCATTGTAATAATTAATGAATGTCGAACGTCGAACTGGTTCGATATTCAACCTCAGAACTACATTCACATTATTAATAATGAATGTCGAACGTCGAGCTGGTTCGATATTCAACCTCAGAACTACATTCACATTATTATTAATGAATGTCGAACGTCGAGCTGGTTCGATATTCAACCTCAGAACTACATTCGCAATATTATTATTAATGAATGTCGAACGTCGAGCTGGTTCGATATTCAACCTCAGAACTACATTCACATTATTAATAATGAATGTCGAACGTCGAGCTGGTTCGATATTCAACCTCAGAACTACATTCGGACTATTATAAATGAATGTCGAACGTCGTGCTGGTTCGATATTCAACCTCAGAACTACAATCACATTATTATTAATGAATGTCGAACGTCGAGCTGGTTCGATATTCAACCTCAGAACTACATTCGGATTATTATTAATAAATGTCGAACGTCGAGCTGGTTCGATATTCAACCTCAGAACTACATTAACATTATTATTAATGAATGTCGAACGTCGAGCTGTTTCGATATTCAACCTCAGAACTACATTCACATTATTATCAATGAATGTCGAACGTCGAGCTGGTTCGATATTCAACATCAGAACTACATTCACATTATTATCAATGAATGTCGAACGTCGAGCTGGTTCGATATTCAACCTCAGAACTACATTCGGATTATTATTAATGAATGTCGAACGTCGAGCTGGTTCGATATTCAACCTCAGAACTACATTCGGACTATTATTAATGAATGTCGAACGTCGAACTGGTTCGATATTCAACCTTAGAACTACATTCGGACTATTATTAATGAATGTCGAACGTCGAACTGATTCGATATTCCATTTCAGTTCGATATTCGAATGTCAAACGTCGAACTGGTTAGATATTCAATCTCATTTCAATATTTGGATATTTTTGGCGAATGTCGAACGTCGAGCTGGTTCGATATTCAATTTCAGTTCGATATTCGCACATTATGCTAATGTCGAACGTCGAACTGGTTCGATGTTCGATATTAAATATAGAATATCGAACATCGAATGTTGTGCCAAGTTATTGGACCTATAAAACTTCATAAATAATCCGTAAAAAAACTAAATAATGGAGAGGATAAAAAGTTGTCACTTTAGGGCCACCATACACACAGAATCATCAATTAATACATATACATAACTTCCCTGTTAATGATGTCAAAATGTCACGTGGTATGTTTTCCTTGAATTAAATAGAATTTAAATACGCCATTCAGTCGTAAATCTCAACTATAAAACAAGAAAATTGACCTGTGTGCTTAAACATGACTAAGATATGGATATATCTTATGGTATTTTATATTGGACAAATAGGTAGGCAATAAAACATTTTATTTTTCATTAAATTAAAGTGTTAGAGGTTTATGTAAACTTTTTAAAGAATTTTTGAGCCACAGTAATTCCATGATATAATTCTTTTGTATTTCAAACGTATGTGAAAAACAGTTTTACATATTTAATAGGGAGAGTCATAAATACAGACTTTATGAAAACGTATGGCACACTCTAATGATGTGGTTTCATGCAAAGATGTGTGCTTGTAAGACGACATGATCTCAACAAATTATCATAACAAATAAGGAATGATAATTTTATCATGACGTAATATCAGAACTCAACTTATCGTCTTAAAAGAAAACGACATAACGTATTTTGTAAAAAACTGCTATGTTGACAGTGCTCGTTTTCTACGGCTTTATTACTTGCTATAGGTCAGCACGTGTATTTTTCTGTCTTGTCATTTTCTGTTTAGGCGACAAGTACAGTTGATGACAACATGTTCAAGTCCTTGAAAACTGACATCATAATATCCTTTGGTCTCCATGTCGACTTATCACGTTATGTTGACTTTTGCATAAGTATTAATTTTCCTTCCATTTTAATAGGCAATAACCCTAAAATCCAAAGTTATTGCTTCTGAATAACTCTAAACTAATTATTGTTACCTTGCAACATGTCTATCCAAATAAATGTTATAGATAGAATAAATAAACATTGATCAAAATGTTAATAGGATTAAAATTGGTACCTTTAATTCTTAATACAATGCATGAAATTTCGACCAACTTGGAAATAGCTACATCTTGTTCTGTATTATTTCTTTTCGTCAAAAATATTGATGTAAAAAGGCAGTGTAGTAGGTCTATTACCTAACTCTAAACATTAACCAAAATAACTTCCGTATCGGAAGTCCAAAAAAATCAATATTTATACACAATTTAGTAAAAGAAAAAACACAATATAGTTATTCGTAAAAAGTTGACTCATTATGCTAAAAAAAAACAACAACGTTATCCGTAAGTGACATAACTCATTGATCTGAAAGAAAAAAACACAATTTAGTTATCTGTAAGTGATATGACTCATTGAGCTCAAAGAAAATACATATTTATAGTTATCCGTAAGTGATATGACTCATTGATCTCAAAGAAAATACACATTTATAGTTATCCGTAAGTGATATAACTCATTGAGTTCAAAGAAAATACACATTTATAGTTATCCGTAAGTGATATGACTGATTAAACTCAAAGAAAATACACAATAGAATTATCTGTAAGTGATATGACTCATTGAGCTCAAAGAAAGTACATAATGGAATTATCCGTAAGTGATATGACTCATTGAGCTCAAAGAAAATACACAGTACAATTATCTGTAAGTGATATGACTCATTAAACTCAAAGAAAATACACAATATAATTATCCGTAAGTGATATGACTCATTGAACGCAATGAAATTACACAATATATTTATCCGTTAGTGATATGACTTATTGATCTCAAAAAATACACAATAGAATTATCTGTAAGTGATATGACTCATTGAGATCAAAGAAAATACACATTTATAGATATCTGTATGGGATATGACTCATTGAGCTCAAAGAAAATACACATTTATAGTTATCCGCAAGTAATATGACTCATTGAGCTCAAAGAAAATACACATTTATAGTTATCCGTAAGTGATATGACTCATTGAGCTCAAAGAAAATACACATTTATAGTTATCCGTAAGTGATATGACTCATTGAGCTCAAAGAAAATACACATTTATAGTTATCCGTAAGTGATATGACTCATTGAGGTCAAAGAAAATACACATTTATAGTTATCCGTATGTGATATGACTCATTGAGCTTAAAGAAAAGACACATTTATAGTTATCTGTAAGTGATATGACTCATTGAGCTCAAAGAAAATACACATTTATAGTTATCCGTAAGTGATATGACTCATTCAGCTCAAAGAAAATACACATTTATAGATATCTGCATGTGATATGACTCATTGAGCTCAACGAAAATACACATTTATAGTTATCCGTAAGTGATATGACTCATTGATCTCAAAGAAAAAACACAATATAGTTATCTGTAAGTGATATGACTTATTGATCTCAAAAAATACACAATGTAGTTATCCGTAAGTGATATGACTCATTAAGCTCAAAGCTTGTTTAATTGTTTGTTGGGTTTAATGCTGTAGCAACACATTGAATAGGTCATATATCGGCGGTCAGTCACCGTCCTCACTCCTCCTGGAAAGGCTAAATCTCTGGATTTAGCTGTTAACCAACTACTTAGCGCATACTTTCGTCTGTGACTGACAACTGTCGTACATAATTAAAATTCATTGGTAGGAGGGAGAATGGCCGTATAAATAATATCATGACCAAGCTCAACGAAAGTATGCCTCACACGGGAATCGAACCCACGACACCTCGATCAGTAGACTTGTGTGCTACTAACTGAGCTAGCCTGGTGGCTCAATGAGCTCAAAGAAAACACACAATATAATTATCCGTAAGTGATGTGACTCATTGATTTCAAATAAAAACAAAAGGATTTATTATGCTCAAATATTCCCGTTGATTTTTTTATATATTTTTTTTATATTTTATCATTTCTTAATCGTTTTCATTTTTCATTTTCGTTTTTATTTAAGCTCGTATTTCTTATCATGCGTATGATTGTGAAGCGCTTTTGAACATATATTCTATATGAAAAAAAGTGCGCTATACAAATCCGGTACACAATACTAATATTTTTTTATAGAACAAACTAAACTTGATTTAAATGCTTGTATTGTTTTACAGTTATACAACTTGTCAAGAGTGATAGTACTGACTACGTGGGATGTTTTCAAGCGAATTCAACTTCGTTATACCAGGAAGCTTTCCATTGGATTTATTATTCTATAGAAGTACATACGCTATGTAACTTATACTGTGAAGATTTCCCATATTTATCAATCCAGGTACTTATATGTTATATATTTAATGGCAAAATCGTTGGAAATACAGTGGTCTTACAAATGATATATGGCAAAAACTCTCACGCGCGTTTTATCAACGATCGTAATGCCAATCTTAACTGAGACTCGCTCATAAGTCCTTAATTAAGACCCGCGACCATTTTATTAATACAGTTACTGTTGTGGCTAAGGCACCACCGAAAGGCGTAAATATTCGGGTCGTAACTTTAAGGCTAGTTCCGAGGGGCATTACATTTGTCGTATCTAGGTCTAAAAATGGACACAGCGAGCGCCTGCTTCGCGATTTGTTAGGCTGTTAAACGACTGCAATCGGTCGCTGTAAAATTCAAGATGGCGTCATACAGCACATTATTGAAAATAGCTAGTGAGGGGAGAAGTTTCCGCCCTCGTGGAAGGGTAGGTGAGTACTGGTTATAGACAATGGTCCAGGAAAGCTAGGTTAGGTGCGCTAGACGTCGTAAAATGACCTAAAAATGTGTTGACACGGCGTTCACTCCAATAAATAAATAAATAAACAATAAGCTAATAAAAAATGGAAATTTCCTTAGCGCGAATACTAATGCGAAAAAACAATTTAAGGTCCAAGTTAAGTCTTTGTTTGCTTTAAAATAGTAAAAAAGGGTCTAACTCTTTCACACTTATAGCAGTGTGTGATTCTGGTAATAATTCAGATGAAAACTTTTAACTTTAAGATGCATTTGTTAAATTGACGCTGTAAGAATGAAAATACTAAAAAAAATTTAGAAAATTTTACTAATTAATTAAACATTTAATCCTTTTCAGAACATTATAGGTTATTTTCGAATAAAGAAACTGCAGTGTCTATAAGCTCAAAACAAAAACAAAACTAAGACAAATGAAAAACATTTTGACAGATAGTAAGTAAAGAAAGTAGCCATTTTTCACCGTTATGCGCTAGGTCTAAATTTCAAGATGCTTTAATTTCATTACTAATTATCATACAGATATGCAACTTGGCAAAGTTATTCCTAGGTGAATGTCTGTCAGAAAAACCAAGCTGAGCCTCGATCCCCGTTACCATGGCAACGCTGGGGCGGAGCAAAAAAACGGCAAAAAATGCAATTTTCGCTCTTTTTTCACCCCACATTTGCACTTCAAACAGTAATATTTTCCAAAAATGAGTTCTAAAGTGACAGGTCTTTTCAGATACTGAAAACATGTTTTCTTATCAGCATTTTGCGTCATTTCTCTGCACTCAATGACCCCGATTTTTTCTGGCGTTGAGGGGCGCTGCGCCCCCTAAAAACCCCAGCAACAAAGGGGGGGCACATCCCCCCTTCGGAACCCCCCTGAGATATTTTTTTGATGGTGGAGGCGCGCGAAAAAAATTATTTTTAGGGACAACTACTCTTGAGTGAAATTCACTAAATCCATTTAAACATTTTGGAGGGGGTCTAGACACGGTAAAATGCGGGATTGAGTGATTAAGGGTTAAATTGTCTTAGTTGTGTTTTAACATTAGAAGTCAAGCGTTGCTTTGTTAACTACTGCCATCATATAAATCTCGTGACACTAGTAGTACCACATGACTAATACTTAAATTTAAACGAGCAATGACTGTATGCTTAAAAAAACTTTAGGCGTAATGTAGCGAAAAATAATTTTTAATGATCAAAAATGAGGTTAATTTACAAGTCTTACAAAACAAATAAGATATATTAATACAAATATATCATTATGATTTAAAAAAATTAACTTAAAGTTAAAATCAAATTACACCAGAAAATGCGCAAGGTCAGGAATGAGCTGCGTTGTTCACCTTACGCTACTTAATAGTATGCTTTTGGTGATAAATCGCTTGTATTTATAATATAAATATAGTAAATGATACTGAAAAATGTAACATTGATATTATTAAATGACTTAAATGCATGTAATAACCCATTGGAAATTTACTTGCGTTACATTTTGCTGTTCATGCAATTATACATACTAAGGTAACCGGTGTAAGGTCAAAATTAATCTTGTTTTTTTTTTCAAAATTATTTATTCATACTTTTTTCCCTTTATGTACTTTGAACTTCATAAAGAAGACTTATTTCCTATTGAAAATATTGAAATGTAAACAACTAAAGAAACCTCGAGGTTTTCAAGATTCTTTACTCAATTCTTCAACTAGTATTGAGAATTTTAATAGCCTCTGGGTACGAGAAGGCTCTCTGGGGGACGAACTTACTTGTGATGGCAGTGGTTATTGATTTTATAAAGGGAAATAACCGCTGTGGGGAGTTTGAAATCTGCCCTTCTTACACCTTCAGCTTGGATTCACATTAAAGTATCAACTTCTTGCTCTTACAATTTTGGTGATGTTTACTTCCGAATACGTTTGTATAAATTTCCTTACTGCCATGGTTATCAAGAATATAGACCTATACGGCAAAATGTACACACAAAACGGAGAAAAGACAAGTCATGGACATGACCAAATGCAGCATATGATACTGTTCTAAATTTAATACTTTAGAAAAAATTACTGTGGCCATATGTAACATATTCATTTGTTCCGATATAAATAGTAAAGGAAAATATATGTGATCATAAGTAACATATTTGAACGTTCGTACATTAATATTTTAGAAAAGTTTACCGAGGCCATATTCCGATGTAAAAAATAAAGGAAAACATTCCGTGGCCATACACACCATATTCTTATGTTTTAAATTAATATTTAACGAATTTTATTTTGGCAAAACGCAATATATTCTTATGTTTTAATGTTAAAAATAAAGAGAAATGTTACGTGGAAATAATAACATATTCTAATGGTCTTATGTTAGATCTTCTCTACAATTATAGATCCATATGTTGCTTCTTCGTATCAGACAAGTTTGCGATGACTTATTCATATACAACACAAATGTATATAACGATACATCTAAATGTATTTTACTTCTTTTTGTTTATTCTAGCTTTACGATCGGGTAAGTTTATATAGCCGTTATCATAATTTTCTTACATCTTTAGCTTGGATTCACATTAAAATATCCACTCCCTGTTCTTACAATGTTGGTGAGGTTTACCTCCCAAATACTTTGTATTAATTTTCCTACTGACATGTTTACCAAGCAAATAGTCACATGTATGGTTTCATATTATACAACGTTGCTTATGGTCAAAATGCCCATACGAAACAGAAAATGGTCATGGCCATATGCAACATATTCATTTGTTCCGAATAAATATTCATGGAAAATCTGAACTGACCATAAACAACATATCCTAATGTTCTTATGTCTCGAATAAGCTCAAAAATCTAGGAGATATGCTCCAAATAGCGGACAATTATGCATGCAAATGGCGGTTTCGCTTCAATCAAAATAAATCAGTCCTCGTAAAATTCACGGACAAAAAGTCAACAAATCTGCAGTCAATAGAAGTCGGCCCCTTTTCGTTAACTCAGACTGAATCAGCCAAACACGTAGGTATCCATCTCACGAGTAATATGAAAAACACGTTAAATATAAACGATAGATGTAACAAAAGTCGAAAAGCATATTTTTCAATAATGTCAGTCGATCCAAGCAGATCTCACGCAAAACAGTTTGTTTTAACTCGTCTTACCGAAAAAGTGGTTTTACCCACATTACTTTTCGGATGTGAACTATGGACTTCATTGAATTCTTCCGATTTGCTTAAACTTGAAAAGTTTAAAAAAATGATTGCAAAAAATATTCAAAAATTACCTCAAAGAACACGAACTGACATCGCTCTCCCTATGTTAGGATGGATGCCACTCATTGCTGATATTCATGTACGGAAATTAATGTTTCTTCAAAAATTGTGTACTATTGACACTAATACGCTATCGAAACAAATATTCAGCTACAGACTTCACCTATACTACTTAAGAGGTTATAATTCTCAACTTGGTTTCATCCCTGACATTTTCAATATCTTGTCAGTATACAATCTTCAACAACATCTAATTGATTATATACATAGCTCAAAATTCCCAACGAAATATGTATGGAAACAAATTGTCAACAATACAGTTCGTCATTACCACCATTGCGCCTTAATTCGCCGTATCGAAGCAGACATGTAATTATCAGACTTTTGGTCGCAACAATAAAGTTAGTATTGGTAGATTAATTACATATTCATTTAAAGGTAAAAACCCTTTAGTACTGTAATTCATTTTCAAATTTTCCCGCCTATTTTTGTTTATTTACGCATACATGTACTAGATTATTAATCGTAATGTATATTGTATATGTTCTCCTTAGGTATGTGTGTATTATTTGTTATATATTTTTTTTTACTTTATATATTTCATGTCCTTAACTTCATTGTATTGTCTTTCGTAATATATATATGTTTCATTGTAATGCACTATAAATAATGCATGTAAATGTTTATTCACAAATCTACTTTTTTCTGTTGTTGTAAACTTTGTTCTATTCTAATGTATGTAATGTATATGTAAATCCTTTGCAAAAAGGGAAATAAAATGTATATATAATTTTTAAAATAAATATACATAGACCATACGCAGTTTATTACTATGATATGATGTTAACATTTTAGGAAAATACATGCAATTACAAGCTTTGCAGTTTGGTATTCAGCTTGTAGTTCGGCTTGAGTATAGTACATAATAATTCAACTTGTAGTTCGCCAATTACAAGCTTGTATATCGGTATTCAGCTCGTAGTGCACCCTAACTGCACCAGCATTCATAATATTTGAATTACAATCTTGTAGTTCAATATATTCAGCTTGTAGTTTAGCCCAGATAAATCAGCATACGTTATATTTGAATTACAAGCCAGTAATTGGGTATTCAGCTTGTAGTACGGACCAAACACATCAGCATACGTTGTATTTGAATTACAAGCCAGAAATTGGGTATTCAGCTTGTAGTTCGGACAAAAACATAATATTTATTTGGAATAGTGTACACATAGCATAATTACAATAAACATACTACATATCATGTGACAAGTAATAAGCTATGACAGGCACACCAACACCAGGGATAGCACAAAAAAGGGCAAGCCCTTATTTCCATTGTGGTCCCTACGTGTTGGTGGCGTGACATAGAGAGGCAATGATACAGCAAATACAATTGAGACCAATACAAACAAAAAAAGAACATAGCACTTACTCTTTCAGATAATTGAATATACATGTAGATGTTAAATGTTAAATATGTAGCAGACAGTTTTTATTCAGTATACATAAAATTAATCATAGAAATGTTAAAAGTATCACAGTTTAGTTGATAGTCACAATGTTTATCACATGAAATGATCAGGTATCACAGTTAATTAGATAATCACACAATTAATCACAGAATTTTTAAGTATCACAGTTTAGAATCAATAAAACATATATAGATCTAAGACAATTTATCTAAAAAATGCTGTTTCACAGTTTGTTTAAATTTTGGAAGGTTTTTTATTTTAGTGATGTTGGATGGTAAGGAGTTCCATAATGAACAGCCGAGGTAGCAGAAAGATTTAAAAACTTTTGACTGTTGGTAAAGAAAAGGCACCTTTGTTACTAAGTCTTGTATTATAAAGGTGGATAGTGTCTTGAGAAATAAAATTATTTGACATATAAGCTGGAGATTTCCCTAGTTTTATCTTTAAAACATGACTCAGAATTATCTGATTTACCCTATGTTTTACTGGTAACCAGTTTTAAAGTCTAAAATGTTCAGCACCTACATGAGCTCTAAAATTCATATCAAATACAAATCTTATTAATTTATTCTGAGTAGTTTGAAACTTATTTTTTAAAGCTTGGGTCAATCCATGGTACCATATTGAACAAGAATAATCAAAATGACATTGAATAAGAGACATAATCAATAGCTTTTTGGTGTGCTGAGTAAGATAATCTTTTTTTCTGTATAGGAACTTGAGTCTAGCGTTAGCTTTTTGAAGAACACTACGAGCCATGGTCTCAAATGATAAGTTTTGGTCAAGTATAGCACCCAAATATTTAACAGAAGATGTGGGTTGAATATTTATTCCATTACATGTTCATAAACATAAACATACATGATATTTGAATTACAAGCTAGTAGTTGGATATTCATCTTGTAGTTCGGACCAAACACATCAGCATACGTTGTATTTGAATTACAAGCTAGTAGTTGGATATTCATCTTGTAGTTCGGACCAAACACATCAGCATACGTTGTATTTGAATTACAAGCTAGTAGTTGGATATTCATTTTATAGTTCGGTCCAAATACATCAGAATGAATAATATTTGAATTACAAGCTTGTAATTGGATATTTTGTAGTTCGGTCAAAATACATTAGTATAAACAATTTGAATTACAAGCTTTTAGATGGGTATTCAGATTGAAGTTCGGTACAGATGATATAGCAAGGGATCTGGAAATGAGAAAACCAATAACAAAGGAGGTATATGGCAAACTCACACAGTCAAAACCATTTTCATTTTATCATAGGCAGTAACAAAAACATCGGCGAACATATATAAGGCAAAAATAACTTAAAATCATATCCACCCAGATTTGTAGATCAGGCGATACCAACACTTTTACTGTTTTAGAATGTACTGTAGACAAAAACAAACACTTTGAAAGGTATACAGCAAGCATAGAACTAATAATAAAGGAGTTGTAAGGCAGAATCACTAAACCGTAACCACTTAGATTTAAAGGGAAGTTTGGGTGGTACATAACAATACAATGGGCCAGTAATCAAAGAACTATAATTAAATAAAGGATTTATCAAGCAAAATCACTCAACTATAACCAGTCGGGCGAGACTAACCACTGGAGGAGGTCCAGCAAGCATGGAACTAATACAAAATGATCTATTATTAGGCAAAATTATTCAACCGTAACCACACAGATTTGTTAAGTGATACTATACACTGTACAAACTATAACAAATTTGAATAAGTAGTTTAAGAATTTCATAAGATTCCTTTTTGTCTGTTTGTTATACCAGTGATAACTCAGCTTTACATTTGGCCAACCGTTGTCTCATCGTTGGCCAAATGCCTTAATGTATGTTTAATTGATATTGGACCATCGACGGATGCCAACGTTGTTCATCGGTTCCACGTTGGCCCAACCGTTGGTTGATCGTTGACCCAACCACCGAAATGCGATTAATCGTCGTTGGGCCAACGATGAGCCAACGGTTGGGCCAAGGTTGAGCCAATGAGCAAAATGGGGTTGGGTTAACATTGGCACCCGTTGATGGCCCAACGCACTGATCGGTGTTGGGCCAACGTCGGGCCAACCAAGCTCTGCCATCTGGGTATATAATCTGAGCCGAACAACAAACTGAAATATTGCTTGTTATATTATCTGGGCCGAACAACAAGCTGAATACCCATCTACAAGCTTGTAATTCAAATATTATTTAAACTGATGTATTTGGTCCGAACTACAAAATGAATACCCAACTATACAAGCTTGTAATTCAAATACAACGTATACTGATGTGTTTGGTCCGAACTACAAGATGAATACCCAACTATTAGCTTAGTCCTTTTTCTAGTCAAGACAAACCTAAAACGTGTACTTAAACAACTAACAAAACAATAGACCTCTTTCGGAACTCCAATTTATGTTTTTCCAAAGACGACCAGCATCGTTACGAATCAAAAATAATTTGTTATAATGGCGGTTTCCACTTCCAAATCCAAGAAGGCCGCCATTTCTGCGCAGACTCCTGGGGATCAAGATCTCAAGGCGACTCAGTTTCTTTTTACCGTTTAAATATCTTATTTGATGATCTAAGAAATATGTATATACAACGCTATTACAGAGATAGACCTAGCATGTATAAATTTATAAAACTTTTTAAATCTGAGAATCCGGTAACTATTAGGAAATTGAGTACTTATATTTACAAAGCATTTGAATACGGGTATAACCCTGGTCGATAGCGCAGTTGGTAGCGCGCCGGAATTTGGAATCCCGTGCCCAAGGGGATGCGGGTTCGAATCCCACCGGGTAGGTTATACCTTTCCATGAAAATTTGACAATAATGTCGATTTTCCTCCATTGATTAGATAATATTAAGAAGTTTACGGCCTTGTGGAATGGTAGGTGAGTACTGGTTATAGACAATGGTCCAGGAAAGCTAGGTTAGGCGCGCTGGACGCCGTAAAATGAACTAAATTGTGTTGACACGGTGTTAACTCCAATAAATAAATAAATAAAAAAATACAGGTTATTTAATAATAATAGGCATTTGTACATTTGTATTACATACGTACATACTTTAAAAGAATTTATCATTATTATTGTTTGTATAATTTGTCATTGTTATTGGACAACTTACTTATTATATCTATGTTGTTCTTTGTTTTATGTGTACTATAATCTGATTTATATTGGATATAGATTGCGTTTATACTTGTATGCTGTAATGTATGTATTGACCGCAATGGTCTAAGACCTTCCAGTTTTCTTTATTGAAAAGACTTGTAATAAACTTGAAAACCTGTATCTTATAAGATGAAACATAATAATTGTTTTGCATACTACAAATGTTAACCATGTTAACACATTGTTTTACATCATGTTAAGCTTTCCGGGGTCCTTGTCTATAACTAGTTCTCACTTACCCTTCGCAATGCCGGAACCTTCTCCATAAATTTTATTAATGGAGAAAAATTGACATTATTGTCAAATTTTCATGGAAGAGTAAAACCTCCCCGGGTGGGATTCGAACCCGTACCCCCTTCGGGACACGAGATTCCGAATCCCGGCGGGCTACCAACTGCGTTATCGATCCGGGTATGTCTCTTTTATATTGACTTTTTTAAAGACTGACGTGACATGACAACTAGTAAAAGAGTGAAAGAACCACATTCTATTAGATTTTCTGGACAAGAGCATCCGTCATTTTAAAATTGTAACTTCCTTATTGACTACCCATGACCAATATCAATTCACAATTTATCAAAGCTGCATCTTTAAGTGATACAAACACACTGATTTCAACAACAAGCAACAACTAAATCAGTAACAAATGCATTAATTAAAACAGATTCTGCCTGTTGTTTTATAGTATAAAGTGACTTGAATCTGATAATAAATTGTTTGGTCAATTACGTATAATTTTCTACCAATTTGGTGGTAACCTTGTTTTATCTGTTATACTATGATGCTCACCATTCCCTCTTATTGATATTTGTAAATATAAAATGTTATGTACGATTTGCACATATAACTTTTCATGTTTTACGGCACAGCAGAAAATCATACAGTGTCAATTCTAAAAATAAGTATTACATTAGTAATGTGTTCACCAATATATACATTTGTAATTCAAAATATGCCACATAAATAAGCTTTTACTTTTATAGTACAATTACGTGTTTTTTCAATGTGAACTATTTTGGAGGACACTGTTATTGTTTTAATGGATTTATCGCACACTTCGTTTCAGTGCAAATGTTTATCTAGAATTCCTGATGGTAGAGGAGATTTTATTTGTGATAAACCATGTCCTGATGATAGTACTAAATCGTGTGGAGGTTTCGGAACAGCGTCTATTTACAAAGTTAATCGTAAGTGTGTTTTTTCTTCATGAAAACAATTAAAAAATTTCATCGTCAACATTCACAATTTAAGGACGTTGCCTACTAAACAGAAAATGAATTAGTAGATTTAGTAAACCTAAAACTGCTACATATAAAGGTTAGTACTAAGAATGATATTTCTCTCAGGCCCTCTTAATAATGTGAATAACTGGCTCCCCATTTAAGAAACGGTCATTTTCGTTAGGCAATATTGTTGCACAATATTTTAATGATATCGCGCTTGACTATATGCGAGATTCAAATTGTCTTTCTACAATGATATCTACTCCCCGCGCTTAATGCTTACTGATCAGTAACATAACTTTACTATCTATATGTGTGCCGCACATATATTATGATAATTCTTTCATGTCGAAAGCCTGTAAGAAAATAACCAGTCAATACAAGTATGCAGATGTCTGGTATGTCTTGCTCCTAAACATAAACTATACACTATATCCTTATTTTTAACTTGCAAATTCCGCCATAATGAATTCAGAGTAATAAGAAAACAATCGTTACAGTGAAAATCCAGACAGCACTCATAGCCAGCCAGGAAAAAAGACATAAAGTTGTACATAATTTGCACATTGTTTCTGAAACTGGCACTTTATGTCTTTCTATATGCGCCATACACATACATCTATAATATCTTCCGCATCCGCTTAGTATGTCTTGTCGCATAGTCGCTTGCATATAGCAATATATGAACAACCCAGGTTACAACAGTACAACACAGTCAGTTCACAAGTTTATTGTTTACTCTAGATAACACCATACATGTATGTATATCAAATTGCCATGATTTGTAAGGTAGCCAAACATACGAGTACGAACATCTATAGTCTACGGTACCTAGTATAAGCCTTATGCACAGCGTGGACCTGAGGGTCTGACCAAAGTCCCTCACAAGGCTCCTTGGCTTGACTGGGCGCTGGTCACAGGCATCCAATTTCTTTTATACAGTTGAGATGACAGTTTAACACGCGTCCAGATATCAATCATAATTATTAGCGGGCGTTCACACAAATCATATGTAATCTGTCTAGTAATTGCATTCATAATTATGCACTTAACTTGACTGATTACATTTCAACGTAACAGGGCAATTTCCTGTTAAATACTCTAAACAAATAAACATGGGAATAGTATGATTATCATGTAATTGTGTCAAAGGCGTTTTCATACAACTTATGATTTTATTATTCATGATCTGCTAATTTTAGAACGATGTCTATACGTCGTTACAATGGCAACAAGACAGTATAAGTGGATTTTTTGGCGGTGCGATTTAGTACCATAAATTCGTAAAATCAACAGTGTATCAGATCGAGATCTATCTTAACTATGCCTATGTACTTAGCATATAACTTGCCCATTAGATGGCAACCACCCCCCACTACTTTGTATGGTTGTAGAAATTTTCTATAACTAACTCAACGGTACATTTCCAAATAACATTTACTGTCTTGAATGTTTGCAAATATTAACATTTATACACAAATTAGTTAAAAGGAAATTCTAAGAAGTGATGTGGCTTGTTGTGCTAAAACACAAAATGGGTTATCAGTAAACGTTACGCTTAAATATAATTTTTTATCATATTTTCACCGTTGATTTTGTCAACAACAGAAGTTAGTTGATTTAAACGTCTGTATTGTTTTACAGTTTTACAAGTTGTCAAGAGTGATAGTACTGACTATGTTGGGTGTTTTCATGAGAATTCAATTGTAAATAAACTCGTATACCTACTATATTCGACTGCAAAATATAAGGAATGTAACTTCCACTGTAAACGATACCAATATTTAGCAATCCAGGTACTAGTATTTTATATTTTTTAATGGCAAAAGCACTAGATAAAAACTTGATCATCCACGAATGATATAAGGAAGACTCACTTCCACGTAAAAGAAATTTTAAAACCAGCTGTTTTATTATGTTTGAATTGTAAATAAAACATCTAATTTGTAATGTATGTTTTTCGTAGCTGTGATATACATATGAACATATTTTTTAATGCTATTAAATTGCAAGTATCAGCATTTCCAATAAAAATAGATAGAATGAGCAGACGCTGTCCTGGACATTGTCCAACAGTGCACGTAAATAGCATTATTATGGTAGAATTTAGCCTTTTTATGTCCATTTGGTCACTTAGGAACTATAATAAATTGATAAGCACACCGAAGTATTCGATTCAAGAACATGTTCTGCCCAAATTTCGGACAGCCAATTGAACGCTCACTGATAATTATTTTTTGGACTCGCTTGAAAATGGAAGTAATATGTTTGCATTTGTTTGTAATAAATAGCGAGTTTTAAAAAGAAAATATAAATGTTCTAATCAAAGAAACATTCTCGTAAAGAAATGACATGTAACAATAAGTTCTGTATTTTCGGTCTTATATTACAACTTTATTGAAACTGGTACAGCGTTCATATTTTGATAATGTTATTTTCCAGTTATAAAATCAGGTAACCCAACAACATGGCGGAGAGAAGTCCATTCACGCATCCCATTTTGACTGCCGTGTTCTTGTCATGTGACCTAAAATAATCGTTTTGATTGACTTAAGGCAACCGTTGTCGACTATGAAATGCTCATATATAAATCGCCGCTCAGGAACTGCGATACGCTTTTGCGATGTAATAAAAAGAAAAATTATCCCACTTGTGTGTTGTGTGGTTGAATTACTCTTTTAAGCTAAACTAGTCTGTGACCGAAATTGCTCTTTAATAGAAAGAGCTTCCATTTACCACCGACTGATGGCCGGGCGTATAGTGGAGTGATACATGGTCGATTTCAAAAGTTGTAGCCGTTATTAAATAATTTGTCTTTTGTAGATGCTAGTTTTTGCTTTTTTGGGCTATACCATGTAAAACTCTCAACTTCTTGCTATTAGATTTCTAGTTTTGGGTTTACTTCCCTAATACTATTTATGAATTTCCTTATAGCCAGGATTATCATTTTTTAACGTCGTATTTTTAACACATATTTAGGTCATTATATACGACGGCCAGCTCTTCCTACTATAGGTTTCCTGGACACTTTTCTATCACCAGTACTAACTAACCCTGCCAGGGTTAGGCCGACAACTCATGATCTCCGAATTCGAGGTCAGACATGCAAACCACTACGCCACGGCTGCGGCTGCGCCAGGGTTATCAAGAAAGCAACCCTGTTACACATTGCCTATTGTAAAAATGTTCATACAAAACAGAAGAAGACAAACCTTGGCATTGACCACATACAATATAGTCAAGTGTTCTAGCGATGATAATTTATAAAAAATATCCCTACGCCATAAGCAACGAATTTTTATGTCTCCATTTGAACATTTCAGTGAAATAAACCGTTGTCATACTGAACATATTCTTTTATTCGTATGTTTATATTTAAGGGAAATATACCGTGAACATACGTTACACATTAAATGTTTTATTAATTATTTCAGGGAAATAAAAGGTGGCCTTACTCAAAATATTCCTATGATTTTATGTTAATATTAAACGGAAAATGTACCATATACTGGGTGACAAAAGTCATATTCATTTGTTTTATGTCATTATTTAAGGAGAACTATATCGTGGCTATACGCAATAAATTCATAAGGAAGGTTTTATGGCAATATTTAAAGAAAATGTACCGATGCAATTTACGCAATACATTCAAATGGTGTAATGTTAATATCAATAGGAAATTTACCGTGGCCATACGCTATATATTTATATGGTTTTATTATAATAATTAAAAGAAACAGACCGAGGCCATACTTATGCATTTGTATTTATGTTAATATTAAAAGAAATTTATTTTGGCATAATGCACTATATTTATATTGTTATTTTCTTATGTTAGCACTCTAGGAACATTTACCGTGGCAATACGTAACATATTCTAATGTTCTTATGTTAACATTTACTATATTTTTACATGTATATATTGCTTCTTTATAATATAAAAAATTGTGATGACTCATTGATATTTATAACGATAAATCTATAAGTATTGTCTTCTTTTTTCTAGGATTACGGTTGGGTGAGTCTAATAAAATCATTATCGTATATTTTCCATTCTTACACGTTTATATTTTTACGTTTACACCGCTTACTATGTGTGTAAAATGACCTGAATAGTATAATATAGTCAAATATACTTTAAATTATTATTACCCTTTTAGTTATAATAAATATATAGATAAATTATATACTAGGTAGTATTAGATACATGTTTTATGATATAAATATGTATATTATTATAAGCTTTATCGCCAATAACATCATATCATTTGGCAAAATGTGAACCGCGCAGCTCATATCCAACATTTCAAACTTTTCAGTACAATTTGTTTAATTTGAATCACTTGATGCACACTATTACTTGACAATGACAATGAAAATATTTATTTGTTTAAAGGCCTTTGACCCATACAAAATTACAATATACATAATATAAACGTATAATTTACACAATCATGTATACCATTTTAAGTTGAAATGATATACATATAAGTTTTACATTATCCTAATATTGTGATACATTAGTTTTGTATGCAAGTTAAGCATTGCTTTCTATATTTAGATGCATGGTAAAAGAATGCAGAAATAGATTTGTGGTTTTCATCTTTTTGATGTCATAAATATGTAAAATTTGTTTATGTAAGGTAGGTTATAAATATTATTTGGTGAATAAAGAGTGCGGATGTCACTGTAATTTGAGCAGCAAAGTAGAAACTGGTACTAGTCTTCTACTTTATTTGAGGAACACAGTTTACAAATTCTGTTGTTACGTGGAATGTTCTGGTGTCGACCTTTTTCTATTTCTAAATCATGACTGGCTATTCTAAAATTTTCATAGTAATATCTGAATTTACAAATATTAAGGATATCAAGATAGTTTTCAGTAACAAAAGAAGTTTTAAACCTACAATAAAATGATAATTTATAATTATTGTTAATTGCTACAATCCACTCTTGTAAAAAAACAATATTTAAGTCCACATACAAAACTTTGTAAAAAACATACATTCCGATTGAACCATTTGATTTTTGACACATAGCCATATCCATATCTTTGTAGACAAAGTCTAATATTTGTGACCCAATTATGATGGCCATTCATATCATTTAAAAACACCATATTATAACATTTTTGACAAAACGAGTTTCTGGCATGTTTAGAATTTTAAGCCAATATTTGATACATCTTTTATAGGATTCTATGTACATAGGGTAGCGAGAACAGTCACCCAAAACCAAGAAGTTTGATGAATTTTTCTTTGCTATCCTAAATCGTTTGCAAGCATAATATTTAGAGCGTTCTACATGTAGCTATGACGTTTTCTATACCCCATAATTCACTCCCATATAACAACAACAAACAAATCTTAACATCAAAAATTAAAAAAAAACCCACTCAGACTTAGACATTTGGCCATAATCATATATAGACTTCAATATAGAAATTAGTATACGTTTTCCTTTACACAGAGATCATGTATAAGCCTATTTTATTACATGTAACCGGTCACACATAAATATAATTTCACAGTGTGTATAGTCTATTTTTTTCTCAACTGTCAAAGTTGAAAAATTCCACGGTGATTGAGTACACACTATCTCAATATCACGAGTATTAGACTAAGAACACGAAGTCACCGTGAAAGTACATTCGGAACATCCTCGGCCATTCGTTACGAATAACCTCGAACATATTTAGGCGCCATTTTGAAACTATGTAAACAATTACACATCGTTTAGGCGATGACTTAAGTTCCGTTTTTAATCCGTAAATTTAAAATTACACTGTTCAATGATACCGATGAACACTATTTGGTTCGATTTAAAACAAATAAATATGATTAGACAAAGATCTGTGTGTATACTACAAGAACTATTTTGTGTAACCGTTACGTGCTTCGCCTCGCGTAGGTAGTAAAATCTCCAAAATCCAGTGAAGACCCCCCACGAATCCTTCCGAGATTATTCTTTCATGAAAGGTCGAGGGTGTTCCGAATGCGTGAAAGTATTTATGTTTTGACAGCTGAGAAACAAAGTATTGAAATGCAGAAAGACTTTCGTGCGAATTGTAACCTAACAAATCCACTCTAATGATTTTAATCCTTCTACAGTAGATTCAAGTACGAATCGAGCAGTGCAAAAATGCGGGCGAAATGTTTATTCTTACCTGTATTACTGGCAAATACAGTTCAAAATACTAAGATTTTATTTTCCTCTTCTTCCCATACAAAATCTTTAAAGACACAACGTATCATAAATGTTGACACCTGTATTGCATGCGTTTTCCTGGCTAGATATAATGGTAGAATTTAAGTATTTCACGGCGAATGGATATAATCATTGAGGCCCTGCAATTAGTGCATGAACCTAGTTTAAATGTAGCGTTTATATAAATACATGAACATCTTTGTATCGAACAGCAAAAAAACTAACATGTCCCTAATGGACTACATTTTTGTTGTTTTGAGTTTAAAGACACAACTCATCAGAAATTTTGACACTTGTATTGCATGCTTTTTCGTAGCTTGATATAACAGTAGAATATCTGTGTGTCATGTAGAATGGATATAATAATTTAGGCCTCGCAATGAGTGCATGAACCTACTTCAAATGTAGCGTTTATATAAATGGGTCTTTGTATCGAACAGCAAAAAACTTACATGTCCCTAATTGACTACATTTTTTGCTGTTTGAGTTTAAGTTAAAATATTGATACAACTGAAATGTATGCAGACACACGGTGCGACATCGGATACCGACACCCGAGTGACAATAATAAGCTCCCATTCTCTTTGAAAAGCCATATATGACCAATATACGGACGATAAAGAGGATTTGGTACACTAAGGCACTTTGTGACAATACTTCTGTGAAATTTGTGTTGAAATTCATTGACAAATGTAGATTGAATGGTGAATAGAAAAATATTTCCCGATGTACTACATATGTCTAATCGTTGACCAGCTACGAAGAAAACTGTCGTCTGCGAAATTAAATGCTGTCTGCAAAATTAATCTTTTATCCAATGTTTTGAACAAATGTTTAAAATATTTTCTGAATGACAAAAAGTTTGGAACCAGGCGCCTCAAAAACAATTTAATTACTCAATTTTGTCAGAGATATTCATAAATACAGAACTAGTAACATTATCAATAACTATGAATGGGTCTCAATTTATTTCACTTGCTAGCAAACACGAAAAAGTAATGAAACATGTAATACTTGAAATTTTCACCTCTATTATGATGTAACTACTACACTACAATTTTCTTCTGATGTCAAAGGTTTATAGGTTGTGTCTTTAAGTACAGTTTTCCCTGTACAAGTTTTGTCATTTTGCATACAAATTCTGTAGGTATTATAAATATGATACAATACTGTAAAACAACTTAAACTTCAAGTAGTACAATTAATGACCCAAGTATCTATACTATTAAATTTGCGAGTTTCCTGTTTTGTGGAAGAAACTGTGCAGCTTTGAATAAATCTTTTGTTTGTCGCTGGAGCACCTATATACCGGCATATCAAGTTGACAATTCTTTTTTGACAAAGCCTCTTGATATTTGCAAAAACTGCCAAAAATCAACAAAAATAGTGGGGTTTTTTGTGTTCTCAAATAGTTCTAGATAAAACTAAAAATAGACCAAACTCCCCGCAGCGGTTATTTCCCTTTATTAAATAAATACCCTAAAATGTCTTTACCTAAAGCCCGTGCTTGCACGGGCTCCCATCTAGTCATTACATTAAATAGCTACAGACACTATCAATGTACAAATCATTGTATTGCTCCTACTACATAAACTTCTCAATATGGAATGTAAACCTTTGATTTGCTGTGGTCAATATTAATACTTCATTAATCACTATGTACATGTATATTGCTTATAGTGTATTAACGACGAGATTTGACTTCCCCCTCCTCCCAAGCGCTTATCAATTGATGTAAACATCTGTCTGCTGACGGAACAACTTTTATCGCTAAAAATTTGACAGCGTAGTATATCAGAGACACGTGTATCCCTTCGCGGTTAAACTGGTCAGGCATTTGAATCGTCGATAGTTTTCGACTTGTGGTATAACTTAAGCCTTTCGGCGAAATCGCCGAAAGTCTAAAAACCGAACTATACACACTCTTAATCTAGTTTACTCAATAAAATATTTTACAGTGTGTACACATCATGAAATTATGTATGAGTGACATGTTAATTAAATAGGACTATAGTATTGCATGTAAAGGATATTCATTGAGTGCTAGGGTTTTCTGAGTTAGAACAACTTGGCCGTGGACTTCTCGTTAAAATCTTAAGAAGTCTAAGGCCCTATTGTTTTAAAATAGAAAATCCGTGGCACGAGGTTAATATCCTACTTACACAACGAATCGAGTGGTTACTTGCACATTTTCATTGACTGGGCATGGAAACTTTTTGCAAACGAATCAGATATAGGTGTACTTTTTCTCTGATGAGCGTTTAGTGGATCTGAAACTATTCATTTACTGATAATGAGCGTTTTTTTATGGCATGTATCAGTATTCGGGGAGGGTAATTTTTGTTGTTAAGAAATTAATGCATAAATGCATTTCTTGAATGCATCATATTATCATTATTTTACTTTTATTGAATTGCATGATTAGAATAGTCGTAAAGAAATATTTAGTTCATAAAAAGGTTTGTATAATTTGAGTTTAACATACATGTACTTTTTCTATATAATTATTTTATTATTCTAGATAATTTATTTGGTGGTAATAATGTCATAATTTGTAGTATTTTTAGATGGCTACAAACAGCATTATATAAACATGACAAAATCTTCACATTTCATGTCTCTTGCACAGATTCAAAGTTCTGTATATTGTTTGGAAAATATTTTAATACTGTATGGAAGTATATTAAGTTTTATATTGAACAATATTTCAAAACTATAAGGAGTTTTTGTTCATATTTACACGCAGACTGAGTTCCATTGAATACACGAATATCAACTCGCTTACGTGGAAAAGAACAACTCGCTCACGTGGAATATTTTGTTTTACTCGGTCGTTCCCAAATATATCAACCCATGTAGCGTGTTCAATTACACAAAACGTTACAGAACGTTACATAACGATACATTCGGAACACCTCGGCCATTCGCTGCGAATAACCTTATTTAATACACAAATATGAGATCGTTAAGGCAATAAGTGATGTTAAAAAATTTCGGACTAAAACGAAACATCACTCAATGCCTAAAAAATCATATATTTGTTTACTTTAAAACCGGTAGTTTCAAAATAACGTCTAAATGTGTCCGAGATTGTTCGCAGCGAATGGTCGAGGAGTTCCGAATGTATCCTGACGGAACGTTTTGTAACGTTCGCGGTAACTGAACGCAGGGATGGTAAACAAAGAAAGTGGTGTGTAATCATTGATAATTGTCGTGTAAATGTCAAACCAAGATAGCAGAAACTATTTACAACAATATCTAAAATCAACAACAAATCAGATTGTTCAACATTATTTTCGCTACATTACTCCTAATAAACTTAAGAAAACGATGTTGCACATTTATTATTGATCACATACCATGCTTTTATCATATATGTATAGAAAACATTTAATGTAAGCACTAGTCACATGGTACTACTAGACTGAGTGTCACGTGATTTATATGAACAATGTGGCTAAGTAGCAACGCATGATGTAACAGCTCATAGGGTTTGGTGGTTGCAGTGGTTATTTAATTGTAAATATATTAAAATGCTATGAATGCTGCAAAACATGCTCATAAGCAATTCCATAATGTAACTATTATGAAGCGGTACGTTTAATAACGTATGGAGGCCCATTAAAAGCCTCGGCACATAGCCACTCTGTGACAACAGCCGCAGCATCCAGATTGATACTCCATGATATTGTACGCAAACAACTGAGGAAAAAGATCAAACTAAAATAAGATCACTAAGTCCAAGAATGTTTCTATCACAGTTTTAATAAGTAGACATTTAAGCATTAAATTACAATATTCCTAACACAAATTACAGTCACAAAGTAAATATGTCACTAAGTCAAAGTTTCACAAAGTTATAATCCTAACTAGCAACAAGTGCACCGTAAGAAGATGTATGAGAAATTGATTATAATGAAATTATAAGAAAGGTTTTGTATAATGAACATGACAATACGGGGTTTGGTCAAAACACTATGACCAATAAAAAATACTCTTATTATCAGCCAATTAAGTTGAATAATTATTAAAAGAAATGTATAAACAAAACAACCCTTTTCTGTCATAATTGATAAATAATTATCTGATGGCTTGACACAAAGAGTAGATATTAAATTTTGGCAATTATTAATAAAGTAAACAAGTATGATTAGCAACAATAATTATCGATTATCGTGAGAAATTATTATTTGAAGTGAGAGGAAATTTTTTTACCAACAAAATGCAAAAATTAACACATGATTTCTTAGATAAAGATTATATATCTTAAACATCAACACATACTCAAAAGGCTTCAAAGAAACAACCATAAGTATAATACCAAATGTGGCATAAAAATACACATCAGTCATATCAGCTCAAACGCATGACAAACAAAACTATGCACTAATTCATAGTAACGTTGTTTTCAGATTAAAACAAACATTCACAACATGTATGTCAGATAAATAAGCTTTAACAATTATAGTAAAATTACTTGCGTTTGATTCAAATGTGAAACTGAATGGAGGACACTGTTATTGTTTTGATGTATTTCAGAAAGGTTGCTATTGTTTATCTAGAATTCCTTATGGTAGAAGAGATTTAAATTGTGATAAACAATGTATTGATGATACTACTTTACTTTGTGGTGGTAACGCAACACTCTCTGTTTACAGAGTTAGACGTAAGTTTGTTTTACCTAACCCCATGACAACAATTTAGTCCGGTATATAAACATCAAAAGTCGAATGAATTGTGCACGGAAGGATGTGGAAAATGTTTTTGCATTTTATTAAAGCTAAGACTCTATAGTTTACGAAACTGGAGGATGCCACTTTGGTACTCTTTGGCAACTCCTATAATTCAGTATGGTGACCAAAATGGCGGATGATAGCTGATTAATGTATAATAAATCCATCTTTATCACAGTCTGATCATATAAAGACCTAAAATGGTTTAACATTATCTTTGCAGTTATTTGATGCAATTATGGCACTCGTCTATAATTATCAGAATCCAAGATGGCGGACAAAATGCCATATAAAGCAAAATTTGTCGGGCATATCGACCACTTTGAGCAAAGTTGTACACTGGGGCGTATTAAAGAAGTTTTATGCATTTATTATTTCGAAATTATTGTGTTTCACAATATTTATATAAGTAATACAGAGATAAACATTTTCTGTACCATCAAGTATTAAAGATGTGTCGTCAGCGTACTGAGATATCAGATATTCATGATTATTAATTTCAATACCCTTGCTATTTTAATTTGTTAATTAGAAGCGATGGACATCTGCACACAGGATAAGATAGTAGGGCTGTCACAATATACCGGTATACCGGTATATTGCAATACGCAGGTGCGGCAATATGTACCGCGGTACGCATTTAGCGTACCTGTATTAGGCGATATTTTATTTCATTGGAAAATGTGTCCCTTCGCATATGAAAGTAGCGAAGCGCCAGTTTTTCCATCATTCATTCAATCTAAGCTTAAAAGTCTTAAATGACCATATAGACTTGAAGAAGCTAGATTCTATCAGACGCTTCATGTAAGATTAGCAATGTTTCTGTTATATACAGCAGAGGCATAACAAAAGCCCATAATATATCGTGGTACGTATCGCGATCCAGTGCTAGCGTATTGCAATATATCGCGATATGCTTCTGGCGTATCGTGACAGCCCTAATAATTAGATATGGAGACAGTGGATCCCCCAGTCTGCATCCACGATGAATATAAAAACAGTCAAATAAATGTCTATTGACTAAAATACATGATTGAATTTTACTTTAAAATACATTATTCCATTTTTTTAATCTTTGCCAAAATTAAAAAAGTCTAAAACGTTGAAGATAAAGTTCCATGAGATGGAATCAAAGGCGGTTGCAAAGTCAAAAAGAAGGACAATTGACGGACAAATAAATTCCTTTGTATAACATAAAGCATCGCCTAAAAAGCGACCGGGTATAAAACCAGTTCGATCTTTACTAATAATATTGAAAAACCTCTTTTTATTTTATTAGCTATAGCTGCAGAAGCAATTTTATAAGAACTATTTGACAAGGAAATTGTACGCCAATTTTTTTAAAATTGTTTATTTCTGTAACCTGCAGGAATGCAGGTGATCACTCCAAGTTTTAGAAAGGAGAAAAGTTCACCATTTTCAAATACAGCATTAGTTGACCTGACTAAGAAATGACCAATCATGTTCCAAAAAGCTTCTAAAAAGGCAGCAGTTACACCTGAATCCCTAGGGTCTGAATAATTAGACATGTGTTTAATATTTAAAAGCATTTTATTACAGCTTAATTTTCCTTTTAAATCATTTTTTTTTCGTCTGAAGTCAATTTCCATACTGGGTGTCAGAAATTATATAACCTAAAGTAACATTTTCACAGTCGCGATATGCATACAGACTTTGTAGTGAGATTCAGTCTCGGTAAAAAATCATTTGGTTTTGGAGAATACTTCGTGGAGTTTGCTCATGAAATTATTTCTACTGCCATTCTCCCTCCTACCAATGATTTTTAATTATGTAGGCAGTTGTCAGTCAGTGACGAAAGTATGTGCTTAGTAGTTGGTTAACAGCTAAATCCAGAGATTTAGTCTTTCCAGAAGGAGTGAGTAGGTTGACTGACCGCCGTTATATGACCTACAAAATGTGTTGCTACGGCGTTAAACCCAACAAAACAAACAAACAAACAAAATATAATTGATCAGAAATAGTAAATTTAAGCTCAGCTTCAGGTATTATTTCTAAAGGATAATTCAATATTTGATTATCATATGTATACCTAGTTTTAACCTTCTCTATTAATGAGTTTACTTCAGAAACATACTGCAAGTCTTTCAATAGGATATTATTTAATTTCCAGTATGAATTGCCTTTCTTAAGTTTAACTAAGTCTATAGTTAAAGTGACTATAGAGTGATCTGTCCTACAGCCAGGTGAGATATCTATAAGTTCAACATCTGTAAGTAAATGACTTAGATAAGAAAAAATCTAAACGAGCCATTTTAGTTGTTTAGTTGTTTTTGATCAAAGTATACTTACCAATTTCAATATTGCATTCTCTCCAACAATGAATGAGATCTTTTTCTATAATCATTCGCAAAACAATATCCCTAGATCTTGGATTATTTAAGTGTTTATAGTTAAGACATGTCTTGTCTGGGTCAAATATAATAATAAAGTCTCCAGCTAGTATACAATTGTGAGCAATATTATTAAAGGTTAAATGAAATGGATAGAGTAGAAACCAGGGCTGTCCCTATTGGACATTATTAACATTTTGTTGCGAAATGAAATGGAAATCAAAATTATTTTTCAAGGGGGATAATTCTGAAAAAATGTATACAAATGTGTATAAAAGTGTATAATAAAGGAGATGATAAATCCATATAAAAGTCAATTCTGAGTTTTTTACCATTTAATAACATGGCGATCTCGCGGCCTTCGTCCCTTAATGCTGATTTTACCTCCTCCGACACGGTCTCAAGCAATATGATGTTTCTTATAGTTAAATCTTTTCTAGTAATACCATGTGAGTCATTTAGCTGGCGTCTAAGGCGAATGACATTTCTTTTAATCCCGTTTGATGTAAACTTGCAGATTATGGGACAGTTTCCGTCGTCTCTAAACGGTCCGACTCTATCGATTTCAGAAGCGGACAGAACCAGTTGTAGTTTGTTTCTTAGAAGTTGTAGTACAATATTCGACTGTTATCTTCTGTCTCAAATTTGTCTAACCCTTGTAGCCCATATTCTCACGCTATTATTTCTCGTATATTGTTCCAAGTAACTAAGGTAGGAATCATGACTTTTCATTTTTGTTCGACACCTTGATTCATAGACTTCAATCTTTTATTCTCTTCCTTTTACTTTTAATGCCATCCTTACTTTACAAGTTTTCAGACTTAAGGTATTCAATCTCAGACTCATGGGAGTTTATCGTGGATTTGTAAGAAGTTTTTTTCATTAAGCTTATCAATTTCCTGCTTTCCTTCCTCCATGGTATCATTTTTTAGAGAAAGTACACCGTCTTGAACAAACTTTTTTTGTAACTATGTTGTATAATTTTTCATTTATTTTTTTATCAAAATAGTTCCCAGAGTCGAGGCTATCTGACCTTTTTCATTGACGTTAATTGTCGGCACCAAACATTTAAGTTCATCTTTTACCTCTAAATCTTCTGAGACAGAATTTTCCTCTGGATGAGCGTCCGCTAGTAGTATGTCGTTTTTAGTTTGAGTATCAGTATTTTGTGTACCCGAGCAAGAACCTTTAGTTGACTTAGTAGTAGATTTATTTTTTGAACAACTCAACTATTTGGAGAGGGTTGGCAGTAACTATATAAATTTTAAAGTTTTAAGTACACTATGTGTCCTCTATAACTTCGAACAACTCGTCGTCTTCTATATATTTTATATCCTGTACAGGAATTTAATATATAATTGTATTTAATTAATTATTTAAATCGCCTCTCATTCTTCTCTCAATGGACACAATTTTGACGTTTTACAATAATTTTATACATATATCAAAAGCTTACTTTCCTTGTAGGAGGTACAACAACGATGTAAAATTGTTTTTAAAACTTACATTTAATTAATATATTTGTGATATGATGAAATAGACTACTCTGTTTACATAAGTTTTATTTCATTCTTGAATTGTTCCCTTTAAGTAAACATTATACATGTATAATTATGCTCTTACTTCGGTTTTGTTATCATAAATGTTTCGAGTTCAGAAATTGATAAACATTGCGCATATATAATAGTGACTTTCTTATAAAAGAAGTGGACACTCTGTCAAAGTAAAGCTAGGAAACTTAAATAGTTTGGTATGGTTATTATGTCTAGGTGTCTTATGATATTAATTTTAATTGTACTTCACGATATTAAGGTAGTTTTCATATCTTATGAATATTTATCGCCGTATGGGGATTATTATACATTGATTTGTTTTTGCTATGCTTTATCTCATAAAATAAATGCTTGTATAAAATACACATTAACTTTGTGCATTTAAGCTGTAAAACCAGAAACAGAAGCGAATGAACCAACAACACCATCTGCAACTACAACATCATCAAACAAACCAACGACACTAACATCAGCAAAAGAATCAACAACACCAACAACAAAAACAACAACAACTATCGCCACTTTATCAACGGCATTACAACAAAAGACAACGATAAATTCCACCGGTGAGTAACACTTTATATAGCTGAACATATTGATGTTATTTCTTAAAAGTATATAAATCTTATTTATGTAATATAATCGTTCAGTTGTAGATTTTATTTTATACCGTATTTTTAAGGAGGGTTTGACAGTCATACAGCTCATCTCCATACTCTGATTCTACTTGGTGTCATTTTATGTGTGTTACTGGTAATTGCATTATTTCTGTACTGGTAAGTTCTATTCATAAACAATTGAATACAATTTCTTATGGGCATATATGATGGTTTTACGACGGAAAGGGACGCCACATTTGATTTGAGCACAACTTGTCTTGACTCTGCTTCCTGTGTAAATCGTATCGGAATTCTTTGAGTTCTATTGTTATAGTTTATCTCGGCAAACATGCATGTACCAAACGGAAAATATAGTTCAACATGCAATTTCAACACACCATTACAAACTGTGTTGATTGTCATTAACTACAATTACATAAAAGTCGTTTCCAAACATAGAAAGTAACTATAATAATATTATCTTAAAAAGTATCGAATGTAGCTAAATGGACTAACTCTGATCCGGTTCTTATCCAGATTGACTTTATCTATATGTTTCCTTATAATCATCTCATTTGACCTTTGCGAGATGTTTTGTGGCTGTCTGTAAACTCTTGGTGCAAATGTTTTGTTTCTTCTGTTATGGTCATGTGATTTCACGAAGTAAATCAATCATGGCATGTGCACATTGCACATTAATAATTGTTTCTTTTAGTTCAAGAAAACAACATCGACAGTCACACCTAAGACCGTCTGTTGCAGTTAAGTATGTTAAAGATGAAAAGAGACTACAACAAAGAACTGGACACACAGCTGCTGAAGACAGAACATATGAGTCGATAGAAGACAATCTAAATGTCAATATCCCCTTACATCAATCCCGTAATGTAGGAAATGAAGGACTAAACATCATGGCTGAAGTAGGAGTGGGTCTGGAAAATGATTATCTCACACCAACACATGATATAGATCAAACTACACCAAAGCTAGTGGAGGACTACACGAAGTATTCTACATCTCGTTATGATTCTGTAAATGAAGACACTGAACGTCTAGACAACGATTATCTCACACCTAGACATGATAAAGATCAAACTACACCAAAGCTAGTAGAGCACCAATCGACGTACTCTAAATCTCATTATGATACTGTGAATCAAGACACAAAGCTAGTCAATATTGAAAAATGAATACGTTGATATGCAAGGGACTGTTCCTAAATATTAGAACATGATCGAAAATTGAAGTACATAAATGTCTTCAAAATGGCAGTATCGACCCTGAAAGCAAAGCACAACGCCTTTCATTCGTAAGTAAATCTTTCAAAAGCAATCACAAAGTGACAAGGTGTTCTTATTCGTATTAAATGAAACAAGTTATTGACTGTAGTTCTGTACTACATGCTTCATCATCACCTTTGTCGTCACGTGATCATTTTAAACAGACTTTATGATCTTTGGTGTGCAATGTCTTTCAGAACAACACTAACAGTGCCTCTAAAAGCCTTTTCACAAAAAGCTGGATAAACCGATTCACATTTACCCATGAAAAGCAGAGACAAAAAGACCATCTTGTTCATGACAAGATTAGTCGAAACCTTGATTGAAGATATCGACAGAGGAAAATTTATTGAAACTGTATTTCTTGCTTTAAGAAAAGCTTTCGATTTAGTTGATCATCAGATTTTATTATACACATAAAATTATATCGTTTTTTCCCGAAGTCCATTTCACTATTTAATTCGTATCTATCTAATAGAAAACAACTGGTAAAAGTTGGAAATCTTCAGTCCGAGTCCATGGAAGTAAAATCAGATAGGCCACAGAGATTCATTCTTGGACCGCTGTTATTCTTGATATATATAAATGACATAGCTTACTCGTGCCGAGATTTAAACATTGATTGAACATGCCGATGATTCGACTTTGTTTAAATCAGATAGTTCACTATCAAAAATTGAATCACATTTACAGTCGAACCTACATTTACAGTCGAACCTGATCCATATAATGAAGTGAAGTAAATACAACAATATGGCATTGCATCCAATAAAGACCAAGTGCATGGTTATTGTGTCTAAACAAAAACTTACAGGTGGTAAACATCTTACATTGAAAATAAATGAAAATTTCTTAGAAAATGTCACTTCCCATCAAGTATTAGGTGTTTACATTGACGTCAATCTTAATTGGCATACGCATATTGATTTTATTTGTAAAAGGCTTACAAGTCAAAATTTGCTAAAACGCATTTTGAATTACCTTACGGATGAAACAAAACTATTATTTCACAATGCATACTTACTGCCTATATTTGATTACTGCTGTACTGTTTGGGGCAAATATCATAAAAAATATGTTAAAACGTATATGTTCTACAGAAGAGAGCAGCAAAACTAATATGAAATAAACATATTCGTACACCTGCTTCCGATCTCTTTAAGCAATTGAAGTGACAATGTAAATACGACAGTTCTATAGTTGTATTCAAAACTCTAAATAATATGGCTCCGTCATATATGTCAGATATAATTACATTATGCTAAAAATGAACACTACTCCCTTAGATCTATTGTACACAACGATGTTGTTATGAAAACAAAACCCAAAACGCAATATCTAAAGGATTCTTTTTCTTACTATAGTATGACCTTGTGGAATGAAATACCTTACGAGATAAGAAATATATCAAACATTAATTCATTCAAGTCTTCATACAAAAAAATTTTTTTGTAATAAGAACTAGTTTTTTTTGTTTTGCATATAGGCCTACACGACTATAAAGAGGCATAACTCATATGTGAGTTATTTTTCAGTTATGCTCCTTTATACTAGTTGGTGTTGTAGATGAATGACTTCCAAAAATGCATATTCATAAAATTTGTTGAGATTATTATCTAATTTATGGTATTGTTATAAAAATAATTTTAGTTTGAAATACGAGTACATTATAATGAGTGTCTGTCTTTATAAATGTTGTTTTTATTGTTTTTGTCTTCACTTGTTTATCTTATTGTCATGTTTTCGTTAGTGTTTGCATGTATGTAAGAGGTTTTGGTACTTTTAGTTAATTTGTATATTTTTTTTATATTTCATATTTAGGTGCATGCCATTTATTTTTTGTTGAAGGCCATTTGAAATTAAGGCATGTGCTGTAGTGTTACTTTTTTACTTTGTATGTCTACCTTGAAATGTTACCTTCAGAAAAAAAGTTATTATTATTATTATGAACTTTAAGAGAGCCCTGTATTTAGATGAATTAACACATTATAGTAGCCTGGATTACTTGCCCCTTACCACTATCGTTATCGGGCTAGGCAAACGGGAATCATGGCGGCCTCCTCAGTTATTATACAGGTATAACGTTTTCTTAATCCTGCATGATCAAGTGCTGACGATAATTACTTTAGTAGAAGTTCGGTACTATATAGGTCATTCGATTTCGATTTTTCTGATTACACGTATATTTAGCGAAGGATTAACAAAAAGTGTTTCAAGTGAACACAATTCGGACGTGGATTAGTCTCGTTAGAATTTCAATACTTTATTTTGCATAAATTAGTGTAACCAAACAACTAAAAAAGGTATCCACTGCAATTCTTGTACAATGATCCTTTGATTTAAGTATTTGTAGTGAGAAATGCTCATTTGAAAACATAATTATCCAATATCTAATTCATTACACAGGGCGCGGACATGATAATGGTTTGCCTGACGTACTTTTACCTGCCAAAGAACGACTGGAAACCAGACAAACTTTATAGATGATTTAAAAATATTTTACTCTTTTAAAAGTGTATTCATGATAAGATACATTCTGTTAGACAGGAAACACTCATAAAATAACATTAATTTGATTAAGTTGCATATGGTAAGTGGATGCAGGAAATCAAATACACGTACACCATTGTTTGGACTCAATGTTAAACATCCGTTGAGGACGATGAGCTACAGTCGGTGAATTAAACAACTTATGTTATACTTGCTGATCAAACTTAAAGCAAGTCATCCACACTTCTTTGCATATATCATTATCTCATGTACAAGTCATCATGAATCAATCATTGTCTTATTGTTAATGTAAACTTTAAAACATTAGTATTGTTTTGAAACAATATGATGTATATGTACATGAATGTACAGATGGATGTATCACTTAATACAATCAAACAAGGTAATTAAAGATTAAAATATCTATGTACATAGAAAAAGAGGTGGACAGAGAGGAGGAGAGAGCTTATAGACAGAATAAACATTTAGAAATAAAGAATACGACTCTATGGTGGCACGGCATAGCGAACTGGCCTTGGCAACTATTAGGTCTAAAGTAAGATTCTTTAGTAGAGTTAACAAAGATGAGTCTGGCGTAAGTTTGTTGCAATGGGGACGGGATAATGTAGATTAAATGCCTTCTAAAACTGTAAGAATGATAATACAGTACATGTATAATGATATTTCATTATTGAAGAAAATCTTTCCTAATGTAAAACTAAATAAACGTATCAATAGTTATGCCGGTAAATTAATAATAAGTGTCGGTGAACTTCATAAGACATAATGTTCAGTGAAGCAATTAATACTTTCTTATTGAAAAAGATGGCGTTTATCTAATTGAAAGAAGAAATTTATTGTTCTTGAACAAAATATGACTATCAATAAAAGACTGTTTGTTAAGTAAAAACTATACTGCTTAGGATTATCATTTGCGCGACAACGTATGATGTAAATTTGGTGTTAGTTGTTCGCTACTGCAATCTAGGGGATTTCTATGAGAAATTCAGTTTGGCGGTTGTCAGCTCTTACAATTTATAAAAATTAGCGACCTCGACCAACATTGATTCTTTGATATGTTTCATTATTTAACGTGTAAAATATATTGTACCACTGATTTTTTGCCTAGGGTACAATATTCATGTGCATGACTTGTTGCTTTTGATGCTAAATGTGTAAATTTGAGCTATTTTGTGTGCTAAAATTTGTAAATTTGAACATTGCTATGCTGTGCTTATTCGGTGAATTTGATGTGAAATTGCATTTGTAGCTACTATGATATTTGTGGATTAAAATGATGTTAGTAAAGCTCGCATTTTGTAAATATAACATTTGAAAAATAATGGTGCATATCCTTTGTTTTGGTCCCAGCAATTTTTTGTCTAAGGTTTTCAAAAAATGTTATGTTGAGTTTTCCCTATATCTTAACTTATAAAGGTCGGCGGCTCGCATAAGACGACCAGTGTTGCATATTTGTGCTGTTGGAGTAGTGTTGTGTGTTACACATGTAAATTAAATACTTGAATATCAAGTGAGATATAATTTGAAGTTGAATGAAAGGGTATTTTTTAAACTTCAAAGCACCAGTCAATCCTGTCCCGCTTATTTAGCCAAGATTTATTGAAAATTAACAAAAAATAAACCTTTTATATGTGTTATTTTTATTTCAAATCAGTGATGATTGTGAGCCGGCGTTTTTATAAATGAAGCAAGAAACAAATCGAAGAAATAACACCTGTACACAATCATCAATGATCAATCAATCCATAACTATTCCAAGATAACTAATGACAATGTAGTCTACACGTACATACACGTACATATATATAACATCAATTGTACGTGAAATACAGAATATCTACACTATAACACTTTGATCAATAGTATTTATCTAAGTAGGGTGTATAAGAGGTATTACAATCGACACACAGTAATACAGTACCATATTATGAGTAACAATCAAATAGGCTTTTAAAATATCTAACACTTCGTGACTAATTAAAATATCTTAATTGATAGGTGGCAAATATACAGAGAAAGTATATAGGTTTTGACGAAGTCGAATGCCAGAGATTCTATCGCAAGTTATAATTATCTAATGTCTGGATAGAAAATTCACACATCTTCTGTATCACACCTGCTTTACCACATGTAGCATATCTAATGTTAGACAAGTCATAGTCCAAAATGTTGACATGATTGAAGTGAATTGAGTCAAAGAATGAAAAGTATTCTAGTGTCAGATTATGTTCAGAAACAAAAGTTACGTGAATACCACGTATGTCTTAATTATTACCTAAGTTGTCGCCAGTCGAAATTATGCCCCTTAGGTTCCATATCAACATATAACAAGAGGATATGACGGACATTACTGCAGCGCATAAAACTATTCTGGCCAGAATACATGATCAACCCAACACCTTGAATTTATAAGAAATAAGTAAGACCATGATTACATTTATAACATGTATATAGTTTACATTATTTATTTTAAATATACAATATATTTCTGTAATATAATCAATTCATAAATGTTTAGATATGTATAAACGATGTAATATATCATCTACGAAAGCAGAGAATTGACACTGTTCTTTACAGATTTTAACACAAATATCATTTCTCAAACTCTAAATTTTATACAATTCTATACAATTGTTACATTTTGGAAGCAGTGTTAGATAATGACAATTTTACTTCAAATGGACATACAATTGAAAGAATGGTGATTTTATGTATAATACCTTTGCTGTCATAAACGGTTCAGGTATTTACACGTATTTTGTAACTTCATAATTCTCACAATCTATAAGTCAGATTGACTTAAACTAGAAGAATTCATCTTATTATCAGTATTACAGACAGTGACAAATAAGTACAAAAATATCAAAACAATAATTAAAATTAATGATTGAGTAACTATAACTTAGCAGTTAAAGTCATATCTCATAAGAACTTGATATAATGTACACAATCATGTAGGATTACAGTAACTTAATAATTCAGTCACAAAACTGAGAAAGGCAATAACAACCAGGAGCCAGTTGCCAAGGGACATGCTAGGTGGCATTAACTTGTAGCAAATTTTCGTAAATCAAAGTAAGTATCGCTAGAAAAGAACATTCTAACATAACTAGCTTCAGAGATGCTATCAAAATAAGTAAATTCAAGTACATGTGTACCATTTCTAAAACAATCACTATGTATGTAAATAACAGTCAATGATACGATGTACTTGGTGAGTACTTGTAAAGAAAAAAGTCCAGGAAAGCTAGTTAGGTAATTGGCCATCATACATTACCTTGTATAGTTCATTTTTTCTCAACTGTTAAAACATGAATAATTTCACAATGAAGGCATGTTCTTTGTCTACCACTCCTGATGTTATGATACTGTACATTTGATTTTATATTATAGTCAGCGTTAATATTATAATTGCCGCCCGGCTAGCTGAGTTGGTAGCACGCAAGTCTACTGATCGAGGGGTTGTGGGTTCGAATCCCGGGCGCGGCATACTTTCATGGAAGTTGGTCATGAAATTATTTCTACGGCCATTCTCCCGCCTACCTATGATTGTCAAGTATGTAGGGCAGTTGTCAGTCACCGACGAAACTATGCGCTTAGTAGTCGATTAACAGCTAAATCAAGAGATTTAGCCTTTCCGGAAGGAGTAAGTAGGTTGACTGACCGCCGTTATATGACCTTATATGTGTTGCTACGGCGTTTAACCCAATAAAAACAAAACAAAAACAAGTAATATAATTGACATTTTTTACATAGTGTAAGTGTCATATTTATTCGTGCCAAATAACAAAGATTTTCATAAAGAGACATAGTTTATTTTCCAAAACATATTAAATGCATGCGGGCATTGATTTGTATAATATGCGCATAATGATTATATACTATGCAAAAGTTATGACGCAAATATGTACAAAAACGTAAATATCATCAAAAGTTTTAATGTAAATAATATGAAATTTAATATAATAATAGAATAACATTTTGTAATGAGTATTCATTAAAAAACAATATGTTACGATTTTTACAAAGAGATTATTATCAGAATCAAAAGCCTAGTAGTGAAAAATAAAATTAACAAGATTTGATAATGAGTATGAGTCCAATTTGAATTCACGACTTAGAACCATTATACGTCGAGCAAAGCCTAGTGAGATGTTTGTCCATTCCTCATTTAAAGCAATGGTTAAATACTGTAACATCACATACGTCGTACTGTACCAGACGTTGACGTTAGCATCAGTCAAACTCGTCCCATAGACGTTCAATTGGATTTTTGTCTACTGAAAATGACAGCAAGACAGCAAAAATGTCACTGTAATTAGTCATGAGAAATAATTGCCCATGCAGTATTTGGTCTGGTGTATCTGACTGGAGAATTAGGCCAGGACGTCCAATGGCGTATGGACCAGTGACGTTACTAAGAACTTCATCCTGGTAGCGTTGCTCGTTATAATTCCCATTTATTACTATAAGACACAGCTTATCTGAATGATAAATATCTCTCCACAGCAACCTTTATGAATAAATTTGCAGCATAACCTGGTAAGTGTTGATGGTGTTATCAGTCCAATGGCTTGTACCCGGTCTTCAATGCTCAAATCTTGGTATATTTACTGACTTGTTTCCAAGATGATCAGTTCTACAATGGCATTTGATCTATAGAGTTCTCAACACATTTAAATTGTTTGTTCAGGCGCTAACGTGCTGTACAGGATTCAGGAAACTCTTATCTTATCGATGCTGTGCACTCAAGCGTGACTGCACGAGAAATTTTAACACACTATCATGTGTGAAAAGACCGCAAGACTTGATGACGGCAAATATACCCATGTAAGATATTTAATGAAAAATGTTTGGAGAAAACTACTGTTTTTTTGCTTTCATGTGAGACCATATATTTTATTGTTGAGTAGAGCAAACAATTCAAACAATGATTATGAAATTCATCTTTTAAGTAAAACAACCATAGGGTGAAATTAGATCGGATTATCGCTCAAGTTAATCTATCAAGGCTAGCTGCTCACAGATTTTCATAAATTGTCTGATATTATAAAATTTTGCTTTTCAGTGTCAGTAATTGTGTTAAAATGAATGGCAAATATTTTATAGCAAACTGGCCGATATAGACCAGCCAACCTCCTCAAATCCCAGAATGAGATATTTTCCCGATAAACACATCGCTTTTCATGACATACCTTTGTAAGTCATAAAACCAACAAATTACATAGCCCAGCTAGTTTAATCGACTTCTACTAATCATTACATATGTTTTAGTTATCAAAGCAATATCAAAAGGCATTGTTTTATGAGCAATGAGGCTTATTTTCCAGTTGTCTTTCCTTGATAATTTCCGATGAGATCCGATTGGTGAGTAGGCCCTATCAAGTAGAATCCTCGAATTTTATCATTGAATTTCTATTATAAGGTTAAAAAATCAAATTTTAATCAAACAACTCCCTTGTTACTTAAGATATAAACCAGTGTAAAGCAATATAAATAGTTCTTCACCCAAACAATTATTACTCTGCTTAATTTTCAGTCACATTAAAGGGTTTCAGAAAATATCATCAATATAGGCTGTGGCAAATTTAGCATTGTACAGAAGGATAAATGTGAGTAATCCTTCTAGATGGACCAATTTATTTGAAGAGTATGCAAGGGGAAATAACTGACAAAGAAGTACAAGTCACCCTACCACATAGGTTATCATCTATAAACCGTTACTTACGGGGAAGGTCCTTATACTAAAAGTCAGGATCTTTTTAAAATGTATGCCAATTTGCTCCAAAATATCAGATTTATATCATATACAGTGCCAGCAAATAATCATGGTAAAAGTCTTGTTTTTGGATGAATCGATTCACCTTTTCCAAAGACAAAAGGAACCAAAATTCATTTTAGCCAACTCAAATAATTTAGTTCACCAACGCTTGATACAAATTATGTTACATAAATAAGCTATAACTATAGTAAAAGTACTTGTGGCAAGAATCATCATTATATCACACCAGGTTTTTTTTAACAAACTGAGGCTGGTAGTCAGCGTCTTCCCGTAGGAACCCCCCACCCCCTTAAGAATAATTTTCCGCTTGTTTAGTGTAAAGAAATCATAAAAAAAGTAGAAATATTGTGATGAACTTATGTTTAGAATCTCCGTAAGCACAATACCGAGTATATTGACAAGTGTTACTAAGTATACAGAGTAGACACGCTATGTCACGGACATTGATTCCTAGCTACATAACCCTTGCTTTGAATTACCTTTTTATTTTCACAATTATTTTATCTTTACAAAAAGATATTACGTTTAAACGAAATACTATTTCGTAAAATCGAAATAATACTTCATAAATAATCCGTAAAAACGAAATAATGGAGAGGATAAAACGTTTTTCAAAATGTCACTTTAGGGCCACCATACAAACAGAATCATCAATTGATACATATACATAACTTCCCTGATAATGATGTCAAACTGTAACGTGGTATGTTTTCTTTGAATTAAATATAATTTAAACAAGCCATTCACTCGTAGATCTCAACTACAAAACAAGAAAATTAACCTGTGTGCTTAAACATGGCTAAGATATGGATTTATCTTTTGGTATTTTATATTGGACAAATAGGTAGGAAGTAAAACATTTTATTTTTTATTAAAGTGTTAGAGGTTTATGAAAACTTTTAAAAGAATTTTTGAGGTACAGTAATTCCATGATTGAATTTGTTTTATTTTTTCTTTATTTCTTTTTTATTTCAAACGTGTGTGAAAAGCAGTTTTCCATATTTAATTGCGGAGAGACATAAATACAGATTTTTTGAAAACGTATATGGCACACCCTTATGATGTCGTTTTATGCAAAGATGTGTGCTTGTATAGTCCGTTTTATCCGGTGAGCCGTGACTGCACTTTTGTAGTTATAAATTTTTGGAGTATTCCTACAAAAAGGTAACACAGCTTATTAACCAACCAACTGATTACTGCCTTAATCATTATTATTCAAGATTGATCTAAATGACTCAATAGTCGTGGCGGTAAGACATTTGGATTGATAGACTTTGCTTTTGCTACCCCGGGTTCGAATCCTGCTAAGTATCCTTTATTCTTTTTTCATTATTTTTATTTTTTATTTTTTGCAAACATGGAAATGTACTACTCGAAATCTCTGTGCAGCACGAAGCCAAATGTATATAAAATAGAATATGCATATTTGCCTGTGTTTGTGCTTAGTTATTACTTTGATGTTATACACTTAACTGTCTCGACCGCGTCTTATAGAAATGATTCTATGCACATGCATTTTATAAGAAAGATAATTAAAATGGGATGCATGTAACTTTGGCACATTCGTTCGATTGTATCCTAGTTGGATTTCTATTCAGCCACTGCATTTTAAGCCGAATGTATAATATAATCAAAGTACTGAAAGTACTGTTGGAAGGAATTTTTGAACGATTTTAGGAGTTCAAAGTTACTATTTCGTTATCTATCATCATCTCTTTATCATTCATAATCGAATGTGTTTCATATTTCATTTTACATGCATATTATGCTACTGATCGAGAAGTTGTATGTTTTGATTCATGGGCTTTCGTGGAGCTATGCCATGAAATAATTTCTACGGTCATTCTCCCTCCTACCACTGATTCTAAATCATTTTAATACGGCAGTGTTCAGTCACTGAATTGCATCTAGTAGTAATCCAGAAATTGAGTCTTTTCAGGAACATTGGTAGGTGGATTGCTGGTCACGATGTAACCTAAACAATGTGTTGCCATTGAGTTAAGGCAACAACAAATTGATCACATGTTCTATGTATTTTGTTCCAAAGAATGGATCTAAAGAGCAAATAAATTATTTTTCCATATTTTGAATTTTGAGAAGCGAGTGAAAGCGAAAAATAAATTTGTGCGGTTTCTAAGACATTTTTTACCATATGTTTAAAAGAGCAGAAAAAGTATGGACTTTCTTATATAACATATAACCATATATCTATAGACTAAAATGTAATCACGTAATAAGTATTTCTATGCTATATAAAGCAAGTTAACAATTACTCCAGATGAAAATTCAATTGAATTTAAAACTAGTTAGAAGTAGGATAGAAGAGGTTTACACCTTCATGAGTTCATACGGAAATATAACTTCATTTGTCTTTGGTATTACTTTTGTTAATACTAGATAACTAGGAAGCACAGATTACCAATTAACAGAACCACACTAATCTTATAATGGACCAACCCGGTTCACTTTTTGTGTATACAATGTAATTAGATTTTGGTAAATTATGCTAATGTCTAATAATACCACAAGAATTAAATCAAGCCTTATATGTTATTTTGGCACATCAAAATTGTAGGAATGTAAAATTTTCTCCCTGTCTTACCTGCTCTCTACGGATCAATCTTCATATTTTACACAACAAAGACACGTATGACGTCACACATCAACATAAGGTGTGTAGAGAGAGTAAATGTTCAGTTTACGGTCTAAGACAGAGCGCAGTAATCATATTTCTGAACAATGGATTGTGTCATTGTAATTTCTAATGCCGTATGTTAGCAAGAATACATTACTGCTTTACCGTAACAGTGAAATTTGCTGATTTATTTTGCTATTTAGAACTCAAATTTCTAACTTTTAGTTCAATTTCTACTTGGTCTAGTGTGAAAACTTCTGATTTTCCGAAATTTATGATGCGTTCATTTCAAGGTGCGGACGCATTTTTTTTTTATTTTAAGGTGCGAGAAATCAGACGAACATAACGATTAATTTGTTGCGGTCTATAAAAAAACAAAAAACAAAAAACCATTTATGAAATTCGCTTCGCGCTGTCACTAAACCTCTACGGACACCCATCCAAAGATTAACCTTACATTTCGTTGCTTAAGCTGGGTTCCCACTGCCGATCAGATCAACTCGATCATCCCGATCACCCAAATTCCCCGATCAGGCCCGACCAAGCTCGACTAAAGGCGTATACACGACTTCTTCTCGACCTCTTGTCGATCACACACGATTCCCACACGATTATTCACGACTCCTTAACGACGTCAACCCGACCACCTTTCCGATTTCCGCTCGATCATCCCGACCTTTACACGATCCCTACACGATCTCAACTCGACCTACTGGATCTCTGCTCGATCGGTGTCAGATCTTTCCCCGACCAGATCTTCATGGTCGTACTCGAGTCGTAGAAGGTCGTGAACAGTCGTGTACCAAAACTTTTAGAATAAAAACTTCAAACAGTGTTGATCATTATCACTTCATCTTGAAACTTCACAGTATATGTTGTGTCCAGCATAGTATAAATTTTTATGGAGATTGAGCAGTTGCAGTTGTGGGCCAGATGGTTAGAGCTCCAGAGAGACAGGGCCATTGCTGTGCTAGAGTTGGAACAAGAGGAAGAGACTGAGGGTCGTAGGCATAGACGTAGGCGACAAATGCGCAGGAAAATATGGATGAAGCAGTGGCTTGCACGACGACCACTGTATGGGCATTATGAGCAACTGCTACAGGAGCTAAACAGGGAGGACCCAAAAGGATACAAACATTTCCTAAGGGTAGACGCTGATATGTTTGGGGAGCTTGTACCTCTATCTCAGGAGCAGTCGGACGTTCTTCTACTTGCTCTTTTCTGGTTTGCTCGGCAGAAGAGTCAGTAGGGGGTATAGGCGACTCATTACTCTCTTCCTGGGTGGGTTCCACGATTTCAGGCTGAGGCGCAGCAACTGCACATTTACTCGCATTTGTACTGCCTATCGGCCTTTTGCCTTTTCTCGGCATCTTAAGTTTGTAGTAGAAATGGCTTGGCTGAAGATGTTTTAACAGATATTGGTTTGCTAAAGATGTTATAACTTCAACGTCCAAACAACTTATGAGACACTGGTCAGCACGCTTTTCTTGCTTTAGTCACGTGAGCTCGTGTATGGTCGAACAGTGATCGGGGTTTGATCGTGTGCGGTCATGTGTGGTCGTGGAGTAGTCGGGTAGCAGTCTAGATAATCTGGACAAGAGATCGAACAGAGATCTACTTAATCGGGATGCGATCGTATATTACTCGAGTAGAAGTCGAGATGATCGGGTACAGATCGGGTTAAAGATGCCAATCCGACCAAACAAGATCGCTACACGATTGTTTCTCGATCAACTCGATCTTCAACTCGATCAATACACGATCGCTTCCCGAGCTCTTCTCGACCGCTTGGCTACACGATCGCTACACGAATTTTTTTGACATGTCAAAAAAATTCGGGTAGAAAGCCCGAGCGATGCCGAACAAGGTAGACCTCCCCGACCACTCCCGATCAATCATGCCGACCGACCCAGACCAGTACCCGATCGCTTGATCGGGCTTGATCGAGTTGATCTGATCGGCAGTGGGAGCCCAGCTTTAACTACGATAAATGTCCAGCGCTTTACACTCTCAAAGTAAACCCCTGCTGTGATAGCCGGCTGGGTAAATTTTATATATGTACAAGCGTGTGGTAGATACTAATGCGCAATAATACAAAACAAACTTCTCTCCGTGCACAGTTAGAAAGTTGTTTGGTTAATGTGTAAAAAAACATTAAATATCATAATTTTAATTATTTGTTTAAATTACTTTTTTCAACTTATCTACTTTTGATAGTACACATATTTTTCTGCTGCACTATTTCTTGATCGCATTGATTTCTATTGAGTTGAAGGTGTTGTTTGTTCTTTTTCAACTTTCCCAGAGCGCTGACATAGAAAGGAATTCTTTGAAAATAATTCCTTCCAAATAGTACAATGTAAATTGCTGGATATAAAAAATAAAGAACCAAGGAAATAAAACAAATAGAAATTAAACAAAATCAAATTATAGCACAACAATCATTATATGATACAGACAACTATACATGAATTTAATAATAGATTAAAAAATGTGGAGGCGGTGAGGTGCGAACCACTGCAGTAAAATTTATGCATTGGACATATGTTTCTGACTCGTTACCGACTGCGCTATTTCGAACAATGATTTTGAATTATTATATTGTGCATATATACTTGTGATATTATAGTTTGTATTGATTTTTAGTGTAGTACAATGTATTTACTGGTTATACCTATCGTCATGGTTATGATTAGACTCATCCAACCTGTCACGGCTCACCGAATAAAATCAGACTACATGATCTCATCAAATTATCATAACAAATAAGGAATGATGTGATAATAATATTAATATTATGACGTAGTATCAGAACACAACTTATCTTCTCAAAAGAAAACGACATAACGTATTTTGTAAAAAACTGCAATGTTGATCGTGCTCGTTATCTACGGCTTTATGTCTTGCTATAGGTCGACACGCGTATTTTTGTTTGTTTGTTTGTTTTGTTGGGTTTAACGTCGTAGCAACAAATTGTATAGGTCATATAACGGTGGTCAGTCAACCTAGCTGTTAACCAACTACTAAGCGCATACTTTCGTCATTGACTGACAACTGTTCTACATAATTAAAAATCATTGGTAGGAAGGAGAATGGCTGTAGAATAATTTCATGACAAAGCTCCACGAAAGTATGCCCCGCCCGGGAATCGAACCCACGACCCCTCGATCAGTAGACTTGTGTGCTACCGACTGAGCTAGCCGGGCTGCTCAATGAGCTCAAAGAAAATACACAATAGAATTATCCGTAAGTGATGTAACTCATTGAGCTCAAGAAAAATACACACTTATATTATAGTTATCCGTAAGTGATGTAACTCATTGATTTGAAAGAAAAACGTAAGGATTTATCATGCTCAAATATTATCGTTGATTTTTTATAAACAGACTTAACTTGATTTAAATGTTTGTATTGTTTTACAGTTATACAACTTGTCAAGAGTGATAGTACTGACTACGTAGGATGTTTTCAAGAGAATTCAATTTCATTATACTCTTCCAGTAGAAAATTCTTTTCTATAGAAGTACATACGCAATGTAACTTTCACTGTGAAGATTTCCCATATTTTTCAATCCAGGTACTTATATGTCTTGTAAGTTCATTGTACATTAAGCACAAATCTGATCATTCTCGTTCCCAGAGTCTAGTAGGATTCTCAATACTAGCCTCTAGCGCCACACAGCTAATTTCAGGAAAGAAACGTTATAATTTTGACCGATATCGACCAATCAGAATGTTTTCGCGAAAAAATTTGCGACAAACGTCATCTGGCGCTTTACCTATCAGCCAATCCAATTTTCGCTTATATAGCGCCTTCGTCTAAATATTTAGATAATGTTAGTCATTTCTGTAGCCAAGGTGGCATATAATCTAGGATCTATCTACATAAACATGACAGCAGTCCTGCTGTATTATGGCTTTAATCCTTTGAATGTCAAATGCAGTGCGCAGTAGCAATATAAACCAATCAAGAAAATAGTTGTTTTCTTTATAGTCCAAGAGCCGAGGCCATTTAGTTTCAATTTCGGGGCATGCTCTGGTTTTGATATATGCTGTTCTACACTGAATGTAGTTTTCCAAATGGGGCATTAAAATTGTTGTATCCTGGCAAGGCTATGTGAAATTCAAGATGGCGTCCAAGATGGCCGCTAAAATATCTGGAAAAGCTATTCTGTGAAGGTTCGTGTCTAAATTATTCAATTGTCAATGTAGACATGCTACAACTATGTCATTTTATTGGCATAAGAATGGGAATGAATAAACAGTCACAAATGTTTAAAACATTTTAGGCTTTTTAGAAAAATGACCAAAAATACCCTGAAAATGGCCTAATTTTACATGTTTTTCTGAATCGACTCAGTCTCAAAAGCTATAGGTACTTTGTTTTAGTGTATTATTTATTTGTTTCAGTGCACTTTAGGAAGAAATCTAGACAGATAAAACATATTTTGAATGCTACATTTTAGTGCAATATATCAAAAAGGTGGGTGGGGTAATTTTATAGGGTAAAAGTGTTGTTTTCGTCTCATCATTATTTTTCATTTGTAATGATTTAGAACTAGAAAACACAAGAGAAAATTGCTACAAATATCTTTCATTCAAACATATTTAAATAAGTACTAAAGTAATAAGTACACATTTGAACAAATTTTAATTTTTAAATGCTAAGGTCTAAATGGGCATAACTCAAAAAAAAAGATTCATCCACAATTATGTCCCTTGATAGACGTGAAGATAAAGAACCTACAAATGAGTATACAAATTATAACAGCCGTTCTCCAGAAATCGTTACCATTTTGAAAAAAAAAACTGTGTCTCCAGGTTATAATCACTTGGAAATGTTAAGTTATATTGTTGTTGCTAAAGTGGTTCAAACGAAACATTAATAACTTACCCCTTTGGCAAAAATTTACCAAGCAAAAACTTCAATAATGGAAAAATGCCGTGTCTCTAGCTCCATTTTTAATATTTGCTTTGAAAAATAATAATCTAAGGTTTGCTTTTGCTTATAATATGTATTTATTAACAATATATGCGTAGCTAATTGTATGATTTTAAAAACTATTTTACTTGTACGAATATGAAATTCTAAGATTTTCCACATTTTTAGTGTTGTCTCCAAAACAGTCATACGTTACCGTAACTAATTTTGGATGGTTAAATTACTTTCCAAAAAGTGTTGTTCTTAATTGTTAAACCGTTTACTTATACTACAATGAATCAAATATCGTGGGAAACTAAGTTTGAATCTTATTTGTCCAAAGGAGAATGAACAAATTAACTCCAAACTCAAATTTTTAAAGGCCACATTCAAGAAACTATGCTTCTATAACGAGTTGCTAGCGACATTAAGGTGTTTTTACATTGAATACATTGCCACTGTACATTGGTGTGAACAAGTGCAAGTAACGCGTACATGTATTGTTACTTCTATATTTATTGAGGGAAACTTTTACGAAACCCCTGTGTTCCGTAACGACTATTCTCCGTAACAGGTATCTGACACGCTTTATGATATAATTTATGGAAGAAACAAACTGTTATTGTTTTCGATATTCCTCTTTTGATCGTTAAAGCATGTTAAAAGCAAAATTAGGCCTTAGCACTTACAGTTGTGGTACGTGTGTAAGTAAAAAATATTTTAGTGCAGGTACAGGATGAAGCATAAATCTGAAATCTGTGGGATGGATGACTTTCATATTTTTAATTTCACAATTAATAATACATCCATTGACATATTTCTTTAAGTGGAAAGAAAAAATGTTGATGTCTCTTTCATTGAGAATGAAAATTCATTTCGTTACGGAGCATAGAGAGCTTGTTACGGAACATAGATTGAAATAATAACAATTTACATGATCACTGACTTAAATTAAATTTATTTCAAATTATCACAGTACTTTTACTATGTAAACAGACTAACTGAACGTTTTCCAGTCTTATATGATGAAAATTGATGAAAATTGTTGCGTCTGTGGATATTCACATATATTTGACACACCTGTGTGCGTTTCAATTTCATAACAAAACAATATTTGTGTAACCAATTAATGCAAAATCATGGTTTTAACAACGATAAAAAATATTTAACAAATTTGCAATGTCTGAATCGACTTAACAATGATTCTTATACATTAAAACAATGACCTACGAAATCATTTCGTCTAAAGATTTGAGGATGTTGATATCAGTTCAAAAGTTCCATTTTATTTTGAGCGTTATCAGTTAAAATTTCCAGTTATTATTTTGAAAAAAATGTCTTCACCACTGATGACCATCAAAGACGTTGCACAAAGACAAGTTTAAACGTCTCTTGCACCTACGCCAAAGGTATTAAAATCCGAATAAATCAGCTAGGATCTCGGAACGCATAAAATATGATGGAATATCTTATCAAATTTCTTCAAAGACCACATTTGCTAAACTACCGATAGATACCATACTATTTATTATTATTTAATGATATTCTTACTTTAATAACTTTTATCATAGGGTTAGAAACATGTAAATGTTATTTAGTGATTGCAGTATTTTAATAAAAAAAGTATATTACAAAATATTTAGCAATACCATAGTGTTTGCCAGTTTAATTTTAGAAATACTTTGTAAATACACATATAACAAAACAGTTTCCTTTCAGTTTAGGTATATTTCAAATGCAACGTTTGACCAAAGTTGAATTTATGCCAAACTATGCATAATTTTTGTTTCAAATGTTTCTGGTTGTTTTGATTTCATTCCAAAATGTGATTGTGAATTTAAAACATGTTTCTCACTACTTTTAGTCTGATCGCGTCCTCGAGTTTTAATTCGCCCGGATTTAAAATTGCCCGTTTTACTCCATAATAGTTATTTAGCCAACACGATCACCAAAAATTACTATGTCAAAACCAAACAAATGGGTTGTTAATATAATTAGATCCCATCGTGGTGCTTAATATTTTCCATAATATATGTTCCGTAACGCCGCTTAGCGTAGTGATTTTGACAAATAGCTATGTAGCAACGCGTTATGTAATAAAAGTACAAAATGTAATAAAATTTAAAATCTATATAAAAGTTTATATTACACAGTAAAACACTATCAGTATATATATTATTGCTTTTTTAGTCAATGTTAATCATTAATTGACACATTTTAAGGTAGTCCAGCCAATTTCAACATTTTTTACATTTTGACATTTTATTACATTTCGGGTTGACTAAGTCGACACGTTATGTAATAAATCGAAATGTAATAAAATGTTAGTTGGGTTAGTGTTCCAAAGATTTTGACAATGTGCCTGAATGAAAGTTTTAATACCGAAATAACCTTTTAAACTATGAAAAAATGTTCGCCGTGTTCATACTTAGTCGTCTGCACTCGATGTTGCAAAATGAAATAAAATTAATAAAATTTTGAAATTAAGTAACAATCCTCAATTACTTTGAAATATGTTCAAATTGCATATATTATCGACATTTGTCGATTTTAAGGCATGTCTTAACTGATATAAGATTTTAAATCTTCTTAAGGTATTCCTCTTGTATTTAAAAAGTTATTACATTTTGAACATTTTATTACATTTCTCGTTGACTATGTCGACACGTTATGTAATAAGTCAAAATGTAATAAAATGAAAGTTGGGTTAGAATTCAAACTATTTTGACAATTTTGAGCTCGAATGAATGTTTTAATACCGAAATAACCTTTTGAACTCAAAAAAGGTTTGCCAAGTTCATACTTAGTCGTTTGCACTAGATGTGCAAAATGAAATTAAAATCATGATATTGAGAAACAATTCTCAATTGCTTTGAAATATTTTCAAAATACATATATTTTCGAAATTTGTCGCTTTTAAGGTACAAATATGTCTTAACTGATATAAGATTTTAATTCTTGTTAAGGTATTCCTCCTGTATTTAACAAGTTATTACATTGTGAACATTTTATTACATTTCGCGTTGACTAAGTTGACACGTTATGTAATAAGTCAAAATGTAATAAAATGTAAGTTGGGTTAGAATTCAAACTATTTTGACAATTTAGAGCCCGAATGATTGTTTCAATACCGAATTTACCTTTTGCACTGAGAAAAAGGTTTGCCATGCTCATACTTATTCGTATTCCAGCCTTTTTCAGCATTTATTACATTTTGATATTTTATTACATTTCGGGATGTCTAAGTCGACACGTTATGTAATAAATCGAAATGTAATAAAATGTAAGTTGGGTTAGTGTTCCACAAAATACATATACTGTCGACATATGTCGCTTTAAAGGTAGATCTTAACTCATATTAAGATTATCACTCATGTTAAGGTATTCCACTGCATTTAACAAATTGTTGCATTCTGAACATTTTATTACATTTCGTGTTGTCTAAGTTTTCACGTTATGTAATAAAACAAAATGTAATAAAATATAAGTTGGGTTATAATTCGAACTAGTTTGACAATTTTGAGCCCGAATGAATGTTTTAATACCAAATAAACCTTTTGCACTAAGTGCTCATACTTAGTCGTTTGCACTAGATATGCAAAATGTAATAAAATTTAATGTTTAGAAACAATCCTCAATTACTTTGAAATATTTTCAAAATACATATATTTTCGACATTTGTCGCTTTAAGATATGTCTTTACTCATATAAAATTAGTAATTCTTGTTAATGTATTCCACTTGTATTTAACAAGTTATTACATTTTGAACATATTATTACATGCCGAGTTGACTAAGTCGACACGTTATGTAATAAATCGAAATGTAATAAAATGTTAGTTGGGTTAGTGTTCCAAAGATTTTGACAATGTGCCCGAATGAAAGTTTTAATACCGCAATAACATTTTAAACTAAGAAAAGGGTTTGCCGTGTTCATACTTAGTCTTTTGCACTAGATGTTGCAAAATGTAATAAGATTTTAGATAGAAAGAAACAATTCATTATTACTTTGAAATATTTTCAAACTAATTGAGGATTTTTTCCATATTTCAAAATTTTATTACATTTTGTAAAGTCTAGTGAAGCGACTTAGTATGAGCATGACAAACCTCAGTGCTAAATGTTAATTCGGTATTGAAACTTTAATTCGGGGTCAAAATTGTCAAACTAATTCGAATTCTAACCCAACTAACAGTTTATTACATTTTGACTTATTACATAACGTGTCGACTCAGTCAACGCAAAATGTAATAAAATGTTCAAAATGCAACAATTTGTTAAATACAAGTGGAATACCTTAACATGAGTTATAACCATAATATAATTTAAGACCTACCTTAAAAGCCACAAATGTCGACAATAAATGTACTTTAAAAATATTTCAAAGTAAATGAAGATTGTTTCTTAATTTCTAAAATTGTATTACATTTTGTTAAACCTAGTGAAGCGACTAAGTATGAGCATGGCAAACCTTTTTCTCAGTGCAAAAGGTTATTTCGGTATCGAAACCATCATTCCGGGTCAAAATTGTCAAACTTGTTCGAATTCTAACCCAACTAACAGTTTATTACATTTTGACTTATTACATAACGTCTCAACTTAGTCAACGCGAAATGTAATAAAATATTCAAATTGTAATTGCAAATGGAATACCTTAACAATAGTTAATAATTTTATATGAGTTAAGACCTACCTTAAGAGCGACAAATGTCGGTAAGATATTTACTTTGAAAATATTTCAAAGTAATTAAGAATTGTTTCTTTATTTCTAAAATCGTATTACATTTTGTAACATCTAGTGCAAACGACTAAGTATGAAAAGGGAATACCTTTTTCTCAGTGCAAAATGTTATTTCGGTATTAAAACTTTTATTCAGGCACATTGTCAAAATCTTTGGAACACTAACCAATCTAACATTCTATTACATTTCGATTTATTACATAACGTGTCGACCTAGACAACCCGAAATGTAATAAAATATCAAAATGTAATAAATGCTGAAAAAGGCTGGAATACGACTAAGTATGAGCATGGCAAACCTTTTTCTCAGTGCAAAAGGTAAATTCGGCATAGAAACAATCATTCGGGCTCTAAATTGTCAAAATAGTTTGAATTCTAACCCAACTAACATTTTATTACATTTTGACTTATTACATAACGTGTCAACTTAGTCAACGCGAAATGTAATAAAATGTTCAAAATGTAATAACTTGTTAATTACAAGAGGATTATCTTAACAAGAATTAATAATCTTAATTGAGTTAAGACATGCCTTAAAAGCGACAAATGTCGATAATACATGTATATGTATTTTCAAAAAAATTCAAAGTAATTGAGGATTATTTCTTAATTTCAAAATTTTATTACATTTTGCACATCTAGTGCAAAAGACTAAGTATGAACATTGCAAACCTTTTCTTAGTGCAAAAGGTTATTTCGGTATTAAAACATTCATTCGGACTCAAAATTGTCAAAATCGTTCGAATTCTAACCCAACTTTCATTTTATTACATTTTGACTTATTACATAACGAGTCGACTTAGTCAACGAGAAATGTAATAAAATGTTCAAAATGCAATAACTTGTTAATTACAAGAGGAATACCTTAACAAGAATTAATAATTTTATATGAGTTAAGACCTATCTTAAAAGCAACAAATGTCGATTATATATGCATTTTAAAAAATTTCAAAGTAATTGCGGATTGTTAGGGTACATTTTGACTTATTACAAGAAGAAGATTTTATTTTCAGATCAATAGGTCAATAGACCCGCGTGAACATACAATGAATTTCATAAAATATACAATCACGTGACAATGACATTACATGTAATCAATAACATACAGTTGAAAAAGAGAGAACATTCGAGATCAATGTACACTTAAATATATATATATGCAGTGTAGTACTTTTGTATAAAGCTATAAAGGATTGATTTTATGAAAATTCAATCAAACTTGAGCAGGTATCACAGTTAACAAAGGTTATAAAGGTAATATATTATATATTATAAATTATATCGAAATATCTTAGACAGATACGCAGGAGAAGGTGACTTATACTTGTTTTGTATCGCTGTTGTAAGCAGAAACGAGTTGCTTGTGGGATATCACACATTTGTACATATTTACCGACAAAATAATACCAGTACTAATATATAATACTCGTAATTGGCATATACCAAAATAATATCAGTACTTATATATGATACTCGTAATTACATAACGTGTCAACTTAGTCAACTTGAAATGTGATAAAATGTTCAAAATGTAATAATTTGTTAAATGCAAGTGGAATACCGTAACATGAGTTATAACCTTAATATGAGTTATAACATTAATATGAGTTAAGACTAACCTTAAAAGCGACATATGTCGACCGTAAATGTATTTTGAAAATATTTCAAAGCAATTGATGATTGTTGCTAATTTTCAAAATTTTATTAATTTCATTTCATTTCATTTTGCAACATCGAGTGCAGACGACTAAGTATGAACACGGCAAACATTTTTTCTTAGTTTAAAAGGTTATTTCGGTATTAAAACTTTCATTCAGGCACATTGTCAAAATCTTTGGAACACTAACCCAACTAACATTTTATTACATTTCGATTTATTACATAACGTGTCGACTTAGTCAACCCGAAATGTAATAAAATGTCAAAATGTAAAAAATGTTGAATTTGGCTGGACTACCTTAAAATGTGTCAATTAATGATTAACATTGGCTAAGAAAGCAATAATACATATACTGATAGTGTTTTACTGTGTAATATAAACTTTTTTATAGATTTTAAATTTTATTACATTTTGCACTTTTATTACATAACGCGTTGCTACATAGCTAATTTATTGACTATTTATAATGTTCATCACGATCAGTGTCGTTTATTTCATATATCTACATGGTATACACATTAGAACATATCAGTAAAAGTGCATTTCAATATTACCATACTTACTTCATATATCTCATTTGTTATATTCCAAGCTCAGTAGTATTTTTACTTTGTAATATGGAAAAACATAAACTTAAATCTTGTTTCAAACATTAAGACATACTATGTGCTGTTAATAAATTATACTTTTGTATTATCTAATCGATATTAAAATACTATTTTGTTCGAGTTGGCAAGACTTTCTAATTTTTACTATGATCCGTAACTCCATGGCATATCAAATATGTCATTATGTATGAGCATACGGTTTCATGTTTCAAATTAATTTATTTTGTGCCTTATATGTTTAAGTTTTCATCAATTTGGAAAATAATGTTCCACATATCTGTATGTGACAAATACACGTATTGACATAATTGTGTTATGTTATCTTATCTTAGCAACAAAAAATGATGATGAATTCTGCTTGTGCTATTCTGACAAGCATGTATATATTGCAAAATAGTTTGCTTAAATTTGTATCACTACTCACCATTGAATGATATTCCATACTTACGTGGACAGAAATACACATTTTCATTTTAAAACTAGTTATTAATTAATTGTACTCGTGATTCTATGTTCCGTAACGTAGGAGTTGACCTATAGTTTTTAACTCGTATATCTTTCTCAGTCTTAGAATGGTGTGCGTTATATTTTTGTTTCAAGACCTCAAAGGTTTGAGCTTTTCAATTATGTTAAAAATTAAATATTTACAGTTGGTTCATTTTTCGACATTTCACTTTTTAAAATGGTAACAATTATGGGAGAATTGCCGATAAGAAAATATCTTGATCATCATCAGTATTGAAGATATTCCATATTGGAAAAATTCCTTATATTTCGCAATTGCTTAAGTATAAAAGGTCAATTACTCAAAAATAAATTCAATCACAGTACCGTCTCTTAATAGTGGTGTAGATCGATAAAGTACCGATAAACAAGTGAACAAACTTTAAGACAAATATCTTGATCAGTTTTTGAAGATATTACTATATTGTTCATAGGACATTTCAGCCTCATATTTTGCAATTTTTAAGAATAACAGGTCAATAACTCCAAAGGTAATTCACGCACAGTTACGTCCCTTAGTAATTGTGTAGATAAAGTACCGACCAATAAGTACATTCTGTACACAAACGGTCTGACTGACCTTTGTACGGAGACGCCGCGCATCACGGGAAAACTGTTTATTTACCTGAAAGCACGTGGCAATGTTTACATTCTAACAATTTCCCCTTTCAAGTAATCTGAACAAATACTGTATGAATTTTGTGTCTACTCAATAAAATTTGACTATCCGACCAACTATCCTCATCAAATTAAACTTTTAAACTGGAAGTTAAACCTTCATCATAACGTGTTTACATCTGTCATTCTTTACACAATAATTTGAATTCGAAAGTAGAGTACACGGTTTAACTATGTACCTATACCCACAGAGATTTAAAAGTACTAAGTATATATAGATTAATATTACTGTAGCTATAAGCGGTCATTATTTTACATTTTAGTAGTTATATTTGGCAAAAAAATGCCAACAAAGTAATTCAAAACAACGATTTTCTTGGATATTTGTATTCATACGCGGAACTACTTGACGCGGAAGTAAATTGCGGATGGTTGGAGATCGTTATGCGTCTTAGTATAGAGGTGATATCTTCACCGTCTATTTATAGAATGCCAATAAGTATACAAACTTTAAGTCAAATATCTTGATCAGTATTGAAGATATTGTACATACGAAAAACTTCAACCTCATATTTTGATTTTTTTTAAGTATGAAAGTACATTACCCAAAATATAATTAACTCAGAGTTATCCCCTTTCACTGTATGGTTGATATAGTTCAACTGAATATTTAAACCATTTATCAGTAAATCTTGTATAGTGTTGAAGATATAATAATTTAAAAAAACTTTAACTTTAACTGAAAACTTACGCCGACGCCGACGCCGATGCAAAGGTGATAGCATAAGCTCTCATTTTCTTCGAAACGTCGAACAAAAAACCAAACGTTGTTTGTCCTATTAGATTGGTGTCAGTTATATATAACTGAATAGATGTTTAATCAAAGTACTGACAATACTGATGGGACGGAGGCACTGAAATTGTAAAGCCAGTCAGTCTCAACATACAAGAATGTTACCATGAAATGATAATTTTTCGTAGATGATCGCCGAGGTTGCACCGAATGGTATTTTTTGAAGGACTATCTCGTCTTTTACCGTTAGAATCAATTTGAATTGTTGAAACTACTACTTGTTAACTTTGAACTGTAGCTCCAACTACCGTCCAAAAAGGACGACCGATAAAAATATTAAAGGAAAGTCTTACCCGGCCATATGCCGCATAATTATATGTTCTAATGTTAATATTTAATGTAAATATACCAGCAGCGTGTTCAGTTATCTTGAACGTTCAAAACGTTCCGTAACGAAAGTGTCGGAACAACTTAAACCATAGACAACTGAACCCAAGACAACTCAATCTCCTACTAACGGATCGAGTTGTCCCAACTTTGAGTTGAGTATTGCACGGGTTAAGCTGTCTTCAGGTTGAGTTCTCCTGTGTCCGTAACATTAGCTAAAAATAGTTACTGAACATGGGACTGGGTCATACGCAACATATTCATATGTTCTTATGTTAATATTTAAGGAAAATTTCCCCTGGCCATACGTAACATATTCTTATGTTATTATTTACTATATTAAGATATATTGCTTTTTTATATTATACAAGTTTGCGATGACTCATTGATATTATTTACAACGATTAATCTACATGTATTGTCCTACTTCTTTTTTCTAGGAACACGGTTTGGTTAGTTTGGTGAGTCTAATAAAATCATTATTCTATATTTGCCATTCTTACACTTATAGATTGTAACGATAAAATTCTTGCTCTTATAGTTTTGTGAGGCTTATCCATCCAATACTTTTGTAAGAATTTCTTTACTGTCATGGTTATCAAGATATTAGTCATATAGTTTCATGTTGAAAAACATTTGTCAAAATGTTCATACAAAACGGAGAAAAGACAAGCCATGACCAACAGGCCAGACCATATGCAACATATACATAATTATGTTCGTACGTTAATGTTTGAGAAGTATTTACAATGGCATTACATGTTTAACATTCTAAATATGTTCAAATATTCATACCTAAGGGAAATGTACCGAGGCCATACGCGCCTTATTGTTTGTAACGATATAAATATTAAAGGGAAATTTTAAGTGACCATACCCAATATATTCTTATATCCAAATGTTATTATCTAAGGGAAATATACCGAGACTAGATGAAACATATTCTTATGCTGCAATATAAATATCTAAGGGAAATGTACCGACGCCATACGCAACATGTTCCTATGTTACTACATGTATATAAATATTAAAGGAAAATTAACGTTGCCGTACGCAACATATTCATATGTTTGTACGTTAATATCCAAGAACTTATTACCGTGGCCATACGTAATATATTGTTATGTTCTAATGTTAATTATAAAGGAAAGTGTATCATCTTAATGTGGTCTTATGTTGATGATAACGGGAAATGTTTCCAGGACATACATAACATTCACTACATTTATATATGTATTGCTTATTTTTACTAGACAAATTTGCGATGATAAATCTACATATATTCTACTCTTGCTTATTCTAGCGTGACGGTGAGGTAAGTTTTATATATTCGTTATCATAAATTAGCCCAAACGCCTCACAGCGGTTAAGTTAAGCGTTGCTTTTTTAACCACTGCCATCATATGAATCACGTGACACTAGTAGTACCACATGACCAATGCTTAAATTTAAACGAGCAATAAATGTATGCATAAAAACTTTAGGCGTAATGTAGCGAAAAATAATATTAAATGATCAAAAATGAGGTTAATTTACAAGTATTGCCAACCAAATAAGATATATTAATACAAATATCATTATGCATCAAATTTGTTTAAGTTAAAATAAAATTATACCCGAAAATGCGCTACGTCGGGGATGAGCTGCGTTGCTCATCTTACGCTACTTAATACTATGCTTTTGACGATAAATCGTATTTATAAAAAATATTTTGTAAATGATACTGAAATATGTAACATTAATATTATTAAATGACTAAAATGCATATAATAACCCATTTAAAATTTAGTTGCGTAACACTTTGCTGTTCATGCAATTTTACATACTTTAGGTAACCAAATTATTTATTCATACTCTTTTTCCCTTTAGGTACTTTGAACTTCATAGTTTATTAAAAGAAGACTAAATCTATTGAAAATATTAAAAGTAAAAAAAATGAAAAAAAGTATTCGGCTCTCTGACATTCTCGTACCCCGAGGTTTTCAAGATTCTCGATCGACTAGTATTGAGAATCCTAATAGCCTCGGGGTAGAAGAAGGCTCTCTGTGGGACGAATTTACTTGTGATGGCAGTGGTTATTGATTTAATAAAGAAAAATAACCGCTGTGGGAGGTTGAAATTTGCCTTTCTTACACCTTCAGCTTGGATTCACATTAAAGTATCAACTTCTTGCTCTTACAATTTTGGTGATGTTTACTTCCGAATACGTTTGTATGAATTTCCTTACTGCCATGGTTATCAAGAATATAGATCTATACGGCAAAATGTACACACAAAACGGAGAAAAGACTAGTCATGGACATGGCCAAATGCAGCATATGCTTATGTTCGTAATTTAATATTTAAGAAAAAAAATACCGTGGCCATTTGTAATATATTTATTTGTTCCGATATAAATAGTAAAAGAAATTATATGTGGTCATAAGTAACATATTCGAACGTTCATACGTTGATATTTTAGAAGAATTTACCGAGGCCATATTCCGATGTAAAAAATAAAGGAAAACATTCCTTGGCCATACACACCATATACTTATATGTTCTAAATTAATATTTAACGAATTTTATTATTGCAAAACGCAATATATTATGTTTTAATGTTAAAAAATAAAGAGAAATGTTACGTGGAAATAATGACATATTCAAGTGGTCTTATGTTAGGCCTTCTCTACAATTATAGATCCATATATTGCTTCTTCGTATCAGACAAGTTTGCGATGACTTATTGATATACAACATAAATGTATTTAACGATAAATCTTAATGTATTTTACTTCTTTTTTTGTTTATTCTAGCTTCATGTTGAGGTAAGTTTTATATAATCGGTATCATAAATACTTACACCTTTAGCTTGGATTTACATTAAACTATCAACTTCCTGTTCTTACAATGTTGGTGGGGTTTACCTCCCAAATACTTTGTATTAATTTCCCTACTGACATGTTTACCAAGCAAATAGTCACATGTATGGTTTCATATTATACAATGTTGCTTATGGTCAAAATGCTCAGATGAAACAGAAAAGACTAGCCATGGACATGGTCATATGCAACGTATTCATTTTTCCGAATAAATATTCATGGAAAATCTGGACTGACCATAAACAACATATTTTTATGTTCTTATGTTAATATTTAAAATAAATATACATAGGCCATACGCAGTTTATCACTATGATCTTATTTTAACATTTTAGGAAAATACATGTCGTCGCCTCAATCTAACAATGTCCTATCTCTATTTTTTTTTAAATGAGTTAAACATACCAAGTGACTTGTATGACCTTGTTCTATCTTCAAAAAAAGGTTTCGAGACTCTATCGTGTCAAACAGCCCAATTTGCCAATCGTTCATTAACCTATCTCCACACATTTTCTCTGCTCACGGCGTTAACAGTGCTCTATGAGTCTATGTCCAGGACATAGATCAATGTTTGGGCTGAAAATACTGTTATCCGATCAAAATGAAATCTTCGTCACTCGTTTTATGTCCTAATTGACTCTAACAATGCTCTAAGTCCATAGAAGCTTGTTCGAACATTGCTCTATCTCCTTTCGTCCAGTCGTAGTACACAACATGATTATCGTGTTTTTTCTCTCCAGTGACATCATATTTTCGGTGTATACCAAAATAAATATGTATGCTGCAACGTAGGCAGTGTTACAAACTCAAAATTATAGAAAATGTGCTCAAATACCATTATAATGTCTTCTTGGAGATTGCGCAATGTTAGAACGAGATGCATCAACCAAAATAAGCGAATTTTTATCTATCTCCAAACACATTTTTGCAATTTTCAGCATTATTATTCATAATATTTCAATCATGTTCTTCAAATATGTGTTGTATAACATTGTAAATATGCTTACCAAGTCTCATGTCTATACAGACTGAAACAACGAAGATATATTCTTTTGAACTTTTGAAGTCGATTTCCCAAAAATAAAAATTTGGTAGTTAGAGCATTGTTAGGTTGAGGCGACGATGTATGCCATGGGCATTCGCAACATATTCATATATTAGGTATGTGAAGTTGGCTTGCACATTGTACATAGTATTTCAACTTGAAGTTTGCCAATAACAAGCTTGACGTTTGGTATTCAGCTTGTAGTTCGGCTTGTATATTGTACATAGTAATTCAACTTGTAGTTCGCCAATTTCAAGCTTGTATATCGGTATTCAGCTCGTAGTGCACCCTCACTGTACCAGCATTCATAATATTTGAATTACAAGCTTGTAGTTGAATATTCAGCTTGTAGTTCAGCCCAGATACACCAGCATAGGATTTTTTAACTACTAGCTAGTAGTTGGGTATTCAACTTGTAGTTCAAACCACATACACCAGCATAGGTATTTTTTTAATTACTAGCTAGTAGTTGGGTATTGAACTTGTAGTAGGCCCAGATACACCAGCATAGGCATTTTTGAACTAGTATATTTCCTCATAAAAGATTGAAGATCATATAATTGTTTACAGCAAATATAACAAAATAAATATAAAATTAAACATAGCAATTGCAACTAGCATTCAGATTCACAGGAATGCAGAGTCAAAGTTTTCTATTTGAACATGTAAAATCAAGGTGTTATACATGCATACATATAATTATATACATATATGTTAACGTCTATATGATGTAATTATAAGTAAAGTCAAGCAATAACTGAGTGATACTTATTCTAACAACGTTTTCATAGATAAAATAACACATGGATATGTTAATAAATCACTATCTTGTATAGTGACTAAGGTAAATAGTTCTAAACACTGGCTCTTGTCACTTAAATTGATAAACCATGCGCACCACTTATAGCCAAACTGCTTTAATAAAGTGTCCCACAGTCTTAATCTTGCAGTATGTAACTTGTGGCAATAACAGAGTGTATGTATTGTTGTATTATCATTCATTAGGTCACATTTTATACATGTCTGAGTGAAATGTCTTGAAACTAATCGTGAAAGACCACGTAATACAGCATAACTGCCACGTTTTAAACTATATGATTTTGTATCACGAATGAATAGCCACATAGGGCTACAAGTATTTTTACGGCAAAGATTGCTAGATAGGGTGTCACCTAAAATATTAGCGATGCGATTTATTGAATTATGAGTTTCATTATCAATGACATAACGTCTAAGAATTTTCTTCCACTGTAATTTTGATGGAAACTGACATGTTTCAATATATCCATGAAAATATTTTTGAAGTCTGTATTTAATTTTATTATTTAAAATAATCGATAAATATCTGGAATAAATCCACGAACTTGTTTATCGTGATTCACAAAGTGGAGCAATCTAAAAACAAACACTTGTTTTGCTTGGTATGATGATTGGAGCCTACAAAGTTGACCAAATTAACACAGTTTTTTTGTAATCAATTATTCTTTATTTTGGCACTCAGTTTAACATGGCTAAAGTAAAGTTCGTGTTGGTGCTCTTAGAAAAAGATTGAATATGCTTAAGGCAGAATCTATGTGTTTTCTCCAGCAAAGTAATGTCACTTTTAGCATAAAAAATCCAGAATTAGCATCCATACAACGCTTTTGGTATAATATCTCTTTCACATACAGATTTAAGTGTTACAGGACTCATAGAACATGGATGAATTCCACTATTGATGAAACTCATGTACGCACCCCGGAGTTTAAGTCTTGCACCCTTCATTGATTCAGATGATGACAAATTCTGATCCAGAGTGACACCTAGGTGTAAATATGAAGATACTTCATTGATTTTCTCGTTTCCGAGTTTAAAGTAATGGTTTCCTGTCACTGTTGTATAGTCATTAAAGTTAAGTATGGCACATTTATTAACGTTGTAGAGAAATCGCCATTTACAAGCGTACTTGTAACAAATGTCCAGCATTTTATCCATACCATTTTTTGACAAGGATACTATGGCCATATCGTCTGCAACGGTCGGCGCACACATTTTAAAGTTATATAAGCACATACCATTGTTGCTAGACTCTATTTCATTAATAAGCCCATTAATGAAAGCAATGTACAATAATGGCGAGCTCTTCCACCCTGTCTAGTCCATTGAAGCACTGAAAGACTGTCTGACAATGATCCCTTATACCTCACACGAGCAGTTGAACCTCTGTATAATTCTCGTAGAGCAAGTAAACTAGTAAAGTCAATGTCATATTCAAATAGACGATAAAACAAACCATCATGCCATACAAAGTCAAAGGCTTGTTTACCATCTAAAAAACATACATACACATGGAAATTAAGTTCGCGAGAGTAATGTAAACATTCTCGGATTCACGGATTACAAACGAAGTCATTAAACAGTCATTAAAAAGTTGCGAGATCTGGGAACCCACCCTGTTGTACACTTATATTTGACAAAATATTACTTTGAAATCTCTCAAGGAGAACAGTTTCATACAGCTTAAGAATAGTAGAAGAAATGGTTATTGCCCTGTAGTGGTTCGGATTGCTCTTCGACTTGGTTCCACCTTCATGTATAGTAGTAATAATACCACTTTTCATATCATCGGGTATATAGGCGTTACGTAACATCGCCGTAAATAAATTAGCTAAACACGATGAAATAATGTCTCTATCAGCATATATCATGTGTTCATATAAGATCCTATCACAACCAGCAGATTTACCTCTCGGGAGTGAATTAATAGCACGATATACAATATCAGATGTGACTATAGCGCAAGGATCTGGTCTAATTGTACTAAATTTGTAGTATGTTCGACATGAATCTTCCAATTATTGTCAAACAGCTCAGAGTGTGCTGGTGAGTACAGGTTAGCAAAATACTGTCCCCATTGTTCTGTAAGACTATCACGATCTCTATACGAAATGTCGTTGAAGATGATACCGCCACTAGTATTTGATTTGAGTGATTTCTTGCGAGCATTTAATTGTTTCCAGAATCCTGCTTTATTAGTTTTGGATCTAAATTTCTATCACTATCAGATAAGTAGGTTTGTACAGCCCTCCTGTGTTCACGCCTAAATACTGCTTTCGGTCGCTTGTAATTAATGTAAACATAACTATTGTTGTCTCTAGGCCTTTCAGCTAACCGCTAAATTTGACAGAATTGCCACATTTCAGCGTAAACACTTTTCAGATGATCACTCCAATAAGGCTTAGCATAAGATCTTGTACGTTTAGAGGGAAATGCTTCACGTGCATTAACCATAGAACTAACTTAAAAATAGATGTAAGGCAATTGTAGTTTAGGCGGGACCGAACACTTTGGAAGGGGTCCGGTAAGCATAGAATTATAAAGGCGATATAAGGCAAAATCACATCGCTGAGGCGTAACCGTTCAGATATATACTGTAGGCGATTCCAAACACTTCACCAGTAGGGCCGACAAGCATATAACGAATATAAAGGCTATATGAGGCAAACTCACTAAAACTCAACCGTAACTACACGGATATGTACTGTAGACGATAACAAACGCTTTGAAAGGGATACAGCAAGCATAGAACTAATAAAAAGGAGTCATAAGGCAGAATCACTAAACCGTGACCACTCAGATTTGAAGGGAAGTTTAGGTGATACATCACACTACAAGGGGCAAGTAATCAAGAACTCTTATTAAATAAAGGATTTATTAAGCAAAATCACTCAACCATAACTAGTCGGGCGATACTGATTACAGGAGGAGGTCCAGCAAGCATGGCACTAAAACAAAATTATTTATTATATGGCAAAATCATTCAACCGTAATTACACAGATTTGGTAAGTGATACTATACACTGAAATGAGTCGGGCAATCACAATATACTAATAAAATATGAGTTAAAAGACAAACTGTTTAAACCGTAACCATCCAGATTTGTAGTTTATATAATACCAAAGAAGGGGTCCAGCAAGAATTTAACTAACCATAAAGGAGCAAATATAAGGCAAAATTACTCAACCGTGACCACTGATTTGTTATTTAAAAGGTACCATACACTGGAATGAGACAGTCACAGAACTAATAATAAAAGCGTTACAAGGCAAATTTACCCAATCGTAACCACATAGATTTGTAGTAATACCAAAAGTCTATAAAAGTTGTCTGGAAAATAAAAGAATTATGTAGCAATATCACTCAACCGTAACCTCACAAATTTGTAGTGTAGCTAATATCAAACTCTTAGGAAAGGGTTCGGCAATCATAGAAATGAAAAATATTAAGATAAAATGTAAAACCACTCAATCGTGACCATTCAGATGTATACTTTAGGCGATAAAAAGCATGTACAAACTTGCACCTTAAATAGTTTACATGCTTGTGTCTCTTGAACGAACTACAAGTTGAATACTTAACGACAAGCTTGTTATTCAAATAGTATGCACGATAAAACAGATGTGGCGAACTACGAGTTCAATACAGAAGTACTACTCTCCAATGCATCGGTTTGAAAGTTTCACTCGTCCACTTTCTACCTCTGCTAAAATACTGCGTGCAAACTGATATTTCTATTTTTTGACAGAGACACATAAACATTTAAATCACATGACTGTCACGTGATTTTTAAACAGATGCAAATAGTCTCACGAATGTAATTTCAAAATGTCACTCAAATGCAAAGATGTTGGACAGTTTTAGTTTGCTGTTGTGTATTTGTTGTTTTTAACGTCTTATACAACACATATTTAGGTCATATATACGACGGCCAGCTCTTCCTACTATATGTTTCCTGGACACTTTTCTATCACCAGTACTAACTTACCCTACGACGAGGCCCACACCTCATGTATAGGGTATGACCTACCGCGACCGGGCTCGAACCCGCGATCTCCGGATTCAAAGTCAGACATGCAAACCACGCCACGGCCGCGGCTTTTGCATTAGTTAGAGAATAGAAAATTAACAAAAATGAAAGTAAGCATTGATCTTTTTAAACGAGTATCTCTGATCTTTTAACTGTAAACACAGAGCAATTAAATGAACTTAAATACAAAGTGTAGCCAAGCTATATATGACGTCGTACGAGGTTGCGTTCATCACTAGTATGATCATACCATATAAGGCGTTGTTTACCTGTTCAACCAATGAAAATGCGTATAACATTTTTCGGCTAAATTGGAATTTAAACTTTCATTGCTTGTAATATCCCAGATAGCAAAGGGCGGTCGGGCCAACGACGTGTTCACGTCAAAGTATTATTTATGTTTATTTATTTTTATCAGTCAATGGACCAACAGAGGCCCCTCATAGAAAAACACTACAGAGAAAATGTTGTATTGGGCCAATGATGGGCCATCAATGGCCCAATAATTGATGGCATTTTATCCAATAAACTAATAGGACTTTTTAAAGAATAAATTCACAACATTGTTTTGATACCTTGAAATTGTTTTATATTTTATTGGCAAAATGAATACAAAGTCTTATTATTAACTCGTCTATGATTGATAACTATCTTACTTGATACAAACTTATTAAAGGGTTAATAAGAAGTAAAATTAAAATGAAATAATTTAAAATCAACCGGCCTCTTAGTTTAAAATAATTCAACATCCAAGGTTTTATAAATACTAGACTGTAAAACCTCATGAAGCTATATGCATAAATTTGATATGGATGATAAAATGTTCAGAAAATCTGTGCTACATGAATGTTTATTTGTTTATAGTCCAGTCAATACAGCTTTTGACCTAGACAAAATTGCAACAGAATATATAATTATACTATGCGAAAGACCATCAATGAAATAACACACACCAAAAAGTTGCACTCCGAATAAAGAGGGGAAAGTGATGAAAAATGAATTTTAAATAATGCATTTTCTACTTATATTACAAGGCGCTGCAACGCTTCCGTACTTCTGTCCCGCAGTGATTATAGCTTTTGTGTCACAAAAGGTAATGGATGCCGGTAGTATTTTGCTTCTGAGTTGACTTTCCGATGTGAACATATACACCTATATTTAATATATTTCATATATGACAGTAAATTAATTAAAAATACCGTTTTTGGTGACGACCTTGACAAATAGAAATATTTTACTACGGTAGCGCGTTAGGACCAAAATTGATCATGTTTAGTGTTAAATTTGTGTCACGATATTTTTGTTGTCTGAGTGCTGAGAACGAAAATTTAAACTCCCCAAATTAATGTTATCTCATAAAATTGTATAAAAAACGAGATGATAACCAAGATAAGCTTAATTTACTTGATATATTATTTGTTTCATTTACTCATGAAAATAGCATCACACTATATATTTGAGCTTAAACGATTTTACTTTCATGTGTATGAGTTACGTATAGCTTTTCCTACGTCATTATTTAAAATTATAAACTGTTATTGGGTTTGTTGTGCCACCCTACTAATCTGTTTGACGAAAACATTGTCTTCAAGTCTGACAAAGTAAGGAAAGTCGAGAACGGGACTTGGCTAAATTTAAAAAAGTCCCATGCTGTGTTTACTTCTCTATCTTTCATGCATACCTTAATTGGATGCCTGACAGCTTTAACATCATTTACATTGTATAATCAGTAATTTTAAAACTTCCTAGAACTTACACAGAGTTCAAAGAAGCCGTTCAAATATATATAAACATCACAAAGGAAGTAGACATCAAAACTGGCGAGAGATCATAATGCTCTATTGTTCATCATGAATTGGCCAAACGAACCTCCCTTTGCAATAGTTTGCTACTAAAGTAGTCAATGCAACATCGTGCGTGCAAAATTAAAAGCTTGCTTTAAACATTTGACGCAATATGAAAAGACAACACAGTATTAAATCCATGTGAGTAGGGATGTGAAGCTGTTAATGGAAATGTTCAGCCTGTAAAGACTAAGTTATAGTCTGTCCCTGAAGATATCTTAAAGTGATTCGATGACAGACTTGTGTGTTCAATCATTTGCACAGTGTTAAGATCTAGTTAAGCCTCTGATAGCGAAAATACCGACAGTGACAATGTTCAAAAGCTAAACCCCAGGTTATAAAAAACAGAACGTGACTAAATCCATTCCGTAACAAATGTATACTGTTACAACATTTCATGTGTAAAAACAGTAACAAAAGTAACAAATGATATTTTAAATATTTATTTATGTAATACCTATTATTCATCTGTATTACATACGTGAAGTAGCATGAACGACAACACTTGTTTGGAAGCATATGTTGACTATTACATCTGCTTTTGTAATCGATACACGAGAAGCTGATTCCAAAAATTCATAGTTTCAGGTATTGTGTTGGTACTTAAATCACATTAGTTCATTAAATGATAATTACATTCATATCAATGACATTTAACACTTTTTAGACACATTTGTAGTAAACTAAAAGTTGTAATCAATTATGATTTTTGAAAATTGTATACGATCTGATTCCAAAAATTCGCACTTTTAGATATTATTTTAGTACTTTTATCCCAAAACTGAACAATTATGTCTCTTATTTATTATTGTTATACTAATTATTATGGTGGCATATTTCTGCCACCAGATAACCACATAACCTAACTAGTTAATTAAGTGGTTAACTAGTTGCGTAACTAGTTAACCAGATAATTATCTAGTTAATTAAGTAGTTAACTAGTTACGTAACTAGTTATTTTTACAATAAAGAAAATATCATAACAGGAAAAAATGCAAGTTAGTGCTTACAACTGCCATTGTGTATTATTTTACCAATTTAATGTTAAGTGATTATCTAGTTACGTTAACTAGAAAACCACTTAATTATCTAGTTAATTATCTGGTTATCTAGTTACGTAACTAGATAACCACTTACCAGTTAGCAATAATTTGTATAAGTGGTAAGTGGTTAACTAGTTACGTAACTAGTTAACCAGATAATTAACTAGATAATTAAGTGGTTTTCTAGTTAACGTAACTAGATAAACACTTACCACTTAACTATAATCGCTAAGTGGTTATCTAGTTACGGTAACTAGATAATCACTTAATTATCTAGTTAATTAAGAGGTTAACTAGTTACGTAACTAGTTAACCACTTACCACTTATACAAAATATAGCTAACTGGTAAGTGGTTATCTAGTTACCTAACTAGTTAACTAGATAATTAACTAGTTAAATAAGTGGTTTTCTAGTTACGTAACTAGTTAACCACTTAGCATTTAAATAGCAAAATAATACACAATGGCAGTTGTAAGCACTAACTTGCATTTTTTTCCAATTATGATCTTTTCTTTATTGTAAAAAATAACTAGTTACGTAACTAGTTAACAACTTAATTAACTAGATAATTATCTGGTTAACTAGTTACGTAACTAGTTAACCAGATAATTATCTGGTATGTTATGTGGTTATCTGGTGGCAGAAATATGCCACCATAAATTATAGTACAAGCACTAGTTATAGTACAAACACATGAAAGAAAAAAAACTCAAAAATGACCTTTTTGAATTTTGTATTTAAAAAGAATTTGAATGATAATTTGTTTTTTTTACAATTGTTTTCATTCGTAAATGATAATAGAAAGTTATAAAGGGAGCTAATCCAAAATGGTTTTTCATTTGTATATGATAATAGATAGTTGTAAAGGGAGCTAATCCACATTTTTGTTCATGTTCAACATTTTTGTCCAAAAAAGGACTTTCCCCTCGAATTTTTGAGTGCAACTTTTTTTTGGATACTACTATGAATACGAACTTTCACATGGTACAAAAATAAATTCTGTTGCAATTTTGTCTAGGTTAGCCTATTTTTTTAGCTGTATTGACTGGACTATTAAGGTCAGCGGTTAAGATATAGACACACATTACCCTTTACTTGATTTAATCTCAACTTCTAGTATCCTCTTAGAAAATGTATAGACTTAGGAATAGGATTGGCCCAATTATTTGAGCACTACACAAGGTTATTGTGGAGGTTTAAATACAATCTATACTATTAAATTTGCGAGTTTCCTGTTTTGTGGAAGAAACTGCGCAGCTTTGAATAAATCTTTTGTTTGTCGCTGGAGCACCTATATACCGGCATACCAAGTTGACAATTCTTTTTTGACAAAGCCTCTTGATATTTGCAAAAACTGCCAAAAATCAACAAAAATAGTGGGTTTTTTGTGTCTAAAAATAGTTCTAGATAAAACTAAAAATAGACCAAACTCCCCGCAGCGGTTATTTCCCTTTATTAAATCAATAACCATGCCTGTTTCGAGGAACAGTTTCAAGAACTGTCATTACCTAAAGCCCGTGCTTGCACGGGCTCCCATCTAGTGTAATTGAAGTTTATTGGAATCAGTGTTATCAAACTTTGATCTTCATTTATTTGATCAGCAACAAAATCATGTAAGTATATGTTTTAAATTTACCAATTTATTTTGTGTATAGATGACATTTTAATTGGAACTATAAATTAATGAAATAGACCGTAAAATTGCTCTGTAAGATTTTTACCTATTTAATTTCATTTAGCGTGCATGTCGAGAGGTAGCTTAGAATGTTGGCCTATTTCGGGTTCGCATAGTGAAAAAATAAGAACAATATAATTATAATTCATTGCATAATTAAATAAGGTTATTTTGCTCTTCCCCCCTAGATCCGTCCTTAAGACTTACGTTTATTTATTCGACAAAAATACATCGTCCTATGATGAATACATTGATTTGTGAATCAGTAATAGATTGTATTTAAATAGAAATAAATGAAGATATTGTATGTTGTTGCATGTATTATCCATGAACTATTTTTATATATCTATACTAGCTAGGGGTGTATCAAAACGGTAAAAACCGTATTGCAATATATTGCAATATGCAGAACCCGAACTGCAATATATTTCAATATGTACCGACTTTCGGTTAGACATGCAAAGCATTATTTAATGCATGTACCTCGTCCTAATTGGATCATCGTAGCACGCATATGGGTATTTTCAAATGATCTCTTATCCAAATGTTTGAATTATAAATGTAAAATGGTCTATATGATAGAAAAATGCGTGGCTTGAAACAGACTCTCGAAGATATTTTTCTTTGACTTAATGTTTAACCTTTAAAAGCACAGTAAGAGTATTTCAATTTTTTAATTCATTTTAACATTTGTTTAAACATTTAACTATCAGATTCTGATAAAAACATACAGTATGACACTTAACTACAAAAACCTGTTCAAGGAAAAACGAACCGGTTAAAACCGTTAGAACTCGTATTGCAATATTAACTGGTATATCGGTTAACCGTTACACCCCTAATTTATACTGTTTGTTGGCAGGTTTCTAATCTGACGCTAGAAGGAGGAGAGGCAATATAGACATTAATTTAACAGTAGAGATGTGATGTCGTAAGTCATATGCAATTACAGTGAGAGAATGTCAACTGAGTTGATAATGGCTACAATGACGCCATCAAAAATAAAACAAATAGCAGGTAAATATTTTTCAGTTAATATAACCCTCCAATGCGGCTCTTCTACCACTGTTTTATTGCTCCTGATAAATTTAATAGAAAATTGAGATCTTCATTTTTATGACAAGACATGAAAGATTATGAGACGATTATGTGTTTGTTATAATTTCATTGTCTTATTAACCTCTCTAAAAATGTTCGTATTACCTGACAATGTTTTATCCTGTATAAAACATGGTGTAAGGTACCATTTAATTTTCTCTGAAAATGCTCGAGTTAATATAATATCGAGTTAATAGAATGAGTGTCATCTAATCACACGCTTTTTATCTACATGTACTTGCAGACCAGCCCCGTGTTCAGTAACCACTGTTAGCTAACGTTATGGGTACGGGAGAACTCAACCCGAAGAGAACTCAACCTGTGCATAACTCAACTCAAAGTTGGGAAAACTCAACCCGTTAGTAGAAGATTGAGTTGTCTCGGGTTGAGTTGTCTATAGGTTGAGTTGTTCCGACACTTCCGTTTCGGAACGATTGGAACATTCAAGTTAACTGAACACGCTGCAGTTTGTTTGCAATTATTATGCAGCTATTTTTTCACCAACCTGTGAATTTCTAGTTTTAAGCATTGCGTGCACTCTGACGGTATTTGCTTCATTTGATTAATTGTCCCTTCGTCGTATACCTAGTCTCCCAATAAACCCATTTTGCTGCAGTTATTAATTGATTTAGGCGTTGTATATAAATCATGATGGACTTCTTGTTTTCTTTTTGCAGATTTCGTTTGAAATAGCCATCAAGTAGCAACTGATAAGTAATTAAGAGAATAATGAATGATTGACTGGGCTATGCCAAAGACATGAGAATGAAGAAGGCAAAAGAAAAATATTCAAGGGAACGAGAGCAGTAATTTCATTAGTTTAAGAACTTTTGTTGTTTATTGCCTATATCAAAGTCTTTAACATGTAATGGCGTGATTCAAATTGTAAAAATGCTTAGGCTACATGGACTAGATAAATTCACCCCTCTCAGCTTCTTCCGTCCTGTGTTTTAATGTGTGTTTTAATACTTACATATTTCATTAGTTTTTAATTAAATAAAAGGTTGAAGAATTTATGTTTCATTCGTTATATTTTTCTAGAGTTCTTTTGTTAAAGTCCATTATATAATGAATGTGCATGTAGTAACAAATTTGAATAAATAGTTTAAGAATTTCATCAGATACTTTTCTATCTGTTAGTTATACCAGTGATAACTCAGCTGTACATTTGGCCAATCGATGTCTCATCGTTAGCCGAATTCCTTAATGTAGGTTTAATTGCAATTATCGACGGATAACATTGGCCAACTGTTGGCTGATCTTTGGCCCAACGACTGAAATGCGATTAATCGTCGTTGGGCCAACGATGAGCCAACGGTTGGGCCAACGTTCAGCCGATGAGAAAAATGAGGTTGGGTTAACGTTGGCATCCGATGATGGCCCAACGCAGTGACCGAAGTTGGGCAAACGTTGGGCCAACCAAGCTCTGCTATCTGAGTACTTTATCTGAGCCGAACAACAAACTGAAATATTACTTGTTATATTATCTGAGCCGAACAAAAGCTGAATACCCATCTACAAGCTTGTAATTCAAATATTATTTAAACTTATGTATTTGGTCCGAACTACAAGATGAATACCCAACGACAAGCTTGTAATTCAAACACAACGTATGCTGATGTGTTTGGTCAGAACTACAAGATGAATACTCAACTACTAGCTTGTAATTCAAATATCATGTATGCTTATGTATTTGGTCCGAACTACAAAATGAATACCCAACTACTGGCTTGTAATTCATATATAACGTATGCTAATGTATCTGGGCTGAACTACAAGCTTGTAATTCAAATGTTATGAATGCTGATGCAGTTAGGGTGAACTACAAGCTGAATACCAAACTACAAGCATGTAACTGGCAAACAACAAGTTGAGTTACTATGTACAATGTACAAGCCAACTTCACATACCTTCATATATTTGCTTTTTAGTATAAGAGATGTTTGCGACGGCACATTCATATCGTAATACTTTTTTATTATATTTATTCTAGGATGGAGTGTTGGTAAGTTTTATATAATCATTATCATAATTATATTTGTCAGTCTTATACATTTTGTGACGTTTTCACTGGTTACTGAGTGTGTAAAATGGTCTAATATTGTCTCAATCATCAAGATTTGACCATTTGGTAGTCGACATCGGTTGCCTTGCGCCAATCAAAACGATTCATTTTAGATCATATGATAAGAAATTATCAAAAATCATTTTAATGTAAACACTAGTCACATAGTACTTCTGGTGTCATGTGATGTGAAGACAATGACTAATATAGGGGTCAATAATTGCAAAATTCTTTCACTTGGTGATGTCAAATTTGGTTCAGATGATCTACATGGTCTACCATTTACCATCAACATTTACATAATACATACAAGCTTAGTCCTTTTTCTAGTCAAGATAAACTTGAAACTTGTACTAAAACAACTAACAAAACATTAAACCTCTTTCGGAACTCCAATTTATGGTTTTTCCAAAGGCAACCAGCAACATCCCGAATGAAAAATAATGTGTAATGTTTGTTGCATAATTATTATTCCTAGTAATAAGAACGGTTTCCACTTCCAAATCCAAGAAGCCTGCCATTTCTCCGCAGACTCCTGGGGATCAAGATCTCAAGGCGAATCAGCTTCTTTTTAACGTTTAAAATATCTTATAAGACGAAGCATAATAATTGTTTTGCAGACTCAAATGTTAACCATGTTCACACATTGTGTTTAAAACTTTTAGAATCACTTGGATGATCACGTAGGCTTCGAGATGGGACTGAGAAAATTGTTATTATTCAAATTGACTCCTGTTCTAGATTTTTATCTTTATGACCAACAACTGACCCAACATTCACGCAGCCAGACTTTTGACATGTTGATAGAAAATGTGCTTGTTGGTGGAATTGTATCATACGATTACAGGCAAACAAGTCAAGTCTAGTGTCCTCAACGTTGTCTATAATACTGTTCTTGGCATACATGTAATGACAAATTTCTAGTGTTTTGAAATCTGGATCATGTATGTCTGATTTTTTTTACTTGGTTTCAACGCCGTGACAACACAATTTAGATCATTTAACGGCGTCCAGCGCACCTAATCTAGCTTTCCTGAACCCTTGTCTATAACCAGTACTCACATACCCTTTCGCAAAGCGGGAAATTCCTTAAATCTTATCAGTGGAGAAAAATTGACATATTGAAATATATGTATATGTATATATACATTTTTAAAACAAAATATGTCACATAAATAAGCTTCTACTTTCATAGTAAAATTACGTGTTTTTTTCAATGTGAACTATTCCTTATTGTTGTTATGGATTTTTTGACACTTAATTTCAGTGCCAATGTTTATCTAGAATTCCTAATGTTAGAGGAAATAGAGGAAATAATTTTTGTCATGTACAATGTCCTTATGATAGTACTAAATTGTGTGGAGGTTTCAGAACAGCGTCTGTATACAAAGTTAATCGTAAGTGTGTTTTTTCTTCATGATACAATTGAAAAAAAAATCATCGTCAACATTGACAATTTAAGGACGTTGCCTACTAAACAAATGAATTAGTAGATTTAGTAAATTTAAACTTAAAACTGCTACTACATATAATAATACCGCTACTACATATAATAAAACTGCTAATACATTAATAATCTTATGAAAATTGATAATGAAGCTGTTGTTAAATCTGTTGCAACGTACATTTTCCATGCTTTTAAAAAAAGAAAATTAGACAGTACATTAGATACCAGACAGTAATTTGAATTATACTTAATTCACTATTTAATTAAGGTATTTATTAACAATCTATTTCGTTAAATACTATCAATATTATTAATCTTATCAAACTTTACTATAATTTACAATTGGAAGAACACACATCATCTCTGATGCATCAATGTTGAAAGTTTAAACAGCCCTAATACCTATACACAATAGGAGTATATTTACTCTTAACTGCAATGACAATCCCAAAGAAGGATGTTACACTGAGACAACATATCGATCTCGTATGTGATATTCAAATATGTTCCACTCCAAACAATATATACGATGCATTCCAAGAGATGGCGATTCTTCATTTTTCAGTAACATTTTCTAAATATTTAATCACATTAACCTTTCAATCTTTGGTACGAGAAGCACAGACAACAACATTGTACAACAAGTTATCACTGTTGCTACTTTTTCTTGAGCACAAACAAGTCTGACGAGATCGGTGCGTTGATACTCATTTTGAAATGACCATATTGTCAAAGTGACGGTATGACAAAGGGGCCAACTGTCTTTCATGCAAAATGTTATGTTATAAGTTAGTCATTATTCGCAATGGAAAGAGAGAACACTATCATGCATGGGTGTAAAATATAGATTTAATGATGAGTCACTTATAGATCTATAGATCAAAGAAGACAGTTATTACATATTTTGCCTCACTTTTACTCACATTGATACATTCTAAAGATATTAATATGTTACGTTTACCATGGCATGTGATGTGCTAAGGCTGTTAAGTGTAAAATACTCTGTAAACAGAACTTCGTGTTGCCACCTCAACATGGTGTTATCAACACACGAAACTCCTAGAAAAATTGTGCGGTCGTAGTGTAACAATTAGACTGTAGCAATCTTGAACAAAATTGAAATTTATACCCACACGTGTTTGTCTTTGTATAGTATATGCTTAACTTTTAAATTATATCCGCCATTTGTTGCCTCCATTTGGGTTTAAAATAGTCTAAATAGTAACAAAGTGAAATGAATCTATTTTTTTTATTACAAGAAATATTTTTGCAGTAAATAGCAAATTACTAAGCCAATCTATCTATTTCTGGCAGTATGTGCCATATAAACTGGGCAAAAGCTTTTATCCGCCATTTTGACCGCTATTTTGAATTTTAGAATTTTATATGAATAACAAAATTTAACCAAATGAATGTGCAGATGTTAAAACACTTTTTATCCATCATCTTATGAAAGTAATTTGTAAAAATACATTCCGTATATTTAATTTAGTCTGTAGTCGCCATTTTTTGCTACCATCTTGGATTCTGGGAGTTGCCCAAGCATGACAAAGTGGCATCAACTGGACTTGGAATCAGTAAGACCATGTTTACCAATAAATTGAATAACATTTTCTTCATCCTTTCGTGCAAAGTCATCCGAGGTATTGACCGGACTAATTGTAAAATTTCATACTCAACATCGACTGTTTAAGGGTGTTGTCTACTTAAGATATAATTAATAAATTAATATAAGCTTTAGAAAATTTAGAAATAAAAACTGCAAGGTACAAAGTATGCTCACTCCTTCTGACTCTCAAGTGCTTAACTGGCTTCTTTTTTACAAAGATGTGAGAGTCATCTGCCAATATTGTCGTACAAAATTGTTAATGATTTGACACCTAACTATATGCGAGAGTTACATTGTTTTTCTGTAATAATTACTTCACTCTTCATTTCAAGCTTTTAGCTGACATACATACTATTACTTTATGTATTAGTGAATAATAAAATTAGTTGGATTGGCTGGAACATGTGGAAAACCTACAAAAAAGCCAATACAAAATCTGCATGTATCTGACATAAACGTAAACAATACACGATCTCCTTATGAGTAGTTTACAAGTTCCGCTAATATACTGACGTCCATAAACAAGAGCTGTCAGAGGAGACAGCATGCTCGACTTAGTAAGTGTTTGTCACAGGAGATGTGGTAATGATAAGGAACATACATATTTTAAAATTTGAAAATATAACCATAACAAATTAAAAGAAAATAAAAAAATAAAGAAAACTATAAGTTTAAGGGGGGATAACTCTGAAAAATATGTATAAGGAGATATGAACCTTGTCACATGAGATGTGGTTGATAATAAGGAACATATATTTAAAGTTTGAAGTCAATACCTAAAGAAATAAAACAGTTGCAGTAAAAACAAACATTTTTAAAGAAAACTCTAAGTTCAAGGGGAGATAATTCTGAAAAAAATATATTTGGAGTTATGAACCTTGTCACATGAAATGTGGTTGATGATATGGAACATACATTTAAAGTTTGAAGTCAATACCTAAAGAAATAAAACAGTGACAGTAAAAACAAACATGTTTTAAAGAAAACTTTAAGTTCAAGGGGAGATAATTCTGAAAAAAAATATTTAGAGTTATGACCCTTGTCACATGAGATGTGGTTGATAATAAGAAACATATATTTTAAGTTTGAAATCAATATCTCAAGAAATACCAAAGATATAGAAGAAAGTATTTTAATGCACAAAAACTTTAATCTGTGCACAAAAACTTTAATCAGTTCAAGGGGAGATAATTCTGAAAAAAATGTGTTTGTAGTTATGAACCTTGTCACATGAGATGTGGTTGATACTAAAGGAACATATATTTAAAGTTTGAAGTTAATATCTTAAGAAATAACAAAGATATAGAAGAAAGTATTTTACTGCACAAAAACTTTAATCAGAAATGTGGACGTAAAGTCCACGTATAGTCGAGCTTAAAACGCCTCACCTGTCCTTGCAATGTCATAAAAATAATATTCAATGCAGATTCCTTTAGTCAGAAATAAACTTAAGGGATATTCGAAACCCTTTTACTGGATATCTGATTTAAAGTAAACATTATACGGCTAAAATAGACTTTTCAACAAACCCAAAGTATGACCATCCTGACTTTCAATCACAGCCTGCGGTCTTCGGCCCATGGATCCACACAGATTACGTAAAAGATAACATGGAATATGGGCCCATTCTTCCTGAAGAGCATTTATTAATTGTTGGACGTTTTCTGGTTGTGGGTCGCGTTGACGCACACGACGTCTAAGGACGTCCCACATGTGCTCAATGGGGTGTAGTCTGGAGATAAAGCTGGCTATGGCAAAACGTCAATTAAATTGTCCCTGAGGAAGTTTCTAGTGAATCTGTCCGTGTAGGGTCTGGCGTTGTTATGCTAAAACGTAAGGCCTGGACGTCGCTGAAGCATCGGAATGATCACGGGGCCAAGAACCTGGTTCACATACCCTCTGGCGTTTTAATTTCCGTTTATAACAACCAAATCAGTTTTAAAGGTATGATTTATAGCTGCCCAGACCATAACACCACCCCCACGAAAACAGATGTGCTCTTGCACGCAATTACGGGAGTAACGTTCATAACATCTGCGGTAAACGCGTACGCGACCGTCGGCGTTGGAAATATTAAAGCGAGATTCGTCACTAAAAACGACATCACGCCAACGTCTTCTGACATTGTTTCGCGACCATAGCAGACGTTCCCGACGGTGATGCTCTGTCATCACTACACCACGGTAAGGTCGTCTACATGAAATTGTCCGCTCCTTAAGACGTCTCCTTTCCGTATTACAGCTTATAGCCCGGTCGCGATTGCCGATTATCAGTGACGTCGTTGATTGCACGATAACAAACCGGTTGCGCAAGTGACGTTGACGGATAAATGTGTTCTGCCTGACTGACGTCACACTTGGAGCACCAGGTCGGGGCCTATCCGACGCACTACCTGTTGTTTCTACACAACGAAAAGGACGAACTATTGTCGACGTGGCGACGTTTAAACGTCTACCAACCTGATTTTGAGATAACCCGTTTCCAGCATCCCCAAAGCTTTCCCCCTATCTTCGACATTTAGCCTTGGCATTTCGAAAATTGAAAATTTTCAAATATTGCTGTTAATTATTGCGTGTAAATCAAGAAATGATTTCAAATGTGTCATTTCGACCGAAATAACTACGTGGGAAGAGTGCACGAGGCGCACGTACAAAAGGTGTGTGTGAACTTGGCTTTAGCCAAAGCAAAATTTCATGCTTCAATAGCTTACACAAGTGAAAATACTACGGAGTACAAGAAATGACATAGATATAGTAGGTAAGGTTGAAGTTATTGCACTTTTTAGGTGAGGCTTTTTTATGGACGTCAGTTAAATTGAACAAATTAACGATTTCCTACATCAAATATCCTATATCTTCAATATTAAATATAGTTTGTATACTTATTTGTCGCTTCTATATCTGCATGACTATTCAGGGACGTAACTGTGAATGAATTATTTTTGGAGTTATGCTCCTTAATACTTAAACTTTAAAGATTAAAATTTGTTCAAATGGGATAAATAGGAATTTTTAGGAATTTTTTTAATTAAGGTAATTGTACTTAGAAGTAAAATATTTTCATTACTCATCAAGATATTCAAATGAAAGTGTAAATGCCCAATCATTGGTACTATGCTACTATATCTACACAACTACACGGGGGCATAAATCTTGATGAATTATAGTTGGAATTATGCCCCTTTGTTTTATGTTAAACTTTGTTCAAATTGAAATATTCTAAATATCTTATAAAGATACAGTAGATATGCATTTTTCATTGACACTAAGTCTACTCAGCTATAAAGGAACGTTAGTTTGGTTGTATCTTTTAGGAGTTATATTCCTCTTATAACACAGTCCGGAATACGTTTGCCAATCCGGAAATCTTGCAAACTTACTTTTTTTATTTTTCATCCAATTAATATCAAATTTTCAATAAATGTAGATCTACACATGGGCATAACACCAGTAAACTTTCATCCAAATATCTTTACTAGAAATATGTTTAATTTCCAGTCAAAAGTCAAAATTCCCATGGGAATCAGCAAATTCCCATGGGAGAATGGCTCTCCCATGGGAATCCCATTTAGAATGTGGGAATTTTCTCCCATGGGAGAATTCTCCCATTTCTAATTCCATTAATAAAGGTCACAGCAAGGTAAAAATACAGATTTGGCATCATACTGATGTTCTTAACAAGAATGTGAAAAAAAATATTTAAAAAGTTCAAAAATAAAAAAATCCCATATTTTAGAATGGGAGAATTCTCCCGTGGGAGAAATCCCATATTTCAGAATGGGAGAATTCTCCCGTGGGAGAAATCCCATATCGCATATGGGAGAATTCTCCCGTTGGAGAAATCCCATTTTCAAAATGGGAGAATTCTCCCGTGGGAGAAATCCAATTTTTTCAATGGTAGAATATTCACAATGAAAAACTAACTAAAGGACTGACGTTTCAAAAACGGCTTGTATTTTTTTTTAAACGATTTTAAAGTCTAAAATAGTAAATGCTTACAGTTGATTCTTTTTCATTTCTTAAATGAAGTTTCATTTAAAAAATACAATACTTATAATGATTAGTTGGTTGTAAATATATTACATAAATGTAAATTCGTTAACCTGCTTCTATGAATACATATTGTAGATGAGCATAATGCAGTAACTTGGATACAGACTTCCCTAGATTTTAAGTTTCATAAAAAATTAGGAGTAGATAACACTATTATTCTATCACTTATACCACTCATCAACTTACCCACTAGCCTGACTTCAGGACTAGCATACATTGATACAGGCTGGTAAAATCTACTTGATAAATACAATTTGGCTGGCTGATAATTTTGCCTTGAACTTGATAACAATAAAAATACACCTAGTGTTCGAAAAAAAATTAAGTTGGCAGTCATCAACCTAACCCACAAGCCTAACCCCAGGACAAGCATACATAGATACTGGCTGGTAAAGTCTACTTGATTCATACAAAAGGGCTAGCTAATAATTTTGCCTTAAACTTTATAACATTAATAATAAAGCGAGTGCTCGAGAAAATTAAAGATGGCAGTCATCAACTTAACACTCTAGCCTGACCCCAGGACTAGCATACATAGATATAGGCTTGTGAAGTCTAGTTGATTCATACAATCAGGCTAGCTTATGATTTTTCCTATAACTTCATAATATTAATATTGGGCCAAGAGCTTGAGAAAATTGAAGATGGCAGTCACCAATTAACCTACTTGTCTAACCCCAGGACTAGCATACATAGGTACATGCCTGTTAAATCTTCAGGATTCATTCAATCAGGCTAGCTGATAATTTTTCCTTGAACTTCATTACATTAATAATGAATGTAGTGCTCGAGAAATTTAAACATGGCAGTCATCAACTTAACCAACTAGCCTGACCCCAGGACTAGCATACATAATGTGGATACATGCTTGTAAAATCTACTTGATAAATACAATTGGGCTAGCTGATAATTTTGCCTTGAACTTTAAAACATTAATTAAAGACCTAGTGTTTGTGAAAATTAAAAATGGCAGTCATCAACTTAACCCACTAGCCTTACCACAGGACTAGCATTCATAGATAAATTTTTGTGAAATCTACTTGATTTACACAATCGGGCTAGCTGAAAATTTTGCTTTGAACTTCATAACATAAATAATAGATCAAGCGCTTGAGAAAATTAAAAAGGGCAGTCATCAACTTAACCCACTAGCCTGACCCCAGGACTAGCCTTCATAGATAAAGGCTTGTGAAATCTACTTGATCATACAATCAATTTAGCTAGTAATTTTGCTTTGAACTTCATAATATTAATAATTGATCGAGTGCTCGAGAAAATTTAAGATGGCAGTCATCAACTTAACCAACTAGCCTGACCCCAGGACTAGCATACATAGATACATGCTTGTAAAATCTACATGATTCATACAATCAGGCTGGCTAATAAATTTGCCTTGACTTTCATAACATTAATAATGGACCTAGTGCCTGAAAAAAAATAAGATGGCAGTCTTCAACTTAATCCACTAGCCTGACCCCAGGACTAGCATACATAGATACATGCTTGTAAAATCTACATGATTCATACAATCAGGCTGGCTAATAAATTTGCCTTGACTTTCATAACATTAATAATGGACCTAGTGCCTGAAAAAAAATAAGATGGCAGTCTTCAACTTAATCCACTAGCCTGACCCAAGGACTAGCATACATAGATACAGGCTTGTGAAATCTACTTGATTCATACAATCAGGCTAGCTAATAATTTTATCTTAAACTTAAAAACATTAAGAAATTAAAGCGCTGAAGGCACTGAATTTGTTTGGGTTTAAAAAGTAAAATGAGATTTCTGGCTCCAACTATGTTTGTACACAAAGAACAGTTCAGTGATAGGTAGAAAGGCATTGCTATGGTTCAAAACACTTCCAATTTCAAACATTGACATCCTGAACAAATAAAAACCTAGAGCTCAAAAAAATTTAAGTTGACAGCCATCAACTTTACCCACAAGCCTGACCCAAGGACTAGCATACATAGATACATTGTTGGGAAATCTACTTGATAAGAACAATTGCGCTTGCTGATAATTTTGCCTTGAACTTCATAACACTATCATTAGACCTTGTGTAAGAAAAAAGTTAAAAGTAGTCATCAACTTAACCCACTAGCCTGACCTCAGGACTAATATACATAGATACAGGCTTGTGGAGTCTACTTGACCATACAATCAAGCTAGCTAATATTTACCTTGAACTTCATTACATTTATAATGTATCGAGTGCTCAAGAAAAATTCAGATGGCAGTCATCAACTTGACCCACTAGCCTGACCCAAAGACTAGCATACATAGATACAAGCTTTTAAAATCTACTTTATTCATACAATCAGGCTAGCTGATAATTTTGTCTTGAAGTTAAAAACATAGCACTCAAAAAAAGTTATGTTGGAAGTCATCAACTTAACCAACTAGCCTGACCCCAGGACTAGCATACATAGATACTTGCTTGTAAAATCTACATGATTCATACAATCAGGCTAGCTAATAATTTTGCCTTGAACTTCATAACATTAATTAATGAACCTGCTTGAGAAAATTTAAGATGGCAGTCATCAACTTAACCCACTAGCCTGACCCAAGGACTAGCATTCATAGATACAGGCTTGTTAAATCTCTTTGATCATACAATCAAGCTAGCTGATAATTTGCCTTGAACTATATAATATTAATAATGGATCGAGTGCTCGAGAAAATTTAAGATGGCAGTCATCAATTTTACCTACTAGTCTGACCCAAGGACAAGCTTACATAGATAAAGGCTTGTGAAATCCACTTTATTCATACAATCGGGCTAGCTAATAATTTTGCTTTGAACTTCAAAACAAAATCAATGGATCTGCTTGAGAAAATTTAAGATGGCAGTCATCAACCTAACCCACTAGCCTGACCCGAGGACTAGCATACATAGATACAGGCTTGTGAAATCTACTTGATTCATACAATCAGGCTAGCTAATAATTTTGCCTTGAACTGCATAACATTATTAATGGACCTGCTCAAGTATATCAAAGATGATAGTCATCAACTCAACCCACTAGCCTGACCCCAGGACTAGAATCATTGATACAGGCTTGTGAAATCTACTTGATTCATAGGATCAAGCTAACTACTGCTAATAATTTTGCCTTGAACTTTATAACATTATTAATGGACCTAGTGCCTGAAAAAAATTAAGATGGCAGCCACCAACTTAACCCACTAGCCTAACCCCAGGACTAGCATACATAGATACGGGAATTATTGAAAACCTAATACATATTTTTTCTCAGATAATTTTGCATAATAACTCCCTAAAAGATTAGTCTTCACCTTAACTATAACTAGCCCACTAGTAGCATGATTATTCTGGCTAGTGCTTGAATTAACTTAAGGCAATGTTCGTAAATTTCTCCTTTTAATGTACTAGAAGCCTACTATTTACACAAGTAAGACAAACCTGATTTGGTTTGTAAAAAATCAATTCAAATCAGTAGTTCACTGTTGTGACTGTGGACCTTAATAAAACATAATCATGATAAATTTACAAAATATATTTAACAGAATTTAAGTTGAGGTAATGAAATAGTCAAATGATTCAATTATAAAATGTAATAAAAAAGATAAAGAATGTGGATTGTTGAGCTAGTGGCAATCTGACCCTAACCGTGATTCAAGTGTACCAATTCACAAATTGAACTACTATTCAGTTGTTAATGGAGAAGCATACAGGAATTCATGTTATAAAAAAAAACAAGTGAAGAATTACAGAAGCTTTTACTGTATGGAAAACCATGTACTCCAAACGTTTCAATTACTAGGTGTGTTTGGGGCATTTTCAGTGATAATATTTTAGTTTATTAGTGTATCAATCAAGTACTTCTATTGTTTCAGACAAGAAAAAATAAATGTTTATTTAGTGTATATTTGTAGAGAGGCCAATGAAGACAATATTTACACTCTGTAGGTTACATTATCACTATAGTTTTCTGAACAAATTCAATTTTATCCATATACATATCAGTATACATTTTACTTTATTCTAGTTTCATCAGAAAATAATTATACATAATAGCATAATATAATATTCTGCTAAGTTTGTGAGAGCAAATTCTGTTTTTCATAAACACATATTGGCTAACAGTCTAATCATCATAGGGTTTATCTAACAATAAGTTAAATAAATATAGTAGCTAAAATAAGACTAAACTATTGCTTTATCTTTAAATAAGATCTACTCTCTGACATTATATTACACAGTCTGTATTTCTATACATTGTATTAAACAATTAGTCTTAATTGCTTATCTCATCTAAGATCTGTAGCTATAAATAGACGGTTGAACCTAGGATATCAGCTGGTTGCCATAGTAACAATTTTGACAGCTTCTTCTTTCATTGGTTAATTGAGCAGATTTTATTACCAGTAATCAGGGAATTAGATTCTATGTCTCAGCAGTAATTTACAAGTCTGTTCAATTTGATATACAGCATTTAAGATTTACACCAAACTTATTTTGAAAAAAAAGCAAAAACATGATACTAGTTATTTTATAATAATGTGTATATAAATGATGTATGTAGTTGTAAAAAAATCAAAAGAAAAAATGAGACAATGCAAAAAAGAAATTCACTTAATTTTCTACATCTACTGAAATAATAATGATAGTCATCTATGAGCAGTTAATGAATTATCAATGAAAATAAGAAAATACATTAATATATTTTAAGATTATTTCTAATGTTTATGATCATCCAGAGATATCACGAGATACAATTTGCAAGTTGTCTGCTATGTAATTTGTATTAAATGCTTTAAATATATAAAGTCATTCTCTGAGTTTTTGTTCACCAAATATATGTATTGAAAATAATAACAAGTAGATCTATATTATACAAATGAATATATAATTTTCCTATTAGACTGATAGGGTTTTCTTTCAGCCTCAAAATATATTATAAATACATTCTTACAAAACAATATCTCTTATCAGATCTTTGCTATGCTAGCCATATATAGTCTGTATCTTTATACATGTATATAGTCTATATCAAAATTTAAATGAGGCTTGCTTTCCTTTAATTTGGCACATGTCCAAGTTATAAAAATACATACATGGAGAGAAGTGGAACCACTGGTATAACATATTAGTTGGGTAGTTGTTAAGTTAATTACAGATTTTCTTATGCATTTGATTTGGTTGTAAGCCAGAAGCTTATTTAACAATATATACACAAACTATTATCACTATTAGGTTCATATTGGTTTTGAATGCACTGATCATAAGTCTAGTGATACATTTTTAGTTCATAATTAGGTGCATTAGATCTACTTTTAATGCCTTTAATAGTATTATAATAATTGTAAAAATGGCATTGATTTACAAATATATAATGTATTTAAACTAAACTAGACTAAAACATAAATAATGTTAATAAATAATATTAAGTGCCCAGTTACTCGATAATTAGTAAAGATTCTCTCAGACTCAAATATATAATTTTATCTATTGGCTTTCATATTAAACTGCTCTATGAAAACATGCACAAGTAATTTGTATTTTCATAGTTTTGTTTTTTAAGTAAGATATATGACCCCTCCCTTAAATATCATAGCAAACTATAGACATCAGCCAATCAGCACCCAATAAAATCTAACAGTGTATAAAATATCTAGCAAAACTGTTCCTTTCAATGCAGGACCCCTAGTGTGAATGGTATCTAGTCTGATAAGAGGGTTATATATATGTAACAAGGTTAAAATCAGTCATCTGGAAAATGATGGTATATAGGGTCTATGTAAATATGTCTTTACTTTAAGGATTTACATAAAAAATTCTAAACTTTATTTCTTTACAAACTATATTTCTATTTATTCTTTCTTAATAGAATTTAATTGTTTAAACATATTACCTTATCAAGTCGAGATAATATATCTTATCAACATGATTTAAGTTGAAAATACCTTCTGGCTTTGTCTATTGTTAGATAAAATTTGCCATCATGACATCTGTATTTATAGATGTCTCAAATTAACATTAACTACATGATTAATTGATAACCCAAAGTATTATTCTTCAAAGTTGATTAATTTTATTGGATAATTTTTATTGACCCCCCCCCCAATATATTTCTTATAAAATTAATTATACAGTACTGATTATAGAGAACATATAGATATGATACTATGAAAGAGAGTTTACATTAAGAAAACTATTAGAATTTGTTGTTTGAACTATTATATTATATGTGATACTTGGAACATGTTAGAAAATATTGAAAAGAACTTTACAAAAGATAAAAGTGGAAATACAAAAAAAAATCATAATGGATCATCGGAAATTAACTAACAAAGCTTTTCGATCAATCATCAATTGTATAATTGAAACACTTACTCATGTGTTTCATTTGGGATTTCCTAAAATATATGACCATACATTGCAACCGTTTGAGTGATTTTGTTTCATATAATAAAATATTAAAATCATGCATAATAATCTTATAATTTTTGTTTTAGTGGCTGTTTATGTTTAATAGTAAAATCAATTTTCGGACATTTTCAGTACCAAAACATGATAGAAAAGGGGCTATATATTGTCCAATACTGGCAATTTCGGACCCTCGAAGTAAATACAAATATGTGTGCGCTGTTTCTATGAACAGACGCACAAAGGTAAATGCCGCTTATTTTCTGTTATTATGGGGGCTGCCGCCTCAGCACCCCACTGATAATAAACATGGATTGCAAAAAAGCATATTAAAATAGTTGTTGAAAATAATTCATTTAAGAAATGAACAAAAAAAACTGCATTGGTAACAAAAATGGGGTCCAAACTTAGTATACAACGCTATGTCCTAGCATGCCCATTAGCTGGGTCTGCAAAACTTGATTCTATCCCCAAAACTTGAAAAGTATGTTTATCATGTTCATGACTGTTACCCTGTTTGCATCTATTTCTGCGTTACTATGCGCTATAATAAAAATTATGATACAAAGTCTCTTACATTTCTTTTCAGCTCAATACATCCACCAATCTTTCATTTTTAGAGTAGCAAAAGGAAATTACATCAAATGCTTACATTTTTCCATTTTAACGGCAGTATTCAAGTCATGTGACAACCACCATTACGAAAGGGAAGTAAATCTGGATGTGCGGTATAAATAGTCTGTACCACACTGTCATAATAAATTAACTGTTCAAAATTTTTCATGAATTCAGTCAGCACACAATCATAGCAAAAGTTATTTAGTAAAAAAGTTAACAATAACTGGATCATTTACTCAAACAATTCATACAGGTCTGTTATTTTTTGTTTGTATTACAGTAAAACTCGGATATAACATACTCACTGGGCCATAGAAATAAGGTATGTTATAACCGAGGTATGTTATATCCATATAGAATACTAAGTATATTATATATAAGGATGAAAAACAGGCCAGAAAAATTGGTATGTTGTAACCGAGTGTATGCTATAACCGAGTATGTTTTCACAAAAGAGGCATCTAAAGACAGTTGCATGCCTGCCTGAGTGGTTCATTCAGCAAAATCTGGCAAAATATCTTTCTGTGCGAAAATTTAGGTCACTTTTATTTACGTGTAGGTGTGGCTTCAATAGAAATTATCGTAAAATGAAAATAATGCAGAAGTGGATTTAACGCAGAAATAGATGCAATGAGTATAATGAGTTTCAATGTAATCATCCTCACTTTTTAGACAAAATAACACATCCAGAATAGAATATGTTGAAATAATATGACATTAAACTATTTAACTATAATAATTAATTTACCTTCATGGTCCGGTCAGGTGTCACTCTATCGTAGGTTAACTGTATCTTGTAACTGTAAGGCTTATTTCTATGTTAAACTTAGTCTATATAGATTGTAGATAACATTGGCTTCACCCATAGATCTGGACAGGTGCACTAGGATAATCATTACAATGCATCATGTCTGGTCTATGAATTTCACCAAGATATTTCAGATGATTCCCAATTTCACTAGGCTTATTTGTCAAACCTCCAATCCGGCATTTGTCATTACGTTTGTTCATGTAAACGACTGTTTGTATCCATTTTTTAAATGTGACAGTTTATTCATCATGGTTTCATCGGTTTAAGTCAGTAATATATATGTTAATTCACATTTCTGCCACGTTTCAGTAATTTATTCCAATTATTTACCGTGATATTAACGATTTTCCAGCGAGAAATGTATCATGTTGAATAACCTGCCATACTGTTTCCGGTTCGTTGCTATTAACAACGCTTGTTCTATTAGACGGATCAACATTTTAATCTGCGGACATTTTAATATTTTACTTATTTCTATATATAGTGTATGAAGATATGAACATTAGAAATCATCCATACAATGTTATTATAATATGTATTTATGTATATTTAAGTATATATATATCATGTTGTTTAATGGGCCGTATTTGCCGTTTTAGCCTACACAAGCGCAAAAGAGCGCTGTGCTGATGCAGTGTGGGACCGTTAGCGCGACGGCGTAGTAGTCTATACTCGGCTAACGGTCCCACGACAGTTTTTGCGACGTTTGCGGTCGCACTGCTACTTAAATGTGAAGCACTTGTTGCACAGGGAGCACTTTATAAGTCCAGGCCTGTGCCGCGGTTGAGGACTTCAACACTTACTCCCAAAGTATGCACAAAGTTCTTTTATAAGTTAGATTGAACTTACACTTTTTTGCATTTTCGTGCTTACTTTTCTAAATTATTTTAATAGTAACTGCGTATACTTTGTAAACTAGTATTGTTAGGGTATTTTTAATCCTTTCTTAACACTCTTGTATCATCGCCAGGGATGTTAGATCCATTTGATTGTAGATCTATTAATTTGACGAAATTTGACATGAAAAACAACATCCAGAGTTTTTACTTCTTTAATTAAAGTTACTAAAACAATTACTAATTTGTTCCTACGATCGTTGTCGTTAAGATGCAAACATGTAAAACAAACCTTTTTACAATGTTTCAATAATAAAATAAACCCTTAAACTGATATCAATAAAAACACAAGTGAATCCAGGGGGACCGGACCCGGTGTATGTCATTTTTTCTATTAATTGTGAAATATGATATTAAGGGAGACTTCATTAGTGCGTTGATGCACAGGGCAGGTTGATACAGTCCATTAGTTCAATCACCCTGCCCTGCCCTGCTAGATCCACCTATGAATATTTAGTTTACAGTATGATTTAGTAAACTCTGCATTTTATTTTTGAAAATATTAGTTTTTTTGTTGAGCGTTGGGTTTTTAGGGGGCGGGGTTGCGTGGTAGCAACACATTGTATAAGTCGCATCTTATCGGTCAGACAACCCATTACTCATCTTTCCTGGAAAGTTTGGATTTAACAGGTAACCATTTACTTAGCACATACTCAGTAACTGAGTCAGTGACTGACAACTGCCTGACATGGTTAGGAATCAGCCTGGGATAATAGTGTTAGAAATCATTTCTTGAATAAACTCTGCAAATGTATGTATGCCCCGTTCGGGAATCAGATGGAATGTTCAAAACACTGCTGAAAAAGTTTTTAGTCACTGATTCAACTAACCATTTTTCCAGTCAACTATCTAACACGAAAACAATACATACATGATTTTACTAAAAAGTGTCAACTATAAATGAAAAAGAAGAGTTATCCATTAGTCGACTTCTAAATGTATCAAACACAGCTTTTGAGTAACGTACATAGAATATTTTCAACAATCTAAAACAATGTTTTTTGCTATATTTGATTTTATAAAATCATTTTAGTTTAAAAAGAAGGCTGTCGAACTGTTTTCAACTATGCAGCGTAATTTACTCATAAAATGCAGTCAAATAGTAAAAAACGGCGATATCTAGTCATTAAATAACAGTTTCCTTAGAAATTCTCAATAAAATATGCAAAATCTAATTATATTAGGAATTCCCATTTTCAGAATGGGAGAATTCTCCCATGGGAGAAATCCCATATTGAGAAATGGGAGAATTCTCCCATGGGAGAAATCCCATATTGAGAAATGGGAGAATTCTCCCATGGGAGAAATCCCATATTCAGAAATGGGAGAATTCTCCCATGGGAGAATTCTCCCATTTCTAATATGGGAGAATTTTAAATGGTGTTTAAATGCGTTAAAAATGACAAACTATTCATTTTTTCTTTGGAATAATGTTATGTACTAATAGATCTATCCAATTCTAACTCTAAATGTTAGTTTGGATGAATTTAAAAAAAATGGGAATTTTCTCCCATATTTGTATATGGGAGAAAATTCCCATTTTTCTCCCATGAAAATCCCATGGGAGAGCATTTCTCCCATGGGAATTTGCCGATTCCCATGGGAATTTTGACTTTTGACTTTAAATTAAACATATTTCTAGTAAAGATATCAGGATGAAAATTTACTGGTGTTATGCCCATATGTAGATCTACATTTATTGAAAATTTAAAATAAATCGGATGAAAAATAAAAAAAGTAAGTTTGCAAGATTTCTGGATTCGCAAACGTATTCTGGACTGTGTTTTATATTAAAATGAATTCGTAAATATTGTTTTACTGGTTTATTTCCTTTCCTTTCTCCTTAAAACTGAGTTCTGTCTTGAAAGCACTTTTGTTTAAAGATACGCCTTGTCATTGAACAAAACGCTCGAAAAGTCGAGCGCGCTGTCCTTGGACTGCTCTTGTTAAATATTTTAACTACTGATACCTATGAATATCGTTTTTGTATTCATTGTGTGTACCATAATGAATACAGAGTTATAAGTAAAATCTTAACAATCGTTACACTAAAACGCGTTTACCGAACAGCCACCATAGCGAGGAAAATCTGAAACATAAGGTAGTTCATTATTTTCATCATCTTTTTGAAAATGGCAATTTATGTATTTCTACGCATTATATGTAATGTATTGCAAATTATGTAGCGTCGCTTAGTTTGACGTCAAAGGACAATTGCTTGTCACACCTTCCTATATTCTAAAACATATAAAAACTAGTTCATTTTTGTATTATAATGTGAATTATTGGAAAATATCAATGCTTAATCGGTTTATGACCACATGTTTAAAAAGATTCATAATGATTATGTAATACCTGATAACACGTTGAAGTCGATAAACCTTGTGCTTCAGTGTAAATAATGATATCATCATCAATGAAGAAAAAAAAGAAAACAATAAGCTTCATTGACATAATTGTTGTGTTACACATAGATAAAGACCAGTATCTGAATCATGTCTTATTAGGAAATACTTCTATATCAAATTGCTAGTATACGACATACCATGCAACTTTCTATGGTTACCGTCGCCAATACCTATTGTTATGTTTATATCTCACGATGCGCTTCAAATGCAAAGCTCCCAATGACATAGGACCAGCTGCACTTTTGAGACCGTAACGAGAATTATTCAATCTTTTTGTAATTATTATAATATCTATGCCAGTTTTTTTTCATTCAATTTTTCCACGCAATTTATATGTTTTACTAAAACCCAACATGTTTCTACACTACTCATGTCATAATGTACCTGTAAAATGTTCTTTTGAAGGTTCAATAACAACTGTGAACACAGCATCAATTAAAAAAGTTAAAGCAACTATTGACACCAAATTCAACAATAAATGCCACCATTGAGTTAAATTCTAACAAATTAGCATTTATGTATCTATATGATACAAATGTTACAGTAAAAATTTAAACCGTCGTACTCCTTCATCTGGGACAATGATGAACGTTTCGCGTGTTTAAACGTAAATCATTTAGCTTACTTATTGATGTGGTACAATAACGATTGACTAGTTAAAAAGTTTCTTTTTAATTTCTGCGTATGGTCTTCGCATTAAGACATGCTCAAATCGTAGACTATAACACGATGTAATCATTTGGTTTTTTAAATTACTTAATCAACAAGAAACTAGTCAAATATTAATTCCATTTGATATATGTATATTTTATTTCTTGCGTTTCAAAGTGAAAGAAGATATAAACAGAAAGTGAATTTCAATTCTTAATCCTAAAAAATGTATCTATCACAAACTGTTTCAGATTTAGACTTTTTGGAAGAAACTTTCTCCAAATTATGTAATTTTGCTCTTACATCGGATTTTGTTATAATAAATGTTTCGAGTTCAGAAATTGATAAACATTGAACATTTATCAAAGTGACTTTCTTATAAAAGAAATAGACTCTTTGTCTAAGTAAAGCTAAGAAACTTAAATAGTTTGGTATGGTTATTATGTCTAGGTGTCTTATGACTTTATCTCATAATATAAATGCTTGTACAAAATACACATTTCCTTTGTGTATTTAAGCTGTAAAACCAGAAAAAGAAGCGAACGAACCAACAACACCATCTACAACTACAACATCATCAAACAAACCAACGACACTGACATCAGCAAAAAAACGAACAACACTAACAACAAAAACAACAACAGCTATCACCACTTTATTAACGACATCACAACAAAAGACAATAATAAATTCCACCGGTGAGTAACACTTCAAATAGTTGCATATCAGTGTATTTATATATTGATGTTATTTCTTAGAAGTATATAAATCTTATTTATGTAATATAATCGTTCAGTTGTAGATATATCCTGAACAGGAATTTAATATATAATTGTATTTATTTAGTGAAATGTTCTAGCAACTCATTATATTTTACTGTCCCACGGTCTAGGACAATTACTTTTGGCAATCGTTGTTTCAGCCATGTGGCGCCAAACCTGTAGAATTCCCTTCCAGACTCACTCAAGAGTGCCCAGTCTCTAAATATATTTAAGAAAAAGTTAAAAACCTACTTATTTGTTAATTACTATGATCACTAAATCAATCACCCTGTGACAATGAACTACGACTTTGGAATAGACCAGTCAAATGAAACAATCTTAAACTGCTTAAATTGTTTATTAATAAGTCCAGTTGTGATGTTAATACTTCAGTGAAAATTCTTAGTCAATATAAACTATCTGGCAGTGGCTAAATGATCTTAAAATATACCCAAATTACGAACATTTAACACCATGAAATTATGAAAATATTAATTTCTTAACTACAAACCATAATTATGCACTAGGTTTATTATAAAATAATGTGCGGCCGCATGATGGATGTTCTGATGGGATCCTTGGATTGGAATCCGACTTTGCACCTTGCAATTATGGATTGTAGGGCATCTACCCAGATTCCACGTTGGCTGGGGGTTGCCTTTATATCGAGTTTATACTCATAACCTTTAAGATTAATACTTTATCTAACCAATCAGGCGCTGAAGCTGATAGATGTTCTGGCGGGGTCCTTGGATTGGGATCCAACTTTGCACCTTGCAATCGTGGATTTTTCCAAGGCATCTGGCCGGATTCCCTATTGGCTAGGGGTTGCCTTTCCATTGGTAATCTAATCATTACCTATATCACTTAAACTTATCTTAGCAATCAGGCGCTGACGCTGATGGGTGTTCTGGAGGGATCTTTGGGTTGGAATCCAACTTTGCACCTTGCAATCATGGATTTTTCAAGGCATCTTGTCTGGTTCCCATTAGTCGGTGACTACCTTTATTCATAGTCTAATCATAACCTTTATCACTTTTACTTTATCTGACCACTATATAATGCATGATGGTTGGTGGGACGCGTGGGCACTGATAATGATGGATGTTCGGGTGGGAGCCTTGGATTAGAATCCAACTTTGCACCTTGCAATCATGGATTTTCGTGGCATCCGGCCTGATTCACCATCGAACATTTGGCTGCCGTTCTACCAACAATCCATTATCACTCATTCACTATCTTTTACAGTTAAAAATCCACTTGTTATGTTGTTGTTGTTGTTTTTAAACTACTATGAGCACTTTATTGATCACTTATTCTTAGTTTTATATTAGTCTTCAGTTGATTTTATATTTTATCATTTCTTAATCTTTTTATTTGCTTTTTTATTTAAGCTCGTATTTCTTATTATGCATATGATTGTGAAGCGCTTTTGAACATGTAAATCGCCTCCCATTCTTCTCTCAAAGGACAAAGTTTTGACGTTTTACGTTTTTAAACATAGATTAAAAAGCTTTCTTTCCTTGTAGGAGGTACAACAACGATGTAAAATTGTTTCTAAAAACTTACATTTAATTAATATATTCGTGATCAGATAAAAAGCCTAAGCTGTTTATTCTATAAGTTTTATTTCATATTTTAAGTTGTTCCCTTTAAGTAAAGATTGTTTGTACTAGAAGCTTATTGTACACTTTTAGAAATAAATAATGATAACCTTGTCTTTGGTAAACATTCTCTGTCTGTCTTTCACATTCTTGTATAATCACATACCGTATTTTATTTAAGGAGGTTTTGACAGTCATACAGCTCATCTCCTTACTCTGATTCTACTTGGTGTCATTTTATGTGTGTTACTGGTAATTGCATTATTTCTGTACTGGTAAGTTCTATTCATAAACGATTAAATACAATTTCTTAGGGGCATATATGAAAGTTTTACAAATGGAAAGGATCGTTTCAAAATAGAGAAAATAACTATTATAATATTATGTAGCTAAATGAAGTAACTCTGATTCGGTTCTTATCCAGATTGACTTACTCTTTTTATGGTTTCATCTCATTTGACCTTTGCGAGGTGTGAATGGCTGTCTGTAAACTCTTGATGCAAATGTATTGTTCCTTCTGTTATGGTCATGCCATTTCACGAAGTAAATCAATCTTGGCATGTGCACATTGCACATAAATTATTGTTTTTTTTTAGTTTAAGAAAACAACATCGACAGTCACACCTAAGACCGTCTGTTGCAGTTAAGTATGTTAAAGATGAAAAGAGACCACAACAAAGAGCTGGACACGGAAGAGAACAGCAACATGTTCAGAAAACAGCTGCTAAAGACAAAACATATGAATACGAGTCGATAGAAGACAATCTAAATTTCAATACCCCCTTACATCAATCCCGTAATGAAGGAAATAAAGTACTAAACATCATGGCTGAAGTAGGAGTGGGTCTTGAAAATGATTATCTCACACCTACACATGCTATAGATCAAGCTATACCAATGCTAGTGGATGACTTCACGAAGTATTCTAAATCTCATTATGATACAGTGAATGAAGACGCCGAACGTCTAGACAACGATTATCTCACACCTAGACATGATAAAGATCAAACTACACCAAAGCTAGTAGAGCACCAATCGACGTACTCTAAATCTCATTATGATACTGAAAATCAAGACACAAAACTAGTCAATATTGAAAAAGGACATGAATACGTTGATATGCAAGGGACTGTTCCTAAATATTAGAACATGATCGAAAATGGAAGTCATAAATGTCTTTAAAATGACAGTATCGACCCTGAAAGCAAAGCACAACGCCTTTCATTCGTACGTAAATCTTTCAAAAGCAATCACAAAGTGACAAGGTGTTTACATTTGTATTAAATGAAACAAGTTATTGACTTTAGTTCTGTATTACATGCTTCATCACCACCTTTGTCGTCACGTGATCATTTTAAACACACCTTATGATCTTTGGTGTGCATTGTCTTTTAGAACAACACTTACAGTGCCTCTAAAAGCCTTTTCACAAAAATCTGAATAAACCGATTCAAATTTACCCATGAAAAGCAGAAACAAAAATACCATCTTGTTCATGACAAGATTAGTCGAAACCTGGATTGAAGATATCGACAGAGGAAAATTTATTGAAACTGTATTTCTTGCTTTAAGAAAAGCTTTCGATTTAGTTGATCATCAGATTTTATTATACACATAAAATTATATCGTTTTCCCCGAAGTCCATTTCACAATTTAAGTCGTATCTGTCTAATAGAAAACAACTGGTAAAAGAAATCTTCAGTCCGAGTCCATGGAAGTAAAATCAGATAGGCCACAGAGATTCATTCTTGGGCCGCTGTTATTCTTGATATATATAAATGACATAGCTTACTCGTGCCGAGATTTAAACATTGATTAAACATGCCGATGATTCGACTTTGTTTAAATCAGATAGTTCACTATCAAAAATTGAATCACATTTACAGTCGAACCTGGACCATATAATGAAGTGGAGTAAATACAACAATATGGCATTGCATCCAATAAAGACCAAGTGCATGGTTATTGTGTCTAAACAAAAACTTACAGGTGGTAAACATCTCACATTGAAAATAAATGAAAATTTCTAAGAAAATGTCACTTCCCATCAAGTATTAGGTGTTTACATTGACGTCAATCTTAATTGGCATACGCATATTGATTTTATTTGTAAGAGGCTTACAAGTCAAAATTTGCTAAAACGCATTTTGTATTACCTTACGGATGAAACCAAACTATTATTTCACAATGCATACTTACTGCCTATATTTGATTACTGCTGTACTGTTTGGGGCAAATATCATAAAAATATGTTAAAAAGTATATGTTCTACAGAAGAGAGCAGCAAAACTAATATTAAATAAACATATTCGTACATCTGCTTCCATCTCTTTAAGCAATTGAAGTGACTTACTTTTACTGACAAATGTAAATACGACAGTTCTATAGTTGTATTCAAAACTCTAAATAATATGGCTCCGTCATATATGTCAGATATAATACATTATGCTAAAAATGAACACTACTCCCTTAGATCTATTGTACACAACAATGTTGTAATGAAAACAAAACCCAAAACGCAATATATCTAAAGGATTCTTTTTCTTACTATAGTATGACCTTGTGGAATGAAATACCTTACGAGATAAGAAATATATCAAACATTAATTCATTCAAGTCTTCATACAAAAACTTCTTTGTAATAAGAACTAGTTTTTTTTGTTTTGCATATAGGATTACACGACTATAAAAGAGGCATAACTCATTATTGTTTTTGTCTTCACTTGTTTATCTTATTGTCATTTTTCGTTAGTGTTTGCATGTATGTAAGAGGTTTTGGTACTTTTAGTTAGTTTGTATATTTTTTTTATATTTCATATTTAGGTGCATGCTATTTATTTTTTGTTGAAGGCCATTTGAAATTAAGGCATGTGTTGTAGTTTTACTTTTTTACTTTGTATGTCTACCTTGAAATGTTACCTTCAGAAAAAAAGTTATTATTATTATTATGAACTTTAAGAGAGCCCTGTATTTGGATGAATTAACTCATTATAGTATCCTGAATTACTTGCCCCTTACCACTATCGTTATCGGGCTAGGCAAACGGGAATCATGGCGGCCTCCTCAGTTATTATACAGGTATAACGTTTTCTTAATCCTGCATGATTAAGTGCTGACGATAGTTACTTTAATAGAAGTTCGGTCTTATATAGGTCATTCGATTTCGATTTTTTTGATTACACGTATATTTAGCGAAGAATTAACAAAAACTGTTTTAAGTGAACACAATTCGGACGTGGATTAGTCTCGTTAGAATTTTGATACTTTATTTTGCATAAATTAGTGTAACCAAACAACTAAAAAAGGTATCCACTGCAATTCTTGTACAATGATCCTTTGATTTAAGTCTTTGTAGTGAGAAATGCTCATTTGAAAACATAATTATCCAATATCTAATTCATTACACAGGGCGCGGACATGATAATGGTTTGCCTGACGTACTTTTACCTGCCAAAGTACGACTGGAAGCCAGACAAACTTTATAGATGATTTAAAAATATTTTACTCTTTTAAAAGTGTATTTATGATAGGATACATACTGTTAGATAGGAAACACTTATAGAATAACATTAATTTGATTAAGTTTCATATGTTGAGTAGATGCAAGAAATCAAATACATGTACACCATTGTTTTGACTCAATGTTAAACATCCGTTTAAGGACAATGAGATACAGTCGGTGAATTAAACAAATTATATTATACATGCTGATCAAACTTAAAGCAAATTATTCACTTTTCTTTGTATATATCATTATCTCGAGTACAAGTAATCATGAATCAATCATTGTCTTATTGTTAATGTAAACTTAAAAACAGTAGTATTGTTTTGAAACAATATGATGTATATGTATATGAATGTATAGATGGATGTACCACTTAATACAATCATACAAAGTAATTAAATATTAAAATATTTATGTACATAAAAAAGAGAGGGGGATAGAGAGTCGGAGAGAGGTTATAGAAAGAATAAACATTTAGAAATAAAGAATACGACTCTATGGTGGTAAGGCATAGCGAACTGTCCTTGGCAACTATTAGGTCTTAAGTAAGATTTTTGATAGAGTTAACAAAGATGAGTCTGACGTAAGTTTGTTGCATTGGGGTGGGATAATGTAGGTTAAATGTCTTCTAAAACTGCAAGAACGATAATACAGTACATGTAAAATGATATTTTCATTATTGAAGAAAGTCTTTCCTAATGTAAAACCAAATAAACGTGTCAATAGTTATACCGGTAAATTAATAATAAGTGGCGGTGAACTTCATAAGACATAATGCTCAGTGAAGCAATTAATACTTTCTTATTGAAAAAGATGGCGTTCATCTAAATGAAAAAAGAAATTTATTGTTCATGAACAAATGTGGCAACCAATAAAAGACTGTTTGTTAAGTAAAAACTGCCTAGGATTATCATTTGCGCGACGATGTATGATGTAAATTTAGTGTTAGTTGTTCGTTACTGCAATCTAGGGGATTTCTATGAATAATTCAGTATGGCGGTTGTCAGCTCTTACAATTTATAAAATATAGCGACCTCGACCAACATTGATTCTTTGATATGTTTCATTATTTACCTTGTAAACTATCTTGTACCACTGATTTTTTCCCAGGGTACAGTAATCATGTGCATGACTTGTTGCTTTTGATGCTAAATGTGTAAATTTGATCTATTTTGTGTGCTAAAATTTGTAAATTTGAACATTGCTATGCTAAGCTTATTTGGTGAATTTTATGTGAAATTGCATTTGTAGCTATTATGATATTTATGGATTTCAAGTGATGCTAGTAAAGCTCGCATTTTGTAAATATAGCATTTGAAAAATGGTGCTAACCTTTTGTTTTGGTCCCAGCATTTTTGTGTCTAAGGTTTTTTTAAAAATGTGTTAGATATCATCAATTGTACGTGAAATACAGAATATCTAGACTGTGACACTCCTGCGGAAATGATCACGTCCAAATCATTGCTGACTATGTTTGGAACATGGTCATCAGTGATATGACCTTGATATACCATCACAAAAATTGGGAACAATGAAATGGTTGTGGTATGACTATGAAATGACCATGTCCATATCATTGATCAACATAGTCATAGCAAAGATATGTTTTGACCATGAAAATAATAAAAGTCAAAACAATAGCACATCATAGTGATCCAATTTAAATGAAGACCATAACATGTGGAATATTTTGGCTATGTTTTGAATTCAGGTTCAGTTCAATTCCATTTCAAGTTAATGTTAAGATATGGCATGATTTACCTCTGTTTTAACCATGACAGATATGATAACTACAATATTGCTAGCAGTTTGGTATGTTAAGCAGATTCATTCATGAACTTCAAGAAAATGTCTTTACAATTTTAACTAAAGATTTTAAACCTATGTGGATACTTATTTTAGGTTTGCACAAAGTTCAGCTAGTTGAACTTCACACAGTACTCACAATGTCCATAAACTGTTCATGATCTGTTTATGAACAAGCATGAACCTTTTAATTTTGAACTAAAAATTATGAAAAACGATCAATCTTACTGTAATCAAATGTACTGGGATCTTTGTAGAAATGTGAGAAACAGAAGTTGGGCTGCACGTTTAAATTCTATTTTAGATCACCTGGGTCTCTCTTATATAAGAACAACCTTTAATCCAAATCATAATTACTTCCCTTTAATCAGAGATAGAATTTAAGATCAATTTATTCAAAACTGGACCACAACTATCAATTCAATGTCTAGACTTAAGTATTATGCAAATTTAAAAAATGGTTTTAATTATGAACAGTATCTTGATAATGTATTTAATGATAAATTAAGAAAACAATAACTTGTTTTAGATTAAGCAATCATAATTTAGAAATCAAAGCAGGAAGAATATCGGGCACTTTAAGGGAAAATAGACTGTGTAGGTTATGTAACATGAATTTTGTTGAGACCGAGTATCATTTCATTATGTGCTGCCCAGCCTATATTGACATAAGAAAAAATTATCTCCCGTATGCAAAATGGGCATGTATCCATACATTTAATAATATAATGTCGTCAAATAATAAAAAGTTTAATATAAATTCTGCCAAATTTATTTCAGAAAGTCTTAAAAAACGTAAAAATATTTTGGAAAATGTATAATGTTTTTTTATGATTAATTATTGTATAATTTCTCATATATATTCTGTTAATTTTATTCATAGATACTAGTATCCTGTTTATTTTTTATGTAGATTCTCTGTATGTAATGTATGAAACTTGTATTTTTGTCTTTGCCATAAAATATCTCGATGGAAATGGCCAAAGGCTAAACTTAGCCGATAGCTAATAAACATATATATTTAATTGTGAACATGTTTTATTCATACACATATATATATATGCATAGTGTATCATTAAGTGGTTGATATAAAACAGCAGGAGAATCTACAGGTAGGATAGCGATCCTTTGAAATATTACTTAAAGGCCTAAAGCTTATTTTTCCTATATTCAGAGAAGACTACTAAGTATCAACTTAATGAATATACTGGTTTTTATTCACAACTTCACAAAAGCATGACAGACATAGTATTTTACCGCTCTTTTCCTAAAGAAGATTTACTAAAAGTTGCAATGTCATTAAGCATCTATTGTCATCATCAACTTATAAAAGATGCACAGAAAATATGGAAATCATATATTTACTTTAAAATATCTGCAACACAACAACAATGATAAAGACAAGTAAGTTTCAGTGTACATAATTTCGGATAACAATTTTTCGGATAAACAAATTTAATTTATTAACTTTTTCATTTGATATAAACTGTTCTATTGATGTGATGTATGACTCTGTTATTAAAATTTTCTAAAGAATAAAGTGATAGTTTTTTTAATTTTCATTTTGCATTACTTGTGACCAAAAGCAGAATTCAATGATAAACAGTGTCAATGATAGGCTTTCTACAGCTCATTTATAATTAATGTCATAGAGACAAATCATAAAAATGTAATGATATAAATTTCTTGCTGAATATTGTAATTTCATAACTTTTAATTTGCCAATTTACATGTAAATGTGATCAACCTTATCTGATACATGTTTATAATGTTAACAGAAAAAGATGGTCATTTCATAACTTGAACGTGAACAACCATATTTCAAACAAGTCTATATTGTTGTCAGAACAAAGCTAAAACATGGTTAAAATATGGCTAAAACAATAGCCCACCAGGGTCATTTATATCATGTCAAAACATAGTATTTTCAGTAATATTTTCTGACTGCCATTTTATAACCATATAATGGTATTAAACATGATTACAATGTCGACAGAACATAGCTGTAATATGGTCATTTCATAACTTGAACATGATCATCCATGTTATGGAACTGGGGGCCAATTTTCAAACGTGATCGATCATGTTTCAAATATGTCCATTATGTTGTCAGAACAAGGCTAGAATATGGTTTACATATTGCCAAAACAATACCTCATCAGGGTCAATTATATTATGGTCAAAACATTGTCTTTCTAGTAGTGTATTTTGACTGCCATTTCATATCTATTAAATGGTATTAAATTGTTGTCATTTCATGTCTTTTGTTGACCATGGTCAAACATGTTTTGGCAATGGGGGCCAATTTACAAACGTGATCGATCATGATTCAAACATGTTCATAATGATGTCATAACAAAGCCGAACATGTTTGAAGCACGAACGATCATGTTTGAAACATGTTTTAAACATGGTTTGACCATAATCATTTCCACAGGGACATTAGATTAACAATACTTATCTAAGTAGGGTACATAAGAGGTATTAAAATCATCACACAGTAATACAGTACCATTTTGTGAGTAACATTCAAATAGGTTTTTAACAATATCCAAAACTTCGTGACTAATTAAAATATCAATATTGATAGGGGGTGGCAAATATACAGAGAAAGCATATAGGTTTTGACGAAGTCGAATGCCAGAGATTCTATCACAAGGTATACTTATCTAATGTCTGAATAGAAAACTCACAATCTTCTGTACAACATATAACACCTGCTTTACCACATGTAGCATTTCTAATGTTAGACGAGTCACAGTCCAAAATGTTGGCATGATTGATGTGAATTGAGTCAAAGAATGAAAAGTATTCTAGTGTCAGATTATGTTCAGAAACAAAAGTTAGGTGAATATCACGTTTGTCTAAATTACGCCCCTTACGTTCCATGTCAACAATTACTGAAAGGTCAAGATAGTTCCACATGAAAGTATCACCTAAGTTGTCACCAGTCGAAATTACGCCCCTTAGGTTCCATGTCAACATATAACAAGAGGATATGACTGACATTATTATGTCACATAAAACTATTCTGACCAGAATACATGATTACCTCCAAAAAGTTGAATTTATAAGAAATAAGCAAGACTGTCATTACATTTACAACATGTATATTTTTACTATATTTATTTTAAATATACAATATATTTCTGTAATATAATCCATTCATAAATGTTTAGATATGTATAAACTATGTAATATATCACCTAAGAAAGCAGAGAATTGACACTGCTCGTTCACAGATTTTAACACAAATAATATTATAATCATTAATTTTATACAATTCTAATCAATTAATACATTTTGGAAGCAGTGTTAGATAATGACAATTTTAATGCAAATTGACATACAACTGTAAGAATGGTGATTTTATGTACAATACCTATGCTGTCATAAACGATACAGATATTAACATGTATTTTGTAACTTCATAATTCTCACAATCTATAAGTCAGATTGACTTAAATAATAATATGTTATCTTATTATTACAATTACAAACACTGACAGGTTTAAAAAGAATCAAAATCGGTGAATGTGTAGCTATGTATTACCTGTAAAACAATGTCATTAGAACTTGATATGATACAAACTTGTAGCATTACCGTAACATATCAACTCAGTCACAAAAACTGAGAAAAGCAATAAAAACCAGGACCCAGTTGCCAAGGGTAACAATAGCTAGCGCTTTTAAAAAACATCTTGTAATAGCCAAGCTTTGTACAACAGTTAGGCTTCAAGCTATAAAAGCCCTGATTGCACCATCTGCTATTTCAGATATTTCCAAATGTATTGAACTAGAAAAGACATGCTAGGTGGCATTAAATTGTAGCAAATTTTCGCAAATCAACGTTAGTATCGCTAAAAAAGGACATTCATACACAACTAGCTTCAGAGCTGCTATCAAAATAAGGAAATTCAAGTACATGTGTACCATTCCTAAAACAATCACAATGTATGTAAATAATAGCCAGTGATACGTTGTACTTGGTAAGAACTAGTAAAGAAAAGAGTCCAGGAAAGCTAGTTAGGTAAGTAGCCATCATACATTACCTTGTATAGTTTTTTTTTTTTTTTTAGTTGTCAAAACATGAATAATTTCACAGTGAATGCATGCTCTTTTTCTAACACGCCTGATATTGTGATACGGTACATTTTATTTTATATTATAGTCAGAAATACAGTAAAACTCGGATATAACATACTCGGTTATAACATACACTCGGTTACAACATACCATTTTTCCTGGCCCAATTTTCATATTTTGTATAAAACATAGTTAGTATTCAATACGGATATAACATACCTCGGTTATAACATACCTTTTTTCTTTGGCCCAGCGAGTATGTTATATCCGAGTTTTACTGTAATATTATAATTGCCACCCGGCTAGCTCAGTTGGTAGCACGCAAGTCTACTGATCGAGGGGTCGTGTGTTCGAATCCCGGGCGCGGCATACTTTCGTGGAGCTTGGTCATTATTTCTACGGCCATTCTCCCTCCTACCTATGATTCTCAATTATGTAGAACAGTTGTCAGTCACTGACGAAGGTATGCGCTTAGTAATCGGTTAACAGCTAAATCCAGAGATTTAGCCTTTCCGGGAGGAGTGAGTAGTTTGATTGACCGCCGTTATATGCCCTTATATGTGTTGCTACGGCGTTAAACCCAACAAAAACAAAACAAAAACAAATATTATAATTGACATTTTTACATAATGTAAGTGTCATATTTATTCTTGCCAAATAACAAAGATTTTCATAAAGAGACATAATTTATTTTCAAAAACATATCAAATGCATGCGGGCATTGCATTGTATAATATGCGCATAATGATAATATACTATGCAAAAGTTATAACGTAAATAAGTACAAAAACGTAAATATCATCAAAAGTTTTAATGTAAATAATATGAAATTTAATATAATAATAGAATAACCTTTTGTAATGAGTATTCATTAAAAACAATATGTTACGATTTTTACAAAGAGATTATTATCAGAATCAAAAGCCTAGTAGTGGAAAATAAAATTAACAAGATTTGATAATGAGTATGAGTCCAATTTGAATTCACGACTTAGAACCACAAGTAAATCAAAGCACTGAAAGTGCTGTAGGAACGATTCTTGAAAGCGTGTAGGTACCATGTCTAAAATATTATTTTATAAGTAACACAAACAATGAGTAGTTAGATCAAAAACATAATATTATCAAGAATCTTGTAAATTTAAAGGTATTGATATTAAAATACACAACAAAATTATACACTTTAAATATAGTAATTGTCTTTTCTTAAGATGTGTTGCGACTATATAGCTCTTCTGTAGAACTTTGAGGAAGATTCTCTGAAATGTTTTATCTTGATGCTGCTAAGTATTATGTTGAACTTCTAGCAAATACTTACATGTATGATATAGGTTTGTGGGGAATTAACGGCAAAGTTTTGCTGAAAGTCTAGCACGAAATTATTTGTATGAATAAATATATCAAAATGAAAGCGACTAACAGATGAAGACATGAATGAAGGGGCGTGACTTTTGCATGTTTTACATGATGTTATTTTCGCATCCATTCCATTCCATCCGTCATATCTAAGTCGATACTGAGATCTTTAATCCATTTACACATATTACCCATATTTATCACTAGAAAGTGTCTGGTGTCCACATTTAGGCTGCTTTGTAATTATTACGTGTATGTATGTCATTGACTGTGCTTTTCCTATAAAACAGTGAAAAATGAATATACCGTGTTTTGGTCACAAAAGCTGGTTTCAAGGGGAGCCTACTCTGTGCGGCTTATTAAGGGAGGAAATATGGATGTTTTTAAGGTGGGTATTTTCAATCGAACTTTTTTTTTCTTATAAGTTATGTAACTTTTCTCTAAAACTGATCATTTTAAAGAGGATAAATAGTTCTTTCAGCTGATGTATGTTGGGATACCTAACACCCCTGGGTCAAACTAATTTGACATTAAAAATGAACATCAATTTTTGTGAAAATGTCACATTTTAATGAATCATAATTTTCCGAAAATGCCTTAAAAAGTAGCACTTTTCTGATAATCAGTGGTATCGGCTCAAATGTTGTATATATTTAGGTAGTCTATATTGATTCATGAAATAGCGCATATTTTTTTGTAAGCCATTAGTCTTTCATTTGACGCATTCATTTGTAGGTGCGAACAAAACTTTCTGTGGCTTAAAGTAAAAACACTATCTGCAAAATGGACCATTTTAGAAGCTTATAACCTAATACGACACGTAGTTATTAACAGAATCCCCAGCACATGTCATTTTGACGTCAGAAAGGCAATTTTGTCTGACGCAGATTCTCCAGTGGTGTTTGAGCCTTAAAATATGAAAAACTTAAAAAACGTTGTGATTTTTTTTGTCCTTTTTGGTCACTTTTTCACCAAGATTTAGTGATTGATAACATCAACTTGTGCGAAAAATTAACAATTTTAATGAAACAAAATTTCCCGAAAGTTGCTTTAAAAAGTAGCACCAAAATGCTGTATATATTTAGGTATTCCATAATGTTTCATGAAATTGCGCCATTAAACGCCATTAGTCCTTCATTTCACGCATTGATATGGAGGCGTGAAACAACTTTTTGTCCCTTTAAGGTTACAATAGAAGCGGTTAATTGTCGAAGATAAAAGAGTGACATGCCGCTTATTAATCACTCGTGAAAGTCTGTTGTCCACATTCGGGGTGCTTTTTAATGATTAAGTGTATGTATGTCATGGGCAGTGCTTTTCCTATACAACAGTGCAAAAACTAATGGATTTACTTTGTTATAGTCACAAAAACTGGTTACATAAATGGAGACGAACCGCCAATATTGTGCAAGAGAATCGTCTACAGGCGAATCGTCCACGAGCGAATGTAACTGGGTTCGAATCGTTCGCTACCTTTCCGAAACTAGGTTATTCTGCTGCTTTGAGATAAAGACGTTTTCACGATAAGTATTATGCTTCATTCGCAGTCCATACAGATGCAATGTTGCGCAAATTCATTTTTTATGCTGTCAAGAGAAATATATGTTGTCAAAACATGACTTTTTTCGAGGTTTAATAGTCTTAACCGACGATTCAATTAACAAACGGAAGTCGCTCTTTTGAAAAGTTTAGTACACTGCTTTTTCGTTCTAGGTAGCTCACAAGCGGAATGAGCCAGGAACCAACGGTATAGAATAAATAATTAGGTCGGGTTAAAGTTCGTATGAGATATTAATGTGTTCATTTACACAACAGGAATTAGCGAGATTTTACGATTGACTGGTTTGCGTCGTTTCGGAGTTGTTCGATAATTACGATTGTTAGCGAATCGTAGATTCCAAGGGGAGACAACCTAGCTCCGTATAGTTATATGATAATGAGCCAGTACGCTTGAATTACGCATCTTTGTCTTTGTTGATAGGCGTGGAAATATGAATATTTATGAGTCAGAATGGTTTTAAGATTTGTCATGTCTCTGGAATTGCTGCTAAATGCAGCAAAGTGATTGTCACGGCAAACAAAAAAAGAATTATTAAGTATAATCTAAAGGTAACTCAAAAAAGCGTTATAATTATTGAATTGTCATGTTAAGGTTTTTCAGTAATAAAAAGGTAACTTGTTATAAAAGTTTTCCTGGTCATATGTAACATTCTCGTTCCCAGAGCCTAGTAAGATACTCGATACTAGTTAGATCGAGAATCTTGATAACTTTGGGGTACGAGAATGGTCTGGATCTAGACACTATCTTTATGCCGACAGGACGTTTGGTTTCTGTTGGATTTATTTCCAGTAATTCATATTTGCATGACGCTTAAAAAGATCGGCAAAAGGGAAAACATAGTCTTTCAGAGCTTAAGCTATTTACATGACTTATCGCTTCTGTTCAGTCAAGTGCTCCTTACATTGCGGATCTGCCCTTACCAATCCGTGTGACTATTGGTTCCCAGAAGTGATCTGTATAATAGGGGGCGATCGTTGGTCTCCGGGCAAATTGAAAATCAAAGTACATAAAAAGAGACCTTTTAACCGCAACAGCTACTTCCCAAGAACAAAACATGACGTAACCGGTTTAAGACGTTTGCGTAAATGTGTGTCATACTATGAGATAGTTCGTCCACAGATTAGCCCATACCAAACTACTGCCAACCTCTCTCTTGAGTGTTACAGGCAGGATTAAGTGCTTGTCGAAAAATGATAAATAAGAAAAAGTTAAAAGATCCTGACAAACAGTTTGGGCAGGAACAGTGAGTAACAGATATCAACCGATTGGCATGGCCAGGATTTTGTATTATACAAAAGTATAACTGTCATTGATCGATATTTTGTTCGAAACGGAAACGAGCGATCCGTTATATCTATCGAACCTACAATACCGGTATTCGATATACATCGTATATCAGTGTAAAACCCTTGTACTAGGTAATACCCTACGCTCCCCTCGCAGCTCTGTGAACACATTACATTCACCCGCTGCTTTACTCTCCAATTCATCGGTTCGAAAAATTCACTCGCTCACTTTCTTCCTCTGCTAAAATACTACGTACAAACTGAATTTTCTATTTTTCAACAGAGACACATAAACATTTAAATGGCATGTCTGTCACGTGATTTTTTTAAAAATAGATGCAAAGTTTCTCACGCCTGTAATTAAAAAATGTCGAAATGCAAAGATGTTGGACAGTTTCGCATTAGTTAGATAATGGATTTAACAAAAATAAAAGTAAATATTGATCTTTTTTAACGTGTATTTCTGATCTTTTAACTGTAAACATAGAGCAACTTATTGAACTTAAATACAAATTGTTGCCTCGCTATATATGACGTCATACGTGGTTGCATTCGTCACTAGTATGATCATACCATATAAGGTAATGTTTATCCGCTCAACCAATGAAAATGCGTATAAAATTTTCAGCTAAATTGGAATTTGATAAACTTTCATTGGTCGTTCAAAGGTTTATAGTAAAGGTCAATATCATAAATCGACACGTTTTAAGACAGCGGGTGAATGTAATGTATTCACTGAGCTGCGAGGGGAGCGTACCGCTGCTTTAAAACGTGTTGAATTACAAGTATAAGCATTTCTAAAAATGCTTGAATCGCCGTTTAGCCGTGTATACTCCTTAGAGTAAAAACATTCAAGCAATATGCGCTAACGTTTTATACCGTCTCAAGTATAATTATTTTAGAATACAATAATTATAGCGTGCCCAGCAGCGTGTTCAGTTACCTTGAATATTCCGTAACAGAAGAATCAGAATAACTTAACCATTTGACAGCTCAACCCGAGACGACTCAATATCATACTAAAGGAATTGAGTTGTCCCAACTTTGTGTTGAGTATTGCACGGGTTGAGTTGTCTTTGGGTTGAGTTCTCCCGTATCATTAACGTTAGCTAACAGTAGTTACTGAACACACGGCTGGTAAAGACATGTAAAACCAGTGAGTCTATTTAAAGAATACCAAAAATTAGCGCGCCCTATGTAAAACCATTGATTTAAATTCGCACACTGTTATATATTGATATAGGTATTTTCGGAAATTCAAGCAGGTAACCCAACACAACATGGCTTCGACGAGCCTATTCACGCGCCCCTTATTTGACTTTTCGACGTCCATTTTTTCATCATATGACCTCAAATGCATCGTTTTGATTGGCTTTAGGCAACCGGTGTTGACTACAAAATGCTCAAATCTTGATAATTGTCTATTTCGCCGGTCCAACGACCGGTGATAATGATGTTGACCTTTACTATGAGTCTTTAAACGGCCAATGAAAGTTTACCAAATTCCAATATAGCTGGAAAACTCTATACGCATTTGTATTGGTTGAGCGTGTGAACAATGCCTTATATGGTATTATCATACTAGTGACGAATGCAACCTCGTATAACGTCATATATAGCGTGGCCACACTTTGTATTCAAGTTCAATAAGTTGCTCTATTTTTATAGGTGCAAGATCAGAGATGCACGTTTAAAAAATCAATGGTTACTTTCATTTTTGTTAATTTCCCGTTATCTAACTTGTGCAAAACTGTGCAACTTTGATTTTCGACATTTTGATATTACAGTCAGGCGTGAGAATTAGTTGCATCCATTTTTTAAAAAATCACGAGACAGTCATGCAATTTAAATGTGTGTGTCTCTGCCTAACAATAGAAATATCAGTTTGCACGAAGTATTTTAGCAGAGGTAGAAATTCAACGAGTGATGATCGTTCTTTGCGTATGTCGTCATTAATTTCTTATATATTCTATATAGAATATTTTATAATTGATTTGTCACGATCGATGATCCTTCTTTGCGTAAGTCGTCAGTATGTTTACTAAATCTATTATTATACTAACGCTTGTATACAATACATAATAAAATTATAATCAGTCATGGTCTGATAATCCTTCTTTATCTTGGGTGTCAGTACATCCGTCAGTAATTTCCTTCTCAGTGTATGGTGTCAGTGTTTGCGTTAGTAAGTTAGGCCGTCCACGTTTCATGTGAGTCGAAAGGATTTGCGGAAATGGTTGATTTAGTGGGTGGGTGGGTGGGTGGGTGGGTGGGTGGGTGGGTGGGTGGGTGGGTGGGTGGGTGGGTGGGTGGGTGGGTGGGTGGGTGGATGGATGGATGGATGGATGGATGGATGGATGGATGGATGGATGGATGGATGGATGGATGGATGGATGGATGGATGGATGGATGGATGGATGGATGGATGGATGGATGGATGGATGGATGGATGGATGGATGGATGGATGGATGGATGGATGGATGGATGGATGGATGGATGGATGGATGGATGGATGGATGGATGGATGGATGGATGGATGGATGGATGGATGGATGGATGGATGGATGGATGGATGGATGGATGGATGGATGGATGGATGGATGGATGGATGGATGGATGGATGGATGGATGGATGGATGGATGGATGGATGGATGGATGGATGGATGGATGGATGGATGGATGGATGGATGGATGGATGGATGGATGGATGGATGGATGGATGGATGGATGGATGGATGGATGGATGGATGGATGGATGGATGGATGGATGGATGGATGGATGGATGGATGGATGGATGGATGGATGGATGGATGGATGGATGGATGGATGGATGGATGGATGGATGGATGGATGGATGGATGTGTGGGTGGGTGGGTGGGTGGGTGGGTGGGTGGGTGGGTGGGTGGGTGGGTGGGTGGGTGGGTGGGTGATTAGGTGGGTGGGTGATTAGGTGGGTGGGTGGGTGGGTGGGTGGGTGGGTGGGTGATTAGGTGGGTGGGTGGGTGGGTGGGTGGGTTGGTGGGTGATTCAAAAAACCACGATGGCGAGAAGTTCAAAATGGCTGCCAAATAACCCCATTTTGAGCATATTAGGTTAATGATTTATCCTGGGCATTCAATATGTCGAATCATACATGCAATATGTCCAGAAATAGGTTTCTTAAGGTGATGAACTCAAAAAGGAAGTTAATTTAAGAAACCAATATGGCGAGAAATTCCAAATGGCTGCCAGATTAACCCAGTTTGTTTTAGCATATTCGGGTAATTAATTATCCTGGGCATTCAATGTGTTGAATCATTCTAACATTTTGTCAATTTATAAGTTTGTTAAGGTAATTAGTTCAAATATAGAGTCAAAACTAATTTAAACAATCCAATATGGCCAAAAAATTCAAAATGGCCACCAAAATAACACATTTTCAATGTATAATGGTAATCAATGGTACATATCTATATGTTGAATCATGGTTTGTTATCCCTCTTAATGCAATTGTTTAGATTATTTGTAAAAAAATTGCAGTATAATAATCTGTTTTGTAAGAACTTTTATCTTAATATGCTATAAACTCATATAAATTAAATAATTAAATAATACAAAAGTCAGACCTGACAAAGCTCAAATAAATTTTCAGATTGGTGGCTTACACTTTCAAAGGCTATAGCAAAGATCCAGTTGAAATAAAGATATTAATGGATAGAGGGGTTTTTGGTTCAAACCCACAAGAGTCAAACCTATTTCCTTGCACAATAAATATACTTGGAATTGTTCAATTCATGAAGAGATTAATCATTCGCCAATTGGTGTCTTTAATTTACATATTTTCCATAGTCCAATAGTGTAATGTTAAATTATACATCATCAGGCAACTCATATAAATATACTAATAGTCAAATGACCAGGGGAAATAGCTACACGTTTGGTTAAAATATGTAATCTTAAAGGTTTTGTGTTTAAGTTCTTGTAATATTATTTCTGTAGAAAATGTACCAAATGTTTTCTGCTTATCCTTAGTTATGGAGAAACCATTCTATATCTGTTTGCATTTATAAGTTTATGTCTTTATATATAAATTCTCATTAGTTACAAAGTGTATCAAATGTGAGCTAAAAAGGTTTCCTGTCTGTTTTAGCATTCATGAGAGATTCAAAGGTTTAATCAAATAACAAATTGTATTTTGCTTGGTTTGGCTTCGATTGTATCAATCACCCCTCAAAAAAGTAATTGCCTATTTCATTTATTGTTTTCTTTACTTTTCTTTTACTCGATTGTCACATAAGCAATCTCGTTTTCTAATCATGTAATGTCTTGCATTTGTTTCAATCGTGCACCCATTGGCCAAATAATTGAACACCATCATCTCAATCATTAGTTTTAAGGGCTAGTTTAAAGAAATGCAAGTAAGTATAAACAAATTAATAGAGATATAACCAAAATTGCAAATCAGAATTAAAGGGAATGACACAATTGCTATTGTGATATTGGAAAATTGGAGAATACAATTCTTTGAATCTCTGAAAGCAATTGTTGGTCCATTTACTTTTTGTGGAGATTTTGATACATACATAAGCCAAACTTAATAAAAATAGAAACAGAGGAAGTAAATGAATTGAATCTAGAAATCTTATAAGCTATAAAGTCATTATTTGCCAAGAAATCATTGCTTTATTATATTTTCAGAAATTAACAACACAACACAGTCTTGTTAAAAAAAAGTTGCAGTCTATATTGTAGCTTAGATGCTTACATGATAGCATACAGCCGTCACCCATGATGATCATTTAGTTACTAATATCTATAACTCTACTTTGCAACCAAAGTGCCAAGACCTTTTCTATGCACATACTCATCAACATCTTAAAGAAGTAAAGCAATCAAAGACACATTTTACAATCAAGACATCATATGTGCCGCTGGTGAGGTTGGAACGAATGACCTCTCAGACCTTAACCTCTTATCATACCTTTAGACCTCTACCTCAGCTATATAATGAATAAAATATATTTACACACATATAATCAAGTGTCATAACTTTGGTCTTCGGTTAAGATTTCATTAACTAGAGTTAGTTTATAAATTGCGTAACATGTTTAAAGTGTGCCGTTTATAACTGAAATATGATTTATTTTGGCGGCCATTTTGAATTTTCTGCCATATTTGTTTGTTTAATTTAGTTTTGAAGTTAATATTTGAACTCAGCACAATAAAACACCTTTAGATTGATATACTACAGGCATGATTCAACATATCCAATGCCCAGTAAATATAATACCCAAATAATGTCCAAAATTTGGGTCATTTTGGCAGCCATTTTGAATTTTCCACCATATTAAGTTGTTTAATTTAGATTTTGACTTCATATTTGAACTCGGCAGCCTAACAAACCTACATATTGATATATTGAAAGCCTATAAGAATTGATTTTTAACAGCTGGATATAAAAAATGTTATTTTTGTGTAAAATGGGCGTGTCCGACTTTCAAGGGGTATGTACAGGGGGGTTAATGGGGTCACACTAATTTTTTAAGCAGGGTCTCACATGGCTATCTTTAAAAAATGAAATTAACAACCCCCCTATTGACAACATAAGTACAACACAAAAGTAAATATATATATGGTATGAATACGTTGATCAGATAGAGAAGATTTTTGAGAAAAAATTAAACATAATATTATACAACACTGTCTCGTAATTTAAAACAGCTAAGTTTTGAATAGTATTAGAATCGATAGATAAACAGTTGTATGAATTTTTTTCACTAATTATTTGATGCACGCATGGCCCAGGATCTCCATTTGGCTTCACTATAATTGTTAACCTAATATAAATTTGCATTGATATTTTTAACTTACCATTACCCTGTTCCTCTAAAATAAGTTTCTCATCAAGTTCATTGGAAATCAGCCATGTGTCAGGCTGTTGAGCACTAATATCGTTTCTTGGACATGACTGGAATCAGTTGATAATCCTCCAAAAACATCACATTTTGTACACATTGCAACCATCTTAATGTATGTATCTCCGAACGAATGTATTCCGAGTTGTAAACAGTATATCCAAAAGAAAACACCAACTTAATTCCAAAGATAATTTAGATCTTTCAAACATGTTACACGTATATAAAATATCCGACTAAACGAAGAACAGAAACGAAATAAACGACCACGGTCTTAACTACACTTAAGTTTTTATGTGAAAGATTCTGCACGAAAATCTCGCGAACAAACATTCATTAAATTGTCGGACGAGAGGGGCACCATATGGGAAAAAATAATATTTTCTATATTTATTCAAATTTGATAAACATATTATTTAAATGTATAATTCTGAAATAGTTATCTGCACTAGGTGTGAAGTAAAAATGGTTTTGTATCATTATTATAATTATTATGTTGGTGAGCTGTGATTTAAGTAAGATAATTATACCCCTCGAGCAGCCCAATGTGTTAGACATTGGATACGCTTCGGCGCTAACGCGCCTCAGCTATCCAATATCTAACATATTGGACAGCTCTTGTGGTATATCCCTTACATAAGTTTTAATCAAAATCGTATAATAGAAACTAATCTTCTTATTTTTAACGGAACCCTACCAAGTTCACCATAGATAAAACTATTTTGAGTTTGTCTTTTAACCCCAAGAAGTTGTTTGCAAAATTGTAAATGAATATTTTCTAGTTTCTTAGCTTCGGAAAAAAACCATATCTCCGAACCGTAGTTAAGAACAGGTAAAATTAATTTATCAAAAATTTCGAGAGAGTGACCGACACTTATAGTATGAAATTAATACATGTTCTTTTTCATTTAAAAATATATTTGAAGGAGTGTCCGCTTAATGCGTCAAATGTTTTCTCAAAAGATCCAGTAGTGGTAAAAACAATACCAAGGTAAGTAAATTGGTTGACTATTTCAATAACAATAATATAATATGTAAAGCTTAAATTAGTTATCTTCCTACCTTTCTTAAAGATTAAAATACTTTTGTCTTTTGGACATTAACAACCATTTTCCATTTTTCTTAATATTCCTATAAATGTTTAAGCCTGAAGTTATTTTTGCTGATAATGAAACTAATCTTCCTGAAGATTAGTTTCATTATCAGCAAAAATAACAATATCGTCTGCATAAAGCAATAAAAATAATTTCAATAAACCCATGCATATACCTTAAAAACCATTTAATGACATATAACTTTCTAAATCGTTTACATACAAAGCAAACAAAAGTGAGCTTAAACAGTCACCCTGTCTAACACCTAAGAATCAATCAAAACAATTACTTAATTCATTCTTGAACTTAACTCAAGATTTTACATTAGAATACAAAGATTCAATGATACTCAACATACTGCCCGATACACCAACTTGAATCAATTTATAAAATATATTTTCTCTTACAAGAAAATCGAACGCTTTAGTAAAATCGATAAAACAAGCATATAGGACTTTTTTTTATTATTTATGAAATGATTGATTAATCCATCCAAAACAAAAATATTATCTACGGTACTCCTATTTTTACGAAAGCCTGCTTGAGATTCAATGTAAATATCGTAATTTTCGGCCCATTTATTTAGTCTATTATTAAGTACCCTAGTAAAAAGCTTTCCAAATGTGCAAAGAATCGTTATAGCTCGGTAATTTTCCGGGTTATTCTGATCTCCACGCTTGAACAAAGGAACTATATAACCTTCAGTCCATGCGGGTGGGAAATAACCTATACTAAAATTTTTAATAAAAAGAGTAGTAATACAATTACCAATGAAATCATATCTATATTTATACATTTCATTTAAAATAAAATCTGATCCACCTGATCTATTATTATTTAACTCATTAGAAGCATTTTTAATTTTATTTTTTGAAAAAGGAATGTTAAGTTCGTCGAACATTATTTGAATTTCGTCATTAACAACGTTATTAAAATGTAAGATATCCTCATTAGGTTGAAAATAAAAAATATAGAATCAGGGTCATTTATGGCTTTAAAATAATTTTCAAATTGTGACATTGTAATATTGCAATCAGTTTTAACATAAGTTGACTTTAATAATTTCCAATAATCTTTTGCATTTTTAAGTTTCGAAGAATTAAATGTTTTTCCTACGTCCATTAATAAAAAAGTTATTGAGCGAATTATTTTGAAATCTTAAGTTCCTGTTGCAATCGACTGCACTATACATGTATATACAGTATAAGTTCATTCACTCGAACACCTCTATTGGGTCGAACAGGACTGATAGTCCATTCAATACAACTTTTGACCTAGACAAAATTGAAACAGAAAATATGTTTATACAGCGCGAAAGACCATCAATACAATATCACACACAAAAAAGTTGCACTCCAAATAACGAGGGGAAAGTGATGAAAAATGAATTTAAAATAATGCATTTTCTATTTATATCAAAAGGCGCTGCAACGCTTCCGTACTTCTGTCCCGCAGTAAATATAGCTGATGGGTCACAAAAAGTAATGAATGCCGGTAGTATTTTGATTTTGAGTTGACTTTCCGATGTGAACCTATATACCTACATTTAATTAAGCTTATATATGGCAGTAAATTCATTAAAAATACCGTTTTTGGTGACGATCTTGACAAATAGAAATATTTTATTTCGGTAGCGCATTAGGACCAAAATTGATCATGTTTAGTGTTAAATTTCGTGTCACGATATTTTTGTTGTCTGAGTACGAAACTTTAAACTCACAAAATTAATGTTATCTCTAAGAATTGTTTCAAAAAACGAAATGATAACCAAGTTAAGCTTTATTCACTTGATATATTATTTGTTTAGCAACAACATGAAAATAGCATCACACTATATATTTGAGCTTAAACGATTTCTAACTTTCTTGTGTATGAGTTACATGTAGCAAATTTTCTTCCGTCATTTTTTGAAAATTATATACTGTTGTTGGTTTTGTTGTGCCACCGTACTCACCTGTTTGACCAAAACATTGTCTTCAGGTCTGACAAAGTAAGGAAAGTCGAGAACGGGACTTTGCTATATTAAAAAAAGCCCCAAAGCTGTGTTTACTTCTCTCTCTTTTATGCATACCTTAATTGGATGCCAAACTTACACAGAGTTCAAAGAAGCCGTTCAGATATATAGAGACATCACAAAGGAAGTAGACATCAAACCTGGCGAGAGATCATAATGCTCTATTATTCATCATGAATTGGCCACACTAACAACCTCCCTTTGCAAAAGTTTGTTACTAAAGTAGTCAGTGCAACATCGTGCATGCAAGTTAAAAGCTTGTCTCAAACATATGACGCAACATCATGCCACATACGAAGAGTATACATACAGACTCAAATATGGAAGGACAACAAAGTCTTAAATCCATGTGATTTGGGATGTGAGTCTGTTAATGGAAATGTTCAGCCTGTAAAGACTAAGTTACAGTCTGTCCCTGAAGATATGTTAAAGTGATTCGATGTAGCTGTCAACCGAATTGCGATTCAAGTTGCTGCTCCTGTAATAGCACAGACTTGAGTGTTCAATCATTTGCACAGTGTCAAGATCTAGTTTAGCTTCTGATAGCGAAAATGCCGACAGTGACAATGATCAAAAGCTAAAGTACAGTCTGTAACAAATGTATACTGTTACAAAATTTCATGTGTAAAAACAGTAACAAAAGTAACAAATGACATTTTAAATATTTATTTATGTAATACCTATTACTCATCTGTATTCCAACCGTGTAGTAGCATGAACTTCAACACTTGTTTGGAAGCATATGCTGACTCTTAAATCTGTTTTAGTAATCGATACACGAGAAGCTGACTCCAAAAATTCATAGTTTCAGGTATTTCAGGTATTATGTTGGTTCTTATCACATTTGTTCATTAAATAATAAATTCATATCAATGACATTTAAACCTTTTTTAGACACATTTGTAACTTAAAAGTTGTAATCAACCATGATTTTTGAAAATTGTATACGATCAGATTCCAAAAATTCGCAGTTTTAGATATCATTTTAGTACTTTATCCCAAAACTGAACAATTATGTCTTTTATTTATTATTGTTATACTATTTATAGTACAAGCACATGAAAGATACATGTAAAGAAGATTCCAGATAAACGACTCGTTTATGGGTCATTTTTGACACATTTATAAAAAAAAATAAAAAATGACATTTTTGAATTTTGTATTTAAAAAGAATTTGAATAATAGGTTGTATTTTTACAATTGTTTTCATTCGTAAATGATAATAGATAGTTACAAAGGGAGCTAATCCAAAATTATTTTCATTTGTATATGATAATAGATAGTTGTAAAGGGAGCTAATCCACATTTTTGTTCATGTTCAACGTTTTTGCCCAAAAAAGGACTTTCCCCTCGAATTTTTGAGTGCAACTTTTTTTGGATACTACTATGAATACGAACTTTCACATAGTACAAAAATAAATTCTGTTGCAATTTTGTCTAGGTTAGCCTATTTTTTAGCTGTATTAAATGGACTATGAGTCGAACTCTCGAACCAATATCTTGGTCCCGTGGTTTACAAATACACTTAAATACAATTGTCTCTCTCGAACAATAGATTTTCACACATCGGCCGTAAAATCGTGTCATTGTTTGTGACGCGTGATTATAACACGGCGTGAAAATCGCTTAACAATAGATTTGTTAATTGATTTTACTCGCATAACAATTGATTTGTTAATTGATGTTAATTTGCCCAACACATTATGATTAGTAAACATAATATTGCATAAAATTGCTTAACAATAGAATTGTTTGTTGACTGCATTTTCATTCCGTAATGAAAATACAGTTATTAGCCGGCGCTGATCGACAAAAGTAAAAAGTTTTAATACGATTACAAAGTTTTGTAAATAAATCATTATAACCTTTAAAAATCCCTAACATGATGGTTAGTTTTACGCAAAAGAAAGCAATACACTAGAGAAATCGTTTCTGGTACCGTCAAAATTGTTTTATACCAGTCTAATGGCGAATAATATTTAGCATGAATTACCGTCGTCTTTTTGGGAGTAAATATCTTGATTCGGCTCTTAAACCTCAACTTAACTTAAAAACAGAATTCATTCCATCGAAGTTTTTAATAATAAGTACAATAACAAATAAGTTTCATTTACTATAGTCAACTAGCTGGGCGTATGTACAACTGATACTTGATGACGTCAGCCTACCAAACAAAGCGCTCCTCATCTTAGATCCGTTCGTTGGTGTCATGGAAACCATATGTCACTTGTTTATTAACCCCTGTTAGTCAAATGATTTAACAACATGACACTTTAGGGTAGTATTATACGATTAAGGGTATCGCTTATTGTTTAAATCTTCCGGTCATAGATAATTATCGATTATTGATATTAAACTTGCTAGACTTAGTGTCGCTGTACGGAGGTTAAGAATGAATTATGGGAATTAATATCAACGGCCGTTAACCGCTCTGCGGAGGTGTCGTTCATTAGAGGTAAAACATAGTGCAAAATCGACGGGGGAATTCGAACATGCCGCTCGTCGGAGGTTGCCGCTCGTTAGAGGTGCCGTTAGCAGAGGTTATACTGTATCTGCAAATTTACCAGCATCCATAATTCTGGTACGAAAGAAAAACGTATTACAATGACTAATAAAATTGAATTTATCAATACACATCACAGGAAGCGAGAAACAAATCACAACTTGTCTCACTCAATGTCACTTAATAAATATTTAGACAGAGAGACGCTGTGTTACTCTAATATAGACTGATAATCGAAAATTAATTTTACATTTTTAAGGTAACCACGCACGTATAAAATATTTCGAAATCGGCTGACTAATAATGGAGTTATTCATAACTGAATATGCAAAATATGCCTATGAATATTAATAAGGTGGGGTTGTCCATTTTTCTCCAAGAGTTTATTCTCTTCATTTTCTTGAACTGAAGTGACATTTGAACGAAATGGTAAATAAATTTGTTAATTCTATGCATTCTGTTGATACATTGACACAGAATCACATTAGTCTGCCGAATTTTCATTTGAACTTATCGAGATTTTTCCACACCAAAACTCAAATCAGTAAGGTTGTATTACAACGTCTTCTGCATAAAGACTTGAGTCATCAGATAATGATTATCTGCGATCGTATTTCAGTAAATAAAGTCGTTAATACGTTCTTTATAAGTTCATAATATGACGTAATTTGACGGTGACATTTCACCAAACTTTACATAATAGTTTACTTTGATCTATCCTTACCATTAAAAGGAAAATTACAATCGAGGAACTTGACTTTTAACGTTGTTAAATATGTGTAACATCATTGTCGGTTGGTTCAGGAATTTGATAGTACAGTCGATCATTGAAAATTCAAACAATACAGCCTATCATTTTTTGTTTTCCGTCAAAAATCACATTTACAATGTTACCTTAGGCAGGAAAGATGACAAAAGTATCAGAGGATAATGTTTTACGTTTCCTGGTGGGTAAAGTTTTGAGGCAAGTTGCTTTATTTAGTACAAAAAGACAAAAAGAGATATATATAATGCAGTCGCTGACAACAAGTACGTAAGATTTCAAAAAAATTCGCTCAATAACTTTTTTATTTACGGACGTAGGAAAAACATTTTTGTATTGTCATAAATCGCTTGCAATGGAAAGTACTTTGGGCGTAATGAAATAACAAGATCCCGTGGTTTTCTATTTAAAAAATGTGAAAAACCTGCCTGAGGCGACAAGTCTGGACGCCATTTAATAGTACAGCTGACCATAACAAAATCACGTGATTACCGGTAGTGAACAACTCTCATTAAATCTAGTATTAAAATCTAATATATGATCGGTAATACAATCAAATAAATTTTCACCAATAAAATGTTCACGACTGCTACCTGTAGGTATAATATATGTTAAACACATAATGACATCTTTTTCAAAATTAAATAATGATTTATCAAGTTTAAACCATATCATACAGTCATGTATATCTTTTAACAATTCAAAACCATGGTTGATTTTATTTGAAACATAAACAATAACACCACCACTATTTCTTCAAGCAGACGAATTTTTCATGTCGCGATTTAGATAATAATATGAAAAGCCGTTAACAGAGCAATTAAAACTATCACCTAGCCAAGTTTCACAAAAAAGTAAAATATCGTTGTCGTGAAATATTTTTTTCATTTCTGGGGATTCTAATTAATTTATTGTATGATTTACCTAGCAAGCCTTGTACATTTAACACACAAAACTTCAATAACTGATACAAATCATATTTTATGAACGTATTACATGTGAATGTTAAATTACATGACTAGATCTTTATAATAAAGAAAGAAAGAGAGAGAGAAAAGATGGTCACATTGATATACATTATCTAAATATAAGGTTCAATTAAATAGATTAAGAATACAATATTTGAACAAAAATGACATTAGTGACTAAACAAAATCCTATCTCGTTTATCAAAAACTTTGCTTTCATATGAGACCAATATTTTATTGTTGAGTAGAGCAAATAATTCAAACAATGATTATGAAATTCATCGTTTAAGTAAAACAACCATAGGGTGAAATTAGTGCGGATTATCACTCAAGTAAATCTATCAAGGCTAGCTGCTCACAGATTTTCATAAATTGTCTGATATTATAAAATTTTGCTTTTCAGTGTCAGTGATTGTGTTAAAATGAATTGCAAATATTTTATAGCAAACTGGCCGATATAGACCAGCCAACCTCTTCAATCCCAAATGAGAGATTTTTCGCGATAACATATCGCTTTTCGTGACATACCTTTGTAAGACATAAAACAAACAAGTTACATAGTCCAGCTAGTTTAAGCGACTTCTACTAATCATTACATATCTTTTAGTTATCAAAGCACTATAAAAATGCATTATTTTGGGAGCAATGAGGCTTATTTTCCAGTTGTCTTTACTTGATAATGTCCGAGAAGATCCGATTGGTGAGTAGGTGCCATCAGGTAGAATCCTTGGATTTTATCATTGAATTTCTATAATTAGGTTTAAAAATTTAATCAAACATCTCCCTTGTTACTTAAGATATAAACCAGTGTAAAGCAATATAAATAGTTCTTCACCCAAACAATTATTACTCTGCTTGATTTTTAGTCACATTAAAGGGTTTTAGAAAATATCATCAATATAGGCTGTGGCAAATTTAGCATTGTACAGAAGGATAAATGTGAGTAATCCTTCTAAATGGACCAATTTATTTGAAGAGTATGCAAGGGGAAATAACTGACTAATGAAGTACAAGTCACACTACCACATAGGTTATCATCTATAAACCGTTACTTACGGGGAATGTTTTTATACTAAAAGTCAGGATCCTTTCAAGCTGTATGCCAATTTGCTCCAAAATTGTCATAATCAGAACACTGCTTCACTGCTTCCAAAAGAATCTTACAATGATGACAGCTTTAGAAAAAATGATTTATTTAAGTTTAAATCTGTGGACGAACAGCTTTAACGCATACATGTTCTGTAATTACAATAGCAATAAGCCTTGTTGACCTTTATCCATGTTGACAAGTTGTACGTCTAGACTATGAAATATAATAACTGCTAGTAATATTACACAATGACTCTGATATCAGATTTATATCATTTACAGTGCCAGCAAAAAATCTTGGTAAAAATCTTGTTTTTGGATAAATCGATTCATCTTTTCCAAAGACAAAAGGAACCAAAAGTCATTTGAGCCAACTCAAATATCAGCATTATTTAGTTCAGCAACGCTTGATACAAATTATGTTACATACATGTATATAAGCTATAACTAAAGTAAAAGTACTTGTGGCAAGAATCATCTTTCTATCACACCGGGTTTTTTTTCTTAACAAACTGAGGCTGGTAGCCAGCGTCTTCCCGTAGGAAAAATCCCAACTATTTTTCCCCTTAAGAATATTTTTCCGCTTCTTTAGTGTAAAGAAATCATCAAAAAGTAGAAATATTGTGATGAACTTATGTTTAGAATCTCCGTAAGCACAATACCGAGTATATTGACAAGTGTTACTAAGTATACTGAGTAGACACGCTATGTCACGGACATTGATTCCTAGCTACCTAACCCTTGCTTTTAATTATCTTCTTATTTTCACAATTATTTATTTGTACTAAAAGATATTACGTTTAAACGAAATACTATTTCATAAAGTCGTTTTATAACTTCATAAATAATCCGTAAAAAACGAAACAATGGAGAGGATATAAAGTTTTCAAAATGTCACTTTAGGGTCACCATGCAAACAAAATAATTACTTAATACATATACAAATGTACATAACTTCCCTGATAATGATGTCAAAATGTCACGTGGTATGTTTTCCTTGAATTAAATATAATTTAAACAAGCCATTCACTCGTAGATCTCAACTACAAAACAAGAAAATTAACCTGTGTGCTTAAACATGACTAAGATATGGATTTATCTTCTGGTATTTTATATTGGACAAATAGGTAGGAAGTAAAACATTTTATTTTTCATTAAATTAAAGTGTTAGAGGTTTATGTAAACTTTTTTCAGAATTTTTGAGGCACAGTAATTCCATGATATAATTCTTTTGTATTTCAAATGTATGTGAAAAACAGTTTTACATAAATAATTTAATAGGGAGAGTCATAAATACAGATTTTATGAAAACGTATGGCACACCCTAATGATGTCGTTTCATGCAAAGATGTGTGCTTGTAAGACGACATGATCTCAACAAATTATCATAACAAATAAGGAATGATAATTTTATCATGACGTAATATTAGAACTCAACTTATCGTCTTAAAAGAAAACGAAATAACGTATTTTGTAAAAAAAACTGCTATGTTGACAGTGCTCGTTATCTACAGCTTTATGACTTGCTATAGGTCGGCAACCGTATTTTAGTGTCTTGTCATTTTCTGTTTAGGCGACAAGTACAGTTGATGACAACATGTTCAAGTCCTTGAAAACTGACATCATAGGCCTAATATCCTTTGGTCTTCATGTCGACTAATCACGTCATGTTGACTTTTGCATAATTATCAATTTTCTTTCCATTTTAATGGGCTATAACCCTAAAACCCAAAGTTATTGCTTCTGAATAACTCTAAACTAATTCTCGTTACCTTGCAACATGTCTATCCAAATAAATGTTATAGATAGAATAAATAAACATTGAGCAAAATGTTAATAGGATTGAAATGATATTTCGACCCACCTTGAAATATCTACATCTTGTTTTGTATTATTTCTTTTCGTCAAAAATATTGATGTACGAATAATGGATTTTCGTCAAAAACCCTTTGTAAAAAGGCAGTGTAGTAGGTCTATTACCTAACTCTTAACATTTACCAAAAATAACTTCCGTATCGGAAGTCCAAAAATATCAATATTTATACACAATTAAGTAAAAGAAAATACACAATATAGTTATCCGTAAGTGATATGACTCATTGATCTTAAAGAAAATACACAATATAGTTATCCGTAAGTGATATAACTCAATGAGCTCAAAGAAAATACACAATGTAGTTATCCGTAAGTGATATGACTCATTGATCTCAAAGAAAATACAAAATTTAGTTATCCGTAAGTGATATGAATCATTGATCTCAAAGAAAATACAAAATTTAGTTATCCGTAAGTGATATGACTCAATGAGCTCAAAGAAAAATACAAAATTTAGTTATCCGTAAGTGATATGACCCTATGAGCTCAAAGAAAATACACAATATAGTTATCCGTAAGTGATATGACTCATTGAGCTCAAAGAAAATGCACAATATAGTTATCCGTAAGTGATATGACTCAATGAGCTCAAAGAAAATTAGAGGTGCGCGGTATTACCGGTAAACCGGTAACCGTGTTTTTTTATCTCGCGGAACGGTACCGCGGTATTTTCGGAAAAACCGGTATTACAGTACCCGTGAACGAGTAGTACCCATGATTAAGGTTTTACATGGGTTGGCAAAATCAACGGTTGTCCGAGTCGTACATTAAGTTATTCTTAATTTTGACTTGTGCGTGTACAAGTGAAAAGTTCTGCTTTAGCTAGTTAAAAATAGTTTCACCACTGCATAACGCTGTGGAAGTTATACATAGACATGCAATCCCATGTATAGTAGCAATCGCCTAGAAGAGTTGTCTTGTATTCTGTGAGAAAGAAACGTTGACTAATTTACGACAGTCGTCATTTTCTGTTATAAGTTGATTGTAAATTTAAGTTAGTATATATAAATAAAATATTTCGATTTAATTCTTGATTTCGGGATCGGTTCTAAGGGCAGTGGATCGCAATTTTTGTATGCATGGGTTTCCTTCAAAGATTGTTTTATTCATTTTCATTTTTCCACAAAAAAATGCCTTATTTATTCCCCAATTAATCTTAGTAAGTTTTAGCACTTTTGACCACTTTTGAATGCCTCGTATGAACAACACGTATGGCGTCATGACACAATTAATAGACGGACTGATTCGTTTTAACCAAGGTTCGTATTTTTTAACTTGCATTACGAATCATCATCAAATGTTCAATGAATTTGAGCAAAAAACATAAGCAAACTCAATGGTGATTAAGTTGTTATAGTTATTACCCTTAAATTAGTTTATTTTGTGTTTTTTAAATATAATTAACGATCTTCTTAAAAGGGTATTTTAATTATACTGTTGTATACCGTGGTATATACCGTGGTATTTAGTAAAAAACCACGGTTTACCGTGGTGAACATTTCCTGGCGGTACCCAGCCCTAAAGAAAATACACAATAGAGTTATCTAAAAGTAATGTCATACATCGTGATCAAAGAAAACACACAATATAATTATCCGTAAGTGATATGACTCATTGAGCTCAAAGTTTGTTTGTTTGTATGGTTGAACGCCGTAGAAACACATTGTATACTATAGGTCATATAGCGGCGGTCAGTCAACCTACTCACTCCTCCTGGAAAGGCTAAGTCTCTGGATTTAGCTATTAACCAAGTACTAAGCGCATACTTTCGTCAGTAACTGACAACTGCCCTACATAATTAAAATCGTTGGTAGGAGAGAGAATGATCGTAGAAATAAATACATGAACAATCTCCACGAAAGTATGCCCCACCCGGGAATCGACCCCATGACACCTCGATCAGAAGACTTGTGTGCTACTAACTGAGCTAGCCGGGCTGCTCATTGAACTCAAAGAAAACACAAAATAGAATTATCCGCAAGTGATGTGACTCATTGAGTTCAAAGAAAAACGAGAGGATTTATCATGCTCAAATATTACCGTTGATTTTTTTATACATGCATATTTTTTTATATTTTATCATTTCTTATTTTTTTTCATTTTTCATTTTCGTTTTTATTTAAGCTCGTATTTCTTATTATGCGTATGATTGTGAAGCGCTTTTGAACATATATTCTATATGAAAAGAGCGCTATACAAATCCGGTACACAATAATAATAATTGTTTTATAGAACAGACTAAACTTGATTTAAATGTTTGTATTGTTTTACAGTTATACAACTTGTCAAGAGTGATAGTACTGACTACGTGGGATGTTTTCAAGCGAATTCAACTTCATTATACATGTACATGGAAAAGTTCCTTGTAATTTATTATTCTATAGAAGTATATACGCTATGTAACTTTTACTGTGAAAAATTCCCATATTTATCAATCCAGGTACTTATATGTTATATATTTAATGGCAAATGCGTTGGAAATACCGTGATCTTAAAAATGATATATGGAAGATTCACTCACACGCGTTTTATCAACGGTAGTAACGCCGATCTTAACTGAGACTCTGTCATAAATCCTTAATAAAGACCCGCGACGACTTTATTTATACAGTTACTGTTGTAGCTAAGGCGCCACCGAAAATCGTAAAATTCGGGTCGTAACTTTGCGAGGGGGGCATAACGTTTGTCGTATAGGTCTAAAAATGGCCACATTTGCTTTAAATTTAGTCAGAAGAACTCACCCCCCAAAAAAGCATCTTTCATTTCATAATGATAATAATCTTTGAACTAAAATTTTGTAAGTTCATTGTACATGAAGCACATATCTGCTATGGATGGATACAAACATGTTTACTGAGGTGTGATCAACAATGTGAGCGCTCGAGCGAGCGTCTGCTTCCCGATTTGTTAGGCTGTTAAACGATTGCAATTGCTCGCAGTAAAATCCAAGATGGCGTCAAACAGCACATTATTGAAAATAGCGGGTGGGGGACAATTATTTCAGCTGATACATGAGATCTTTCACATTTTTATCATAATAATTTATTAGGTACAGTAAAATGTATCATAATGATTCATATATATACATGATTCATTATGATACAATTTATACATCGCGTGGATTGCATGTATGTTTTTTTTCTACCCGCCATTTTTGATATCAAGGCTAAACACCTCTCAAGCAGAATCGCGAGCGCTCGCAAGCACTCGCACGGGCGCCCGTTTAGAACGAGAGCGCTAGATGTCGCTCAGAGCGCTCGCATTGTTGAAAGCATCTCTTGATTCTATGTCCTATAACTCTACGAGTAGAATGTGTACAATAGTTTACCGAAACAAAACCTCATGTCATTTTTTCACGGCGTCTCAACGCCGTGATATTGTGATGGGTAGGTTTTGATAGCAATGGGCAAAAGTCACGTGACATTAATCCTTTCGATTTTTACTGCCGACATTTTTTTAATGCAGTCATAGTACAGCACATAATTAATTATAAAATATTCTATATAGAATATATAAGAAATTACTGCCGACATACGCAAAGAACGATCATCACTCGTTGACTTTCTACCTCTGCTAAAATACTTCGTGCAAACTGATATTTCTATTGTTAGGCAGAGACACAGATATTTAAATTGCATGACTGTCTCGTGATTTTTTTTAAAATATATGCAACTAATTCTCACGCCTGTAATATCAAAATGTCGAAAATCAAAGATGTTGGACAGTTTTGCACAAGTTAGACAACGGGAAATTAACAAAAATGAAAGTAACCATTGATTTTTTTTAAACGTGCATCTCTGATCTTTCACCTATAAACATAGAGCAACTTATTGAACTTGAATACAAAGTGTAGTCACGCTATATATGACGTAATACGAGGTTGCATTCTTCACTGGTATGATAATACCATATAAGGCGTTGTTTACACGTTCAACCAATGAAAATGCGTATAAAGTTTTCCAGCTTTATTGGAATTTGGTAAACTTTCATTGGCCGTTTAAAGACGCATAATACAGGTCAATATCATTATCGCCGGTCGCTGGGCCGGCGATATAGACAATTATCACGATCTGAGCATTTTGTAGTCAACACCGGTTGCCTAAAGCCAATCAAAACGATGCATTTGAGGTCATATGATGAAAAAATGGACGTCGAAAATTCAAATAAGGGGCGCGTAAATAGGCTCGCCGAAGCCATGTTTTGTTGATACCTGCTTGAATTTCCGAAAATACCTATATCAATATATAAACGTGTGAGAATCTAAATCAATGGTTTTACATAGGGCGCGCTAATTTCTGGTATTCAATAAATAGACTTACTGGTTTTAAATATCTTTACCAGCCCCGTGTTCAGTAACTACTGTTAGCTAACGTTAATGATACAGGAGAACTCAACCCAATGACAACTCAACCCGTGCAATACTCAACACAAAGTTGGGACAACACAATTCCTTTAGTATAATATTGAGTCGTATCGGGTTGAGCTGTCAATTGGTTAAGTTGTTCCGATTCTTCCGTTACAGAATATTCAAGGTAACTGAACATGCTGCTGGGCACGCTATAATTATTGTATTCTAAAATAATTATACTTGAGACGGTATAAAACGCTAGCGCATATTGCTTGAATGTTTTTACTCTAAGGAGTATACACGGCTAAACGGCGATTCAAGCATTTTTAGAAATGCTTATACTTGTAATTCAACACGTTTTAAAGCAGCGGATGAATGGAATGTGTTCACTGAGCTGCGAGGGGAGCGTAGGGTATTACCTAGTACAAGGGCTTTAAACTAGTATACGATGTATATCGAATACCGGTATTGTAGGTTCGATAGATATATCGGATCGATCGTTGCCGTATCGAACAAAATATCGATCTATGACAGTTATACTTTTGTATAATACAAAATCCTGGCCTGCAAATCGGTTGATATATGTTACTCACTGTTCCTGCCAAAACTGTTTGTCAGGATCTTTTTCTTTATTTATCCTTTTTCGACAAGAACTTAATCCTGCCTGTAACACTCAAGTGAGGGGTTATACAAGAGAGCAGTATACAGAGATAAAATATTTTGTATAGCAAATCAACATCCTACTGCTTCTGGACAGTTCGTTATGGGCTAATCTGTGGACGAACTATCTCATAGTATGACACACCTTTACGCAAACGTCTTAAACCGGTAACGTCATGTTTTGTTCTTGGGAAGTAGCTGTTGCGGTAAAAAGGTCTCTTTTATGTACTTTGATTTTCAATTTGCCCGGAGACCAACGATCGCCCCCTATTATACAGATCACTTCTGGGAACCAATAGTCACACGGATTGGTAGGGACAGATCCGCAATATAAGGAGCACTTGACTGAACAGAAGCGATATGTCAAATAGCTTAAGTTCTGAAAGACTATGTTTTCCATTTTGCCGATCTTTTTAAGCGTCATGCAAATATGAATTACTGGAAATAAATCCAACAGAAAACAAACATTCTGTCGGCATAAAGATGGTGTCTAGATCCAGACCATTCTCGTACCCCAAGGTTTTCAAGATTCTTCATCTAACTAGTATCGAGAATCTTACTAGGCTCTGGGAACGAGAATGTTACATGTGACCAGAAAAACTTTTATAACAAGTTACCTTTTTATTACTGAAAAACCTTAACATGACAATTCAATATAATGCTTTTTTGAGTTACCTTTAGATTATACTTAATAATTCTTTTTTTGTTTGCCGTGACAATCACTTTGCTGCATTTAGCAGCAATTTTTTACTTGTATAACATACGTTTTGGGGCATAAATTTCCTTTCTTACTACAGTAGAACTTGGTTATAACATACTCGGTTATAACATACACTCGGTTATAACATTCCATTTTTCCTGGCCCAATTCTCATATTTTGTATATAACATACTTAGTATGCTATATGGATATAACATACCTTGGTTATAACATACCTTTTTACTTTGGCCCAGCGAGTATGTTATATCCAAGTTTTACTGTACACTTTCCTGAATACTTAATTTAATATGTTTTGAAAACATTGGATAGGATAACATATACTTCCTGTTCACATCCCCTCAGTGGTCAAGGATTACAACATGATTTATGTGTGTGATTATTTGAATACATATTTTATATAATATTTTATATTTGATAAATAAATTAATTCATTTATGCGGTTGCAAACATAAAATTCCACTATAGGACAATAATACTCTAGAAGTTAAACCATAGGGATAGTTTTCACTTGTTGTTTTAAAAAACAGAGTGGGAATAAATAAGAAGAAAAAGGAAAAGAAATAGTCACCCAGACTCTTGTTTTGTTATGTTTCACCACACAAGTCCGGCATATTCTAGCACTGGTCTCATGAATGATAAATATATTTAATGTAATGATTGTCAATAGAATGTTTAATAGTCGGTAGTAGTTAAGTCGGCTACAGACTTTCTTGTATATATTATTTATATGTTCACCCCTCGTAGCGTTAGATTGTAGGGTGACGCAAAGATTTGAACCAAAATTGATTTCTTCGACTGGGATGTGTGAAAAAGTTAATTGTTTGTGAACAGTATTTCTACGCGTAAAAGTCATATATTTATTTTTTGGGGATTAAATTGTCTCCACAGACGTTAAAGCCTGGGAACTTGCCACTTCCATACCACGGTCAACTATGACGAAGAGTGACGTGTCATCTGCAAAAAGTATTAAGTCTTTAGCAGAAATGGGCTTAAAACAGAACCTTGGAAAACTTCGGCTTCGACAATAATTGATGATGATGATAAACCTTCAATTAAAACTTTCTGTTCTCTACCACTAAATGGCTAAAGTGTTCCGGTAATACCATACTATTGTCTTAGAAATAGAATTATACCTTTATGCCAAACTTTTCGAAAGATAGTGTTGTATATATATATAACAGTTGATTAACGGTGGAATCCTGAGGTTAAACAAGAGCAGTTCAGGGATAGCGCGCTCGGCTTTTCGAGTGTTTTGTTTATGGCAAGGCTTATCTTTAAACAAAAGTTCTTTTAAGACAGAGCCTAATATTTCATAGGTAATAGATCAGTCAAACAATACTTATGAGTTGATATTTTCCGAATATAAATGGGCATTACTCCTAAAACATACATCCATAGAAACACCCTTCATAGTTGAGTAGATGTAGTATCAATGAATACTATAGTAAGCATACCCAAAATAGTTTAATTTGAACAAATTTCATCAATAAAGTAAAGGGACAATACTTCAAAAAATCACTAAGAGTTACGCCCTTTTGTAGTCGTGTAGATGTAGCACTGAAGAAAAAGCATACCAACTGTCATTTTAATATCTGGAAGAATATTGAAATACACTGAATTTTACTTCAAGCATACCAACTTTCAATCAAACTAAATATATTCACCTTGAACAACCTTATACTTTAAAAATTAAAGTATGTAGGGGCATAACTCCGAAAGTAATTCATCCAGAGTTATGTCCCTTTAGATTTTGATAGATGAATAACTGATGAATAAGCATACCAACTTTCATTCAAACATATTTATAAGTACTAAATATATCACATTTGAACAAATTTTATTTTTGAATGTTAAAATATAAAGGGGCATAACCTCAAAAAAGATTCATCCCCAGTTATGTCCCTTAATAGACGTGAAGATAAAGAACCTGCAAATGAGTATACAAATTATAAGTAAAATATCTTGATCATCATCAGTACTGAAGATATTCCATATTGGAAATCTTCCTTATATTTCGCAATTGTTTAAGTAAAAATGGTCAATTACTCCAAAATAAATTCAATCACAGTACCGTCCCTTAATAGTGGTGTAGATCGATTAAGTACCGATAAACAAGTGAACAAACTTTAACACAAATATCTTGATCAGTATTGAAGATATTACTATATTGTACATAGGAAATTTCAGCCTCATATTTTGCAACTTTTAAGAATAAAAGGTCACTAACTCCAAAAGTAATTCACACACACTTACGTTCCTTAGTAATTGTGTAGATAAAGTACCGACAGATAAGTATACAAACTTTAAGTCAAATATCTTGATCAGTATTGAAGATATTGTACATAAGAAAATCTTCAACCCCCTATTTTGATTTTTAAGTATGAAAGGACAATAACACAAAATTTAATTAACTCAGAGTATCCCCTTTCACTGTATGGTTGATATAGTTCAACTGAATAACTAAACCATTATCAGTAAATATTGTAATAATGTTAAAGTTATAATAATTAAAAAAAAAACTTTAACCTGAAAACTAACGCCGATGCAAAAGTGATAGTATAAGCTCATCATTTTCTTCGAAAAGTCGAACAAAAACCCAAACTGTGTTTGTCCTATTAGATTGTTGTCAGTTATAAATAACTGAACAGGTGTATAATCAAAGTACTGTCAGTACTGATGGAGCGGAGGCACTGAAATTGTGAAGCCAGTAAGTCTCAACATACAAAAATGTTACTCTGAAATATTTTCAACGATTCAGTAAATCTTAACGTACTTGTATGGTACCACGCAATATTTAAACCCATCTGGTAAGTCCTAATACACATGTTAACAAGTAAAAAATTGCTGCTAAATGCAGCAAAGGGATTGTCACGGCAAACAAAAAAGAATGATTAAGTATAATCTAAAGGTAACTCAAAAGAGCATTATATTGAATTGTCATGTTAAGGTTTTTCAGTAATTAAAAGGTAACTTGTCATAAAACGTTTTTCTGTTCAAATGTAACAATCTCGTTCCAAAAGCCTAGTAAGATTCTCGATACTAGTTAGATTGAGAATCTTGACAAATTTGGAGTACGCGAATGGTCTGGATCTAGACACCATCTTTATGCCGACAGGATGTTTGGTTTTAGTTGGATTTATTTCCAGTAATTCATATTTGCATGACGCTTAAAAAGATCGGCAGAAGGGAAAACATAGTTCTTCAGAACAGAAGCTATTTACATGACTTATCGCTTCTGTTTAGTCAAGTGCTCCTCACATTGCGGATCTGTTCTTACCAATCCGTGTAACCAATCATCTAACTAATGCATAACTGTCCAGCATCTTTGAATTTCGACATTTTGATTTTACAGGCATGAACATTTGTTGCATTTATTGCATTTATTTTTTAATCACGAGACAGTCATGCAATCTAAATGTGTGTGTCTTTGCCTTGAAATAGAAATATCAGTTTGCGTATAGTATTTAAGCAGAGGTAGAGAGTCAGCGAGTGAATCTTTCAAACCAGTGTATTAGAGAGTAGTCATACCTTTACTTGTTACGGAAGAATTTTGTTGCCGGATACACGAAAGGATTTAACATGTATTTTAATTCCGAAAAGATGCACTTAAATACAAAAGGCAAGCTATTTCGAATAGAAATCATTTTTCTTAATAATGAATTCACTCGGACTCGAGAAAACATACTCCATTCGAACAAATTAAAAACTGGCGAGCTTTTCACCTAGGTGTAAATGTCCGTCATTTTAACTCTCTTAAAATTACCTGGTCCGTCTGGTCAATAGTCCGTCAATATAGTACCAAACTTTTCATAATTAAAAAAAGTCTGCAAAAATAATCTTACATCTGCTCGATCTATAACCAGAAGCAAGTTCAATTACACAAAACGCTACAGTACGTTACATAACGATGCATTCGGAACTCCTCGGTCATACATTTGTTTACTTTAACGCCGGACATTTCAAAATAGCGTCCAAATATGTCCGAGATTATTCGCAGCAAATGGACGAGGACTTCCGAATGTATCGTTGCGGAACGTTCTATAACGTTCGCAGTTACTGAACTCAACCCTGGTCCGTAACTCTTATGCTCTTAAAATTAACTGGTCCGCTGCACTTAATCATAGTTAGAAAAGATCGCCAATAGAGCTCAGTAAGAGTAAGAATTAAGAGTCAATGTTACACGATTACGCTTCTTTATTTATACAGTCGGCTAATAAGAAAAAAAGGTATATTATTAAAATATATGAATCATATCAAATTAGTTTTCAAATGATAAATGCTCTAACAGTTGAAATATATAATATTTACAACAATATGTGATGAAGCAATCGACGATTCTTTTAATAGTTAAAGTCTGCAAAGTTATTTCTTAAAATATAATTTCGATATTGGCGTCTTATCTTTTCAAATAAAATATTGGCAAATATCAATAATATAATGTACTATACACACATTATGATACGCATACTTGTTAAACTGTATCCGTATACTAAACTGGTCTCCTGGTCCGGTTGGTTCGCGATTTATACCTACCCCTTTTCGTGTGATTCGAAAGGATTTGCGGAAATGTGTTGATATAAAACGCTGATTTTTCGTGTTTTGCATTGTTGCAAGAAAAATTGTTTATATGGATTCCCCCAAAAATGATTTTTCTATTTAACTTTTAACGGAAATGGGCTGTACTATGACTGCATTAAAAACAATAAATTTGTCGGCAGTGGAAATCGAAAGGATTTTTATCATTTTTTATCACGTGACTTTTGCCCATTGCTATCAAAATCTACCCACCACAATATCACGGCGTTGAGACGCCGTGAAATAACGCCTAAAGCTTCAGTCCCATAAACATAGAAATAGCCGTAAGGGAACCGTACGGACGCCGTGCGACCAAGCATCGTAAGGCCCCGTACGAACTCTTGCGTACCCGTATGGACTGTAACGTTTTAACCAGTGTCCGTGCAATGAGCCGTTGATACACGTATCCGTTTTAAGTCAAACAGTGGACAAAATCGTGGCCAAGCGTGGAATAAAATTGCATATCTTCCAGTAGCCTGTTTAATTACACAAAACGTTACATAACGTTCCGTAACGATACATTCGGAACTCCTCGGCCATTCACTGCGATTAATCTCGGACATATTTAGACGCTATTTTGAAACTACCGGTGTTAAAGTAAACAAATATATGATTGTTTAGGCAACTACATTCGGAACTCCTCGACCTTTCATGAATGAATAATCTCGGAAGGATTCGTTTGGGGGTCTTCACTGGATTTTTGTGATTTTACTACCTACGCGAGGCGAATCACGTAACGGTTACACAAAATAGTTCGTGTAGTATACACACAGACCTTTGTCTTTATTTGTTTTAAATCGAACCAAATATTGTTCATCAGTATCATTGAAATGTGTAATTTCAAATTTACGGACTAAAAACGAAACTTCAGTAATCGCCTAAACGATCGTGTATTTGTTTACGTTGTCGTGCGATGTATAGAATACACGCTTGCAATAGCTGATTTTGAATAAAATGAACGTTTATCGTCGTATGCATATTTAAATGTGTGATTGTATAAATTATTATTATTTTAATTATATATTTTATGAAAAACTACTGCATTTGAATTAAAACGATAATAGTTACAACTGCATCAAGATTTCAGGCACTATATACAGGTTATTAGGGGAAAACGGAATTTCGATAATGGCGGACTTAATTTGCATATTATGCAAATTGTTCAAGTAAGATAGGGTGTCATCACACGGATCCTCATTCAGCACTGTTCATAGACATATAAACTGCAAAATAACTTCGTGGGAACTCAAGTACAGGGTTCAGTTTGAATATGGCATTTTACTGCAGGGCTATAGACAAAACTGTGACTGGTAAGGGTTGGTAAGGGAGCTGGTATATGCTAATGTTTTATTATCAAGTATTTTTCTAATTTAATTTTTTTATCTTTATGATATGGTCAAAACCTCTGTGCATTCGATTTATAAAAACATTTAGAACATAGAATTATTGACGTTTAAAACTTATATCTCGGAAAATGGCAAAAATGTGGCGTAATCACTTGTTTTGATGATCAGTGCTTCCTGCTCCCGATTATTTTCAAAACATTTACAAAATCTTACAGTCGAAGCATATAATAATTTAGAACCAAATTTATTTGTTCGAAACATGACAAATAAGCGCGCAATGCGTTTTTAAAGTTTATAGACGATGTTTTAGAAATTAGTGACGTCATCGATGTTTTGGCCAATAGCATCTTCCTGCCCCAAAATTTGAAAAATCACCTGGCAGATTCGTAAAGAGCACAATTTTTTTTTTTTTAAAAAAACATGAAAATATTGCTGATATACCGATGAGTACTGCGAACCACTTTTTTAAGCCTTGGGCCCTAAAAATGACAAGTATTTGAAGTGAATATTCCGTGAACAAAATAAAGATATAAAACTTTCCCAGCCTTAAATGTGAACATAATGGGAAGTCTTTGAATTTACAAGTATTAGATGTGAATATTCGGTGAACATTTTGTTTAATGTGAACTATAAGTGAAGCTATTCAATTTATATTGACAATAAGAAAAAAACTGTGAATGTAGGGTGAACAATAAATGTGAACAACTGTATATTCATAAGTTCTTATGTTAATATTTAAGGGAAGTTTGCGATGACTCATTGATATTATAATATTGCATATGTTACTATAAATAGTAACAAAATCGACGAGAAAGTGTGCCAATATAGCCTCAATGTAGGCAATACATTCCAGTATTGAGCAAGTGTGCCAAAATATCGATATTTGGCTCACTTCCTAGTGTGCCAAAAATCGATATTGAGGCAACTTCCGGTCATTACGCACATGCAGTTTAACAACGGCAGACTTTCCGCACGTGAAATTCGTACGTAATAAGCAACAAGAAGCTATTCAATTTTACGACGTGTGTTTTTTTCATATTGAAAATTAATAAGATAATCAACAACCAGACTTACGTTTTATTACAAGCGTTCATTAGATTCCAACGTTTCGGCGTTGAAAAAACAAAACAATACATGTGACGTAACGTCAACGTGCAAAATAGCGCGTTACGTCGAGAAAAAATTGTATTTTTGTTGTAGAAAAATCATCGTTACATGCAATGGTCAACATATGCAATAAAAAGGTTATGAAACAGGGCAAGTGTGCCTTAAGTCGATATCGGCACTCTTTCCCCGGCATTAGCCCTTTGGGCTAAAGCCCTCGGGCCAATACCTAAGCAAGTGTGCCGATATCTTCCTTGAGGTACACTTGGCCTGTTTAATAACCTCTACATATATAACGATAAATCTACATGTATTGTTCAACTTCTTTTTTTTCTAGGATCACGATTGGGTTTTTTGGGTGAGTCTAATAAAATCATTATCGTATATTTGCCATTCTTACACTTCTAGATTGTAACGCTAAAATTAATGCTCTTATAATTTTGTGAGGCTTATCTCCCCAATGCTTTTGTAAGCAATTATTATGTTTCATCTTATAAGATATTTATAACGGCAAAAAAAAGCTGAGACCTTTGAGATCTTGATCCACAGGAGCCTGCGCAGAAATGGCGGCCTTATTGGATTTGGAAGTAGAAACCGTTCTTATTACTAGGAATAATGTGCAACAAACTTTACAAAGAATTTTTGATTCGGGACGATACTGGTCGCCTTTGGAAAAAAACAGAAATTTATTTGCGACGGCACATTCATATCGTAATACTTTTGTTTATTCTATAATGACCTGTGAGTAAGGTTTATATAATCAATATCATATATTTGTCAGTCTTATACATTTGTTACGTTTACACCGGTTACTGAGTGTGTAAAATTGTCTAATTATTGTCGACGTCTAAATCATCAAGATTTGACCATTTTGTAGTCGACACCGGTTGCCTTGCGCCAATCAAAACGATTCATTTTAGATAATATGATAAGACATTGTACGTCAACAATCATTTTAATGTAAAAACTAGTCACGTAGTACTACTGGTGTCACGTGATGGGTCATTTTCTGTTTGAACTTAATTTCTCAAATTTTGCTGTCTCAGCATTCTACTGTCGTTATTGAATATATTAGAAAGGCACTTTTTGTTATGCAATTAACATTTAGGTCCAAGAAAAAGACTATACACATTTGATTACACCATTTTACCAAATAAAAGAGAAATATGCACATTTGGTATCGAGTTTTACTCCGTCACGAAATAGAAATTTTACGTGACGGTAAAACAGAATAAACGCTCATGCACTTTTGTGATTAGACATTAAACTTTGCCTTTGTTGTAAGTATAAATGCTTACATTTCTCGACTTTAGAATTTAGAATTATATGTTTTGTCATTTCAAAAAATGTACAATGCATAAGATAGCATTTTTAGAAAGACATATTTTACCGTAACGCAAATAATTGACATTTGTCCCAATCATGGTTGTGTGTTCAAAACTTAAACCAATAAAAATCGGTCAAATTAACATTGATGGTTTTATTTATTACAAACATAGAAATGCTTAATATTCTGGTATATATCATTTATTCTACAATTTTTATACTTATTTGTGTATTTTTTTCCATTTTCCGTAACAAAAAAATGTCCCACCGTTTGTCTGTCCCCCTCCGTAACATTTAAATCTTTATTATTTTTGTGTAAAACTCTACTGGTTACATGTTTTAAGTTGTTTTTACACATATCATATATAAATGAAATTTAAAACTTGCCAAAAACATACACATTCCTGCTTTATAGAATATTTTCTAGTCCATGACGGAGGAGACAAATTTACTTTTTTGACCTCAAGGTCAAGGTCATTTCTAGTAAATCAGTTGTACCACTGTAGTCCAAACACCAGTCAATAAAATTTCAAACATTTATCTTACTCCCCTTGGTAAAATAAATGAAATATATAAACATTTTCTTTTTTTAATTATCGACAAACCACAATTTGACATCAGAAGAAGGCCCTGATGTGAAGACAATGGCGCTAATATAGGGGTCGATAATTGCAAAATTCTTTCACTTGGTGATGCCAAATTTGGTTCAGATGATCTACATGGTCTACCATTTACCATCAACATTAACATAAATATATAGTCCTTTTTCTAGTAAAGACAAATCTTAAACTTGTACTTAAATAAATAACAAAACAATAGACCTCTTTCGGAACTCAAATTTAGGGTTTTTCCAAAGGCGACCAACAAGTAAATCAGTAACAAATACATTAATTAAAACAGATTCTGCCTGTTGCTTTATAGTATAAAGTGACTTGAATCTGATTCTAAATTGTAAAAACTATTACGAGAAGAAGCTTTTGATAGTGCAACCTCACTTTTTGTCACAACAACAGCATTTCAAAAGGTTTTTTGTCAGATAAGTACCCGATACTGCTATAGGTCTATTATGTACAAAGTTCTACCAATTTGGTGGTAACCTTGTTTTATCTGTTATACTATGATGCTCACCTTTCCTTTTAATTGATATTTGTAATCATATAACGTATTGTACGATTTGCACATAAAACTGTTTAAGTTTAACGGCACAGCTGTGTCAATTCTAAAAGTAAGTATTACATTAGTAATGTATTCACCAATACTGGTATTTACATTTTTAATTAAAAATATGTCACATAAATAAGCTTCTACTTTTATAGTAAAATTACGTGTTTTTTCAATGTGAACTATTTTGTTTTTGTTTTATGGGTTTATCGTACACTTCATTTCAGTGCAAATGTTTATCTAGAATTCCTGATGGTAGGGGAGATTTTATTTGTGATATACAATGTCCTGATGATACTAAATCGTGTGGAGGTAACGGAACAGAGTCTGTATACAAAGTTAATCGTAAGTATGTTTTTTCTTCATGAAAACGATTGAAAAATTTAAACGTCAACATTGACAATTTAAGGACGTTTCCTACTAAACAGAGAATGAATTAGTAGAATTAGTAAATTTAAACTGAAAACTGCTATATAATGAGCTTAACTGGCTCCCTGTTAAAGAAACTGTCATTTTCGTGAGGCCATATTGTTGCACAATATTTTAATGATATCACGCCTGACTATATGCGATATTTAAATTGTCTTTCTATAATGATAGCTACTCTTCGCGCGTCATGCTTACTGATCAGCTACTTAACGTTACTATCCATATGTGTGTCGCACAGATATTTTGATAATTATTTCATGTCGAAAGCCTGTAAGAAAATAACCAGTCAATGCAAATATGCAGATGTCTGGCATTTCTTGCTCTTAAACATAAACTATACACTATATCCTTATTAGTAACTTGCAAATTCCGCCATAATGAATTCAGAGTAATAAGAAAACAATCGTTACAGTGAAAATCCAGACATCACCCATAGCCTGCAAAGAGACATCAAGTTGTTCATAATTTGCACATTTTTTCTGAAACTGGCACTTTACGTCTTTCTATATGCGTAATACACAAACATCTCTAATATCTTCAGCATCCGCTTAGTATGTCTTGTCAAATAGTCGCTTGCATATAGCAATATATGAACAACTCAGGTTACAACAGTACAACACAGTCAGTTCACAAGTTTATTGTTTACTCTAGATAACACCATACATGTATGTATATCAAATTGCCATGATCTGTAAGGTAGCCAAACATACGAGTACGAACATCTATAGTCTACGGTACCTAGTATAAGCCTTATGCCCAGCGTGGACCTGAGGGTCTGACCAAAGTCTCTCACAAGGCTCCTTGGCTTGACTGGGCGCTGGTCACAGGCATCCAATTCCTTTTATACAGTTGAGTTGACAGCTCAACACGTGTCCAGATATCAATCATAATTATTAGCGGACGTTCACATAAATCATATGTAATCTGTCTAGATATTGCATTCATAATATGCACTTTACTTGACTGATTACATTTCAACGTAACAGGGCAATTTCTCGTTAAATACTTTAAACAAATAAACATGGGAATAGTACGATTATCATGTAATTGTGTCAAAGGTGTTTTCATACAACTTATGATTTTATTATTCATGATCTGCTAATTTTTAGAACGATGTCTATACGTCGTTCCAATGGCAACAAGACAGTATAAGTGGATTTTTTGGCGGTGCGATTTAGTACCACAAATTCGTAAAATCAACAGTGTAGCAGATCGAGATCTATCTTAACTATGCCCATTAGATGGCAACCACCTTCCACTACTTTGTAGGGTTGTAGAAATTTTCCAAATAACATTTACTGTATTGAATGTTTGCAAATAGTAACATTTATACACAAATTAGTTAAAAGAAATTCTAAGAAGTGATGTGGCTTGTTGTGCTAAAACACAAAATGGGTTATCAGTAAACGGTATGCTTAAATATAATTTATTATCATATTTTCACCGTTGATTTTGTCAACAACAGAAGTTAGTTGATTTAAATGTTTGTATTGTTTTACAGTTTTACAAGTTGCCAAGAGTGATAAGAGTGATAGTACTGACTATGTTGGATGTTTTCATGAGAATTCAATTGTAAATAAACTCGAATACCTACTATATTCGACTGCAAAATATAAGGAATGTAAGTTCCACTGTAAAGCGTTCCCATATTTAGCAATCCAGGTACTAGTATTTTATATTATTTAATGGCAAAAGCACTAGATAAAAACTTGATCTTCCAAGAATGATATAAGGAAGACTCACTCGCACGTAATAGAAATTTTAAAACCAGCTGTTTTATTATGTTTGAATTGTAAATAAAACATTTAATTTGTAATAAATGTTTCTCGTAGCTGTGATATACATATGAACATATTTATTAATGCTAATATATTGCAAGTATCAGCATTTCCAATAAAAATAGATAGAATGAGCAGACGCTGTCCTGGACATTGTCCAACAGTGCACGTAAATAGCATTATTATGGTAGAATTTAGCCTTTTTATGTCCATTTGGTCACTTAGGAACTATAATAAATTTATAAGCACACCGAAGTATTCGATTCAAGAACATGTTCTGCCCAAATTCCGGACAGCCAATTCAACGCTCACTGATAATTATTTTTTGGAAGTAATATGTATGCATTTGTTTGTAATAAATAGCGAATTTAAAAAGAAAATATAAATACTCTAATCAAAGAAACATTCTCTTAAAGAAATGACATGTAACAATAAGTTCTGTATTTTCGGTCTTATATTACAACTTTATTGAAACTGGTACAGCGTTCATATTTTGATAATGTTATTTTCCAGTTATAAAATCAGGTAACCCAACAAAAACATGGCGAAGAAAAGTCCATTCACGCACCTCTTTTTGACTGCCGTGTTCTTGTCATGTGACTTAAATAAATCGTTTTGATTGGCTTAAGGCAACCGTTGTCGACTATGAAATGCTCAAATCTTGATGATTATATATATCGCCGTTCAGGAACTACGATACGCTTTTGCGATGTAATAAAAAGAGAAATTATCCCACTTATGAGTCTTGTGGTCGAATTGCTCTTTTAAGCTAAACTAGTCTGTGACCGAAATTGCTCTTTAATAGAAAGAGCTTCCATTTACCACCGACTGATGGCCCGGCGTATAGTGGAGTAATACATGGTCGATTTCAAAAGTTGTAGCCGTTATTAAATAATTTGTCTGGTGTAGATGCTAGTTTTTGCTTTGTTTGGGCTATACCATGTAAAACTCTCAACTTCTTGCTATTAGATTTCTAGTTTTGGGTTTACTTCCCTAATACTATTGTATGAATTTCCTTATAGCCAGGATAATCATTTTTTTAACGTCGTATTCAACACATATTTAGGTCATTATATACGACGGCCAGCTCTTCCTACTATAGGTTTCCTGGACATTTTTCTATCACCAGTACTAACTAACCCTGCCAGGGTTAGGCCGACAGCTCATGTATAGGGTATGACCTACCGCGACCGGGCTCAAACCCGGGATCTCCGAATTCGAGGTCAGACATGCAAACCACTACGCCACGGCTGCGGCTGCGCCAGGGTTATCAAGAAAGCAACCCTGTTACACATTGCTTATTGTAAAAATGTTCATACAAAACAGAAGAAGACAAACCTTGGCATTGACCACATACAATAATATTCAAGTGTTCTAGCGATGATAATTTAGAAAAATATACCTACGCCATAAGCAACGAATTTTTATGTCTCCATTTGAACATTTGAAATATACCGTTGTCATACTGAACATATTCTTTTATTCGTATGTTTATATTTAAGGGAAATATACCGTGAACATACGTTACACATTGAATGTTTTATTAATTATTTCAGGGAAATAAAAAGTGGCCTTACTCAAAATATTCCTATGATGTTATGTCAATATTAAACGTAAAATGTACCATGGACTGGGTGACAAAAGTCATATTCATTTGTTTTATGTCATTATTTAAGGAGATCTATATCGTGGCTATTCGCAATAAATTCATAAGGAAGGTTTTATGACAATATTTAAAGAAAATGTACCGTTGCAATTTACGCAAGACATTCACATGGTGTAATGTTAATATCAATAGGAAATGTACCGTGGCCATACGCTATATATTTATATGGTTTTATTATAATAATTAAAAGAAACAGACCGAGGCCACACTTATGCATTTGTATTTATGATAATATTTAAAAAAAATATTTTGGCATAATGCACTATATTTATATTGTTATGTTCCTATGTTAGCACTCTAGGAACATTTACCGTGGCAAAACGTAACATATTCTGATATTCTTTTGTTAACATTTACTATATTTTTACATGTATATATTGCTTCTTTATAATATAAAAATTTGTGATGACTCATTGATATTTATAACGATAAATCTATAAGTATTGTCTTCTTTTTCTAGGATTATGGTTGGGTGAGTCTAATAAAATCATTATCGTATATTTTCCATTCTTACACGTTGAAATTTTTACGTTTACACCGCTTACTATGTGTGTAAAATGACCTGAATAGCATAATATACATTGTAGTCAAAATATAAAATAAATTATTATTATTATTTTAGTCATAATAAATATATAGATAAATTATATACTAGGTAGTATCAATTAGATACATGTTTTATGATATAAATATGTATACTATTATAAGCTTTATTGCCAATAACATCATATCATTTGGCAAAATGTGAACCGCGCAGCTCATTTCCAACATTTCAAACTTTTCAGTACAATTTGTTTAATTTGAATCACTTGATGCACACTATTACTTGACAATGACAATGAAAATATTTATTTGTTTAAAGGCCTTTGACCCATACAAAATTACAATATACATAATATAAACGTATAATTTACACAATCATGTATACCATTTTAAGTTGAAATGATATACATATAAGTTTTACATTATCCTAATATTGTGATACATTAGTTTTGTATGCAAGTTAAGCATTGCTTTCTATATTTAGATGCATGGTAAAAGAATGCAGAAATAGATTTGTGGTTTTCATCTTTTTGATGTCATAAATATGTAAAATTTGTTTATGTAAGGTAGGTTATAAATATTATTTGGTGAATAAAGAGTGCGGATGTCACTGTAATTTGAGCAGCAAAGTAGAAACTGGTACTAGTCTTCTACTTTATTTGAGGAACACAGTTTACAAATTCTGTTGTAACGTGGAATGTTCTGGTGTCGACCTTTTTCTATTTCTAAATCATGACTGGCTATTCTAAAATTTTCATAGTTATATCTGAATTTACAAATATTAAGGATATCAAGATAGTTTTCAGTAAAAGAAGTTTTAAACCTACAATAAAATGATTATTTAGAATTATTGTTAATTGCTACAATCCACTCTTGTAAAAAAACAATATTTAAGTCCACATACAAAACTTTGTAAAAAACATACATTCCGATTGAACCATTTGATTTTTGACACATAGCCATATCCATATCTTTGTAGACAAAGTCTAATATTTGTGACCCAATTATGATGGCCATTCATATCATTTAAAAACACCATATTATAACATTTTTGACAAAACGAGTTTCTGGCATGTTTAGAATTTTAAGCCAATATTTGATACATCTTTTATAGGATTCTATGTACATAGGGTAGCGAGAACAGTCACCCAAAACCAAGAAGTTTGATGAATTTTTCTTTGCTATCCTAAATCGTTTGCAAGCATAATATTTAGAGCGTTCTACATGTAGCTATGACGTTTTCTATACCCCATAATTCACTCCCATATAACAACAACAAACAAATCTTAACATCAAAAATTAAAAAAAAACCACTCAGATTTAGACATTTGGCCATAATCATATATAGACTTCAATATAGAAATTAGTATACGTTTTCCTTTACACAGAGATCATGTATAAGCCTATTTTATTACATGTAACCGGTCACACATAAATATAATTTCACAGAGTGTATAGTCTATTTTTTTCTCATCTGTCAAAGTTGAAAAATTCCACGGTGATTGAGTACACACTATCTCAATATCACGAGTATTAGACTAAGAACACGAAGTCACCGTGAAAGTACATTCGGAACATCCTCGGCCATTCGTTACGAATATCCTCGAACATATTTAGGCGCCATTTTGAAACTATGTAAACAATTACACATCGTTTAGGCGATGACTTAAGTTCCGTTTTTAATCCGTAAATTTAAAATTACACTGTTCAATGATACCGATGAACACTATTTGGTTCGATTTAAAACAAATAAATATGATTAGACAAAGATCTGTGTGTATACTACAAGAACTATTTTGTGTAACCGTTACGTGCTTCGCCTCGCGTAGGTAGTAAAATCTCCAAAATCCAGTGAAGACCCCCACGAATCCTTCCGAGATTATTCTTTCATGAAAGGTCGAGGGTGTTCCGAATGCGTGAAAGTATTTATGTTTTGACAGCTGAGAATCAAAGTATTGAAATGCAGAAAGACTTTCGTGCGAATTGTAACCTAACAAATCCACTCTAATGATTTTAATCCTTCTACAGTAGATTCAAGTACGAATCGAGCAGTGCAAAAATGCGGGCGAAATGTTTATTCTTACCTGTATTACTGGCAAATACAGTTCAAAATACAAAGATTTTATTTTCCTCTTCTTCCCATACAAAATCTTTAAAGACACAACGTATCATAAATGTTGACACCTGTATTGCATGCGTTTTCCTGGCTAGATATAATGGTAGAATTTAAGTATTTCACGGCGAATGGATATAATCATTGAGGCCCTGCAATTAGTGCATGAACCTAGTTCAAATGTAGCGTTTATATAAATACATGAACATCTTTGTATCGAACAGCAAAAAAACTAACATGTCCCTAATGGACTACATTTTTGTTGTTTTGAGTTTAAAGACACAACTCATCAGAAATTTTGACACTTGTATTGCATGCTTTTTCGTAGCTTGATATAACAGTAGAATATCTGTGTGTCATGTAGAATGGATATAATAATTTAGGCCTCGCAATGAGTGCATGAACCTACTTCAAATGTAGCGTTTATATAAATGGGTCTTTGTATCGAACAGCAAAAAACTTACATGTCCCTAATTGACTACATTTTTTGCTGTTTGAGTTTAAGTTAAAATATTGATACAACTGAAATGTATGCAGACACACGGTGCGACATCGGATACCGACACCCGAGTGACAATAATAAGCTCCCATTCTCTTTGAAAAGCCATATATGACCAATATACGGACGATAAAGAGGATTTGGTACACTAAGGCACTTTGTGACAATACTTCTGTGAAATTTGTGTTGAAATTCATTGACAAATGTAGATTGAATGGTGAATAGAAAAATATTTCCCGATGTACTACATATGTCTAATCGTTGACCAGCTACGAAGAAAACTGTCGTCTGCGAAATTAAATGCTGTCTGCAAAATTAATCTTTTATCCAATGTTTTGAACAAATGTTTAAAATATTTTCTGAATGACAAAAAGTTTGGAACCAGGCGCCTCAAAAACAATTTAATTACTCAATTTTGTCAGAGATATTCATAAATACAGAACTAGTAACATTATCAATAACTATGAATGGGTCTCAATTTATTTCACTTGCTAGCAAACACGAAAAAGTAATGAAACATGTAATACTTGAAATTTTCACCTCTATTATGATGTAACTACTACACTACAATTTTCTTCTGATGTCAAAGGTTTATAGGTTGTGTCTTTAAGTACAGTTTTCCCTGTACAAGTTTTGTCATTTTGCATACAAATTCTGTAGGTATTATAAATATGATACAATACTGTAAAACAACTTAAACTTCAAGTAGTACAATTAATGACCCAAGTATCTATACTATTAAATTTGCGAGTTTCCTGTTTTGTGGAAGAAACTGCGCAGCTTTGAATAAATCTTTTGTTTGTCGCTGGAGCACCTATATACCGGCATATCAAGTTGACAATTCTTTTTTGACAAAGCCTCTTGATATTTGCAAAAACTGCCAAAAATCAACAAAAATAGTGGGGTTTTTTGTGTTCTAAAAATAGTTCTAGATAAAACTAAAAATAGACCAAACTCCCCGCAGCGGTTATTTCCCTTTATTAAATAAATACCCTAAAATGTCATTACCTAAAGCCCGTGCTTGCACGGGCTCCCATCTAGTCATTACATTAAATAGCTACAGACACTATCAATGTACAAATCATTGTATTGCTCCTACTACATAAACTTCTCAATATGGAATGTAAACCTTTGATTTGCTGTGGTCAATATTAATACTTCATTAATCACTATGTACATGTATATTGCTTATAGTGTATTAACGACGAGATTTGACTCCCCCCTCCTCCCAAGCGCTTATCAATTGATGTAAACATCTGTCTCCTGACGGAACAACTTTTATCGCTAAAAATTTGACAGCGTAGTATATCAGAGACACGTGTATCCCTTCGCGGTTAAACTGGTCAGGCATTTGAATCGTCGATAGTTTTCGACTTGTGGTATAACTTAAGCCTTTCGGCGAAATCGCCGAAAGTCTAAAAAACGAACTATACACACTCTTAATCTAGTTTACTCAATAAAATATTTCACAGTGTGTACACATCATGAAATTATGTATGAGTGACATGTTAATTAAATAGGACTATAGTATTGCATGTAAAGGATATTCATTGAGTGCTAGGGTTTTCTGAGTTAGAACAACTTGGCCGTGGACTTCTCGTTAAAATCTTTTGAAGTCTAAGGCCCTATTGTTTTAAAATAGAAAATCCGTGGCACGAGGTTAATATCCTACTTACACAACGAATCGAGTGGTTACTTGCACATTTTCATTGACTGGGCATGGAAACTTTTTGCAAACGAATCAGATATAGGTGTACTTTTTCTCTGATGAGCGTTTAGTGGATCTGAAACTATTCATTTACTGATAATGAGCGTTTTTTTATGGCATGTATCAGTATTCGGGGAGGGTAATTTTTGTTGTTAAGAAATTAATACAATACAATACAATACAATACGTTTATTAAGCATTAAGCCTATTCATTAGGCTTCTGGCCAAGAACATACATAGACAATTACATATTTACAAAGAACAAAACAAACATGCATACATTCAAATGAGTACATATGAAACAGAAAAATAAATTCAAATGATAACATATGAAACAGAAAACTAAATTCAAATAAGTTACTCATCAAGAATCAATTATCGAATACATGTAATATGATCAATAACTTATAATATTTTACTATATAAACTAAATATAATACATTAAGTTATTAGTGGGACTAACAAAGACAGAATAAATACATAAGTGCTGGAAGTTAAGTATGAGGTAAGACAATGCGTATACAAAAGTTTTGTTTTCATGTCAGGAGGAAAGAACAGCAAGGACAGGATTTTTACAGGCTTATTATTAAAATTAATGTAACAGTGATAGACGAAGGATATTTGCAAAATACACATATTTCGACAGGTTGATTATTTCTTTTTTATTATTTGATGACATTATTTTTTCAAATTTATTTATTGTTGGCCATCTTCTGTAGTGAGATTTTAAATATTTAATTCTAATATCGCTGTATGCAGGGCAAACAAGTAGGAAATGATATTCGTTTTCAATCATTTTCATGTTACAACAAGTACAGATACGACTGTCACGTGGTATGTTTAAGTGTCTACCTTTTTCAATGTAAAGTGAATGTGAAGATACTCGAAATTTTGATAAAGCTATTCTGTATTTTCGTTCATGAATAAAATCTAAATATGGCTCTAGTTGGAATGTATGTTTAAAAATTGAGTACGTGGACAGTCTTTGTGAGTTGTTTAATTCTGCATACCACGATTGGTAGTAAGTATCATATATTCTTTGTTTAAGCATTGATAGGTTGATTTCATTGGTGTTTTGGTTTATCCATAAATATGTAAGTCCTAGATTATTAAGTAATGTTTTTACTTGATATGCCCAGTTTTGGCCATTGTAAATGATACCGTTGTCTGCATCGTTTTTAAGAAATGTATATACCTGTTTAGTAAGACATTGGTTATCGGAACGCAGTATTTTTATCCAATATTTTAACATTTTAATTTTTCGTATTACAATTAAGGGTAGTCTACCTAGTTCACCGTATAAAGCAGCTAAATTAGTAGATTTGTTTACGCAGAGAATTTTTCGAAGAAACTTTGTATGCACTAATTCGATGTTTGTACCTTTATTATAAGCCCAAATTTCGGCAGAATAGTGTAAAACAGATGATACAAGAATATCAAACAGCTTTAATTTGTCTACTATCTTAAATTCGTATTGATGGAAAATTGAGAAAAGTCTATGCATTGCACGAGAAGAATGTTCAGCTATTTTCTGTTGACTTCTATTCCAATGTCCATTTTTAAAGAAATATACTCCTAGATATTTAAATGATGTTACTAAATCAAGTTTTATACCATACAGATAGAAATCATGACTTGTGTGCCTCGTGCTTTTTTCAAATATTAAAATTTTGGTTTTATTCGTATTGATTTTAAGCTGCCATTTATTACAGTAAAGTTCAAGGTCGGTTAGCATGCCTTGTAATGCAGCAGCACTTAGCGCAAATAGAGCTTGATCGTCAGCAAATAGAATCAGGAACAACTTTAGTTCATTTATAGAAAATAATCCTTGTATATCTGTATTAATATTTTGTACTATATCATTTACATAGAGCATGAATAGTAGCGCAGAACTAGCATCTCCTTGTTTTACTCCTTGGAACGACTGTATACATCGAGACGTTTCGCATTTATACTTCACGACACTTTTTACTGTTGCATACATTCCTTTAAGCGCTGATATCATCTTAGTGCTTACGGATTCTTGTTGCAGTTTATGCCATAAAAACGAATGATTAATTTTGTCAAAGGCCTTTTCATAGTCAATAAATGCTGTATATAATTTGTTGCCTGAGCTTAAAACTTTTGATACTATGGAATGTAAGATAAATATACAATCTATTGTACTTTTTGATTTTTGATAACCATATTGGTTATCTAAAATGATGTCATGTTGTTCAGTCCACTTTGTTATCCTGGTAAGTAAAATTTGAGAGTATATTTTTGATAAAATGTTATTTAAAGTTATACCCCTGTAGCTGGATCCTGCATCTGGATTACCTCCCTTGAATATAGGAATTATGTAACCTATTGCCCAACTTTCCGGGTATTCACCGGAATCAAATATTTGATTGTATATTAAAAGAAGAAATGGTGATATAATACTATATGAGGTTTTAATAAGTTCGGCCGTTATACAATCAGGACCACATGACTTATTATTTCCTTGTTTGAATACAGCGTTATGTACTTCGTTTTCTGTAATCGGAATGTCGAGGATATCGTCGTATATTAAAACATTGTCGCGATCGTGATCGTTTACTGTTTCGGTTAGTTCAGTATTTAATAACGTATTAAAATGATTGTAGAGATCGTCAATGCTCATATTTGATTGTTGAGTATTCGATGATTTATATGTTTTTTTAAGTGCTGACCAGAATTGTCTAGGTTGTGTCTTTGCTATGTTCTCAAGTTTTTTTCCTTGTTGAATTTTAAATTTGTATTTTGTTTTCATGCGTATGCGATTATACATGGTGCGTTTTTTGGTAAAATTAATGCATAAATGCATTTCTTGAATGCATCATATTATCATTATTTTACTTTTATTGAATTGCATGATTAGAATAGTCGTAAAGAAATATTTAGTTCATAAAAAGGTTTGTATAATTTGAGTTTTACATACATGTACTTTTTCTATATAATCATTTTATTATTCTAGATAATTTATAAGGTGGTAATAATGTCATAATTTGTAGTATTTTTAGATGGCTACAAACAGCATTATATAAACATGACAAAATCTTCACATTTCATGTCCCTTGCACAGATTCAAAGTTCTGTATATTGTTTAGAAAATATTTTAATACTGTATGGAAGTATATTAAGTTTTATATTGAACAATATTTCAAAACTATAAGGAGTTTTTGTTTTTCTAAATTCATATTTACACGCAGACTGAGTTCCATTGAATACACGAATATCAACTCGCTTACGTGGAAAAGAACAACTCGCTCACGTGGAATATTTTGTTTTACTCGGTCGTTCCCAAATATATCAACCCATGTAGCGTGTTCAATTACACAAAACGTTACAGAACGTTACATAACGATACATTCGGAACACCTCGGCCATTCGCTGCGAATAACCTTATTTAATACACAAATATGAGATCGTTAAGGCAATAAGTGATGTTAAAAAATTTCGGACTAAAACGAAACATCACTCAATGCCTAAACAATCATATATTTGTTTACTTTAAAACCGGTAGTTTCAAAATAACGTCTAAATGTGTCCGAGATTGTTCGCAGCGAATGGTCGAGGAGTTCCGAATGTATCCTGACGGAACGTTTTGTAACGTTCGCGGTAACTGAACGCAGGGATGGTAAACAAAGAAAGTGGTGTGTAATCATTGATAATTGTCGTGTAAATGTCAAACCAAGATAGCAGAAACTATTTACAACAATATCTAAAATCAACAACAAATCAGATTGTTCAACATTATTTTCGCTACATTACTCCTAATAAACTTAAGAAAACGATGTTGCACATTTATTATTGATCACATACCATGCTTTTATCATATATGTATAGAAAACATTTAATGTAAGCACTAGTCACATGGTACTACTAGACTGAGTGTCACGTGATTTATATGAACAATGTGGCTAAGTAGCAACGCATGATGTAACCACTCATAGGGTTTGGTGGTTGCAGCGGTTATAAATTGTAAATATATTAAAATGCTATGAATGCTGCAAAACATGCTCATAAGCAATTCCATAATATAACTATTTTGAAGCGGTACGTTTAATAACGTATGGAGGCCCATTAAAAGCCTCGGCACATAGCCACTCTGTGACAACAGCCGCAGCATCCAGATTGATACTCCATGATATTGTACGCAAACAACTGAGGAAAAAGATAAAACTAAAATAAGATCACTAAGTCCAAGAATGTTTCTATCACAGTTTTAATAAGTAGACATTTAAGCATTAAATTACAATATTCCTAACACAAATTACAGTCACAAAGTAAATATGTCACTAAGTCAAAGTTTCACAAAGTTATAATCCTAACTAGCAACAAGTGCACCGTAAGAAGATGTAAGAGAAATTGATTATAATGAAATTATAAGAAAGGTTTTGTATAATGAACATGACAATACGGGGTTTGGTCAAAACACTATGACCAATAAAAAATACTCTTATTATCAGCCAATTAAGTTGAATAATTATTAAAAGAAATGTATAAACAAAACAACCTTTTTCTGTCATAATTGATAAATAATTATCTGATGGCTTGACACAAAGAGTAGATATTAAAATTTGGCAATTATTAATAAAGTAAACAAGATGATTAGCAACAATAATTATCGATTATCGTGAGAAATTATTATTTGAAGTGAGAGGAAAATTTTTTACCAACAAAATGCAAAAATTAACACATGATTTCTTAGATAAAGATTATATATCTTAAACATCAACACATACTCAAAAGGCTTCAAAGAAACAACCATAAGTATAATACCAAATGTGGCATAAAAATACACATCAGTCATATCAGCTCAAACGCATGACAAACAAAACTATGCACTAATTCATAGTAACGTTGTTTTCAGATTAAAACAAACCTTCACAACATGTATGTCAGATAAATAAGCTTTAACAATTATAGTAAAATTACTTGCGTTTGATTCAAATGTGAAACTGAATGGAGGACACTGTTATTGTTTTGATGTATTTCAGAAAGGTTGCTATTGTTTATCTAGAATTCCTTATGGTAGAAGAGATTTAAATTGTGATAAACAATGTATTGATGATACTACTTTACTTTGTGGTGGTAACGCAACACTCTCTGTTTACAGAGTTAGACGTAAGTTTGTTTTACCTAACCCCATGACAACAATTTAGTCCGGTATATAAACATCAAAAGTCGAATGAATTGTGCACGGAAGGATGTGGAAAATGTTTTTGCATTTTATTAAAGCTAAGACTCTATAGTTTACGAAACTGGAGGATGCCACTTTGGTACTCTTTGGCAACTCCTATAATTCAGTATGGTGACCAAAATGGCGGATGATAGCTGATTAATGTATAATAAATCCATCTTTATCACAGTCTGATCATATAAAGACCTAAAATGGTTTAACATTATCTTTGCAGTTATTTGATGCAATTATGGCACTCGTCTATAATTATCAGAATCCAAGATGGCGGACAAAATGCCATATAAAGCAAAATTTGTCGGGCATATCGACCACTTTGAGCAAAGTTGTACACTGGGGCGTATTAAAGAAGTTTTATGCATTTATTATTTCGAAATTATTGTGTTTCACAATATTTATATAAGTAATACAGAGATAAACATTTTCTGTACCATCAAGTATTAAAGATGTGTCGTCAGCGTACTGAGATATCAGATATTCATGATTATTAATTTCAATACCCTTGCTATTTTAATTTGTTAATTAGAAGCGATGGACATCTGCACACAGGATAAGATAGTAGGGCTGTCACAATATACCGGTATACCGGTATATTGCAATACGCAGGTGCGGCAATATGTACCGCGGTACGCATTTAGCGTACCGGTATTAGGCGATATTTTATTTCATTGGAAAATGTGTCCCTTCGCATATGAAAGTAGCGAAGCGCCAGTTTTTCCATCATTCATTCAATCTAAGCTTAAAAGTCTTAAATGACCATATAGACTTGAAGAAGCTAGATTCTATCAGACGCTTCATGTAAGATTAGCAATGTTTCTGTTATATACAGCAGAGGCATAACAAAAGCCCATAATATATCGTGGTACGTATCGCGATCCAGTGCTAGCGTATTGCAATATATCGCGATATGCTTCTGGCGTATCGTGACAGCCCTAATAATTAGATATGGAGACAGTGGATCCCCCAGTCTGCATCCACGATGAATATAAAAACAGTCAAATAAATGTCTATTGACTAAAATACATGATTGAATTTTACTTTAAAATACATTATTCCATTTTTTTAATCTTTGCCAAAATTAAAAAAGTCTAGAACGTTGAAGATAAAGTTCCATGAGATGGAATCAAAGGCGGTTGTAAAGTCAAAAAGAAGGACAATTGACGGACAAATAAATTCCTTTGTATAACATAAAGCATCGCCTAAAAAGCGACCGGGTATAAAACCAGTTCGATCTTTACTAATAATATTGAAAAACCTCTTTTTATTTTATTAGCTATAGCTGCAGAAGCAATTTTATAAGAACTATTTGACAAGGAAATTGTACGCCAATTTTTTTAAAATTGTTTATTTCTGTAACCTGCAGGAATGCAGGTGATCACTCCAAGTTTTAGAAAGGAGAAAAGTTCACCATTTTCAAATACAGCATTAGTTGACCTGACTAAGAAATGACCAATCATGTTCCAAAAAGCTTCTAAAAAGGCAGCAGTTACACCTGAATCCCTAGGGTCTGAATAATTAGACATGTGTTTAATATTTAAAAGCATTTTATTACAGCTTAATTTTCCTTCTAAATCATTTTTTTTTCGTCTGAAGTCAATTTCCATACTGGGTGTCAGAAATTATATAACCTAAAGTAACATTTTCACAGTCGCGATATGCATACAGACTTTGTAGTGAGATTCAGTCTCGGTAAAAAATCATTTGGTTTTGGAGAATACTTCGTGGAGTTTGCTCATGAAATTATTTCTACTGCCATTCTCCCTCCTACCAATGATTTTTAATTATGTAGGCAGTTGTCAGTCAGTGACGAAAGTATGTGCTTAGTAGTTGGTTAACAGCTAAATCCAGAGATTTAGTCTTTCCAGGAGGAGTGAGTAGGTTGACTGACCGCCGTTATATGACCTACAAAATGTGTTGCTACGGCGTTAAACCCAACAAAACAAACAAACAAACAAAATATAATTGATCAGAAATAGTAAATTTAAGCTCAGCTTCAGGTATTATTTCTAAAGGATAATTCAATATTTGATTATCATATGTATACCTAGTTTTAACCTTCTCTATTAATGAGTTTACTTCAGAAACATACTGCAAGTCTTTCAATAGGATATTATTTAATTTCCAGTATGAATTGCCTTTCTTAAGTTTAACTAAGTCTATAGTTAAAGTGACTATAGAGTGATCTGTCCTACAGCCAGGTGAGATATCTATAAGTTCAACATCTGTAAGTAAATGACTTAGATAAGAAAAAATCTAAACGAGCCATTTTAGTTGTTTAGTTGTTTTTGATCAAAGTATACTTACCAATTTCAATATTGCATTCTCTCCAACAATGAATGAGATCTTTTTCTATAATCATTCGCAAAACAATATCCCTAGATCTTGGATTATTTAAGTGTTTATAGTTAAGACATGTCTTGTCTGGGTCAAATATTATAATAAAGTCTCCAGCTAGTATACAATTGTGAGCAATATTATTAAAGGTTAAATGAAATGGATAGAGTAGAAACCAGGGCTGTCCCTATTGGACATTATTAACATTTTGTTGCGAAATGAAATGGAAATCAAAATTATTTTTCAAGGGGGATAATTCTGAAAAAATGTATACAAATGTGTATAAAAGTGTATAATAAAGGAGATGATAAATCCATATAAAAGTCAATTCTGAGTTTTTTACCATTTAATAACATGGCGATCTCGCGGCCTTCGTCCCTTAATGCTGATTTTACCTCCTCCGACACGGTCTCAAGCAATATGATGTTTCTTATAGTTAAATCTTTTCTAGTAATACCATGTGAGTCATTTAGCTGGCGTCTAAGGCGAATGACATTTCTTTTAATCCCGTTTGATGTAAACTTGCAGATTATGGGACAGTTTCCGTCGTCTCTAAACGGTCCGACTCTATCGATTTCAGAAGCGGACAGAACCAGTTGTAGTTTGTTTCTTAGAAGTTGTAGTACAATATTCGACTGTTATCTTCTGTCTCAAATTTGTCTAACCCTTGTAGCCCATATTCTCACGCTATTATTTCTCGTATATTGTTCCAAGTAACTAAGGTAGGAATCATGACTTTTCATTTTTGTTCGACACCTTGATTCATAGACTTCAATCTTTTATTCTCTTCCTTTTACTTTTAATGCCATCCTTACTTTACAAGTTTTCAGACTTAAGGTATTCAATCTCAGACCCATGGGAGTTTATCGTGGATTTGTAAGAAGTTTTTTTCATTAAGCTTATCAATTTCCTGCTTTCCTTCCTCCATGGTATCATTTTTTAGAGAAAGTACACCGTCTTGAACAAACTTTTTTTGTAACTATGTTGTATAATTTTTCATTTATTTTTTTATCAAAATAGTTCCCAGAGTCGAGGCTATCTGACCTTTTTCATTGACGTTAATTGTCGGCACCAAACATTTAAGTTCATCTTTTACCTCTAAATCTTCTGAGACAGAATTTTCCTCTGGATGAGCGTCCGCTAGTAGTATGTCGTTTTTAGTTTGAGTATCAGTATTTTGTGTACCCGAGCAAGAACCTTTAGTTGACTTAGTAGTAGATTTATTTTTTGAACAACTCAACTATTTGGAGAGGGTTGGCAGTAACTATATAAATTTTAAAGTTTTAAGTACACTATGTGTCCTCTATAACTTCGAACAACTCGTCGTCTTCTATATATTTTATATCCTGTACAGGAATTTAATATATAATTGTATTTAATTAATTATTTGAATCGCCTCTCATTCTTCTCTCAATGGACACAATTTTGACGTTTTACAATAATTTTAAACATATATCAAAAGCTTACTTTCCTTGTAGGAGGTACAACAACGATGTAAAATTGTTTTTAAAACTTACATTTAATTAATATATTTGTGATATGATGAAATAGACTACTCTGTTTACATAAGTTTTATTTCATTCTTGAATTGTTCCCTTTAAGTAAACATTATACATGTATAATTATGCTCTTACTTCGGTTTTGTTATCATAAATGTTTCGAGTTCAGAAATTGATAAACATTGCGCATATATAATAGTGACTTTCTTATAAAAGAAGTGGACACTCTGTCAAAGTAAAGCTAGGAAACTTAAATAGTTTGGTATGGTTATTATGTCTAGGTGTCTTATGATTTTAATTTTAATTGTACTTCACGATATTAAGGTAGTTTTCATATCTTATGAATATTTATCGCCGTATGGGGATTATTATACATTGATTTGTTTTTGCTATGCTTTATCTCATAAAATAAATGCTTGTATAAAATACACATTAACTTTGTGCATTTAAGCTGTAAAACCAGAAACAGAAGCGAATGAACCAACAACACCATCTGCAACTACAACATCATCAAACAAACCAACGACACTAACATCAGCAAAAGAATCAACAACACCAACAACAAAAACAACAACAACTATCGCAACGGCATTACAACAAAAGACAACGATAAATTCCACCGGTGAGTAACACTTTATATAGCTGAACATATTGATGTTATTTCTTAAAAGTATATAAATCTTATTTATGTAATATAATCGTTCAGTTGTAGATTTTATATCCTGTACAGGAATCTTATATATAATTGTATTAGTGAAATGTAAATCGCCTCATTCTTCTCTCAATTGACAAAGTTTTGACGTTTTACGTTTTTAAACAGAGATTAAAAAGCTTTCTTTCCTTGTAGGAGGTACAACAACTATGTAAAATTGTTTTTAAAACCTACATTGATTATTACATTCGTGATAAGATAAAAAGCCTAAGCTGTTTATTCTATAAGTTTTATTTCATATTTTGAGTTGTTCCCTTTAAGTAAAGATTGTTTGTACTTGAAGCTTAGTGTACACTTTTAGAAATAAATAATGATAAACTTGGCTTTGGTAAACATTCTCTGTCTGTCTTTCACATTCTTGTATAACCACATACCGTATTTTTAAGGAGGGTTTGACAGTCATACAGCTCATCTCCATACTCTGATTCTACTTGGTGTCATTTTATGTGTGTTACTGGTAATTGCATTATTTCTGTACTGGTAAGTTCTATTCATAAACAATTGAATACAATTTCTTATGGGCATATATGATGGTTTTACGACGGAAAGGGACGCCACATTTGATTTGAGCACAACTTGTCTTGACTCTGCTTCCTGTGTAAATCGTATCGGAATTCTTTGAATTCTATTGTTATAGTTTATCTCGGCAAACATGCATGTACCAAACGGAAAATATAGTTCAACATGCAATTTCAACACACCATGACAAACTGTGTTGATTGTCATTAACTACAATTACATAAAAGTCGTTTCCAAACATAGAAAGTAACTATAATAATATTATCTTAAAAAGTATCGAATGTAGCTAAATGGACTAACTCTGATCCGGTTCTTATCCAGATTGACTTTATCTATATGTTCCCTTATAATCATCTCATTTGACCTTTGCGAGATGTTTTGTGGCTGTCTGTAAACTCTTGGTGCAAATGTTTTGTTTCTTCTGTTATGGTCATGTGATTTCACGAAGTAAATCAATCATGGCATGTGCACATTGCACATTAATAATTGTTTCTTTTAGTTCAAGAAAACAACATCGACAGTCACACCTAAGACCGTCTGTTGCAGTTAAGTATGTTAAAGATGAAAAGAGACCACAACAAAGAACTGGACACACAGCTGCTGAAGACAGAACATATGAGTCGATAGAAGACAATCTAAATGTCAATATCCCCTTACATCAATCCCGTAATGTAGGAAATGAAGGACTAAACATCATGGCTGAAGTAGGAGTGGGTCTGGAAAATGATTATCTCACACCAACACATGATATAGATCAAACTACACCAAAGCTAGTGGAGGACTACACGAAGTATTCTACATCTCGTTATGATTCTGTAAATGAAGACACTGAACGTCTAGACAACGATTATCTCACACCTAGACATGATAAAGATCAAACTACACCAAAGCTAGTAGAGCACCAATCGACGTACTCTAAATATCATTATGATACTGTGAATCAAGACACAAAGCTAGTCAATATTGAAAAATGAATACGTTGATATGCAAGGGACTGTTCCTAAATATTAGAACATGATCGAAAATTGAAGTACATAAATGTCTTCAAAATGGCAGTAACGACCCTGAAAGCAAAGCACAACGCCTTTCATTCGTAAGTAAATCTTTCAAAAGCAATCACAAAGTGACAAGGTGTTCTTATTCGTATTAAATGAAACAAGTTATTGACTGTAGTTCTGTACTACATGCTTCATCATCACCTTTGTCGTCACGTGATCATTTTAAACAGACTTTATGATCTTTGGTGTGCAATGTCTTTCAGAACAACACTAACAGTGCCTCTAAAAGCCTTTTCACAAAAAGCTGGATAAACCGATTCACATTTACCCATGAAAAGCAGAGACAAAAAGACCATCTTGTTCATGACAAGATTAGTCGAAACCTTGATTGAAGATATCGACAGAGGAAAATTTATTGAAACTGTATTTCTTGCTTTAAGAAAAGCTTTCGATTTAGTTGATCATCAGATTTTATTATACACATAAAATTATATCGTTTTTTCCCGAAGTCCATTTCACTATTTAATTCGTATCTATCTAATAGAAAACAACTGGTAAAAGTTGGAAATCTTCAGTCCGAGTCCATGGAAGTAAAATCAGATAGGCCACAGAGATTCATTCTTGGACCGCTGTTATTCTTGATATATATAAATGACATAGCTTACTCGTGCCGAGATTTAAACATTGATTGAACATGCCGATGATTCGACTTTGTTTAAATCAGATAGTTCACTATCAAAAATTGAATCACATTTACAGTCGAACCTACATTTACAGTCGAACCTGATCCATATAATGAAGTGGAGTAAATACAACAATATGGCATTGCATCCAATAAAGACCAAGTGCATGGTTATTGTGTCTAAACAAAAACTTACAGGTGGTAAACATCTTACATTGAAAATAAATGAAAGTTTCTTAGAAAATGTCACTTCCCATCAAGTATTAGGTGTTTACATTGACGTCAATCTTAATTGGCATACGCATATTGATTTTATTTGTAAAAGGCTTACAAGTCAAAATTTGCTAAAACGCATTTTGAATTACCTTACGGATGAAACAAAACTATTATTTCACAATGCATACTTACTGCCTATATTTGATTACTGCTGTACTGTTTGGGGCAAATATCATAAAAAATATGTTAAAACGTATATGTTCTACAGAAGAGAGCAGCAAAACTAATATGAAATAAACATATTCGTACACCTGCTTCCGATCTCTTTAAGCAATTGAAGTGACAATGTAAATACGACAGTTCTATAGTTGTATTCAAAACTCTAAATAATATGGCTCCGTCATATATGTCAGATATAATTACATTATGCTAAAAATGAACACTACTCCCTTAGATCTATTGTACACAACGATGTTGTTATGAAAACAAAACCCAAAACGCAATATCTAAAGGATTCTTTTTCTTACTATAGTATGACCTTGTGGAATGAAATACCTTACGAGATAAGAAATATATCAAACATTAATTCATTCAAGTCTTCATACAAAAAAATTTTTTGTAATAAGAACTAGTTTTTTTTGTTTTGCATATAGGCCTACACGACTATAAAGAGGCATAACTCATATGTGAGTTATTTTTCAGTTATGCTCCTTTATACTAGTTGGTGTTGTAGATGAATGACTTCCAAAAATGCATATTCATAAAATTTGTTGAGATTATTATCTAATTTATGGTATTGTTATAAAAATAATTTTAGTTTGAAATACGAGTACATTATAATGAGTGTCTGTCTTTATAAATGTTGTTTTTATTGTTTTTGTCTTCACTTGTTTATCTTATTGTCATGTTTTCGTTAGTGTTTGCATGTATGTAAGAGGTTTTGGTACTTTTAGTTAATTTGTATATTTTTTTTATATTTCATATTTAGGTGCATGCCATTTATTTTTTGTTGAAGGCCATTTGAAATTAAGGCATATGCTGTAGTGTTACTTTTTTACTTTGTATGTCTACCTTGAAATGTTACCTTCAGAAAAAAAGTTATTATTATTATTATGAACTTCAAGAGAGCCCTGTATTTAGATGAATTAACACATTATAGTAGCCTGGATTACTTGCCCCTTACCACTATCGTTATCGGGCTAGGCAAACGGGAATCATGGCGGCCTCCTCAGTTATTATACAGGTATAACGTTTTCTTAATCCTGCATGATCAAGTGCTGACGATAATTACTTTAGTAGAAGTTCGGTACTATATAGGTCATTCGATTTCGATTTTTCTGATTACACGTATATTTAGCGAAGGATTAACAAAAAGTGTTTCAAGTGAACACAATTCGGACGTGGATTAGTCTCGTTAGAATTTCAATACTTTATTTTGCATAAATTAGTGTAACCAAACAACTAAAAAAGGTATCCACTGCAATTCTTGTACAATGATCCTTTGATTTAAGTATTTGTAGTGAGAAATGCTCATTTGAAAACATAATTATCCAATATCTAATTCATTACACAGGGCGCGGACATGATAATGGTTTGCCTGACGTACTTTTACCTGCCAAAGAACGACTGGAAACCAGACAAACTTTATAGATGATTTAAAAATATTTTACTCTTTTAAAAGTGTATTCATGATAAGATACATTCTGTTAGACAGGAAACACTCATAAAATAACATTAATTTGATTAAGTTGCATATGGTAAGTGGATGCAGGAAATCAAATACACGTACACCATTGTTTGGACTCAATGTTAAACATCCGTTGAGGACGATGAGCTACAGTCGGTGAATTAAACAACTTATGTTATACTTGCTGATCAAACTTAAAGCAAGTCATCCACACTTCTTTGCATATATCATTATCTCATGTACAAGTCATCATGAATCAATCATTGTCTTATTGTTAATGTAAACTTTAAAACATTAGTATTGTTTTGAAACAATATGATGTATATGTACATGAATGTACAGATGGATGTATCACTTAATACAATCAAACAAGGTAATTAAAGATTAAAATATCTATGTACATAGAAAAAGAGGTGGACAGAGAGGAGGAGAGAGCTTATAGACAGAATAAACATTTAGAAATAATGAATACGACTCTATGGTGGCACGGCATAGCGAACTGGCCTTGGCAACTATTAGGTCTAAAGTAAGATTCTTTAGTAGAGTTAACAAAGATGAGTCTGGCGTAAGTTTGTTGCAATGGGGACGGGATAATGTAGATAAAATGCCTTCTAAAACTGTAAGAATGATAATACAGTACATGTATAATGATATTTCATTATTGAAGAAAATCTTTCCTAATGTAAAACTAAATAAACGTATCAATAGTTATGCCGGTAAATTAATAATAAGTGTCGGTGAACTTCATAAGACATAATGCTCAGTGAAGCAATTAATACTTTCTTATTGAAAAAGATGGCGTTTATCTAATTGAAAGAAGAAATTTATTGTTCTTGAACAAAATATGACTATCAATAAAAGACTGTTTGTTAAGTAAAAACTATACTGCTTAGGATTATCATTTGCGCGACAACGTATGATGTAAATTTGGTGTTAGTTGTTCGCTACTGCAATCTAGGGGATTTCTATGAGAAATTCAGTTTGGCGGTTGTCAGCTCTTACAATTTATAAAAATTAGCGACCTCGACCAGCATTGATTCTTTGATATGTTTCATTATTTAACGTGTAAAATATATTGTACCACTGATTTTTTGCCTAGGGTACAATATTCATGTGCATGACTTGTTGCTTTTGATGCTAAATGTGTAAATTTGAGCTATTTTGTGTGCTAAAATTTGTAAATTTGAACATTGCTATGCTGTGCTTATTCGGTGAATTTGATGTGAAATTGCATTTGTAGCTACTATGATATTTGTGGATTAAAATGATGTTAGTAAAGCTCGCATTTTGTAAATATAACATTTGAAAAATAATGGTGCATATCCTTTGTTTTGGTCCCAGCAATTTTTTGTCTAAGGTTTTCAAAAAATGTTATGTTGAGTTTTCCCTATATCTTAACTTATAAAGGTCGGCGGCTCGCATAAGACGACCAGTGTTGCATATTTGTGCTGTTGGAGTAGTGTTGTGTGTTACACATGTAAATTAAATACTTGAATATCAAGTGAGATATAATTTGAAGTTGAATGAAAGGGTATTTTTTAAACTTCAAAGCACCAGTCAATCCTGTCCCGCTTATTTAGCCAAGATTTATTGAAAATTAACAAAAAATAAACCTTTTATATGTGTTATTTTTATTTCAAATCAGTGATGATTGTGAGCCGGCGTTTTTATAAATGAAGCAAGAAACAAATCGAAGAAATAACACCTGTACACAATCATCAATGATCAATCAATCCATAACTATTCCAAGATAACTAATGACAATGTAGTCTACACGTACATACACGTACATATATATATAACATCAATTGTACGTGAAATACAGAATATCTACACTATAACACTTTGATCAATAGTATTTATCTAAGTAGGGTGTACAAGAGGTATTACAATCATCACACAGTAATACAGTACCATATTATGAGTAACAATCAAATAGGCTTTTAAAATATCTAACACTTCGTGACTAATTAAAATATCTTAATTGATAGGTGGCAAATATACAGAGAAAGTATATAGGTTTTGACGAAGTCGAATGCCAGAGATTCTATCGCAAGTTATAATTATCTAATGTCTGGATAGAAAATTCACACATCTTCTGTATCACACCTGCTTTACCACATGTAGCATATCTAATGTTAGACAAGTCATAGTCCAAAATGTTGACATGATTGAAGTGAATTGAGTCAAAGAATGAAAAGTATTCTAGTGTCAGATTATGTTCAGAAACAAAAGTTACGTGAATACCACGTATGTCTTAATTATTACCTAAGTTGTCGCCAGTCGAAATTATGCCCCTTAGGTTCCATATCAACATATAACAAGAGGATATGACGGACATTACTGCAGCGCATAAAACTATTCTGGCCAGAATACATGATCACCCCAACACCTTGAATTTATAAGAAATAAGTAAGACCATGATTACATTTACAACATGTATATAGTTTACATTATTTATTTTAAATATACAATATATTTCTGTAATATAATCAATTCATAAATGTTTAGATATGTATAAACGATGTAATATATCATCTACGAAAGCAGAGAATTGACACTGTTCTTTACAGATTTTAACACAAATATCATTTCTCAAACTCTAAATTTTATACAATTCTATACAATTGTTACATTTTGGAAGCAGTGTTAGATAATGACAATTTTAGTTCAAATGGACATACAATTGAAAGAATGGTGATTTTATGTATAATACCTTTGCTGTCATAAACGGTACAGGTATTTACACGTATTTTGTAACTTCATAATTCTCACAATCTATAAGTCAGATTGACTTAAACTAGAAGAATTCATCTTATTATCAGTATTACAGACAGTGACAAATAAGTACAAAAATATCAAAACAATAATTAAAATTAATGATTGAGTAACTATAACTTAGCAGTTAAAGTCATATCTCATTAGAACTTGATATAATGTACACAATCATGTAGGATTACAGTAACTTAATAATTCAGTCACAAAACTGAGAAAGGCAATAACAACCAGGAGCCAGTTGCCAAGGGACATGCTAGGTGGCATTAACTTGTAGCAAATTTTCGTAAATCAAAGTAAGTATCGCTAGAAAAGAACATTCTAACATAACTAGCTTCAGAGATGCTATCAAAATAAGTAAATTCAAGTACATGTGTACCATTTCTAAAACAATCACTATGTATGTAAATAACAGTCAATGATACGTTGTACTTGGTGAGTACTTGTAAAGAAAAAAGTCCAGGAAAGCTAGTTAGGTAATTGGCCATCATACATTACCTTGTATAGTTCATTTTTTCTCAACTGTTAAAACATGAATAATTTCACAATGAAGGCATGTTCTTTGTCTACCACTCCTGATGTTATGATACTGTACATTTGATTTTATATTATAGTCAGCGTTAATATTATAATTGCCGCCCGGCTAGCTGAGTTGGTAGCACGCAAGTCTACTGATCGAGGGGTTGTGGGTTCGAATCCCGGGCGCGGCATACTTTCATGGAGCTTGGTCATGAAATTATTTCTACGGCCATTCTCCCGCCTACCTATGATTGTCAAGTATGTAGGGCAGTTGTCAGTCACCGACGAAACTATGCGCTTAGTAGTCGATTAACAGCTAAATCAAGAGATTTAGCCTTTCCGGAAGGAGTAAGTAGGTTGACTGACCGCCGTTATATGACCTTATATGTGTTGCTACGGCGTTTAACCCAATAAAAACAAAACAAAAACAAGTAATATAATTGACATTTTTTACATAGTGTAAGTGTCATATTTATTCGTGCCAAATAACAAAGATTTTCATAAAGAGACATAGTTTATTTTCCAAAACATATGAAATGCATGCGGGCATTGATTTGTATAATATGCGCATAATGATTATATACTATGCAAAAGTTATGACGCAAATATGTACAAAAACGTAAATATCATCAAAAGTTTTAATGTAAATAATATGAAATTTAATATAATAATAGAATAACATTTTGTAATGAGTATTCATTAAAAAACAATATGTTACGATTTTTACAAAGAGATTATTATCAGAATCAAAAGCCTAGTAGTGGAAAATAAAATTAACAAGATTTGATAATGAGTATGAGTCCAATTTGAATTCACGACTTAGAACCATTATACGTCGAGCAAAGCCTAGTGAGATGTTTGTCCATTCCTCAATTAAAGCAATGGTTAAATACTGTAACATCACATACGTCGTACTGTACCAGACGTTGACGTTAGCATCAGTCAAACTCGTCCCATAGACGTTCAATTGGACTTTTGTCTACTGAAAATGACAGCAAGACAGCAAAAATGTCACTGTAATTAGTCATGAGAAATAATTGCCCATGCGGTATTTGGTCTGGTGTATCTGACTGGAGAATTAGGCCAGGACGTCCGATGGCGTATGGACCAGGGACGTTACTAAGAACTTCATCCTGGTAGCGTTGATTGTTATAATTCCCATTTATTACTATAAGACTCAGCTTATTTGAATGATAAATATCTCTCCACAGTAACCTTTATGAATAAATTTGCTGCATAACCTGGTAAGTGTTGATGGTGTTATCAGTCCAACGGCTTGTACCCGGTCTTCAATGCTCAATCTTTACATATTTACTGACTTGTTTCCAAGATAATTAGTTCTACAATGTCATTTGGTCTCTATAGTTCTCGACAAATTTCAAGTGTTTGTTCAGGCGCTAACGTGCTGCACATGATTTAAGAAACTTAGTAAAAAGGACTTATCGATGCTGTGCACTCAAGCGTAACTGCACGAGAAATTTTAACACACTATCATGTGTGAACAGACCGCAAGACTTGATGACGGCAAATATACCCATGTTTGATATTTAATGAAAAATGTATGGAGAAAACTACTGGGGTTTTTTGCTTTCATATGAGACCATATATTTTATTGTTGAGTAGAGCAAACAATTCAAACAATGATTATGAAATTCATCGTTTAAGTAAAACAACCATAGGGTGACATTAGTGCGGACTATCACTCAAGTAAATCTATCAAGGCTAGCTGCTCACAGATTTTCATAAATTGTCTGATATAATAAAATTTTGCTTTTCAGTGTCAGTAGTTGTGTTAAAATGAATTGCAAATAATTTATAGCAAACTGGCCGATCTAGACCAGCCAACCTCTTCAATCCCAAATGAGAGATTTTTCGCGATAACATATCGCTTTTCGTGACATACCTTTGTAAGACATAAAACAAACAAGTTACATAGCCCAGCTAGTTTAAGCGACTTTTACTAATCATTACATATGTTTTGTTATCAAAACAATATAAAAATGCATTATTTTGGGAGCAATGAGGCTTATTTTCCAGTTGTCTTTACTTGATAATGTCCGAGAAGATCCGATTGGTGCGTAGGTCCTATCAGGTAGAATCCTCGGATTTTATCATTGAATTTCTATTATAAGGTTAAAAAATCAAATTTTAATCAAACATCTTCCTTGTTAGTTAAGATATAAACCAGTGTAAAGCAATATAAACAATTCTTCACCCAAACAATTATTACTCATCTTGATTTTCAGTCCCATTAAAGGGTTTCAGAAAATATCATCAATATAGGCTGTGGCAAATTTAGCATTGTACAAAAGGGTAAATGTGAGTACTCCTTCTAAATGGACCAATTCATTTGAAGAGTATGCAAGGGGAAATAACTGACTAATGAAGTACAAGTCACACTATCACATGGGTTATCATCTATAAACCGTTACTAACGGGGAATGTTTTTATACTAAAAGTCAGGATCCTTTCAAGATGTATGCCAATTTGCTCCAAAATTGTCATAATCAGAACACTGCTTCACTGCTTCCAAAAGAATCTTACAATGATGACAGCTTTAGAAAAAATGATTTATTTAAGTTGAAATCTGTAAACAGCTTTAACGCATACATGTTCTGTTGACCTTTATCCATGTTGACAAGTTGTACGTCTAGACTATGAAATATAATAAGTGCTAGTAATATTACACAATGACTCTGATATCAGATTTATATCATTTACAGTGCCAGCAAAAAATCTTGGTAAAAATCTTGTTTTTGGATAAATCGATTCATCTTTTCCAAAGACAAAAGGAACCAAAAGTCATTTGAGCCAACTCAAATATCAGAATAATTTAGTTCACCAACGTTTGATACAAATAATTTAACATACATGTATATAAGCTATTACTAAAGTAAAAGTACTTGTGAATCATCATGAGCAAGAATCATCATTCTATCACACCATGTTTTTTTTCTTAACAAACTGAGGCTGGTAGCCAGCGTCTTCCCGTAGGAAAAATCCCAACTATTTCCCCCTTAAGAATATTTTCCCGCTTGTTTAGTGTAAAGAAATCTTCAAAAAGTAGAAATATTGTTATGAACTTATGTTTAGAATCTCCGTAAGCACAATACCGAGTATATTGACAAGTTTTACTAAGTATACTGAGTAGATACGCTATGTCACGGACATTGATTCCTAGCTACCTAACCCTTGCTTTGAATTACCTTTTTATTTTCACAATTATTTATTTGTACTAAAATATATTACGTTTAAACGAAATACTATTTCATAAAGTAGTTTTATAACTTCATAAATAATCCGTAAAAAAAAACGAAATAATGGAGAGGATAAAACGTTTTTCAAATTGTCACTTTAGGGCCACCATACAAACAGAATAATCTCTTAATACATATACATAACTTCCCTGATAATGATGTCAAAATGTCACGTGGTATGTTTTCTTTGAATTAAATATAATTCAATCAAGCCATTCACTCGTAGATGTCAACTACAAAATAAGAAAATTAACCTGTGTGCTTAAACATGACTAAGATATGGACTTATCTTCTGGTATTTTATATTGGACAAATTGGTAGGAAGTAAAACATTTTACTTTTTATTAAAGTGTTAGAGGTTTATGTAAATTTTTTGAAGAATTTTTTAGGTATATTAATTCCATGATAGAATTTTTTTATTTTTTCTTTATTTCTTTTTTATTTCAAACGTATGTGAAAAACAGTTTTCCATATTTAATTGCGGAGAGACATAAATACAGATTTTTTGAAAACGTATATGGCACACCCTTATGATGTCGTTTTATGCAAAGATGTGTGCTTGTATAGTCCGTTTTATCCGGTGAGCCGTGACTGCACTTTTGTAGTTATAAATTTTTGGAATATTCCTACAAAAAGGTAACACAGCTTATTAACCAACCAACTGATTACTGCCTTAATCATAATTATTCAAGATTGATCTAAATGACTCAATAGTCGTGGCGGTAAGACATTTGGATTGATAGACTTTGCTTTTGCTACCCCGGGTTCGAATCCTGCTTAGTATCCTTTATTCTTTTTTCATTATTTTTATTTTTTATTATTTGCAAACATGGAAATGTACTACTAGAAATTTCTGTGCAGCACGAAGCCAAATGTATATAAAATAGAATATGCATATTTGCCTGTGTTTGTGCTTAGTTATTACTTTGATGTTATACACTTAACTGTCTCGACCGCGTCTTATAGAAATGATTCTATGCACATGCATTTTATAAGAAAGATAATTAAAATGGGATGCATGTAACTTTGGCACATTCGTTCGATTGTATCCTAGTTAGATTTCTATTCAGCCACTGCATTTTAAGCCGAATGTATAATATAATCAAAGTACTGAAAGTACTGTTGGAAGGAATTTTTGAACGATTTTAGGAGTTCAAAGTTACTATTTCGTTATCCAGTGTAAAGCAATATAAATAGTTCTTCACCCAAACAATTATTACTCTGCTTAATTTTCAGTCACATTAAAGGGTTTCAGAAAATATCATCAATATAGGCTGTGGCAAATTTAGCATTGTACAGAAGGGTAAATGTGAGTAATTCTTCTAAAGGGACTAATTTATTTGAAGAGTATGCAAGGGGAAATAACTGACTAATGAAGTACAAGTCACACTATCACATGGGTTATCATCTATAAACCGTTACTAACGGAGAAGGTCCTTATACTAAAAGTCAGGATCCTTTTAAAATGTATGCCAATTTGCTCCAAAATATCAGATTTATATCATATACAGTGCCAGCAAAAAATCTTGGTAAAAGTCTTGTTTTTGGATGAATCGATTCACCTTTTCCAAAGACAAAAGGAACCAAAATTAATTTCAGCCAACTCAAATATCAGCATAATTTAGTTCACCAACGCTTGATACAATTATGTTACATAAATAAGCTATAACTATAGTAAAAGTACTTGTGACAAGAATCATCATTCTATCACACCTGGGTTTTTTCTTAACAAACTGAGGCTGGTAGCCAGCGTCTTCCCGTAGGAAAAACCCCCCATAAGAATAATTTTCCGCTTGTTTAGTGTAAAGAAATAATAAAAAAGTAGAAATATTGTGATGAACTTATGTTTAGAATCTCCGTAAGCACAATACCGAGTATATTGACAAGTGTTACTAAGTATACAGAATAGACACGCTATGTCACGGACATTGATTCCTAGCTACATAACCCTTGCTTTGAATTACCTTTTTATTTTCACAATTATTTTATCTTTACAAAAATATATTACGTTTAAACGAAATACTATTTCGTAAAATCGAAATAATACTTCATAAATAATCCGTAAAAAACGAAATAATGGAGAGGATAAAACGTTTTTCAAAATGTCACTTTAGGGCCACCATACACACAGAATCATCAATTGATACATATACATAACTTCCCTGATAATGATGTCAAAATGTCACGTGGTATGTTTTCCTTAAATTAAATAAAATTTAAACAAGCCATTCACTCGTAGATCTCAACTACAAAACAAGAAAATTAACCTGTGTGCTTAAACATGACTAAGCTATGGATTTATCTTCTGGTATTTTATATTGGACATATAGGTAGGAAGTAAAACATTTTATTTTTTATTAAATTAAAGTGTAAGAGGTTTATGTAAACTTTTTAAAGCATTTTTGAGGCACAGTAATTCCATGATATAATTCTTTTGTATTTCAAACGTATGTGAAAAACAGTTTTACATATTTAATAGGGAGAGTCATAAATACAGATTTTATGAAAACGTATGGCACACCCTAATGATGTCGTTTCATGCAAAGATGTGTGCTTGTAAGACGACATGATCTCAACAAATTATCATAACAAATAAGGAATGATAATTTTATCATGACGTAATATCAGAACTCAACTTATCGTCTTAAAAGAAAACGAAATAACGTATTTTGTAAAAAACTGCTATGTTGACAGTGCTCGTTATCTACAGCTTTATGACTTGCAATAGGTCGGCAACCGTATTTTAGTGTCTTGTCATTTTCTGTTTAAGTGACAAGTACAGTTGACGACAACATGTTCAAGTCCTTGAAAACTGACATCATAGGCCTAATATCCTTTGGTCTCCATGTCGACTAATCACGTCATGTTGACATTTGCATACTTATCAATTTTCTTTCCATTTAAATGGGCTATAACCCTAAAACCCAAAGTTATTGCTTCTGAATAACTCTAAACTAATTCTCGTTACCTTGCAACATGTCTATCCAAATAAATGTTATAGATAGAATAAATAAACATTGAGCAAAATGTTAATAGGATTGAAATGATATTTCGACCCACCTTGAAATATCTACATCTTGTTTTGTATTATTTCTTTTCGTCAAAAATATTGATGTACGAATAATGGATTTTCGTCAAAAACCCTTTGTAAAATGGCAGTGTAGTAGGTCTATTACCTAACTCTAAACATTTACCAAAAATAACTTCCGTATCGGAAGTCTAAACATATCAATATTTATACACAATTTAGTAAAAGAAAATACACAATATAGTTATCCGTAAGTGATATGACTCAATGTGCTCAAAGAAAATACAAACTTTAGTTATCCGTAAGTGATATGACTCAATGAGCTCAATTAAAATACAACATTTAGTTATCCGTAAGTGATATGACTCATTGATCTCAAAGAAAATACAAAATTTAGTTATCCGTAAGTGATATGACTCATTGATCTCAAAGAAAATACAAAATTTAGTTATCCGTAAGTGATATGACTCAATGAGCTTAAATAAAATACAAAATTTAGTTATCCGTAAGTGATATGACTCATTGATCTAAAAAAAATACAAAATTTAGTTATCCGTAAGGGATATGACTCAATGTGCTCAAAGAAAATACAAAATTTAGTTATCCGTAAGTGATATGACCCTATGAGCTCAAAGAAAATACACAATTTAGTTATCCGTAAGTGATATGACTCATTGAGCACAAAGAAAATACACAATGTAGTTATCCGTAAGTGATATGACTCATTGAGCTCAAAAAAAATACACAATATAGTTATCCGTAAGTGATATGACCCATTGAGCTCAAAGAAAATGCACAATATAGTTATCCGTAAGTGATATGACTCAATGAGCTCAAAGAAAATACAAAATTTAGTTATCCGTAAGTGATATGACCCTATGAGCTCAAAGAAAATTAGAGGTGCGCGGTATTACCGGTAAACCGGTAACCGTGTTTTTTTATCTCGCGGTACGGTACCGCGGTATTTTCGGAAATACCGGTATTACAGTACCCGTGAACGAGTAGTACCCGTGATTAAGGTTTTACATGGGTTGGCAAAATCAACGGTTGATGTCATACATTAAGTTATTCTTAATTTTGACTTGTGCGTGTACAAGTGAAAAGTTCTGCTTTAGCTAGTTAAAATAGTTTCACCACTGGATAACGCTGTGGAAGTTATACATAGACATGCAATCCCATGTATAGTAGCAATCGCCTAGCAGAGTTGTCTTGTAGTCTGCGAGAAAGAAACGTTGACTAATTTACGACAGTCGTCATTTTCTGTTATAAGTTGATTGTAAATTTAAGTTAGTATATATAAATAAAATATTTCGATTTAATTCTTTATTTCGGGATCGGTTCTAACGGCAGTGGATCGCAATTTTTGTATGCATGGGTTTCCTTCAACGATTGTTTTATTCATTTTCATTTTTCCACAAAAAAATGCCTTATTTATTCCCCAATTAATCTTAGTAAGTTTTAGCACTTTTGACCACTTTTGAATGCCTCGTATGACGTCATGACACAATTAATAGACGGACTGATTCGTTTTAACCAAGGTTCGTTTTTTTTAACTTGGATTACGAATCATCATCAAATTTTCAATGAATTTGAGCAAAAAACAGCAAAAAAGCAAAATCAATGGTGATTAAGTTGTTATAGTTATTACCCTTAAATTTTTTTTTGTGTTTTTAAAATATATATAATTAATGATCTTCTTAAAAGTGAATTTTAATTATACTGTGGTATACCGTGGTATATACCGTGGTATTTAGTAAAAAACCACGGTTTACCGTGGTAAAAATTTCCTGGCGGTACCCAGCCCTAAAGAAAATACACAATAGAGTTATCTAAAAGTAATGTCATACATCGTGATCAAAGAAAACACACACTATAATTATCCGTAAGTGATATGACTCATTGAGCTCAAAGTTTGTTTGTTTGTATGGTTGAACGCCGTAGCAACACATTGTATAGGTCATATAGCAGCGGTCAGTCAACCTACTCACTCCTCCTGGAAAGGCTAAGTCTCTGGATTTAGCTATTAACCAAGTACTAAGCGCATACTTTCGTTAGTAACTGACAACTGCACTACATAATTAAAATCGTTGGTAGGAGAGAGAATGACCGTAGAAATAATTACATGACCAAGCTCCACGAAAGTATGCCCCACCCGGGAATCGAACCCATGACACCTCGATCCGTAGACTTGTGTGCTACTAACTGAGCTAGCCGAGCTGCTCATTGAACTCAAAGAAAACACAAAATAGAATTATCCGCAAGTGATGTGACTCATTGAGTTCAAAGAAAAACGAAAGGATTTATCATGCTCAAATATTACCGTTGATTGTTTTATATATATATTTTTTTATATTTTATCATTTCTTTTTTTTTTCATTTTTCATTTTCGTTTTTATTTAAGCTCGTATTTCTTATTATGCGTATGATTGTGAAGCGCTTTTGAACATATATTCTATATGAAAAGAGCGCTATACAAATCCGGTACAATGTACACAATAATTATAATTTTTTATAGAACATACTAAACTTGATTTAAATGCTTGTATTGTTTTACAGTTATACAACTTGTCAAGAGTGATAGTACTGACTACGTGGGATGTTTTAATGCGACTTCAACTTCGTTATACCAGGAAGCTATCCATTGGATTTATTATTCTATGTTATTCTATGTACATACGCTATGTAACTTATACTGTGAAGATTTTCCATATTTATCAATCCAGGTACTTATTTGTTATATATTTAATGACAAAAGCGTTGGAAATACCCTGATCTTACAAATGATATATGGCAAAAACTCTCACACGCGTTTTATCAACGTTCGTAATGCCAATCTTAACTGAGACTCGCTCATAAGTCCTTAATTAAGACCCGCGACCATTCTATTAATACAGTTACTGTTGTGGCTAAGGCACCACCGAAAGGCGTAAAATTACGGGTCGTAACTTTAAGGCTAGTTCCGAGGGGCATTACGTTTGTCTTATCTATGTCTAAAAATGGACACAGCGAGCGCCTGCTTCGCGATTTGTTAGGCGGTTAAACGACTGCAATCGCTCGCTGTAAAATTCAAGATGGCGTCATACAGCACATTATTGAAAATAGCTAGTGAGGGGAGAAGTTTCCGCCCTCGTGGAAGGGTAGGTGAGTACTGGTTATAGACAATGGTCCAGGAAAGCTAGGTTAGGTGCGCTAGACGCAGTAAAATGACCTAAAAATGTGTTGACACGGCGTTCACTCCAATAAATAAATAAACAATAGGCTCTTTCACACTTATAGCAGTGTTTTATACACCAAAATGTTCCTTAAGAAACATACAATGTGATTCTGGTAAATAATTCAGATGAAAACTTTTAACTTTAAGATGCATTTGTTAAATTGACGCCGTAAAAATGAAAATAGTAAAAAAAATTTAGAAAATTTTACTAATTAATTAAACATTAAATCCTTTTCAGAACATTATAGGTTATATTCGAATAAAAGAACTGCAGTGTCTATAAGCTCAATAAAACAAAACAAAACTAAGACAAATGAAAAACATTTTGACAGATAGCAAGTAATGAAAGTAGCCATTTTTCACCGTTATGCGCTAGGTCTAAATTTCAAGATGCTTTAATTTCATTACTAAATATCATACAGATATGCAACTTGGCCAAGTTATTCCTGGGTGAATGTCTTTCAGAAAAACCAAGCTGAGCCTCGATCCCCGTTACCATGGCAACGCTGGGGCGGAGCAAAAAACGGCAACAAATGCAATTTTCGCTCTTTTTTCACCCCACATTTGCACTTCAAACAGTAATATTTTCCAAAAATGAGGTCTAAAGTGACAGGTCTTTTCAGATACTGAAAACATGTTTTCTTATCAGCATTTTGCGTCATTTCTCTGCACTCAATGACCCCGATTTTTTTCTGGCGTTGAGGGGCGCTGCGCGCCCTAAAAACCCCAGCAACAAAGGGGGGCACATCCCCCCCTTCGGAACCCCCCTGAGATATTTTTTGATGGTGGAGGCGCGCGAAAAAAACATTTTTAGGGACAAATACTCTTGAGTGAAATTCACTATATCCAGTTAAACATTTTGGAGGGGGTCTAGACACGGTAAAATGCGGGATTGAGTGATTAAGGGTTAAATTGTCTTAGTTGTGTTTTAACATAAGAAGTCAAGCGTTGCTTTGTTAACTACTGCCATCATATGAATCTCGTGACACTAGTAGTACCACATGACTAATACTTAAATTTAAACGAGCAATGACTGTATGCTTAAAAAACTTTAGGCGTAATGTAGCGAAAAATAATTTTTAATGATCAAAAATGAGGTTAATTTACAAGTCTTACAAAACAAATAAGATATATTAATACAAATATATCATTATGATTTTAAAAAATTTAACTTAAAGTTAAAATCAAATTACACCAGAAAATGCGCAAGGTCAGGAATGAGCTGCGTTGTTCACCTTACGCTACTTAATAGTATGCTTTTGGTGATAAATCGCTAGTATTTATAATATAAATATAGTAAATGATACTGAAAAATGTAACATTGATATTATTAAATGACTAAAATGCATGTAATAACCCATTTAAAATTTACTTGCGTTACATTTTGCTGTTCATGCAATTTTACATACTTTAGGTAACCGGTGTAAGGTCAAAATTAATCTTGTTTTTTTTCCAAATTGTTTATTCATACTTTTTTCCCTTTATGTACTTTGAACATCATAAAAGAAGACTAATTTCCTATTGAAAATATTGAAATTTAAAAAACTAAAGAAAGTATTCGGCTCTCTGACATTCTCGTACCCCGAGGTTTTCAAGATTCTCGATCAACTAGTATTGAGAATCTTAATAGCCTCTGGGTACGAGAAGGCTCTCTGGGGGACGAGCTTACTTGTGATGGCTGTGGTTATTGATTTAATAAAGGGGAATAACCGCTGTGGGGAGTTTGATATTTGCCCTTCTTACACCTTTAGCTTGGATTCACATTAAACTATCAACTTCTTGCTCTTACAATTTTGGTGATGTTTACTTCCCTAATACGTTTGTATGAATTTCCTTACTGTCATGATTATCAAGAATAAAGACCTATAGTTTCATATTGAACAACATCGCCTTTTGGCAAAATTTACACACAAAACGGAGAAAAGACAAGTCATGGACATAGCCAAATGCAGCATATGCTTATGTTCGTAATTTACTATTTTAGAAAAAAAAACATTTGTGGCCATTTGCAGCATATTCATTTGTTCCGATATAAATAGTAAAGGAAATTATATGTGGTCATAAGTAACATATTTGAACGTTCGTACGTTAATATTTTAGAAGAATTTACCGAGGTCATATTCCGATGTAAAAAATAAAGGAAAACATTCCGTGGCCATACACACCATATACTTAAGTTCTAAATTAATATTTAACGAATTTTATTTTGCAAAACGCAATATGTTATGTTTTAATGTTAAAAATGAAATGTTACGTGGAAATAATGACATATTCTAATGTTCTTAACTTCTTATATTAGGCCTTCTCTACAATTATATATATTGCTTCTTTGTACATGTATCAGACAAGTTCGCGATGACTTATTGATAATACAACGATAAATCTTAATGTATTTTACTTCTTTTTGTTTATTCTAGCGTCACGTTGTGGTGGTAAGTTTTATATAATCGTTATCTTATGTTCTAAATTAATATTTAACGAATTTTTTTTCGGCAAAACGCAATATATTATGTTTTAATGTTAACAATAAAGGGAAATGTTACGTAGAAATAATAACATATTCTAATGGTCTTATGTTAGATCTTTGCTACAATTATAGATCCATATGTTGCTTCTTCGTATCAGACAAGTTTGCGATGACTTATTCACGGTGTATAAACGAAAACGAAACTGCACGATCGCTGTTGATCGGTATTTTATGATTTTCCTCTATACCCAACCTAAACACTGAAAACTGAAGTAAAATAAGATTAATTTCTGTACGATGTCTGTTGATGTGATGTAAAATGATGTGTACGACATCCGTTGATGTGCTTGTCCAACTACTGTTGATGCAAATTGTTGATTTCTTACATTCTGTACAATGTCTATTGATATTAATTTATGATAATATACTTGTTTCTTTATCATTTCCGCCACCGAAGTAAAGAAGTAGACCATGTTGTGAAGATGTGCATAAAGAATATAACCTCTGGTAGAATTTTAGATAAGGGAGATATTTCACTTTAATTTTGTACAATTTTTTTTCTGCATTATATAGTATTTTATGATCTTTACTTTTGCTTTTGTAATTTTATTTTACATAGTGGAAAAAACATGCAAAACATTTATTAATTTTATATTTCAATACAATAACAACAAATTCAATATACTTGAACTATCAAATTTCAATCAAAATTACAGGAGAGTCCGTTAAGGCCTGTCCACGACGGCAATACAAATAACACTTAAACACAGTCAGTATTTGGTGTAACCCCCTGCAACAATCCTGCGTGGCATACCTCAAATCAGCCTCTGGTACTTCTCCACAGTGGTTCTGGACTAGTCCGTTTAAAGATTAGCCTCCAGCTCTGTAAGGTTACGTGAGCGATATTGTCGCACAGCTGTTTTCAACTTAAACCACAAGTGTTCAATAGGGTTTAAGTCTGGGCTCTGTGGGGCCAACATATCAGTTCCATGATGTCATTATTCTCTTTCTGTTTATGTGTTCATTCATTCTCCTGCGAACGTAAACACCACCATCATTCTGGAAGAGAGTGAATCTTGACTCATCTGTACACAGAACATCACTTCAGTCTATCCTGGTCCAGTCTGCATGATTGTTGGCAAATTCTATCCGTTTTGCACGATGAACAGCTGTCAGGGGTGGTTTCTTCACTGCTCATTCTGCAATAGAAAAAATGTTTTACTTGGGTCAAATAGGCAAAAGTGTAATGCACTTAGTTTCTGGTTCAATCTGATAATAACCCAATCAAATTTTCCGCTTGCATACTCGCTAATCCTGTACAACAACGCCCTACTGGATATCAGTTTACGAAGATTTTTTAAGGTCAAAACAACAATGAAAGTAAAAGAAGAAAGAAAATACTAAGCAAAATCTCACCTTGTAACTCCCTTTCTTCGGCAAACTTGGCAACAAACTCCCTTTGCTGGAACTTGGCCGCACACTCAACCCTCTGTTCAATTGTTAGTCACATTATCACTTTTCTTCTTGAAAATAAGTGTCAGCAAAAGTGAATAGCTACTAATACCATTATTTCAAGGCATTTCATTCATTTGATGAGTACCAAAGTAAACAAAATTTTAACCCCCCTCCCTCATAGCAGAATACTGAAAAAAATTTCCTTCTAACCTATGAAATTGTGTACCTTAAGGTGGGTCGGTACCTTACTCGGAGGTAAAAACGAAAAAAATATTTTGTTCACCGATTATAATAAAAGTTGGAAGGCAGACACTGTCATGCTTCTTGTTTGTTTTTCTGGTAACCTTAGCGACGTTGTCGTTTTCTTCACGACGCCATGGACGTCACAATGGTTCGCGCTAAAAATAGGCATGCAAGTACATTAAACCAACGTATTTGAGATATTGTCCGAGGTCAAAAGTAAAAGTACCTTCATTACAACGACGTTAATATAACGTTACGCTGACGTTGTGATTAAAGCATTTATTGTTAAAATAAGTAGAAGCGGATTTTGATTGACCTATGTTAAATTAATTATGAATAGATCAGATGCTGAGTGTCACAAGAAATTAATTAAGAACTGGAAAGAAACTACAAAATTGAATTTATAAGAAAATTACATACATAACCCCAAATCACAACGTCAGCGCAACGTAATATTAACGTCGTTGTTTTGAAGGTAATTTTACTTTGAAAGCGATATTGTGAAAAACTGAGAACGTTCACTTTCCTTTTTTATTTCATTAAAAAGACACAAAAAGTGTGTAGTTTTCAAAAATCGCGATAAGAATTTGACCACCGTTCTGCTTTAATTTGAAAATAAACGTTATAACTCGGCAATTGGTGAAACCTTTTAGACGTGAAAACCCTAAAAGTGATGAAATGTACAATCTTTACGACTGACGTGATATTTAGATAATCGGAACAAAATATTTGAATGCAACAACATTTCAGAATCATTTTGGTATAATTATCTTTGTCCTCGGGCATTCAATACTTCAAATATATGGGTTTAATGTAGTTGCATGTCTGTTTTTAGCGCGAACCATTGTGACGTCCGTGACGTCGTGAAGAAAAACGACAACGTCGCTAAGGTTACCAGAAAAACAAACAAGAAGCATGAAGGTATCTGCCTGCCAACTTTTATCATAATCGGTAAACATAATATTTTTTTCGTTTTTCCCGACGAGTAAGGTACCGACCCACCTTAAGGAAATTACCCCTTTAATTTTTTTAATTTAATATACTCCTTTAATGGACAGTTATCTCCCTTCTTATTTCGGCCTTCCCATGCAGAAAAACTGATGTTTGGTCATATTTTGTCTGTAAAATTAGTTTTAGACACTGTATACTTTAATTAGGTGGGCACAAACAAAGGTTACGAAAGTACAATTAAGTTAAATATAAACTGTTTTATAAATTATGCATTGCTTAAGATAGTGGTACATGACTAAACTCTTAAAACGCAATAATATCATATTAAATCACACAATTAAATCAAACGAAGTCGTACAATACTTTTACATAAAATCGTTAGTAGTCGTACACAATCATTTGTTGAAGTCCTACAGTATGCCGGCGAATGCACACGACATAAACGTCAAGTTTACACATAGTTGCATTCAACATTCTGATAAATTATTGATATAATACAATAAATAATTTATTTTATACCAAAAAAGTCTTCATACAATAACATGAATGTGATTTGTTTTCTCGAAATCGAGTTTACAAGACAAGCTTTGGATGTCAACAAAGCAAAATAGTTCGTGATTTGGAAGTGATTGTTAACGTTTTTACTATAAAAGAACGATATGGAATCAGCAAAACTGCTGCAAATAGTTTATCAAGAGCTAAGGTTTATTTTGAAAATCTGTCTATGTACCAGAAGATTTGTTGTCCCATAAAAACTAATAAATTGTACTTCTGTATAAATTCACTACCAATCGCAATCACTGATGTCGTACAGTCGTTTATACACCGTGTTATTGATATACAACATAAATGTATATAACGATAAATCTTAATGTATTTTACTTCTTTTTGTTTATTCTAGTTTTACGATCGGGTAAGTTTTATATAATCGTTATCATAAATTTCTTACATTTTAGCTTGGATTCACATTAAAATATCCACTCCCTGTTCTTACAATGTTGGTGAGGTTTACCTCCCAAATACTTTGTATTAATTTTCCTAATGACATGTTTACCAAGCAAATAGTCACATGTATGGTTTCATATTATACAACGTTGCTTATGGTCAAAATGCCCATACGAAACAGAAAATGGTCATGGCCATATGCAACATATTCATTTGTTCCATATAAATATTCATGGAAAATCTGAACTGACCAGAAACAACTTATTCTAATGTTCTTATGTTAATATTTAAAATAAATATACATAGACCATACGCAGTTTATTACTATGATCTGATGTTAACATTTTAGGAAAATACATGTATGCCATTGGCATTCACAACATATTCATATATTAGGTATCTGAAGTTGGCTTGTACATAGTACATAGTAATTCAATTTGTGGTTCGCCAATTACAAGCTTTGTAGTTTGGTATTCAGCTTGTAGTTCGGCTTGTATATTGTACATAGTAATTCAACTTGTAGTTCGCCAATTTCAAGCTTGTATATCGGTATTCAGCTCGTAGTGCACCCTAACTGCACCAGCATTCATGATATTTGAATTACAATCTTGTAGTGCAATATATTTAGCTTGTAGTTTAGCCCAGATACATCAGCATACGTCATATTTGAATTGCAAGCCAGTAATTTGGTATTCAGCTTGTAGTACGGACAAAAACATAAACATACATGATATTTAAATTACAAGCTAGTTGTTGGATATTCATCTTGTAGTTCGGACCAAACACATCAGCATACGTTGTATTTGAATTACAAGCTAGTAGTTGGATATTCATTTTATAGTTCGGTCCAAATACATCAGTATGAATAATATTTGAATTACAAGCTTGTAATCGGATATTCATTTTGTATTTCGGTCCAAATACATCAGTATGAATAATATTTGAATTACAAGCTTGTAATTGGATATTCATTTTGTAGTTCGGTCCAAATACATTAGTAGAAACAATTTGAATTACAAGCTTGTAGATGGGTATTCAGCTTGATGTTCGGTACAGATGATATAGCAAGGGGTCCGGAAATAAGAAAACCAATAACAAAGGAGGTATATGGCAAACTCACTCAGTCGAAACCATTTTCATTTTGTCATAGGCAGTAACAAAAGCATCGGCGAACATATATAAGGCAAAATAACTTAAAGTCATATCCACCCAGATTTGTAGATCAGGCGATACCAACACTTTTACTGTTTTACAATGTACTGTAGACAATAACACACACTTTGAAAGGTATACAGCAAGCATAGAACTAATAATAAAGGAGTTGTAAGGCAGAATCACTTAACCGTAACCACTCAGATTTGAAGGGAAGTTTAGGTGGTACATAACACTACAATGGGCCAGTAATCTAAGAACTATAATTAAATAAAGGATTTATCAAGCAAAATCACTCAACCATAACTAGTCAGGCGATACTAACCACTGGAGGAGTTCCAGCAAGCATGGAACTAATACAAAATGATTTATTATAAGGCAAACTCATTCAACCGTAACCACACAGATTTGTTAAAGACACAACTTATAAATCTTGGACATCAAAAGAAAATTGTAGTATAGTGGTTACATCATAATAGAGGTGAAAATTTCAAGTATTACATGTTTCATGACTTTTTCGTGTTTGCTAGCAGGTGAAATAAATTGAGGCCCATGCTTGGCTATTGATAATGTTTCTTTTATCGTATTAATGGATATCTCTGACAAAATTGAGTAACTGTTTGTCATTAAGTCAATATTTCCACCCTTTTTTAAAAAAATGGATAAAAGGTTAATTTAGTAGACAACATTTAAATGAGCAGACGACATTTTTTTTTCGTAGCTGGTCAACGATTAGACATACGTAATAAAAAGAGAAATATTTTTCTATTCACAATTCCATCAACATTTGTCAATGGATTTCAACAAAAATTTCACATAAGTATAGCTCGTTTAGGATAACTTGAGACAAACGACTCAGTTTGTTTACATTTTGGGAATCAGGTATTACATAAAACAGGGAGGTCAGCTGATTTTGTGTAATAAAAGTATTGCACATGTCTTAATGCGTGGAACGTGTGTTCTCGTACTAAATTTAATACATCAAAATCACACTGATAATAGTCGATAATTGCGTGTACTAAACTTAAATCCACCAGTGTATAAGAATGGTATCGTTGTATTTTGTCTCAAGTTATCCTAAACGAGCTATGTTGAACCTCATTTTTCACAACCCGTGTTTTTCACAACTTGTGAAAAACGCGTACGCATTTTTCACAACTTGAGTGAAAAACACGTTAGCATACAAAATTCATACAAGCATAGAAACGAATTTTTCACAACTTCAAATGTGACGAAAAAAGTGATTGAAAAACTTGAGTTTTTTGGTATTAACGCATTTTTCACACATGTAATTTTTTTAGTAGTAGTTTTTTTTAATGAGGTTCAAAGTTTGTTACAACCCGTTTTGTAATAAGAATCCGAATTGTAATAATCATTACATAACGGGTTATTTCAAACATACAGACGCATTTTGTAAAAAAACCGAAATGTAATAAAGTGTCTATAGTTGTATTAATTTTATTATAAAATATAGTTAGATACTTTAAATTAATTGTAAAGCAAGAAAGTAATGGTTAACAAGCAAACACTAATGTTCAAATAGACAAATTACTTACATTTTGCCATGTTAATTTGAAGATTTCGACAGAAAAACAAGTTGTCATATTTCATTGCAAACGAGTTATTACAAACGTGGCTCAACTAACCAACCCGTTATTAATAAATCTTTAATATAATTAGGGTTTTTATAACAAAACGGGTTGTAATAAACGTGGAAGAAACCATGATCGTATTTTTTTACAGGTTGTGAAAAACACGGTTTGTGATAAATGAGGTTCAACGTTGAACCTCATTTTTCACAGAACGCGTTTTTCACAACCTGTGAAGAACTCGTTTGTGAAAAACGAGGTTCAAAATGGCAAACTTGCTCAATACTGGAATGTATTGCCCGCCTCGAGGTTTTATCGGCACACTTTCACAGCATTTTTGTTACTATCCATGCAACATATAAATTCCAGTATTAAGCGACGGTAAAAATCTGACAATGAAATCTGTACCTCTGAAATTGACCACTGTGTTACAATTCACAAGATATAACTCACAAATATCAAATGTTTGCATAATAAAGATACAATGACCTTTACTTTTTATATCAATTATTTATGCTATAATTATATTTATTTAAGTTTAATATACATGCATCTTCCCAACATGTAAACCTTTTTTACCAACAGTATATCTTATCAAAATATGAAATACTGTAGAATTTTCATCTGCCATCGTTGCATAATAAATAAATATTAGTGTCAGGGCGGATAATGGGTTGTGTGCTTCATGCTTCGTCCCCAAAGAGTCGCTAGTTTGAATCCCTCTCATTCACTTAAACGACTAAGACTCGATAGAAGTTGCTATGGACATAAATGTTACCATGGATATTCGTGCTGTGCTTGAGCAGCTGATATGAACCTGGAGGCGGTTGCTTAAGATGCAAACCTTGTGAATACGGACATTATAACAATACCATGGGAGTTATGTGCTTACTATGACCTTAAGATGGCTTCTCTATGTTCTAAAGTGGTTGCTTGTACGTAAAGGTAGTAAAATAAGGTACAATACTGGCTTGTTCAACACCTTAGGGTAGTTAAGTCATCTTGCACTCATGTTGCGATGCTAACCATTTAAATAAAATATTTGAAAAAAAACTGATACATTAATTTTGTTTATTATATACTTTAAAATATACTATGATATTGACCCATGTTGTGAAAATTGCGTTAGGACTAAAAATCGAAAAAAATGTCTAACGTAATTTTCACATTGATCATTTGTGAAAAACGCGTACGCAATTTTCACAACTTGTGAAAGTTACTAACGTGTTTTTCACAAGTTGTGAAAATTGCGTACGCGGTTTTCACAAGTTGTGAAAAACACAGGTTGTGAAAAATGAGGTTCAACAGAGCTATATTGTCATCAAGTGCCTTAGTGTACAAAATATCCTTTTATCGTCCATGTATGGGTCACATATGGCTTTTCAAAGATAATGAGAGCTTATTACTGTCACTCGGGTGTCGGTATCCAATGTCTCAACGTTTGTGTTTGCAGACTTTGATCATTTCAGTTGTATCAAGATTTTCACTTAAAGTCAAACTGCGAAAAATGTAGACAATTAGGGACATGTATTTTTTGCTACTCGATACTAAGATCCATTTATATAAACGCTACATATGAACTAGGTTCATGCACTCATCACAGGGCCTCAATTATTTTATCCATTCTACGTGACACACTGAAATTCTACCGTTATATCTAGCCACGAAAAAAGCATGCAATAAATGTGTCAAAATTTATGATAAGTTGTGTCTTTAAGTGATACTATACACTGGAATGAGTCGGGCAATCACAACACTAATAAAATATGAGTTATAAGACAAACTCTTTAAACCGTAACCATCCAGATTTGTATTTATTTTATTTATTGGAGTTAACACCGTGTCAACACAATTTAGGTCATTTTACAGCGTCCAGCGCACCTAACCTAGCTTTCCTGGACCATTGTCTATAACCAGTACTCACCTACCCTTCCACAAGGTCGGAAACTTCTCCATATTATCTAATCAATCGACATTATTGTCAAATTTTCATGGAAGGGTATAACCTACCCGGGTGGGATTCGTATCCGCACCCCCTCGGGCACGAGTATCCAAATCCCGGCGCGCCACCAACTGCGCTATCGACCAGGGTCCCGAGATTTGTAGTAAATAGCATACCAAAGTCTTCAGAAGGGATACAGCAAGAATTTAACTAACAAAAAGGAGATATAAGGCAAAAAATACTCAACCGTGATCACTCTGATTTGTTATTTAATTGGTACTATACACTAGAATGAGGCAGTCACAGAACTAATAATAAAAGAGTTACAAGTCAAATTTACCCAATCGTAACCACACAGATTTGTAGTAATCACCATACCAAAGTCTTTAGAAGGTGTCTGACAAGAATTTAACTTATAATTAAAGAATCATGTAGCAATATCACTCAACCGTAACCTCACAGATTTGTAGTGTAGGCGATATCAAACTCTTTGGAAAGGGTTCGGCAATCATAAAACTAATAAAAAGAAGACATAATATGAAATCACTCAACCGTGACCATTCAGATTTATACTATAGGCATTAAAAAGCATGTACAAACTTGCACCTTTAATAGTATACATGCTCGTGTCTCTTGAACGAACTACAAGTTGAATACTCAACGACAAGCTTGTAATTCAATTATTATGCACGATGAAACAGTTGTGGCGAACTACGAGTTCAATACAGAAATACTACTCTCCAATGCATCAATTCGAAAGATTCACTCGTTCACTTACTACCTCAGCTAAAATACTACGTGCAAACTGATATTTCTATTTTTAGACAGAGACACATGAAAATTTAAAACGCATGACTGTCACGTGTTTTTTTAAATAGATGCAAAAAATTCTTACGCTTGTAATTTCAAAATGTCGAAATGCAAAGATGTTGGACAGTTTTGCATTAGTTTGTTGTTGTTTTTTTTGTTATTTTCTAACGTCGTATACAACACATATTTAGGTAATATATGCGACGGCCAGCTCTTCCTACTATATGTTTCCTGGACATTTTCTATCACCAGTACTAACTTACCCTACCACGAGGCCGACAACTCATGTATAGGGTATGACCTACCGTGACCGGGCTCGAACCCGGGATCTCCGGATTCAAAGTCAGACATGCAAACCAATAATCCATGGCAGCGGCTTTTGCATTACATGTAGTAAGATAATGGAAAATTAACAAAAAAGAAAGTAAGCATTGATCTTTTTAAACGAGTATCTGATCTTTGAACTGTAAACAAAGATCAATTTATTGAACTTAAATGCAAAGTGTAGCTACGCTATATATGACGTCATACGAGGTTGCATTCAGCACCAGTACGATTATACCATATAAGGCGTTGTTTACCTGTTCAACCTATGATAATTCAGCTAAATTTATAATTTTTAAACTAATAGTTTTTCAGCTAAATTGGAATTTGGCAAACTTTCATTGCTTGTAATATTCCAGATAACAAAGGGTGGTTGGGCCAACGACGTGTTTACGTCAAAGTATTATTTATGTTTGGCCAACATGGGTCATCATCAGCAATGACTGTATAGTTATATCAGTCAATGGACCAACAGAGGCCCCTCATAGAAAAACAAAACAGAGAAATGTTGTATTGGGCCAATAATGGGCCAATCAGGTGAAACTTATTAAGCGAAAACTCTTTTGATGGCCCATGAATGGTCCAATGATTGATGGCATTTTATCCAATGAACTAATAAGACATATCTTCAACTTTTTAAAGAATACATTTATAACATTGTTTTGATTACTTTCAATTGTTTTATGTTTTATTGGCAAAATGAATATAAAGTCTTATTATTTATTCGTCTATGGTTGATAACTATCTTACTTGATATAAACATTTTAGAGAGTTAATAAGAAGTTTAAATTAAAATGAAATAATTTATAATCACCCGGCCTCTTAATTTAAAATAATTTAACATCAGCGGTTTTATACTAGACTGTAAAAATCTCATGAAACTATATACATGTAATTAACTGAGAAAGTTGACCGAGGTCAGTCCAGAGTATAACACTAACTAATTTAGAGAATTTGATATGGATGATAAAATGTTCAGAAAATCTCTGCTACATGAATGGGATAAAATAAGAGATAAGATAAATTTTATTTTAAGTCGGCAAGTTAATATAACAAATTGTGGAGAGGTTAAAATAATTAAAGTTTATTGGAATCAGTGTTATCAAACTTTGATCTTCATTTGTTTGATCAACAAAAAAATCTTGTAAGTATATGTTTTAACTATTTTAATTTTTGTAGTAATCAATTGATTTTGTGTATAGATGACATTTTAATTGGAACTATAAATTTATGAAATAGACCAAAAAATTGCTCTGTAAGATTTTTACATATTTAATTTCATTTGATGTGCATGTCGAGATATAGCTTAGAATGTTGGCCTAGTTTGGGTTCGCATAGTGAAAAAATAAAAATACATTTGTATAATTATAATTCATTGCATAATTAACTATTTTGCCCATTCCCCTATATACGTCCTTTAGACTTACGTTAATTTATTCGACAAATATACATCGTCCTATGATGAATACATTGATTTGTGAATCAGTAATAGATTGTTTTTAAATAGAAATAAATGACGATATTTTATGTTGTTGCATGTATTATCCATGAACTATTTTTATATGTTTATACTATTTTGTTTGCAGGTTTCTAATCTGACGCTAAAAGGAGAAGAGACAATATAGACATTAATTTAACAAAAGAGATGTGATGTCATAAGTCATATGCAATTACAGTGAGAGAATGTCAACTTAGTTGATAATGGCAACAATGACACTATCATAAATAAAACAGGTAATAGCAGGTAAATATTTTTCACTTAATATAACACTCTAATGCGGCACTGCTTCCACTATTTTATTTCTCCTGATAAATTGAATAGAAAATTGAGATCTTCATTTTATGACAAGACATGAAAGATTATGAGACGGTTATATGTTTGTTATGATTTCATTGACTTAATAACCTCTCTAAAAATGTTCGTATTACGTGACAATGTTTTATCCTGTATGAATTATAATGTAAGGTACCATTTAATTTCCCCTGAAAATGCTTGAGGTAATTTCTCTGTCTAAACGACAGTATGTAAATCAATAAAATGAGTGTCATCTATTCACACGCTTTTCATATACCTGTACTTGAAGACCAGCCCCGTGTTCAGTAACTACTACGTATAGCTAACGTTACAGGTAAGGAAGAACTCAACCCGAAGACAACTCAACCCGTGCATAACTCAACTCAAAGTTGGGACAACTGAATCCGTTATTAGGAGATTGAGTTGTTTTGGGTTGAGTTGTCTATGGGGTGAGTTTTTCCGTCCCTTCCGTTTCGGAATGATTGGAACGTTCAAGTTAACTGAACACGCTGCAGTTTGTTTGCAATTATTATGTAGCTATTTTCTCACCAACCTGTGATTTTCCAGTGTTTAGCATTGCGTTCACTCTGGTGGTATTTGCTTTATTTAATGAATTGTCCCAACGGCGTATATCTAGTCTCCCAATAAACCCTTTTTGCTTGCAGTTATCAATTGAACCAGGCGTTGTTTACAAATCATGATGTACTTCTTGTTTTCATTTTGCAGATTTGGTTTGAAATAGCTATCAAGTAGCTACTGACAAGTAATTGAGAGAATGATGAATTATTGACTGGACTATGTCAAAGACAGGAGAATGAAGAAAGAGAATAGTATTCAAGGAAACGAGAGCAGTAATTTGATTAGTTTATGAATTTTTGTTGTTCATTGCCTATTACAAAGTCTTTAACATGTAATGGCGTGCTTCAAATTGTAAAAATGAACTTAGGCTACTTGGACTAGATTAATTCACTCTAACTTTTCCGTCCTGTGTTTTAATTGTGTTTAAATATTTACATATTTTATTTGTTTTTAATTAAATAAAAGGCTAGAAGAATTTGTGTTTCATTTTTCTAGAGTTTTTTGTTAAAGTCCAAAATATAATGTATGTAGAACAAATTTGAATACATAGAGTAAGAATTTTATAAGATTCTTTTTTTTGTCTGTTTGCTATACCAGTGATAACTAAGCTTTACATTTGGCCAACCGTTGGCTCATCGTTGGCCGAATGCCTTAATGTATGTTAAATTGCTATTGGGCCATCGACGGATGCCAACGTTGGCCCAACCTCATTTTGTTCATCGGTTCCACTTTGGTCCAGCCGTGGCTGATCGTTGGCCCAGCGACTGAAATGTGATTAATCGTCGTTGGGCCAACGATGAGCCAACGGTTGGGTAGTGGTAGTTTATTGTCACAGGGTGATTGATTTAGTAATCATAGTTATTAACAAATAAGTAGTTTTTTTTACTTTTTCTTAAAATTATTTAGAGACTGGGCACCATTGAGTGAGTCCAGAAGGGAATTCCACAGGTTTGGCGCCGCATGGCTAAAACTAAGATTGCCAAAAGTAATTGTCCTAGACCGTGGGACAGTAATAGATAATGAGTTGCTAACGGAGGTCTCGGTTGGGTTTGTAGACATGTATTAGATCTTGAATATTTATGGGACATTGGTTGTTAAGTGCTTTAAATGTATATCAAGAGCTTGCAGCTGATCCGCTGACAAACAGGGAGCCAATGAATTTCCTTAAGCACTGGTGTTATATGATCATGACGAGCGGTTCTAGTGATGATTCTTGCTGCTGTATTTTGAAGACGTTGAAGTTTATTCAGATTTGACTTTGAAGTGTTTGCAAGCAGGGCGTTGCAATAGTCCAATCTTGATGTTACCAGAGAAATTACTAACAAAATAATGCTAGGTTTACATCTGGCCACGATTATCACGATGTCCCCGATTCCAGAGCATCGCGGCGAACGTAACAGAGCGTGGAGTCGAATCGGGGTGATCATGGGGGAGCGTAACGGAACGTGGTTGAATCGGGGACATCGTGGGCATCGGGACAGATTTTAAATCAAACTTAAATTTCACCACGATTGCCCCTATTCATTTTCTATTCGTGACAGGGCGTGGCCTTCGTAACAAAACGTAACGGAACGTACCGAAGCGTAACAGAACGTAACAGAACGTGGAGTACAATCGCAACAGATCGGGACCAGCGTGGACACATTTTTTCATCCCGCGTCGCTGGGAAAGAATTATTTCTTGTTTAAATATCAAATCGTGACGTAAAACGTGGTCATTTGTCTCAAATCGTAGGTCGAATCGCAGGAGATCGCAACAAAGCGGCTTTGTCGTGGGAGATCTTAACAGGACGTAACTGAACGTGGTGGAGCGTGGAAGCCAATCGTATTGATCGCAACAAAGCGTAACAGAACGTGGTGCAAATCGTGGGCTCGATCGTAGCAAAGCGCAACAGAACGTGGTGCAAATCGTGCTGATTTCGTAAGGAAGCGTAACAGAACGTGGAGTATACCATTTAATCGTAGAGCTCTCCGATTTTTTAGCCTCTGGCTAATCGGGGAGATCGTGGCCAGATGTAAACCTAGCATAACTACCTTGTAGCAACCACAGTTAGAAACTTTCTTATGCGACCGACATTTCTTAGCTGATAATAAGACGATATGCATACAATATTAACATGCCTCTCCATATCCATGTGTGGTGTGAAGTAAGCACCAAGATTTCTAATACAGTCTTTAGAGTTTATAATGGAATCACCAACTCTTATGGACAGGTCTTCAGCATGTTTACGATTATGTTTTGAAGAGAACAACATAACTTGCGTCTTGTCTGCATTCAATTTTAGCATGTTAGCAATCATCCATGAAATAATTTCAGTCAAATATTTTTCAATACGACTTAATGCTTCCGATCTTAAAATATTTTCAAAAGGTTTAAAGGATATGTAAAGTTGAGAATCATCAGCATAGAAATGATGTAATAATCCGTGTTGCAAGCAGATGGCACCAACAGGTTTAGTGTACATGGTGAAATACTTCCTAAGACAGATCCTTGAGAAACACTGTATTTCATCAGCACAGGGTCCAAAAGTTCTCCACCAACACAGGCTGTTTGGTATCGATCTACTCTCCTACACGTCGGCTGATTTTTTCACTACCATTCTCTTCCGTAGGCTATTCACTGAGCTGCAAGGGGAGCGTAGTATCATTCAGATACGACTGTATCCATTTGAGATCACCATCAGCAAGACCATAGTGATCATGTAGTCTGCTTAACAATGTATGATGATCTATGGTGTCGAAAGCAGCAGATAGGTTCAGCAAAACCAGGATTGTTACACAATTATTGTCTAAAGACTGGAGAATGTCATTTTGCACTTTAAGAAGAGCCGTTTCGGTGGAATAAAATTCTCTGTAGGCGGACTGATAAGGTTCATGCAGATTGTTCTCTTTAAGATGGTTCTCAAGTCTAACGTTGACAACTTTTTCTAAAATCTTTGACATAATAGAAGATTTGAAACAGGTCTGTAGTTCTTAAGGACATTTGAATCCATATCTGACTTTTTCAGCGATGGTCTAATAAAAGCGCTTTTAAATGCTTTCGGTACACTCTCAGCATTGAAAGATGTATTGATTAGACTCGTGATTACAGGCTAGAGTTCAGGTAAGCATGATTTAAGAAGCCATGCTGGAATAGGATCTAATTTGCAAGATTTATTTGGTGACTTTTCGATGATTTTCTTTACTTCTTCTTGCGAAGCACAAGCCAGACTTTTGAGTTTAGTGCATTGGTATTGCTCGGTCATAGATTCAGTGGGTGTATCAACTTGACTCAACATGATGTCATTTCTTATGTCTGCAATTTTTGATTAGAAAAAGTCGCTAATATGCTGAGCAGTGTCTTTCGGTGAGGTTCCAGATGGTAAAAGAGGACCACACTTTTCTCCATTTAACAAATTATTAACAATTTTGAATAAACTTTTGCTATCTCTGCCAACAGCTTCAACTTTGTCTGAGTAATAGTCTTTACGGGCTTCAGTCAGCAATTTGTTATACACAGCACATTGATTCCTGTAAATTTGATGATGAATCAAAACACACCGAAAATGTGCTTGTAGGTGGAATTGTATCATACGATTACAGGCAAACAAGTCAAGCCTAGTGTCATCAACGTTGTCTATAATACTGTTCTTGACACATTTGAAATGGCAAATTTCTAGAGTGTTTTGAAATCTGGATCATGCATGTCTGATTTTTTTAGATTCTTTACCGTTTTTTTACGCCAGGTCAACTAAAATTTAGTTGATTTAACGGCGTCCAGCAAACCTAACATAGCTTTCCTGGACCCTTGCCTATAACTAGTTCTCACTTACCCTTTCGCAATGCCGGAACCTTCTCCATAAATTTTATTAATGGAGGAAAATTGACGTATAATTGTCAAATTTTCATGGAAGAGTAAAACCTCCTCTGGTGGGATTCGAACCCGTACCCCCTTCGGGACACGAGATTCCGAATCCCGGCGCGCTACCAACTGCGTTATGGGTCCGGGTATGTCTGATTAATATTGACTTTTTTAAAGACTGACGTGACATGACAACCAGTAAAAGCGTGAAAGAACCACATTATATTAGATTTTCTGGACAAGAGCATCCGAACTTCCTTATCGACTACCACTGACCAAAATCAATCCTCAGTTTATCGAAGCTGCATCTTTAAGTGATACAAACACACCGATTTCAACAACAACCAACAAGTAAATCAGTAAAAAATACATTAATTAAAACAGATTCTGCCTGTTGCTTTATAGTATAAAGTATGTTGAATCTGATTCTAAATTGTAAAAACTAATAGAAGCTTTTGATAGTGCATTTTCACTTTTTGTCACAACAACAGCATTTCAAAAACATCAGTTTTTTGTCAGATAAGTACCCGGTACTGCTGTAGGTCTATTACGTACAATTTTCTACCAATTTGGTGGTAACCTTGTTTTATCTATGCTACACTATGATGCTCACCTTTCCCTCTAATTTACCGCCGGCCTGAAAGCCGGTGGTATATTGGAGTCGTCAGAATCTGATGACCATGGTAGGAGCAGTTCATGATTTTTTTTACTGGCGTCCTCCTTTTTTATTTACTTAAATGTTGACAGTGCTAAATTATATTAATTTTCAGTTTTATAGTACTGCAATGAAATTTTGTGCTTTTGGGGGGCATTTTAAAGAAAATTTTATCCTTAATTTATATTTTAAGACATTGTAAAATATCTGCTCCCCTAAATTGAGGTTCAGGCTAAAAAAACACACACCGTACGTATTTCACGCACGTCTCCGTGAACAGATTTGTTACAGACTCGCGTTTATCGTATACGAAGTGCTAAATTCATGATGAAAAAGTTAATTATTAATTTTGTACTGTCTGTACTGTCTGTAGTAAGTTTGATACTGTCTCTGCATGCTGAACTTTTCAGCTGTTACTGTATAATAACTGTCTAACTCACTTTCTCATTGAGGCCACCATTAAGTCAAAATATGTTCCAAAAAACGGCAGGACAAGAAGTATTAAATTACTGAATTGTTAAATCTGGTGTGTTTTTGTATACATTTTATTTATTCTGTAAAGCATTTATATATCATGTTTAAAAGGAGTTTCTCCAAGAAATTACTAATTATCTTCTCTTCTAAACCCTGCAGCGTGTTCAGTAACGACTGTTAGCGAACGTAATGGATACAGGACAACTCAATCCGAAGACAACTCAAACCGTGCATAACTCAACTGAAAGTTGGGACAACTCAACCCGTTAGTAGGGGATTATACTGTGTCAATTCTAAAAATAAGTATTACATAAGTAATGTATGCACCAATACTCGTATATACATTTTTAATTCAAAATATGTCACATAAATAAGCTTTTACTTTTATAGTATTTTGTTATTGTTTTAATGGATTTATCGTACACTTCGTTTCAGTGCGAATGTTTATCTAGAATTCCTGATGGTAGAGGAGATTTTATTTGTGAAAAACATTGTCATGATGATATTACTAAATCGTGTGGAGGTGACGGAACAGCGTCTGTATACAAAGTTAATCGTAAGTGTGTTTTTCTTCATGAAAACAATTGAAAAATTTAATCGTCAACATTGACAATTTAAGGACCTTGCTTACTAAACAGAGAATGAATTAGTAGACTTAATAAACTAAAAACTGCTACATATAAAGGTTAAAGAAACTGTCATTTTTGTATCAAAGGCGTTTTCATACAACTTATGATTTTATTATTCATGATCTGCTAATTTTAGAACGATGTCTATACGTCGTTCCAATGGCAACAAGACAGTATAAGTGGATTTTTTGGCGGTGCGATTTAGTACCATAAATTCGTAAAATCAACAGTGTAGCAGATCGAGATCTATCTTAACTATGTATATGTACTTAGCATATAACTTGCCCATTAGATGGCAACCACCGCCCACTACTTTGTAGGGTTGTAGAAATTTTCTATGACTAACTCAACGGTACATTTCCAAATAACATTTACTGTATTGAATGTTTGCAAATATTAACATTTATACACAAATTAGTTAAAAGGAAATTCTAAGAAGTGATGTGGCTTTTTGTGCTAAAACACAAAATGGGTTATCAGTAAACGTTACGCTTAAATATAATTTTTTATCATATTTTCACCGTTGATTTTGTCAACAACAGAAGTTAGTTGATTTAAACGTCTGTATTGTTTTACAGTTTTACAAGTTGTCAAGAGTGATAGTACTGACTATGTTGGATGTTTTCATGAGAATTCAATTGTAAATAAACTCGTATACCCACTATATTCGACTGCAAAATATAAGGAATGTAACTTCCACTGTAAACGATACCAATATTTAGCAATCCAGGTACTAGTATTTTATATTTTTTTATGGCAAAAGCACTAGATAAAAACTTGATCATCCACGAATGATATAAGGAAGACTAACTCCCACGTAAAAGAAATTTTAAAACCAGCTGTTTTATTATGTTTGAATTGTAAATAAAACATTTAATTTGTAATGTATGTTTCTCGTAGCTGTGATATACATATGAACATATTTTTAATGCTATTATATTGCAAGTATCAGCATTTCCAATAAAAATAGATAGAATGAGCAGACGCTGTCCTGGACATTGTCCAACAGTGCACGTAAATAGCATTATTATGGTAGAATTTAGCCTTTTTATGTCCATTTGGTCACTTAGGAACTATAATAAATTTATAAGCACACCGAAGTATTCGATTCAAGAACATGTTCTGCCCAAATTCCGGACAGCCAATTGAACGCTCACTGATAATTAGTTTTTGGACTCGCTTGAAAATGAAAGTAATATGTTTGCATTTGTTTGTTATAAATAGCGAGTTTTAAAAAGAAATTATAAATGTTCTAATCAAAGAAACATTCTCGTAAAGAAATGACATGTAACAATAAGTTCTGTATTTTCGGTCTTATATTACAACTTTATTGAAACTGGTACAGCGTTCATATTTTGATAATGTTATTTTCCAGTTATAAAATCAGGTAACCCAACAAAAACATGGCGGAGAGAAGTCCATTCACGCATCCCATTTGACTGCCGTGTTCTTGTCATGTGACCTAAAATAATCGTTTTGATTGACTTAAGGCAACCGTTGTCGACTATGAAATCCTCATATATAAATCGCCGCTCAGGAACTGCGATACGCTTTTGCGATGTAATAAAAAGAAAAATTATCCCACTTGTGTGTTGTGTGGATGAATTACACTTTTAAGCTAAACTAGTCTGTGACCGAAATTGCTCTTTAATAGAAAGAGCTTCCATTTACCACCGACTGATGGCCGGGCGTATAGTGGAGTGATACATGGTCGATTTCATAAGTTGTAGCCGTTATTAAATAATTTGTCTGGTGTAGATGCTAGTTTTTGCTTTGTTTCGGCTATACCATGTAAAACTCTCAACTTCTTGCTATTAGATTTCTAGTTTTGGGTTTCCTTCCCTAATACTATTGTATGAATTTCCTTATAGCCAGGATTATCATTTTTTAACGTCGTATTCAACACATATTTAGGTCATTATATACGACGGCCAGCTCTTCCTACTATAGGTTTCCTGGACACTTTTCTATCACCAGTACTAACTAACCCTGCCAGGGTTAGGCCGACAACTCATGTTTAGGGTATGACCTACCGCGACCGGGCTCAAACCCGCGATCTCCGAATTCGAGGTCAGACATGCAAACCACTACGCCACGGCTGCGGCTGCGCCAGGGTTATCAAGAAAGCAACCCTGTTACACATTGCTTATTGTAAAAATGTTCATACAAAACAGAAGAAGACAAACCTTGGCATTGACCACATACAATATATTCAAGTGTTCTAACGATGATAATTTAGAAAAATATACCTACTCCATAAGCAACGAATTTTTATGTCTCCATTTGAACATTTCAGTGAAATATACCATTGTCATACTGAACATATTCTTTTATTCGTATGTTTATATTTAAGGGAAATATACCGTGAACATACGTTACACATTAAATGTTTTATTAATTATTTCAGGGAAATAAAAGGTGGCCTTACTCAAAATATTCCTATGATTTTATGTCAATATTAAACGGAAAATGTACCATGGACTGAGTGACAAAAGTCATATTCATTTGTTTTATGTCATTATTTAAGGAGAACTATATCGTGGCTATACGCAATAAATTCATAAGGAAGGTTTTATGACAATATTTAAAGAAAATGTACCGTTGCTATTTACGCAATACATTCACATGGAGTAATGTTAATATCAATAGGAAATTTACCGTGGCCATATGCTATATATTTATATGGTTTTATTATAATAATTAAAAGAAACAGACCGAGGCCATACTTATGCATTTGTATTTATGATAATATTAAAAGAAATTTATTTTGGCATAATGCACTATATTTATATTGTTATGTTCTTATGTTAGCACTCTAGGAACATTTACCGTGGCAATACGTAACATATTCTAATGTTCTTATGTTAACATTTACTATATTTTTACATGTATATATTGCTTCTTTATAATATAAAAGTTGTGATGACTCATTGATATTTATAACGATAAATCTATATGTATTGTCTTCTTTTTTCTAGGATAACGGTTGGGTGAGTCTAATAAAATCATTATCGTATATTTTCCATTCTTACACGTTTAAATTTTCACCTTTACACCGCTTACTATGTGTGTAAAATGACCTAAATAGCATAATATTGTCAAAATATAAAATAAATTATTATTATTCTTTTAGTCATAATAAATATATAGATAAATTATATAATAGGTAGTATTAGATACATGTTTTATGGTATAGATATGATTACTTTAAGATTTATCGCCAATAACATCATATTTTATTGCAAAATGTGAACCGCGCAGCTCATTCCCAACATTTCAAACTTTTCAGTGCAATTTGTTTAATTTTGGATCACTTTATGCACACTTAGACCGGTATTCCATTCATACGGGAGCGCGACTTGAACGTTTAGCGTGAGCGTGAAACTTGAACGTGAGGCGTTAATTTTCACGCAAACACTATTCCATTAATCCGTTTGGCGTGACACCAATGGGTACTTTAATTTATGTCTAATCATTCGCTATGGCATGATAATTTGATAGTTGAATTTTGTAATTACAACAGAATTGTCATAAGAATGCTTGCAAAAACTACACACACTTTTTTGCAACTGAAATTTATTTATGTTAGGTGTAACTTTCAAACCAAGAATGTTGAGAGTCAGCAATTATCTGCAACGCCCAATATTTAGTGTCCGTGTCCCTGTACTCCTTTAAAGACTAGTCTCACTGAAAAGGGGCATTTTCTAATTGTTTCAATATTTTTTTCTGTTGCATCTTGCATTGACAGAGAACCTTTGGTACCTTCTCGTCCGAGGAGGCCGTTCGTGAACGTGAAAAATCACTACATGTGGCGATCAGTTTCACGCTCGCGTCACACGGTCACATGTCATAAATTCGCGTTTTATGCTAACGCCGCGCTCACGCCGATTTGTAATACATACAATAGAACATCGTTTGTTTAATTTTTCACTTTGCGCTTCACGTTCACGCTACACGTTCGCGTATAGATGGAATACCGGCCTAACACTTTACAATACAATATCAAAAATTAACAACAGATCGGATAGTTAAACAATATGTTTTGCTACATTACGCTTAAATAAACTTAAGAAAAAGATGTTGAACATTTATTCGATTGATCACATACCATGCTTCATCATATATGTATAGAAAACATTTAAAGTAAACATTAGTTCCATGGTACTTCTAGACTGAGTGTCATGTTTATATAAAGAATGTGGCAAAGTAGCAACGCATGATGTAACCGCTCATAGGGTTTGGTGGTTGCACCGGTTATCAATTATAAATACAGTGTAATGCTATTAATGCTGCAAAAGATGCTCATAAGCAATGTCATAATATATACATGGTTTGCAGTCCTATCAGTTCAAATGACCTCTGAATATCGCATGACAAACAAAACTATGCACTTATTTATAGTAACTTTGTTTTCAGATTAAAACATCGTCCTAAAGTTACATTGTTTTAAGACAAACCTTCGCAACATGTCAGATAAATAAGCTTTTACAATTATTGTAAAATTACTTCGTTTTATTTCAATGTGAATGTTCTGAAGAACACTGTTCTTGTTTTGATTTATTCAGGACAGTTGCTATTGTTTAGCTAAAATTCCTGTTGGTAGAAGAGATGTTATTTGTGATAAACAATGTATTGATGATACTACTTTACTTTGTGGTGGTAACAGAACATTATCTGTTTACAGAGTTAGACGTAAGTTTGTTTTTCCTAACCCCGTGACAACAATTTAGTCCGGTATATAAACATCAAAAGTCGAATGAATTGTGTACAGAAGGATGTAGAAAATGCTTTTGCATTTTATTAAAGTTAAGACTCAATAGTTTACGAAACTGGATGATACCTTTTTGGCACTCTTTGGCAAATCCCATAATTCAGGATGGTGGCCAAAATGGCGAATGAGAGCTGATTAATCTATAATAACTTCATCTTTATCACAGTCTGATCATATAAAGACCTTAAATAGTTTAACATTATCTTGTTATTTGGTGCAATTATGGGACTCTTCTTTAATTCTCAGAATCCAAAATGGTGGACAAAATGTCATATAAAAGCAAAATTTGCCAGGTATATCGACCGCATTGAGCAAAGTTGTACACGGGTGCGTTCTAAAAAAGCTTTATGCATTTATTATTTCGTAATTATTGTGTTTCACAATATCTATATATGTAATACAGTGATAATTATTTATGACAAAGGTATAGAATCATATATCATAAATGTATGAATTGGAAAAACAAATTGATGTACTGATTGTATTCATTTATAAAGTTACCAGGATTTTTCGCCACACATTTTAACAACTGCATGTATAGCAAACATTTTTAATTCAAATTAATTTACTTGAAGTGTGATCCACTTTTAAAGGTTAGTATACTGTTTTTCATTGAACCTATCCATACAACTTTAGTTTTGTCTACATTGACATTAAGGCCCGACATTTGTAACACTTTAATTAAGTTATAAAGATACATTTCTGTACCATCAAGTATTAAGTATGTGTCGTCAGCGTACAGTGATATCAGATATTTGAACGTAAGTATATCTATGTATACATGATTATTAATTTCAATTGACAAGACCTCTACACACAGGATAAGAAAGTAGGACTATCACAATATACCGGCAGCTGCGGCAATATGTACCACGGTACGCATTAAGCGTTCCAGTTTTAGGCGATGTTTTATTTCATTGGAAAATATGTCCCTTCGCATATGAAAGTAGCGATGCACCAGTTTTCCATCACTCATTCAATCTAAGCTTAAGTTCCAAGAATTTTGACTCAATGGGACTATTTAATTTGGTTGTACAACATATATCACAGTCCTAAATGACCATATAGACTTAAAGAAGCTAGATTCTTTCAGTCACTGCATGTAAATTTGCAATGCTTCTGTTAAATACAGCAGAGGCATAACAAATCTAAAAGCCCAGAATGTCTCGTGGAACGTATCGCGATACAGTGCTAGCGTATTGCAATATATCGCTTCTGGCGTATCGTGACAGCCCTAATAATTAGATATGGAGACAGTGGATTCCCCAGTCTGCATCCACGATAAATATAAAACCAGTCAGATAAATGTCCATTGACTAAAAGACATGATTGAGTTTTACTTAAAAATACATTAACTATTTTTGTAATCTTTGCCAAAATGAAATAAAGTCTAGAACGTTGAAGATAAAGTTGCATGAGATGGAATCATAGGCGGTTGCAAAGTCAATAAGAAGGACCATTGACGGACAAATAAATTCCTCTGTATAACTCATAGTATTGCCTAAAAAGCGACCGGACCGGGTATAAAACCTGTTTGATCTTCACTAATAATATTGAAAAACCTTTTTTATTTCATTAGCTAAAGCTGTAGAAGCAATTTTATAAGAACTATTTGACGAGGAAATTGGACGCCATTTTTTTAAGTTGTTTATTTTTGTTACCTGCAGGAATGCGGGTGATCATTCCAAGTTTTTGAAAGGAGAAAAGTTCACTATTTTCAAATTCAGCCTTAGTTGACCCGACTAAGAAATGACCAATATTGTTCCAAAAGACTTTTAAATAGGCAACCCGGGTCGATAGCGCAGTTGGTAGCGCGCCGGGATTTGGATACTCGTGCCCGAGGGGGTGCGGATACGAATCCCTACCGGGGAGGTTATACCCTTCCATGAAAATTTGCCAATAATGTCGTTTTTCCTCCATTGATTAGATAATATGGAGAAGTTTCCGGCCTTGTGGAAGGGTAGGTGAGTACTGTTTATAGACAATGGTCCAGGAAAGCTAGGTAAGGTGCGCTGGACGCCGTGAAATGACCTAAATTGTGTTGATACGGCGTTAACTCCAATAAATAAATAAAATAAATTTGAAAAGGCAGCAGTTACACCTGAATAACCAGGGTCAGAATAATTAGACATGTGTTTAATATTTAAAAGCATTTTTCGTCTGAAGTCAATTTCCTTACGGGGGTGTCAGAAATTATATTACCTAAAGTAACATTTTCACAGTTGCAATATGCATACAGACTTTATAGTGAGATTCAGTTTCGGTTAGAATTTCATTTTGGTTTTGGAAAACATCAATTAAACTGTTACTGAAATACATTTTAATTTAAAATGCAAAATTTAAAATTTTGAAATTAAATAACGGAGACAGCTTTAAAATAATATTTTGGAATTCATCCCTAATGGGAATAAAGTTCCCAAACGATGAATCCAGGAAGTCTCTTTTAAAAGCCTGCTCCAATCATTGTTTACCTTATCAATTGGCATAAAAGAGAAATCCTGGATAGTATGACCTTGGGAATTAAAATGTTCAGAGACAGAAGTGATAGTGTCCGGATAGTGCATTATATCAAACTTTTGTCTATTCATTCTTTGCGAACATTGTTGAGTGGTTTGGCCAACATACTGTTTAGAGCACTTTTTACATGTAATTAAATAGATTACATCAGATGAATTACATGACATACTATACATTAAATTATAGCTAGATGAATTGCTAGAACTAATAAATGAATCAGATTCGTTAATTTTCACACAATGTGTACAACGACGTCTATTGCATTTAAGTACCTTCCCAGGTTTGGGGATATTGTTCAATTTTGAGTGAACTAAAATATCATGGATATTCTTTGGTCTTTTAAATTTGACAATAGGTTTATATCCATGCAGTTGTCTAACACTTTCATGTTCAGAATATTTAAGTAGATTACAATATTGGTTTATTATCTTACCAATATTTGGCAAAGACGGATTGTAAGTACATACAAAAGGAATTATTTTATCTGTATTTCTTTTGCTTGATATCAGAGCATCTTGCATAGTCAGTGTGGAAGCCTTTTTTAATGCTTCATTTATAAATGTTTGGGATAATTACGTTCAGAAAAATATTCACCTATTTTAAACATTTCTTTTTGAAAAACATTATCATGTTTAATGTGCACATAGTGTCCTCTATAAATTCGAACAACTCGTCGTCTTCAATACGACGAGAAACCAGTTTATGATTACCTGTAGACAACGGTTACACATTAAAATGTTTTCAATTAAACTTACTTAATGTATTTTTTTTTTGTACTGTCCTGATATTAATTCCAGTATTGTTCGTGGTTTTTTTAGAACTTTATATCCCCCCCCCAAAAAAAAAAGGTGAAATTCACAATTTTAGCACTGCGACGTGAAACCACGTTTAACCACTTTGAGTGACCTTGACCTTTTCATAATGCATTTATTTTGGTTGTTTCTGTTATAACACGTTATTATTGATCACAAAACTGGATAAGGCAACACTTGCATAATTGGACAATCCCCAGAATCCAAGATGGGGGCTTGAACGGTGTAAATAAATAGCTGTCGGGTATATATCAATTTCAATGAGCTAAGACATACATTAGGATATACCAAATAATGTAGTTTAACTTTGGTTAATGTAACCGATAGATGCCATACTGGTATCCTTTGATAACTTCAAGAATCAAATGGTAGTAAAAATGATAAGAGCTGGAAAGTCAGTTTCAGGTCACATTTTAGACTTAACTCGACACTGATGTGATTACAGGAATATGTTAAGGTTTTTATAACTCTTGATCTTGCGAATTTTAAATAATTGATACTGACCGGCTAGCTTTCTCAAGAGGCAAAATCGTGTCTGAAATGGAGATTTAGAGACACTATTCCTATTATATTTAATTCATTGAACAATTTGGGTTTTGATACGATATATAAATAACCTAAGAATGACGACCAATTTTTCATATAAAAGGATGTTATTTACAAAGAAAAAAAACACAACTTATTTTGAAAGTACTTTATGATGATAATAACAACTTTTTAATGTTGATAACATATTTGACTAAAACAATTTACACCATGGTCTACATTTGTGCATGTTCTTTTATCATTCGAGGTATTCTAAGAGTATATTTACGCTAAAGCAATTGATAGAAATTCTATAGACACTATAACTCATTTTGATAGTAAATAAGGTAAAATGCAATAGGATTTCAAGTTTGATCTTGAACACAAAAACATGCCCAAAAAGAAAAGTAAGAGATGTATTGTTTCTCTAAAGACTTACTTCGTTGAAAGAACACACATCAACTCTGATGCATCAGTGTTTAAAGTTTAAACAACTCTAATACCTATACACAATAGGAGTATATTTACTCTAAACTGCAATGGCAATCCCAAAGAAGGATGTTACGCTGAGACAGCATATCGATCTCGTATGTGATATTCAAATACGTTCTACTCCAAACATTATATACGATGAATTCCAAGAGATGGCGATATTTCATCTTTCAGACACACTTTATAAATATGTAATCACATTAACCTTTCAAGATTTGGTACGAGAAGCACAGACAACAAAATTTACAACAAATTATCACTTTTGCTACTATTTCTTGAGCACAAACAAATCTGACGACATCGGTGCGTTGACACTGATTTTGAAATGTTCATATTGTCAAAGTGAGGCTATGACAAAGGTGTCAACTGGCTTTCATGCAAAATGTTATGTTATAAGTTAGCCATTTTTCGCAATGGAAAGAGGGTACACTATCATGCATGGGTGTAAAATATTAATTTAATGATGAGTCACGTATAGATCAAAGTGAAGGCAGTTTTTATATATATTGGCCTCACTTTTATTCACTTTGATACATTATTAGATATCAATACGTTACGTGTACCATGGCATGTGATGTGCTGAGGGTGTTAAGTGTAAAATACTCTGTTAACAGAATTTAGTGTTGCTACCTCAACATGGTGTCAACAAACGAAATGATAAGAATCAAAGCACTGAGAGTACTGGGGTATTCATTGTGTTTAGAGTTATTGCACTTTTTGTTGGGTGTAACGCTGTAGCAACACCTTGTATAGGTTATATCACAGCGGTCAGTCAACCTACTCACTGTTCCTGGAGAGGCTAAATCTCTGGATTTAGCTTTTAACAAACTACAAGGTGACTGAAAACTGCCCTACATAATTTAGAATCAGTGGCAGGAGGGAGAATGGCCACAGAAATTATTTTGTTGATTACACTTTTTTTCATACTCTCTTCACAATAAAAAATCTGCTTGGGTCATCTAACAATAAGGAGCGATTGAATTTACTTATTACTATGATTACTGTTGTAATTTGTCAAAGTTATGTACTGTGACAATATGACTATCATATTGTTTTATTAGTCTGCGTGTCAAAAAACTCCAAAACACAACTAGAATTTTACATTTCTGCTGAATAATAGTCTATAATAGCTTTTTTTACAACCATATTATCTGCCTTGCATCCAATGCCCCGTAAAATTCAGGTTAATTTGCACACGACCTGAAAAGTAACAGTCTAGAAATATTGATCTTTAAACAAACCAAATCAGCACTTATAATTATGTATAATTATGTAGATAATGTTTCTTATCTCTGTTATAAATTAACCACTTCATGTTTATTTTCCAATTATATTTTTTGTGACGTCATGCTGTTCAATTTCTTGCATGTATATACATAAAGTACCATTTTCAGTATGATGTTGCAAATCATGAACTACTTTGTCTCGGTATATTCTGGCTTGGGTGCTGTTAGTTTTTTGGCGATGTTAAACTGAACGATTGTATGAATATGGTTATATTCTAATGACTCTATTCATTGCACACAATGAATACAAAAATTGTGCAGTCGTAGTGTTACAATTAGACTGTAGCAATCTTGAAATTTATACCCACACGTGTTTGTCTTTGTATAGTATATGCTTAACTTTTAGACTATATGCGCCTTTTAGCCTCCATTTTGGTTTAATAATTGTCTAACTAATAACAAAAAGAAATAAATCTATTTTTTTCATTACAAGAAATATTTTATCAGTAAATAGCAAATTACTAAACCAATCAGTCTTTTTCTGGCAGTATGTGCCTTATAAACTGGGCAAATAGCCTTTATCCGCCATTTTGACCGCCATCTTGACCGCCATCTTGAATTTAAGAATTTTATATGAATAACAAAATTTAACCAAATAGTCCGAGAGCTCGCAGTGTTTTAGGTGCGGTATCGCGCCCAAAAGGTTTGATGAGTGATTCTAATGTAGTTTTGTCTGAGGAATTTGAAAATGCATTTCTTAAAACGTGCGAGGTAGGCGTTCTCCCACAATCTGAGGTCAAATATGTACTTTACCAAAAACACCAAAATGCACCCTCAACTTCGTGCATACTTTTTCAGCTGTTACTAACATCAAATCACATTTTTGATTTATTTTATTTCGAATGCATTTACAACATATTTGCACAAATCATGTGAAATCTGGTGCTTCTACACCCATGATTTATCAGCTTTCATTTACGTTACAGTGTAAAATGTACTAAATTGGTGTTGATCCTTTTTTATATGTGCGTACTCTTATGACAAAGTTAACTAATAACCATGTTTTTGAATGCATAATATCAATGTGAACATTTTCCAATGATTTTTGCATCTATTACTCAAGTTGTCTTAAAGTTGTAGCATGTTAACTACCGTAACCGAATTTTATCATTTTCATGTTATGCCACATAAGTTTTACTCTGTTGATAAAATTGATCTCAAATGAATCGTTTTTACTACCAACATCAAAAATGCATGTATTAATGGCAATTTTGTTTCAGTCTATAGAAAATGTACGCCGTAATTTACGTTACAGTTTTTTTGTTATTAGTTCGTGTAAGAACATTTAAAAAAGTGTTTCTAATTATGCAAACCGATTGAACTCATCTGAGAGAATGTATCACGTATAAACGATCTTATTTCAATGCTTTCAGACAAAACGTAGCTATGTTGTAGAAGAAAATCAGGTTAAATACCGTAACCAAATTACAAACAAATTACCTTTTTTCTATAAGGCTTTCACAATGATGGCTCGTTCATAAAAACCATTTATATGATATTTGACATTTATTAATAGAACATACAAGTTTCTTAAGTATACTTCTCACTTAATAGACATCATTTAGAATGTGAAATATACGTTACAGTAACATATTGTATAAATTATAGTACAATTCAAGTATTAATGAGAAATTGTCAGAAAGTATTGATTGCCAAATCAAATGGCATATTTTGATGGTCATATGGGGATTTTAATACATTGATGTTATGGTAAAAAGCCAAAATTTTTTTGCCATGCTTTATCTCTTTAAGGAGATGCTTATATTAAATACACATTAACTTTGTGCATTTAAGCTGTAAAACCAGTAAAAGAAGCGAACGAACCAACAACACCATCTACAACTACAACATCATCAAACAAACCAACGACACTAACATCAGCAAAAGAACCAACAATAAAAACAACAACAACTATCGCCACTTTATTAATGACATCACTACAGAAGGCAACAATAAATACCACCGGTGAGTAACACTTTATATAGCTGAACATCAGTGTATTTATATATTGATGTTTCATTCATAAAAGTATATAAATCTTATTTATGTAATATAATCGTTCAGTTGTATATTTTATATCCTGTACAGGAATTTAATATATAATTGTTATTAGTTAGTGAAATGTGAATCGCCTCTCATTTTTCTCTCAATGAACACAGTTGAGACATTTTACAATAGTGTTTAACATAGATCAAAAGCTTACTTTCTTTGTAGAAGGTACAACAACGATGCTAAATTGTTTTTAAAACCTTACATTGAATTAATATATTCGTGATATGATAAAAAAAAGACTAAGCTGTTTATTCTATAAGTTTTATTTCATTCATGAATTGTTCCCTTCATGTAAAGATTATTATGCTCTTACATCGGTTTTAAATATATGAGTTCAGAAACATTGCGCATTTATGATAGTGACTTTTTTATAATAGAAATGGACACTCTGTCAAAGTAAAGCTAAGAAACTTAAAACGTTTGGTATGGTAATTATGTGTAGGTGTCCTATGATTTTAATTTTACTATAACTTCACGATATTAAGGTAGTTTTCATATCTTATGAATATTTATCGCCGTTTGGGGATTTTAATACATTGAAGATTTTTTTGCAACGCTTTATCTCATAAAATAAATGCTTGTATAAAATACACATTAACGTTGTGCATTTAAGCTGTAAAACCAGAAAAAGAAGCGAATGAACCAACAACACCATCTACAACTACAACATCATCAAACAAACCAACCATGCTAACACCAGCAAAAGAATCAACAATACCAGCAACAAAAACAACAACAACTTTCACTACTTTATTAACGACATCACAACAAAAGACAACAATAAATTCCACCGGTGAGTAACACTTAATATAGCTGAACATATTGATGTTATTTCTTAAAAGTATATAAATCTTATTTATGTAATATAATCGTTCAGTTGTTGATTTATATCCTTACAGGAATCTTATATATACAGATATTGGAAAGTGCAAGTTTTCACATACGCTCCCTTCGCAGCTCAGTTAATACATTACAGTTGAGTTCACACAAGTTTACACAAAGTGCACTTGGAGTGCACTTCATCCACACATGAAGTGCACTTCATGTGCACTAGAAGTATAGTTTAGTTTAGATTCAATTCAATAGGGTGTATATTGTTGCAGGTGGTTTATATAGAGAGTGAAATCATTGTTAAGTTTATGCTAATTTTTAGCCAAAATAGGAATATTTTTCATTATTATGACTTTTAAATACTCTAGAAAATAATTCATTGTAAGTAAAAAAATTGATTTAAATAATCAAATGTGATTTTCTATAATAATAGGAAATCTGAGAAATTTCTATATAATTTTGTAAAAGTGATTGGACTGGCCTACACAATTGATAACTGTTATCAATACGTTTGTTACTATATATAGTAACAAATATGACATGTCCACACGGTCATTACGCGCATATTTCCCGTATTATTCGATTCTGGCCGCCCTCAACTCGCCCATTATGCATAATAGGCGCTGAATGCGTGCACGCGCATTGTTTACGTCATCAAATAGCAGTCTACTTGACGGCCGAAAGTATTCTTGAGTCTTTGTCTAATAGAATTTTAGGTTTGACGCACAGATTCAACAAAAAAAATAATATACAAAGTCTAATATTTGAGATTTAACAAATAATTTTATTATAAATCACTTACTTAATCAAGTTCAGCAGACACTCATCTGTCGACGCTGTAAAATTCCATAATCCGAAATTTGCACTGAATTCCTTTCTGTGTTTAATTTGACAAATATCCAGCCATTATACAGTAAATGCGTAGGTTGACTATTGTTTTATCAAAGCCAAGCCATGCATAAATTAAATATAATGAAACTGGCTTCTAAAAATCATCACCAACCTCCATGCCGTTTACGGAAAATCAATGTCGAATGAATGACTCATGAATCCCTTCAGTACCGCTGCATGTTTAAAATATGCATAATCCTTATATCCATATCGTCAATTTAAAGTTTGAAAACACATATACAAGTCCCAGTCTTCTGATACTATCGTTTTAATCCACGATAAATGAAAGTAAGTTGTTTACAAACGTTTAAAAACACGACCACCATTTGACTACAATGTTTACACAATATACGTCATCCTAACATTACGTCATCAAAGTAATGATTCGTCCTTGGAAAAATCGCTTGTGATTTATTCGTCCCTTAAGAAATTGTTCTTTGTTTACTAAAAAGTCGTGACCTGATTCTGAACAAACGTATTAAAGACGTTAATGATTAGTTGCTACTCGCCATTATGCGATAATCACCCTCGAGTCCATAATGGCCTTCGGGCCAAAGGCCCTCAGGCTATTATGGACTTCATCGGGTGATTATCGCATAATGGCGAGTAGCAACTAATCATTAACCTCTAAATATTATGTTATAACTTGATAAATATGATATTGATGGGAAATGTTCATTTGTCAAAAGATGTGAGTAATTAATGTTGTGCAATCTTTAATAGTTCATATTTATTCTGAAATAATGAAATGATTTACGAAACTTATGTATATATCTTATCAAATCTACTTGTCATACTTTTGTCAGTTAATTGAGCAAAAATATGCTTATGAATTGAATACTAGTATTTTTTTTAAACGTAAAAGATGTAATTAAAACTGATTTTTTTATAACGCAAATTGTAGTTATGATAATTTTTGCATGAAATATATTTTATGAGTCAAAATATTTTTTTGCAACAAAACTGGCATATCAAATCCAAAAAAATAAAGTATGTTTGAGAGTGACTTGGTTTATGTTTTTTGTTCGATTAAAGCATACTCTTAAGAACCCATGTAAAAATGACCAATATTTCGACCTGTTTAGGGCAAAAAATATTAAAATTCCTGACCATGGTTTCGTCATTTCCTTCATGTAACGAATTTTTATCATTGTGTTTCTGGCTTATGATCAGACCTATTCACTTTATTTTTGTTGGAAAACTTCAATTAAAATATGTTTTAATGTTAGGTTTATTGTTTTTTGTAATGCGATGACTGTTCCTCGTTCGACATGCGTGTACGCACAGAAGGGGTAGAAACGGCATTTTACGAATGCTATTTGTTTTACTGTAAAAATAAAAAGCGCCAGAATGGTTATCTCTGTAGTTGATTTTATAAAATCGGTGTATCCCTTTAAATACACCACACATCACAAGTGCTGTCAGAACTGTGAAGAAAATAAAACGTTCCAATATGACTCGTTACGCTACTGAATGATACGTTACATCAGAGAACATCTTTTGTTACAGGAAGGAGTAAATAACTGAAATTCGTAAATATTTTAATAAATAATGAAGAAAGAATATGAACATAATAACGAAATGATAGATCAACTTTTAAAGAGTTGCCTTGTGAATGTTTTATACTTCAGATTAAAGTTCTTCGAGTAAGGTAGAAATTTGATATACTTATTTGTTACATGAAAGAATATGGTCTGTTACAGTTAGGAAAGTTGAATATAAAATTTGATTTTGCAGACTGAAAACAACTTAGGTAACACATTATTGTACTATCAGTATGATAAACATAAAAGCGTTTAAATATTGAATGTTTTATACTTCAGATAAAAGTAATTCGAGTTAGGTCAAAGCTTAAAATACTTATTTGTTACATGAAAGAATAATGTATGTTACAGTAAGGAAAAGTTGATAATAAAACTTAATATTGCAGACTAAAAACAACTTAAGTAACGCGGTGTTGTACAATCTAATATCAAAGAGTAATATTTCGACTTAAACTATTTTGTTAGATTGTTTTACCACTGAACGATACATGGTGACCAACACCATAAACTAGCACTCAATAACAACAAAAGGAAAATGGCTTACATTTTGTTCAGCCTTTTCAGTTCTGATCTTTTTATGTTTCGTCTTTTACATAGAGTGTCGATGCCAATAGACGCTCATGTTAAATCTTTGTAAATGAAAAGAATAAATCCCCCACGAGCTATTATCAAGCAGAAACTTATTCTTTTTCTGGGAACTGTTTTCAAGGCAAGTTGGTAAAATGACATTACTCACATCTAACCACATTTTTTAGAAACATTCGAGTTTCTATGCCAGACTACAAATAGACAAAAATCGGTTGGCAACCAAGTAAATACTACAAGTAGAAAGATCGGTTGGCATATTCACTCAATAAATAAACAAAATAGGTAAGCTTCTAGACTATACAAATAGACAAAAACGGTTGGCTTCTAGAAGCTACTAATTGACAAAATGGGTTGTCATTAAAGTTCTCCACAACGACAAAAATCTGTTAAAATACAGATTCTACCAATCAACTAATATCGGTTGGCATCTAGACTATTCAGATAGACAAGTATAGGTTGGCATCTATACTTTACATATAGACAAAGTTAGTTGGTATCTGGACTCTATATTTACACAAAAATCGGTTGGCATCTTTACTCTACAAATGAATGAAAATCTGTTGGCATCCAGCCCATAAAAGTAGAACAAAACGGTTGGCATCTACACTCTACTATTAAAAAAATCGGTTGGCATCTAGACAATTTAAATTGACAAACAACATTTAGTATCTTGACTCAATAAATAGACAAAATCAGTTGGTATCCAGACTCTTCAAATTTTCAAAAAATCAGTTGGCATCTTGTTTTTACAAATAGGCAAAATTTGGTTGGCATCTGAACTCTACAATTAAAAAAATCGGTTGGCATCTAGACAATTTAAATTGACAAACAACATTTAGTATCTTGACTCAATAAATAGACAAAATCAGTTGGTATCCAGACTCTTCAAATTTTCAAAAATCAGTTGGCATCTTGTTTTTACAAATAGGCAAAATTTGGTTGGCATCTGAACTCTACAATTAAAAAAATCGGTTGGCATCTAGACAATTTAAATTGACAAACAACATTTAGTATCTTGACTCAATAAATAGACAAAATCAGTTGGTATCCAGACTCTTCAAATTTTCAAAAATCAGTTGGCATCTTGTTTTTACAAATAGACAAAATTGGTTGGCATCTAGCTTCAACCAATCGTCAAAAATCAGTTGTCATCTAGACTCAACAAATAGACAAATTAGGTTGTCATTTAGACTCAACAAATAGACAAATTTGTTTGGTATCCGACTCTTCAAACGGACGAAATTCGGTTGGCATCTATACTCAACTAATAGACAAATTCGGTTTGCATCTAGACTCAACAAATAGACAATCTCAGTTTGCTTCTAGACTCTACGTGTAGACCAAAATCGGTTGGTGTCAATCCTGTACATACAGACCAAAATAGGTTGGCATCTACACTCTACAAAAAAGATAAAATTCGGTTGGCATCTAGACTGAAAAGATAGACAAATGAAGTTGGCATCTAGACTCACCAAAAGGCAATTTTGTTCTGCATCTAGACTCAACTAATTGACAAATTCGGTTTGCGTCTAGAATAACAAATAGACAATCTTGGCTGGCTTCTAGACTCTACCTTTAGACCGAAATCGGTTGGTGTCTATCCTGTACATATAGGCCAAAATAGGTTGGCATCTACTCTCTACAAAAAGATAAAATTTGGTTGGCATCTAGACTAAAAAGCTAGACAATTGAGGTTGGCATCTAGACTCCCAAAAAGGCAACTTTGGTCTGCATCTAGACTCAACGAATAGACAAATTCGGTTTGCATCTTAACTCAACAAATAGACAATCTCGGCTGGCTTCTAAACTCTATGTATAGACCGAAATCTAGCCAGTACAGATGGACCAAATAGGTTGATATCAACACTAAACATCAACTTAAATCGGATGGCATCAAGACTTAACAAGTAGACGGAAAACGGTTGGGTGCAAGACTGTTTATATCGACAAAACTAGAGTACATTTAGAGATTACAAATCGTGCAAAATCGGACTCCACAAATGAACTAAGATCGGTTGGCATCTAGACTTCACAAATGAACTAAAATCGGATCCAGGATCTGCAATTGGTCCAAAATTAATAGGAAAATTTGCTCTTCAAAGCGTCAAAAATTGATTGGCATCAAGACTCCACATTTTGACAAAAATCGGTTGGCATCCAGAAATCGTCCAAAATCAGTTGGCAAATAGACTCTACGAGTCGACCTAATTTGGTGGGCATAAAGACTCAAAATCAATAAAAAAGCGGTTGACATCCAAGCTCTGCAAATCGTCCAAATTCCATTGACAGCAAACATTTTCAAATAAACCAAAGTCTGTGGGTATCTAGACTGCAGAAATCAACCAAAATCGGTTGGGATCCAACGCCTGCAAGTGGACCAAAATTTGTTTGCATATGCAATTTACAAAACGTCTTTAAATACTCCTCAAACGTGTTTCAATTTTAGCATGTAAATGCCATTGAAATATTACCATTTTATTTTGGTCTTTTTGTATAATCAGCTATGTTTTTAAACATCTGTTGTAATCAGACGCACGTTACATCCTCAGAACGAAACATAATTCTATTTCAATATTACTTCTAGAAACAAATGAGAGTTATTCCTTGATGTAACAAGTTCTTTTTGATTAATCTATAACACACAAAAGGTACCAAATTTTCTTTAAAAGTACGAGTATACAAAACAGCACACATAGCTAACTCAACTTTACATGGATTATATCCATTAAAACGAAAGTTAAAAAATATTTCCTACTTAAATTTCCTTGCTGTATCAAAATCACTCCTTGGTGTTACAAATTTTATTGTTACGTCACTGAATGTTACATAAAGGATGTATTTCATGCATTTCCTCATTTTATTAGACTCAGCATGTCAGTTATCTTCCCTCTTATTTAAAATGGTCTTACCTATGATGAATGTAGTTTTATTAATCGCTCAGAATAGTATATGTCTGTATTTCAAACAGGTTTCTGATTGTTACATGAAGGATCAGTTAAAAATGTACGCAACCACCACTTGCCCTTGAGAATGTAATTTTTGGTATTTGGCATCAAGAACGCGTGTTCCGGTTGCAGCCATATTGTTGTAAAGGAATACTTCTCAAAAAGGAAAACAATGACGAATCTTTTGTAAATGGAGGAATAGTTGTATTTACTATTTATCAAGCTCTGTTACAGCATGGAAGTAGTTTTTGGGGACAACAAACGGAATAGAAAAAATACATTAATTACTAATTTTTCTGTGTGTATAAGTGTGTTTTTCTGTGTAAATATGGATGAACTAAAAGAAAAAAATAACTTAATTACTTTGGCACAAGGTTTCAACAAGTATTTTTGACCAAAATCACCAAATATTTACTTGGGAGACATTGAAAATAGTCACTTTTGCTTGATTTAAATGAATTTTAAAGCATTTTCTTCATATCCTAATGGGTATTTTATGCGTAAATTATATCCAGATAGGTACATTCCACTACTTAAAAGTTGTTTTATATTCCATACATCACAAAAACAAGTTGATTTGGCCTGGGACCTATTTTTGTTGCAAAAATATATTTTGACTCTTATACATTTTTATAATGTCAAATTCTTTAGTCTAAAAATTGTCTACAAATAATGATTTTCGAAATTATTTTTAAAATACATGTACAGTGTACGTGTACGTGCATTCGTCATGACAATTCCATTTTAACTAATGTATTTTAATGATAGTATTTTATTATTACATAACAATAGAATTGTATCACTATTCATGTGAAAATGAGACCCCTTGTTGTGATTGTTCAATAGTTGTTAGTCTGGGGTCATACACAGCTGAGCAAACAATTACATAATAAAGTTGCAATTAACAAATTGACATTGATGGTATTAATAACTCCCTGAGATATTATGGTGGATTTTGTTTTACAAAGCCGAACGTACTCTTTATTATGTATGAACAGAATAGGATACTCTCTGACTTAAAAGGTTTATGATTATGTGATATACAATTTATAAAAGTTAAAGTGTCTAATATGATAATTAATCAAGTTTAGAAAATTACGACAATTTTTATATAATTATGTATGTAATCATTGAACATCACATTTAACTAAATGATTTAATCAAGACCCGTAGAAACAGGGGGGCTAGGAGGGGGCTTAGCCTCCCCCAATATTCTCATCAGTTAAAGTGTTTAAGAATCTTTATTTAATCTTTCACACTCAATTGATTGATACATTCGTGCTTTTTCGGCAAAATCAACAATACACGCTATATTTAACTAAAACTGCTTAATAACCACAGGTTTTAGTCAGTTTCAAGCCTAAGAAAAATGCGAGGGTTTTTGTAGGACAAAACTAGACATAAAAGATGATAATTGAGTACTGTTTTATTTTCCTTGAAAGCAATCTGAATAAGTTAGCCCCCCCCCCCCCCCATCTAAAAATGCGTCCTACGTTCCTGTAATCATTTTTATATTGTTTAATCCTACATTAGTAAATACATCAATATCAACAAGGACCCTATATAGGGTTCTTGATATCAGTGTGATAAGTTAGACCCCATGTAGTGATTGTTAAAGAGTTGTATAAGAGTTGTTAATCAGGGGTCCAACATATTGACACCAAACTACAAATTAACCAGTTTACACTGATAGGTTTAATAACTCTCTATGTACATTTATTGGCAATTTTATCAGTAGGGAATACTTCCCGTTCGGGAAACAAGGGGATTCCCCTTCAGTGCTTCCCGATCGGACAGCAAATGTCAAAATGTTTCCCGATCGGGATGGATTTTAGCCTTTTTTGACGTACCTAACTAAAAGTGACCGCTGCATAAAAGTATTTAACCTACAAAAATATGAAAAACACTATCTGATACAGGAAAGATGTACCTAAAATCCTACCGAGTCGTTTTCTTTTAAAATGCCTACAATTAAAATAATCCGAAACTGAAATTCAGAAAAAAATATGACTTCAAAGAAAAAAGTTGTTTCCCGTTCTGGAAACATTGCTTCCCGATCAGGAAGCAAGTTATACTATCTTTAATTTAGTTTGAATGTAATCCAAATTAAACTTAAGCTATAGACATCTTTTAATGTTAATGTAAATATTGCATTGATTCAAATGCATATGTTAGAAACACCTTCCACAAGTACCATTCGTAACAATTTATAGTAATTTAGCTGTCCCTTAAAGGGAATTGTATAGAAATTAAATCACGTTTTTCAATTTTTACATGAATAATCAATATATCCAAAAAGATATTCCAATAAGTTTACTTATTATCAATTTAAAGGTTTGACATGTGTATAAATGTAAAGTATCATTGACTAGGTTTAACACCGTAGCAGCACATTGTTTATGTCATGTTTCATATTGCAGCTGTAAGTCAACATACTCACTGTTTTTGGAAAGGCTAATCTCTGAATTAAGCAGTTCACTAGTTACTAAGCGCAAACTTGGTCAGCTACTGAAAGCTGCTCTACATTATATAGAATCAGTGGTGAGAGGGAGAATAGTCGTAGAAAATATTTCATGACCAAGCTTCTTGAACCCTAAATCAGTAGATTAGTATGCTACCAGCCTAACAACTAATCTAGACCAGCGGTATACTTAACGATTTATACAAAATAATATAAACTGATAAAAACCTATCACAAAACACAAACATGAGATTTCAAATGTGGTTCAATTTATTTGTTATAGTTTTCTATTATTATACATTAACTTGAATTATTGCATTTCCAGTAAAACTAGACTATTAGGGAGTAAGCAATGACACCTGGCGGCCATAAGTATATCGTTTGCTATAAATGTTAAGTTTGAGCAGTATTGTAAAGCTATTTTTACAAGTTAACTAAGTGAAGAAAGGGTTATCATATTTCCATCCTGCTTGCCATGTTAAAATGGGCATAGGCAAAATGACTTATATAAATACAGCACATCTGAGGGTAATGTTATGTTTTCAATGTTCAAGGAAAATTATGTGAATGCTTAAAGCACAGACACATCATCATTTCTATCATTATTTCACAAGAAATAGACCACAAAAGGTGTGTCCAATAACCTTATTAATAACAGTATGTAATCCCATTTAAAGCATTTATTTGTTCTCAATCAATAAATGCTCGTTGATTTTATTTACATATTCTTTTAAAAACATCATGCAAAACACTTGCTTTTCCAATTGTTAACTAAGTCTATGTATTTTTCAAAACTAGCAATATTGCACCCAATCTTCATTATTATTTTTTTCTGTTTAAACATTAATGCGAATCTCGATAGTTTGTAAAATTATATTTCAATTCAAATTTAGAAGATAAAAATGTTGTTAAATGGTGGTTAAGAAATCATGGATTTGTTAATAACCATTTCATACTGAATAGTAAATAATTATTTTCTTCATTCAACATTAAGGAAATTTTATTCTTCAATCTTAAAAATCTCCCTTATTATAATACAAAACATATACCTGACAGGGAATGGCTCATATGTATTACAAAATAATTAATTTTAATGTTATTTTGTTTTCAAATATAGTGTAAGCTTTATTTTAAAATTATTATATTGCTTTTTGTTTTGATAGCTTGTCTGGTTAGAATTATGTACGTATGTAGAGTAATGAAAAAAACATAGTAAGTCCAGCCATCTACAATTGACTTAAGTACCAACATTTGACAACCAAGAATACCAGACTTTCCAGCCTTCGCTCATTTTAATTTTCTGATAAAATTATCATAAAATTACAGATTTAGGAAATGAATCAAATATTATGGTATTTGAATGTGAGAGTTCATATAACTAAATATATTCACAACTATGTACATAAAGTTTAATTGGACAATTAATTTTGTTTTAATCAGATTATTCTGGTAGAAAATCAGAATGTTTATTTAAAGTGTATGTGTTAGACTATTTGTTACTAACCTGACTGGGTTATTTAGCCCTAAATTCTTTACAAATAAATAGACAGGTCTCTTGCTGAAATTAGTTTTGCATTACATACAAACTATATTAGAAATACATAGTACAATTTGCTTCCTGATTTGGAAGCAATGTTTCCAGAACGGGAAACAACTTTTTTTATTTGCAGTCATATTTTTTTCTGAATTTCAATTTCAGATTATTTTAATTGTAGACATTTTAAAAGAAAACGACTCGGTAGGATTTTAGATACATCTTTCCTGTATCAGATGGTGTTTTTCATATTTTTGTAGGTCAAATACTTTTATGCAGCGGTCACTTTCAGTTAGGTACGTCAAAAAAGGCCAAAATCCTTCCCGATCGGGAAACATTTTGACATTTGCTGCCCGATCGGGAAGCACTGAAGGGGAATCTCCTTGTTTCCCGAACGGGAAGTATTCCCTACTGTTTATAACTTAAAATGGTATAATAGAATAGTTTGTTTATTTACATTAGGTGATTACAACATGTATAATTTTTGTTGTTGTTGAAAAAATGTATATATTAATTATACATGCATAAATACATACACCATTGTAAGCATCTGAAATAAAAATAATTTCTTAATCAATAGTTCTTAACACAGACATAAATTTTATCAAGGACCCTATATAACATTTACAGAAAAAATACTTTGAATTGAACAAATCAATCAATTAAAATCGAATGATCATATTTGATTCATGACTGTTTGATGATAACTTATTTCTTCAATTTGCAGAAATTTGTATTATTAGTTTAATTGTTAATATCTATGTTGTTACTAGGACCAAAATAGTAAATTATGTAATATAGTATTTTTCCATATTATGATATCACCAAAGATAATAATCAACCATACAACTGGTCTTCATGGTTGACTGATAATAAGATACAATCGACAGGGGTCATCCCCTGTATCCTGTGTAGTTTCATTCTAGTATTATTATTATTATGCTTTGTAAATAATCTCATGATGCATGCAACCCAGGTTAAATAAAGATTATGTTCTGTTCAACAATATAATTTCTTGAAATAATAATTATGAACTTAAAATTTTGTAAATTTGTTAGATAGACCATCATTATTTTACAATTATTTAAAGGTAGTGAAGATTTAATAACGAAATGCAAAGTTAAACACCAACATTACTGTTATCAAATGTACAATATTCACATTCAAAAAACTGTTTCTGCATTACTTTTGAAGAAACATATTTCAACGGCAGAAATGATGTTTACAGTTGTAACTTTGTTTCAACGACTTAAAATAAATATTTATTTCACGGCGTCTCAACGCCGTGATATTGTGGTGGGTATTTTTTTTGTAGCAATGGGCAAACGTCACGTGACAAAAATCCTTTCGATTTCTACTGCCGACAGTTTATTGGTTTTTTCATGCAATCATTGTACAGTCCATATCCGTTTAAAGTAGAAACATAAAAATAAAAATAGAAACATAAAAACGCATCTTTTTCCAAACCATATAAACAATATTTTTATAAACACACGAAATATCAGCGTTTTATATTAACACATTTCCGCGAATCCTTTCGACACACTGAAGAGCTCACCAGTTTTCAATTTGTTCGAATAAATTGTGTTTTATCGGGCCCGAATAAATCTTTTCACGAGTAAAAATGTCTTTTGATCCTTACATTTCTAAGTTTCTATATTTGCTGGCATGTTAATTGTTTGTTTCTTATAAAATTATGATTTCTATTCGAAATAGCTTGCCTTTTGTAATTAGGCGCATCTTTATCGGAATTGAGATAAATATTAAATCCTTTCGAGTATCGCGCTTCAAAAGTCTTTTGTAATCAAACTCCACAACGGTTACGTCTAGCGTTGCTACTTTAACACGATGAAGGGAAATAACCGCTGTGGGGAGTTTGTTCCATAACAAGTAAAGGTAATTTTTACTGAAATCAAGCTGGCAGACATTAAGTAGCGGACATTAGTGCAGCGGACGCTAAGACAGACTACACACCACTAAATATTCAAACTTAAACCTAAACTTTTTTATTTGATTAAACGCCTATTTCTATGTTACATATTCAATGGCGTTGTACAAAAATGTTATAAAAAAAATAAATACATGTAAGTAAAAACCCTCCACCATAAAAACATATGTATATACAATAAACAAATAAAATAAAAAGCCTTTATAATTCATAATTATTTTTGGACCTACATCCTTCACAGTTCATGATTCCACCTAATTTTTTCATTTTTATCACTAATTTCTTATTTATTTCTATTTATTTTACATTGAAAATTGGTGTTCTGAACAGTATAACATGATGCTACTGTTAACCGGACATGTCCTGAACAGTGTAACTGTTAACCAGACAATTCCCCAAAGGTGTTGAAACATCGCCTTTAAAGGGCCCTTAATACATCCCCAAAGGTGTCGAAACATCACCTTTAAAGGGACAATTTATTTAGGTTGTCATTGCAGTTATATGAAACAAGGTATAAAATGACTGAGAGCGAGGCAATCCTCATTCCCATGTCACAATGCACTCACTCAATCACTTAGTATGTTTACCGTAATTGTAAGGTGAGGCACCAGCAAGCCATGTCAGTTTTAGAATAGATCATAGAAAGTAGAGAAATAATGAGTTTTCAATCGTTTTTTGAATACATCCAAAGTAGGTGATAATTTGATATCATCTGGTAGCTTATTCCATAGCATGGGACCAACTGTACTAAAGCTTCTGTCACTGAATGTTTTTTCTTATTTATTGGTATCAAATAATTGAGGTCTTTGGATTTTGCAGATCTAAGATAGGGTTGCAACGATTCGATTCGATACATCGAAACTCGATTGCAAGGGTGCCGATTCGATTTCGATTCGGGACCCGCGAGTTTCGATTCGATACTGACTTTTAAAAGTGTCTACATAGGTTATAACGATAAAAGCAAAGGCGCGCCTAAAAGTCACAGTATACGTTGACAGTGAAACTGGGTTTCACTTTGTTACATTTCTGTTAAATTTCTATTACGATTTTATGCAGCATGATTGGAAACTCTGTTCCAAGTATACATTCTACAGTATATGCCCCGATCCTCCGCCAATTGGGTCCGTGTGATTGAATTTTACCTGTTCTGATTTTAGGCTCCGCATGAGCAAGCCAAGTTTTGTTGTTAGTTTATTCAAATTTAAATAGTTTTGCATGCACAGTGTATGTTTAACTTATATGTACAATAGTAAACCAAGAACTGCATCTTTCTACAATTTATGATCCATGCTGTCTTTACTTTTTAAGTCGATATTACATTAATAACACATTTTCGCGACCTTTACATTCGTACCCAATCCATTTCGTACTTGAATAAAGCAAATATGAAAAATTATCAGATTTTCAAGTTTCGTGTTATCCAATTTTAGTAACACTTTTATTTAAATAATATTATTTAGTTTTAAGCTCAAATATGTGTATAAATGCATATTTGTAGTAAATTGTATTTATAAAAGAATCGAATCGAAAAGAATCGAATCGAAAAAAAAGTATCGAATCGCATCGAATCGACTTTCCGGTGAATCGTTGCAGCACTAATCTAAGACCAGATCTGCTTTGTACAGGTTTTTGAAGAATTTCAGTCAGGTATGCAGGTGCAGTTCCAGAAAAACAGTTGTACATGAAAGTACATATTTTAAAGTTGATTCTTGCTTTGACTGGTAACCAGTGCAGTGAGTACAAAGCATCCTTTGAACTGTCTGATTTCTTTAACCTTAGTACTAGTTTGGCACACATGTTTTGAATTCGCTGAAATTTGTTAAGATCACATTTTGAGATTCCATACAAGATCAGATTACAGTTATCAATGTGGGACATGACCAAAGATAGGACTAGTGTTTCTGTTGCTTCTTTGTCCAAATATTTTCTAATACTTTTGATACGTAAATAGTTGAACATGGCAGTTCTACTTTTTGTTTTGATGTGATATTTAAAGCTTAAGTTTTCATCAAGAAAGGCCCCTAAATATCGAATTGTCTTCACAGATTTTACAGTTTCACCAGCAATATTGAGTGACTGGGTTAAGCATTTTTTTCAACTGTGCTCTGCTTCCAAACATGATAAACTCCGTCTTTGAGTTGTTCTTTTTTAATGTATTTTCATTCATCCACGAATTTATTGTTAGAGCACAATCTTCAAGATCAGAAATGGCATTTGCTTGTTCATTCTGATTATAAGGACAGAATCTTTTATTAGCAGTGTGGGAATCAGCAAAACCATGCACCGATATATCAGATGGAATGACATCAAATAAGGTCCCTGCATAAGTTAGATATAGCCACGGACCTAAACAACTACCTTGTGGAACACTGCAATCTAATGGACGTACAGATGATGAACTAGTATTGACGTTGACTCGACATGCCCGTGGGCGAAGATATGAATCAATCCAGCGAAGTGTACTATTCTGTAGTCCATATTGATTATTAAGTACTTCTAATAAAATGTCATGATCAACAGTGTCAAATGCAGCACTCAGATCAATAGCTATTAATGCAGTTACTTCTAATTTCTCCATACCACACAGTAGATCATTGACTAATCTAAGGAGGGCTGACTCACATAAGTGAAAACGTCTTTATGCAGACTGATTTTTTGGAAGAAGATTATTCTTATCAACATGAGTATTCAATCTATTTAAGGCAGCCTTTTCTATTACCTTGGATAAGAAAGACAAATTGCTAACTGGTCTATAATTAGCATATTCCAGATCCAGACCCACCTTCTTAAGAAGAGGCTTAACAATTGCCTCTTTCCACTTGGAAGGGAATACACCATGTTTCAATGATATATTTATTAATTGAGTAATTAGAGGAAATAATTCTTTTAGATAACATTTTAGCACTTTTGTTGGCAATATGTCTAACTCAGACGATTTGGTATTCAAGTCACTTATAAGATCTCTGACCTCTTCTATTGTAAAATTATTAAAATGATCAAGACTAGGTACATCCTTTTGTTGCGGTGAATAAGTTGGAAATTGTAACAAGGATTCCCTAATTTTTGAAATTTTATTTCAGAAATAATCAGCAAAATTTTCAGCTATGGAGTGATCAGAATCGCCTTTCGGCATTGAATTCTCAGTTCTTACTCCAGTCATTTCAGCAACAAATTTATACAATTGTTTTGTATCACCTTTAGTATCAAGACTTTTTGACTTAATGATTTGACCTTTTCTTCATTTAATTCATAATGATAACGGTTGCGCATAACCTTGAAAACTTCTAATTGTTCAGGCTTTCCATATTTTCTCCATAATCTTTCTTGTTTTCTCATTGAACTTTTAAGTAAGACAAGATTATCAGTAAACCATGGTTTTGGAGTTCTTTGAATTTTAGTTTTTTCTACTACTGGAGCATGTTTGTCAAGAGTAGTTTGAAGCTTTGACTCCAAAATATTTACATAAGAGTAAACATCTTCACACTCAATAGTAATGTCTTTCAAATCAGAACAAAAATTTCATGGTTGATTTTTTTAAGATTGCGGAATTTTACAGATTTGCTCACGATATTTTCTTTTTCAACATTTATTATTTTTATTTAAGCGGATATTAACATTATACGCGGAAAAAAATGTACATTGATATTGCTGAAATAATGTTAATTACTTCGCAAGGTAATAAATGATTCATAACGTTTTTGTATTGAAAGGTTTCAGGTTTAAAGATTTCATTAGGTACGACTTTAAATCTGTATAAATCATAGAACTGTTAAAATACGAAAAATGCAGTTAGATTTAAACCAATGTAGAACCCCAAAGCGTGTACCTGGAAGACCGGGTATATAGACGTAATTTTGTTAATACCGAACGAATGAGCAACATCAAACAAGTCCATCTTGTGGCTGAAAGGAAAGATCTGACCTCAAATAAGCTGTACAATAAGGACCTTAATCGTTTTAAAGTTGGTTAGAACCCCTGTATAGCCCAAACGGCGAAGTTTGACCCTGAAAGACCAGGTGTACAAACGTATTTTATGCTAATACCAATCGAATGAGCAACATCATACAAGTCCATCTTTGGGGCTGAAAGGAAGGATGTGACCTCAAAGAAGCCATATAATGAGTATACTTACTATAGACTTTTTAAGAGAGTTCAAAAACCCATGGAGCCCAAACCATGAAGTGTGACCCTGGAGGACAGGATATACAGACGTATTTTACGCTAAAATTCAACACAATGCTATTTTGAGTTACCTTAAGATTATACTTAACTGTTCTTTTGTTTGCCGTGACAATCACATTGCTGCATTTCGCAGCAATATTTTACTTGTTTGGTTATGTATGCCAGATGTAGCATAATTATTGTAATTTACTTTAATATAAAATAATGAACTAGAAATGTTCAATAATTATTTAATGCATCATTATATAATTTAAATTCATCAAAACTTACAAAAAAGCTATCTGCCTATAAACAACTCTTTCTAATCATATAGATGCTTGTAGTATAATTTATCAATGCTCGAATCTACACTGATCTGATTGTAAATCTTGATAAGCCAATATATCTTGTCTCTCTGACTGGTCATATAGCCTAGTGCACTTCAGGTGTAGATGAAGTGCACTTCAAGTGCACTTGAGTGTAAACTTTAGTGTGAACTCAACTGTACATTCACCCGCTGCCTTAAAACGTGTCGATTTATGATATTGACCTTTACTATGAACCTTTGAACGTCCAATGAAAGTTTACCAAATTTCAATTTACCTGAAAAACTTTATACGCTTTTTCATTGGTTGAACGAGTAAACAACACCTTATAGGGTATGATCCTACTAGTGACGAATGCAACCTCGTATGACAACATATATAGCGTGGCTACCACTTTGTATTTAAGTTCAATAGGTTGCTCTATGTTTACAGCTAAAAGATCAGAGATACACATTTTAAAAAAAACCAATGTTTACTTTAATTTTTGTTAATTTTTCATTATCTAACTAATGCAAAACTGTAAAACATCTTTGCATTTGGACATTTTGAAATTACAGGCGTGAAATTTTTTTGCATCTATTTTTAAAAACCACGAGGCAGTCATGCGATTTAAATGTTTATGAGACTCTGTCTAAAAACAGAAATATCAGCTTGAACGTAGTATTAAGCAGAGGTAATAAGTGAACGAGTGAATCTTTCGGACCGCATAGTGATAGTAGTTGTCACACGGTACGGACGGTACACGAACACGGATTGCACGTTACACGTTACACGAACACGTTAGTTAGCTTGATTTGCGGCAAAATACACGATTCTGTGTCTCGATACACGTTTAGCGGAATCTTCGGCTATTTTCGCCCAAAGAAAAACGTTTCAACGACGACAGATTAACAATTAATGCGTCTCAAATGTAGATTGAAAACAAAAAAAAAATATTCTTCTATTTCGTCGTAAATATGTAACTAAAAATACAAGTTTTGATAAATGAATTGAATATCGAGTTTACCGCACAAATTCCTTACAGCTACTTTTTGAAAGTTGGCTTTAATCGAATTTAAATTCACGTAAACGATTGCCAACTTCGAAATCACACGATAGATAAAGAAATGAACATTTAAATATCTTACATAGTTTTTTTCAACTTGTTCACGGAGAAAAGATCATTAATTTTGTACCTTGTTCATTACACAGTTTTAGGGGGATTGTAAAATATAATATTGTATCAATAACTTTATTGAATATCGACATTTTAATTTGAAATTAAGGTACACGATAGGCGGGCAGTCAATACACGATAGACAAAAAAACACGATAGATAATATTTTGCATACAATTTTATTAGTTCATGGTGTACAACAAAAATACAAACTGTATAAAAAAGAATAACATAACTGGCAAACTAATTTAATGTCATTCTAAAGTAAATTGGCTTTAATATGATTAAAGCCATGCAAAGCCGATTAACTCACACGATTGATAAAAAATACACGTTTTAAGTTTTTTTCCCTTTGTTTCTTCAAGGCATACATGGAGAAAATATGTTATAAATTGTATGTGTATAATTATGTTTCAAAACACAATATTAGCTTGATTGTAGAAATATAAGCAAGTTATATGGTATAGATTATTTTATTGAATATCGACATTTAAGTAGAAATCAAGGTACACAATAGACGAGGAGTATTTACACGATAGACAAAGAAGAACATGGTTGATTATATTTACCAGACAAATTATATAAGTATTTGGTGTATAACAAAATATACAAACTGCAGAATAAAGAATAACATTACTGTCAAAAAAAATAATGTCATTCTTTATAAATTGGCTTTAATCAGATTTAAAACCACAAACACGATAGTTGGCGTAACTCACACGAAAGCAAAAGAAATACACGTTCTAAGGTTTTTCTCTGTTTTATTTTCAAGCCATTCATGGTGAAAAGATACTTTAAATTAGTATATTTTTTCAAAACACAGTTTTAGCGTGATTTTAAAAAATATAAGCAAGTCATATTGTATAATGGTCGCCTTTTGAGTAGTATGTATACTAGATATAAACGTTTACATGTAGTGCTTGCGTGAAGACGGGGTATTAAGACAGTACACGCACCGCGTGTTAACTAACTATTTTATGCCGACTAAAAAATCGAAATATAAATAACAAGTTTTACATATAAATAGGTGCATATGCGTGAATAATACGAATAAACTGTAAAAACTGAATTATTTAATTTACTTTGAGAATTAAAACGATAATGGCTTTTTAATCATATTGAGTCGTGATCAACGAGTCCTTGACCAAGTGAGATGTCAATTATAACAGTTTGTTTACTAAACGCTTAAGCCACCGACAAACGAATGTATTTACATTTTAATATAATAATATTATATCGATCATTTTAATTAAGTCACAACATTTCGGTTGGGTCGTAATTTAATTGACCGCAGATTGGTCCGGTATGAGCCGCAGTTTATCGACAAACGGCATTTTAAGCTGGAATTTCTGGTTTTAACATAGTCAACATTTATTCTAAACTCAACTTAATAAATCGCGGTTTTTTTTGTATAAGGATGATGATTTGTCGACAATGCATACGTATGTAATGCATTTATACGTATGGGTTGGTCAATATCTCGGGCACACGATACACGATAATGAAACGCAAAATCGCAATATCTCGGACCGACTTTTACCGTGTATTCACACGATTGAAATACACGATGAATTATACTAGCAACACGGTTTGAATGATACACGCACGACACACGCTCCTTACACGCAAATTTCGGAAACAAGCACGATCCGAGATCTGTAATTGTATTAGTGAAATGTAAATCGCCTCATTCTTCTCTCAATGGACAAAGTTTTGACGTTTTACGTTTTTAAACAGAGATTAAAAAGCTTTCTCCCCTTGTAGGAGGCACAACAACGATGTAAAATTGTTTTTAAAACCTTACATTGATTAATACATTCGTGATAAGATAAAAAGCATAAGCTGTTTATTCTATAAGTTTTATTTCATATTTTGAGTTGTTCCCTTTAAGCAGTGTTTTCTCCAGAGCCCTTTTTGCGTTTTTTGCGCACTTTTTGTCACCTTTGACGCGCTGAAAGACGACCAGCAGGTCTTCCGTGACGCACTCAAAAATCGTCGTCATTTGGTGGTGACAATCGACCGACCGCTTTTTCGTCAGCGGATTATAAAAGCCTTTTTCATCCGTGTCAAGCCGGCGCTTGTCAGAGCTAATGTCATTACCGAATAAAGCGCCTAAACGGTGCTCATTGTATGTCGTTTTATCTCGCAATGTCTGCTCTGAAACAGCGTCGTTTAACGACGCTTTTTACACAAACGTCGAAGGACGCTGTTTCTTGATCTAGATCAAGAATTTTGATAACCACATGATACGAGAATGTTTGATAAGGAAATCGTAATTTTCGGATATCAACAGTAGCCTGACAGGGAAAATAAAACTTGCTTTATCGTGCTATTGACTTAGATATTTGCAGAGATTTTACTTTTTACGGGTGTCGGGCGAGTGGCTTACGTTAAAAACTACCACAAAACGAATTTCTATCATTCAACATTTGTTAGACACCCAGCTCTAGCCAATCACAAGCTTGCTGTAATCAAATCTATGCAAACAGTGTGTTACAAGACACATGTGACTGTTTTGCTGTAAACTGGAACTCATAACATGTGAACCTTATTCATATTTTTTCCTTTCCTGCAGTCTTAATCTGTAAGAAAACATCGTAAAAAGGTGCATCACTTTGATCCCTGTACTATAAGTGTTTTTTTAATTTGATGTTTAATTGTATATCTATGGGTCCCATTATTTTTGTCATGAACCCATTGTTTTAAAGCATGTGCTTCCTTGACAGGCTCTTTGCATTGTTTTTTAAAGATTATACAAATTACTATTCCTAACTCCCATCTTCAATTATCATCAGCAAACTTTCTTACATTAAAGCCATGTTCCCTAGCTTGGCTCTTAACAAAATACAAAAACTTAGAATGTAATAGATACGTCGGTTTACATAAATTCCATATAACCAAAGAACTGATAAGTGCTGACCCCCTAATATTTCCATTTGACCCCCAATTTTTTAACATGACCCCCACAATTTTGACCCTGGAGAAAACACTACTTAAAGTAAAGATTGTTTGTACTTACAGCTAATTGTACACTTTTAGAAGTAAATAATGATAAACTTATCTTTGGTAAACATTCTCTGTCTGTCTTTCACATTCTTGTATAATCACATACCGTATTTTTAAGGAGGGTTTGACAGTCATACAGCTTATTTCCTTATTGTGATTCTACTTGGTGTCATTGTATGTGTGTTACTGGTGATTGCAATATTTCTGTACTGGTAAGTTCTATTCATAAGCTATTAAATACAATTTCTATGGGGCAAATATGAAGGGTTTACGACGAAAAGGGACGCCACATTTGATTTGAGCACAACTTTTCCTGACTCTGCTTCCTGTGTAAATCGTATTGGAATTATTTGTGTTCTATTGTATATGAAGGTTTTATGACGAGAAAGGATCGTTTCCAAATATAGAAAGTAACTATAATAATATTTTCTTAAAAAAGTATCAAATGTAGCTAAATGAACTAATTCCGATTCGGTTCTTATCCAGATTGACTAACTCTATTTATGTTTTCTTACAAATCATCTCATTTGACCTTTGCGAGATGTGAATGGCTGTCTGTAAACTCTTGATGCAAATGTATCGTTCCTTCTATTATAGTCATGTCATTTCACGAAGTAAACCAATGATGGCATGGGCACATTGCACATTAATTATTGTTTCTTTTAGTTTAAGAAAACAACATCGACAGTCACATCTAAGACCGTCTGTTGCAGTTAAGTATGTTAAACATGAAAAGAGGCCTCAACAAAGAACTGGACACGAAATAGAACAAAAACATGTTCAGAAAACAGCTGCTAAAGACAGAACATATGAATACGAGTCGATAGAAGACACTCTAAATGTCAATATCCCCTTACATCAATCCCGTAATGTAGGAAATGACGAACTAAACATCATGGCTGAAGTAGGAGTGGGTCTAGAAAATAATTATCTCACACCTACACATGATATAGATCAAACTACACCAAAGCTAGTTGATGACTACACGAAGTATTCTAAATCTCATTATGATTCTGTAAATGATGACACCGAACGTCTAGACAACGATTATCTCACACCTACACAAGATAAAGATCAAACTACACCAAAGCTAGTAGAGCACCAATCGACGTACTCTATATCTCATTATGATACTGTGAATCAAGACACAAACCTTGACAATATTGAAAAAGGACATGAATACGTTGACTTGTAAGGGACTGTCCCTAAATATTTAAGCATGATCGAAAATGAAAGTACAGTAAAGTTCCGCTATTAAGACGAGCCAAATCGATGGTCTTATTAGCGAAACGGTCTTATTATAGAGACCCTTTTGCTCACTAATTAAGCATTTGGGTCTAAATAATTGTCAAAAATCGCATGATTTTGAAATAACAAAAGTGGTCTAAATAGCGGAACTTTACTGTACATAAATGCCTTCAAAATGGCAGTATCTACCCTGAAAGCAAAGCACAGCGCCTTACAGTTACCAAACCTTTCAAAAGCAATCACAAACTTACAAGGTGTTCACATTCGTATTAAATAAAACAAGTTAATGACTATAGTTCTATACTGCATGCTTCATTATCACCTTTGTGTGATCTTTGGTGTACATTGTCTTTAAGAACAATACTAACAGTGCCACTTAAAAGCCTTTTCACAAAAATCTGGATAAACCTATTCACATTTACCAATAAAAAGCAAAAAGGCCACCTGACCAATGGTTATGACAAGTATAATCGAAACCTGGATTCATGATATTGACAGCGGAAAATTTATTGGAACTGTATTTCTTTATTTAATAAGGCTATCGATTTAGTTGATCATCAGATTTTATCATACAAGCTAAAATTATATCATTTTCCCCAAAGTCCGTTTCACTATTTAAGTCAAACCTGTCTAATAGAAAACAGCTGGTAAAAGTTGGAAATTTTCAGTCCGAGTCCATGGAAATAAAGAGATTCATTCTTGGGTCGTTGTTATTCTAGATATGTAAAAATGACCTAGCTTTCTCATGCCGAGATTTAAACTTGATTCGATGATTCGAAAATTGAATTACATTTACAGTCGAACCTGGACCATATAATGAAGTGGTGTAAATACAACAATATGGCATTGCATCCAATAAAGACCAAGTGCATGGTTATTGTGTCTAAACAAAAGACTTATGGGTGGTTAGCATCTTACATTGAAAAAAAAATGAAAATTTCTTAGAAAATGTCACCTTCAATCAAGTATTAGGTGTTAACATTGACGACAATCTTAATTGGCATACGCATATTGATTTTATATGTAAAAGTAAAAATTTGCTACATTATTATAAGTACATTATTAAGAGTGTCTGTCTTTATAATTATTTTTTTATTGTTTTTGTCTTCACATGTTTTGTCTTATTGTCTTGTCTTCGTTAGTGTTTGTATGTGTGCAAGAGGTTTTTGTACTTTTAGTTAATTTGTATGTTTTTTTGATATTTCATATTCAGGTACATGCTATTTAATTTTTTGTTGAAGGCCACTTGAAATTAAGGCATATGTTGTAGTTTTACTTTTTCACTTTGTATGTCTACCTTGAAATGATACCTTCAGAAAATAAAAATATCGTTATTATTATGAACTTTAAGAGAGCCCTGTATTTTGGATGAATTAACACTATAGATGATTTATAAATACTTTACTCTTTTAAAAACATTAATTTGATTAAGTTTCATATGTTGAGTGGATGCAGGAAATCAAATACACGTACACCATTGTTTGGACTCAATGTTAAACATCCGTTGAGGACAATGAGCTACAGTCGGTGAATTAAACAACTCATATTATACTTGCTGATCAAACTTAAAGCAAGTCATCCACTTTTCTTTGTATATATCATGATCTCAGGTACAAGTCATCATGAATCAATCATTGTCTTATTGTTAATGTAAACTTAAAAACATTAGTATTGTTTTGAAACAATATGATGTATGTGTATATGAATGTACAGATGGATGTATCACTTAAAACAATCAAACAAGGTAATTAAAGATCAAAATATTTATGTACATAGAAAAAGAAGTGGATAGAGAGGAGAGAGCTTATAGACAGAATAAACATCTAGAAATAAAGAATACGACTCTATGGCGGCAAGGCATAGCGAACTGTCTTTGGCAACTATTAGGTCTAAAGTAAGATTTTTGGTAGAGTTAAAAAAGATGAGTCTGACCAAGGATCCTGTATTAGAAGGATTCGTAACGAAAGGAAACTTACGGAAGTTCCCGGTCGTCGCGAGACGATGCGAGAGCGCCATTCAGTCTCATCCACTATTTTCACAAAAAGGCAAGCTACTTCTATCCACGAATATCCACTCTAAACTAATCCATCGAAGGATGTTTTATTTTCTCATAAAGAAAATAATGTCCAACAGTCATAAATAAGTTGATCGTTAATGACTAAAGTGTCCAACTTTGATAAATTTCACGTTTTTTCTTATCGACCCAAGCGTGACAAATGCGTGAAATGGCGACCAATCGAACGTGTAGGCTGCGCTCTAGAGCAATATCTGAGTGAAACGGTCAATAAATATGTATTTGAGTTGGATTTACGGATAGATCCGTGATGTTTGAAGTGATTTGGTCCAATTAGTAATTGAAAATAGCTAGCTTTGATAATCAATTTCATCTTCAAATATGGCCATTTTCGGCTAGAAACAACGATATTCATAGATTGAAGTCCTTAATGGGCATTTTTGATTAGCATGTTTCGAGTACAACACGAGTTTGAATAGCATTTTGTTTTTACTAATATTAAAAAAAATACATAGAAAATTGGTATCCAATAAACCTTTTCCTCGCATATGCACGATTATACCTAAAACGCAACTTTATATAACACCCCATTTCCTGGCTGAATTTCACAAAGACTTTAAAACTGTTGAACTTAATCATGGACCCATTAATGTTGTATCCTTAATTAAATGTGTTCTACAGCATTATTTTAATTTCCAAAAAGCGATCGGTTCATTGTGTTTTGAAGGATAATGATTATTAGTCTGGATTACTTGCCCCTTACCACTATCGTTATTGGGTCAGGCAAGCCGTAATTACGGCGGCCTCCTCAATTATAATTCAGGTATTACGTTTTATTGATCTTGCATGATAATTTGCTGACGATAGTTTCTTTAGTCAGAGTTTGATACTATTTAGGTCATTCGATTTCGGTGTTTCTGATTAAACGTATATTTAGCAAACGATTTACTCAAACATGTTTCACTTGAACACAATTCGGACGTGAATTAGTCTCGTTAGGATTTCGGATACTTTATTCAGCATAAATATAACAACTGAAGAAGGTACTCATTGTAATTCTTGTACAACGATCCTTTGATTTAAACCTGTGTTGTGAGAAATGTTAATTGAACAAAAAAGAATTATCCAATACCATACTCACTACATAGGGCACGACCATTATCATGCTTTGCCTAACGAACTTTTATCTGACAAAATACGACTGGAAACCAAACTAAATGACTATTATTTTAATTATTCGTCAATCTCCATAAATTTCAAAGATCATTACGTTGCCTTGGATATGACACTTTTCTCTATTAATAAGTCAGAGTTTTGTTGTTTTGAGAGCATAATGACTTGTATGATGTGTTCAGTCATTATCTGAGGTTGAGTCCTATGCTAGTAAACCTCATATACAAAGGTTATGTCATTGAAAGTCCCATCCTACTAGCTAAGTAAGTAGAACACTGGACTACTGATCTGTTTTAATAATTTTTATCATTTGTGTTATTTTTCCATTTTGGTCTACATTTTATGGTGACATATCTCTGTCATCAGATAACCACATAACTAACTAGTTAATTAAGAGGTTAACTAGTTGTTATAACTAGTTTACCTCTTAAGGTCAGTGGTTAACTAGTTACCGTAACTAATTAACCTCTTAATTAACTACTTGGTTAAGTGGTAAACTAGTTATGATAACTAGATTAACCACTAAACTTAATTAAGTTAAATATTTTCGTTGTTGTTCTATAAAGTGTGAAAGTGTTAAAGTATATTCACTTAATTTATATTGTCTTTAATCCATTTATTAACTTTATAAACCTATCATTATGTTTTCTGTCTTTTTATTTACATGTAGTATAATCAGACATTTCTCTGATTTTATGTCTCTATGATTGTCATTGTCATTGTATAATCTTGTTTACCCGTGTCATTGTAATCTTGTCATGTCATTTTAATTTTGTAATATTTTCATGTCATTGTAATTTTTTGATGTTTCCTATTTATGTTATGATCGTATTGATTGTGATGTATTCATTGTATTCTTACAATTGTTAATCACAAAAAGCTGTATATTTTTTGTGAATGAATGCATGTTCTGTTCTGTTCTGTTCTGTTAATATGTTATGGCAAAATTATTCTGTAATCGGTTAATTATTCCGATAATAAGGCCATTTAAATTAGAGATAAGACATCATAGAGCATTTCTTTACAAACTATTAAATATTTACTATGAAGATTTTTTTACATTTAAATTTAATCATAATTGAGCGGGAAGAATTTCAAAAAAGAAGACAAATCCCAAATATAACACGATCGTGCAATTAATTGGGGCTTCTCGACGATTACCGCCACTTTGGGTTTTAAAAAATACACTTTTCCCTAATTAATACACTTTATGATAAATTTGCAGACGACACTGAAACGACAGTGAAAATCGATAAAGGGTACGTTCCGCAAGGAAAGCGCTAGATAGCGCTTCGTCCTCTGGTACCTTTCTTGCACCGAAAGTATTTACCATGTGACACCAAATCGAGGGTACCAGAAGACAAATCGCTAGCTATCGACTTCCTTGCGGAACGTGCCCAAAACCTAGTTAAGCGATAGGGCGTTACATATCAATCTAATATAGGATCCTTGGTCTGACGTAAGTTTGTTGCATTGGGGTGGGATAGTGTAGGTTAAATGCCTTCTAAAACTGCAAGAACGATAATACAGTACATGTATAATGATATTTTCATTATTGAAGAAAGTCTTTCCTAATGTAAAACCAAATAAACGTATCAATTGTTATGCCGGTGAATTAATAATAAGTGTCGGTGAACTTCATAAGACATAATGCTCAGCGAAGCAATTAATATTTTCTTCTTGAAAAAGATGGCGTTTATCTAAATGAAAGAAGAAATTTATTGTTCTTGAACAAAATATGACTATCAATAAAAGACTGTTTGTTAAGTAAAAACTATACTGGTTAGGATTATCATTTGCGCGACGATGTAAATTTGGTGTTAGTTGTTCGCTACTGCAATCTAGGGTATTTCTATGAGAAATTCAGTATGGCGGTTGTCAGCTCTTACAATTTATAAAAAATAGCGACCTCGACCAACATTGATTCTTTGATATGTTTCATTATTTACCTTGTAAAATATCTTGTACTACTGATTTTTTGCCTAGGATACAATATTCATGTGCATGACTTGTTGCTTTTGATGCTAAATGTGTAAATTTAAGCTGTTTTGTGTGCTAAAATTTGTAAATTTGAACATTGCTATGCTTTGCTTAATTGGTGAATTTGGTGAGAATTCGAATTTGTAACTATTATGATATTTGGGGATTTAAATGATGCTAGTTAAGCTCGCGTTTTGTAAATATAGCATTTGAAAAATATTGGTGCATACCTTTTGTTTTGGTCCCAGCAATTTTTTGTCTAAGGTTTTCAAAAATTGTTAGGTTGAGTTTGCCCTATATCTTAACTTATAAAGGTCGGCGGCTTACATAAGACGACCAGTGTTGCATATTTGTGCTGTTGGAGTAGTGTTGTGTGTTACACATGTAAATTAAATACTTGAATATCAAGTGAGATATAATTTGAAGTTGAATGAAAGGGTATTTTTTAAACTTTAAAGCACCAGTCAAGCCTGTCCCGCTTCTTTCGCCAAGCTTTATTGAAAATTAACAAAAAATAAACCTTTTATATGTGTTATTTTATTTCAAATCAGTGATGATTGTGAGCCGGTGTTTTTATAAATGAAGCAAGAAACAAATCGAATAAATAACACCAGTACACAATCATCAATGATCAATCAATCCATAACTATTCCAAGATAACTAATGACAATGTAGTCTACACGTACATATATATAACATCAATTGTACGTGAAATACAGAATATCTACACTGTAACACATTTGATCAACAGTATTTATCTAAGTAGGGTGCATAAGAAGTATTACAATCATCACACAGTAATACAGTACCATATTGTGAGTAACACTCAAATAGACTTTTAAAATATCTAACACTTCGTGACTAATTAAAATATCTTAATTGATAGGGGGCAAATATACAGAGAAAGCATATAGGTTTTGACGAAGTCGAATGCCAGAGATTCTATCTCAAGGTATAATTATCTAATGTCTGGATAGAAAACTCACAATCTTCTGTACAATATATAACACCTGCTTTTCCACATGTAGCATTTCTAATGTTAGACAAGTCACAGCCCAAAATGTTGACATGATCGTAGTGAATTGAGTCAAAGAATAAAAAGTATTCTAGTGTCAGATTATGTTCAGAAACAAGTTACGTGAATACCACGTTTGTACGTTTGTCTAAATTATTACCTAAGTGGTCACCACTCGAAAAAAATGCCACTTACGTTCCATGTCAACATATAACAAGAGGATATGACTGACATTATTATGTCACATAAAACTAATCTGACCAGAATACATGATCACCCCCCAAACACTTGTATTTATAAGAAATAAGTAAGACTTTCATTACATTTACAACATGTATATTGTTATACATTATTTATTTTAAATATACAATATATTTCTGTAATATAATCAATTCATAAATGTTTAGTTATGTATAAACTATGTAATATATCATCTAAGAAAGCAGAGAATTGACACTGCTCGTTCACAGATTTAACACAAATATCATTTCTCAAACTCTAAAGTTTATACAATTCTATACAATTGATACGTTTTAGAAGCAGTGACAATTTTAATGGAAATAAACATACATCTGTAGTGATGGTGATTTTATGTACAATTCCTATGCTGTCATAAACCATATAGGTATTTTAATGTGTATTTTGTAACTTTATAATTCTCACTATCTATAAGTCAATTTGACTTTAATAAGGGACCTAATTCAGTTTCCCCCCTTGTTTACTCTTCAAATAGGTAGGTCCAATTAATTGGATTACTCGGATTTTACCCTTATTTTTCAATGTCAATTTGCAAAATTAATCTTAAATTACTTTTTTGTGAACCATTTAATTTGTTTGAAATTCAAGCTAAGTATTTTAGGGTGAAGACCTATCTAAATTTATTCTTACATAGAAAGTCAATGACAAAATCCGAGGATTCCAACTGTAAGGACCTACTTACCAACTGGATTGCTTCAGATTTTGTCAGAGAAAGATAACTGACTAAAGTCCCTAATTAGGAGAATTAATCTTATTATCACTATTACAGACATTAACAGATAATTACAAAAATATAAAAAAACAATAATTAAAATTAATGATTGAGTAACAATAACTTAGCAGTTAAAGTCATATCTCATTAGAACTTGATATAATGTACACAATCATGTAGGATTACAGTAACTTATTAATTCAGTCACAAAACTGAGAAAGGCAATATCAACAAGGAGCCAGTTGCCAAGGGACATGCTAGGTGGCATTAAATTGTAGCAAATTTTCGTAAATCAAAGTAAGTATCGCTAGAAAAGAACATTCTAACACAACTAGCTTCAGAGATGCTATCAAAATAAGTAAATTCAAGTACATGTGTACCATTTCTAAAACAATCACTATGTATGTAAATAACAGTCAATGATACGTTGTACTTGGTGAGTACTTGTAAAGAAAAAAGTCCAGGAAAGCTAGTTAGGTAATTGTCCATCATACATTACCTTGTATAGTTCATTTTTTCTCAACTGTAAAAACATGAATAATTTCACAATGAATGCATGCTCTTTGTCTACCACTCCTGATGTTATGATACGGTACATTTGATTTTATGTTATAGTCAGCGTTAATATTATAATTGCCGCCCGGCTAGCTGAGTTGGTAGCACGCAAGTCTACTGATCGATGGGTTGTGGGTTCGAATCCCGGGCGCGGCATACTTTCGTAGAGCTTGGTCATGAAATTATTTCTACGGCCATTTTCCCTCCTACCTATGATTGTCAAGTATGTCAGTCACTGACGAAAGTATGCGCTTAGTAGTCGGTTAACAGCTAAATCAAGAGATTTAGCCTTTCCGGGAGGAGTGAGTAGGTTGAATGACCGCCGTTATATGACCTAATATGTGTTGCTACGGCGTTAAACCCAACAAAAACAAAACAAAAACAAGTATTATAATTGACATTTTTTACATAATGTAAGTGTCATATTTATTCGTGCCAAAATAACAGAGATTTTCATAAAGAGACAGAGTTTATTTTCCAAAATATATAAAATGCATGCGAGCATTACATTGTATAGTTTTCGCAAAATGATTATATACTATGAAAAGGTTTTAACGCAAATATGTAAAAAAACGTAAATATCATCAAAAGTTTTATTGTAAATAATGGAATACCTTTTGTAATGCGTAATCATTAAAAACAATACGTAACGATTTTTAAAAAGAGATTATTATCAGAATCAAAAGCATTTTGATCATGAGTGTGAGTCCAATTCGAATTCACGACTTGGAACCATAATACGTCGAACATAGCCTATAGGGATGTTTGTCCATTCCTCATTGAAAGCAATGGTTAAATACTGTAACATCACATACGTCGTACTGTACCAGACCTTGACGTTAGCATCAGTCAAACTCGTCCCATAGCCATTCAATTGGATTTTTGTCCACTGAAAACGACAGCAAGTCTGAAATGTCACTGTAATTAGTCATGAGAAATAATTGCTCATGCGGTATTTGGTCTGGCGTACCTGATTGAAGAATTAGGTCAGGTCGTCCAATGGCGTATGGACCAGTGACGTTACTAAGAACTTCATCCTGGTAGCGTTGCGTTGATCGTTATAATTCCCATTTATTACTATAAGACTCAGCTTATCTGAATGATAAATATCTCTCCACAGTAACCTTTATGAATAAATTTGCTGCATAACCTGGTAAGTGTTGATGGTGTTATCAGTCCAACGGCTTGTACCTGGTCTTCAATGCTCAATCTTTACATATTTACTGACTTGTTTCCAAGATAATTAGTTCTACAATGTCATTTGATCTCTAGAGTTCTCAACACATTTAAATTGTTTGTTCAGGCGCTAACGTGCTGTGCAGGATTCAGGAAACTCAGTAAAAAGAACTTATTGATGCTGTGCACTCGAGCGTGACTGCACGAGAAATTTTAACACACTATCATGTGTGAACAGACCGCAAGACTTGATGATGGCAAATTAACCCATGTATGATTTTTAATGAAAAATGTATGGAGAAAACTACTGTTTTTTGCTTTCATATGAGACCATATATTTTATTGTTGAGTAGAGCAAACAATTCAAACAATGATTATGAAATTCATCGTTTAAGTAAAACAACCATAGGGTGAAATTAGATCGGATTATCACTCAAGTTAATCTATCAAGGCTAGCTGCTCACAGATTTTCATAAATTGTCTGATATTATAAAATTTTGCTTTTCAGTGTCAGTAATTGTGTTAAAATGAATTGCAAATATTTTATAGCAAACTGGCCGATATAGACCAGCCAACCTCCTCAAATCCCAGAATGAGATATTTTCCCGATAAACACATCGCTTTTCATGACATACCTTTGTAAGACATAAAACCAACAAATTACATAGTCCAGCTAGTTTAATCGACTTCTACTAATCATTACATATGTTTTAGTTATCAAAGCAATATCAAAAGGCATTGTTTTATGAGCAATGAGGCTTATTTTCCAGTTGTCTTTCCTTGATAATGTCCGATGAGATCCGATTGGTGAGTAGGCCCTATCAAGTAGAATCCTCGGATTTTATCATTGAATTTCTATTATAAGGTTTAAAAAATCAAATTTTAATCAAACATCTTCCTTGATACTTAAGATATAAACCAGTGTAAAGCAATATAAATAGTTCTTCACTCAAACAATTATTACTCTGCTTGATTTTCAGTCACATTAAAGGGTTTCAGAAAATATCATCAATATAGGCTGTGGCAAATTTAGCATTGTACAGAAGGGTAAATGTGAGTAATCCTTCTAAATAGACCAATTTATTTGAAGAGTATGCAAGGGGAAATAACTGACTAATGAAGTACAAGTCACACTATCACATGGGTTATCATTTATAAACCGTTACTAACGGGGAATGTTTTATACTAAAAATTAGGATCCTTTTAAAATGTATGCCAATTTGCTCCAAAATATCAGATTTATATCATAAACAGTGCCATCAAAAATTCTTGGTAAAAATCTTGTTTTTGGATGAATCGATTCACCTTTTCCAAAGACAAAAGGAACTAAATTCATTTCAGCCAACTCAAATATCAGCATAATTTAGTTCACCAACGCTTGATACAAATTATGTTACATACATGTATATAAGCTATAACTAAAGTAAAAGTACTTGTGAATCATCATGAGCAAGAATCATCATTCTATCACACCATGTTTTTTTCTTAACAAACTGAGGCTGGTAGCCAGCGTCTTCCCGTAGGAAAAATCCCAACTATTTTCCCCCATAAGAATATTTTCCCGCTTGTTTAGTGTAAAGAAATCTTAAAAAAGTAGAAATATTGTGATGAACTTATGTTTAGAATCTCCGTAAGCACAATACCGAGTATATTGACAAGTGTTACTAAATATACTGAGTAGACACGCTATGTCACGGACATTGATTCCTACAATTATTTTATCTTTACAAAAAGATATTGTACGTTTAAACGAAAGCCTATTTCGTAAAATCGAAATAATACTTAGGTCCAAAAACTTGGCACAACATTCGATGTTCCATATTCGATATTTAATATCGAACGTCGAACTGGTCATTAGCAAAATGTGCGAATATCGAACAGGAATTAAATATCGAACCAGCTCGACGTTCGACATTCGCCAAAAATATCCAAATATCGAACTGAGATTGAATATCGAACCAGTTTGACTTTCGACATTCGAATATCGAACTGAAATGGAATAACGAACTAGTTCGACATTCATTTATAATAGTCCGAATGTAGTTCTGAAGTTGAATATCGAACCAGTTCGACGTTCGACATTCATTTATAATAGCCCAAATGTAGTTCTGAAGTTGAATATCGAACCAGCTCGACGTTCGACATTCATTAATAATAGTCCGAATGTAGTTCAGAGGTTTAATATCGAACCAGCTCGACGTTCGACATTCATTTATAGTAATGTGAATGTAGTTCTGAGGTTGAAAATCGAATCAGCCCGACGTTCGACATTCGTTAATAATAGTCCCAATGTAGTTCTGAGGTTGAAAATCGAACCAGCTCGACGTTCGACATTCATTATTAATGATAATGCGAATGTAGTTCTGAGGTTGAATATCGAACCAGATCGACGTTCGACATTCAATAATAATAGTCCGAATGTAGTTCTGAGGTTGAATATCGAACCAGCTCGATATTCGACTTCATTAATAATAGTCCGAATGTAGTTCTGAAGTTGAATATCGAACCAGCTCGACGTTCGACATTCATTAATAATAGTCCGAATGTAGTTCTGAAGTTGAATATCGAACCAGCTCGACGTTCGACATTCATTAATAATAGTCTGAATGTAGTTTTGAGGTTGAATATCGAACCAGCTCGACGTTCGACAATCATTAATTTTAACAATACGAATGTTGTTTTGAGGTTGAATATCGAACCAGCTCGACGTTCGACATTCATTAATAATAATATTGCGAATGTAGTTCTGAGGTTGAATATCGAACCAGTTCGACGTTCGACATTCATTAATCATAGCCCGAATGTAGTTCTGAGGTTGAATATCGAACCAGCTCGACGTTAGACATTCATTAATAATTATGTGAATGTTGTTCTGAGGTTGAATATCGAACCAGCTCGACGTTCGACATTCATTAATAATAGTCCCAATGTAGTTTTGAGGTTGAATATCGAACCAGCTCGACGTTCGACATTCATTAATAATAATGTGAATGTAGTTCTGAGGTTTAAAATCGAACCAGCTCGACGTTCGACATTCATTATTAATAATGTGAATGTAGTTCTGAGGTTGAATATCGAACCAGCTCGACGTTCGACATTCATTAATAATAATGTAAATGTAGTTCTGAGGTTAAATATCGAACCAGTTCGACGTTCGACATTCATTGATCATAGCCCGAATGTAGTTCTGAGGTTGAATATCGAACCAGCTCGACGTTCGAAATTCATTACTAATAATGCGAATTTAGTTCTGTGGTTGAATATCGAACCAGCTCGACGTTCGAGATTCATTAATAATAATGCGAATTTAGTTCTGAGGTTGAATAACGAACCAGCTCGACGTTCGACATTCATTATTAATAGTCCGAATGTAATTCTGAGGTTGAATACCGATCCAGTTCGACGTTCGACATTCATTAATGATACTCCGAATGTCGTTCTGAAGTTAAATATCGAACCAACTAGACGTTCGACATTCATTTATAATAGTCCGCTGATTCAAGCGCAGCCATGGGTCCAGCCAGGCTTTACCTGCTGAAACAAGCCGCCTGCCGCTGATTCCAGCGCGCCTGGCTTCCAGCCGAGATAAACCCCGATGAACCGTGCTTGCCTCCGCTAAAATCAAGCCAGCCAGGCCTATATCAGCGACAGGCAGCCTAGACCCCCGTAAAAGGCCCGCAAAGCCCGCTGAAGCCCCGGCCGAGTGCTCAGCTGAGGTCCCCCCGCTGGTCCAAGCCGCCTGGACTTCTGTTAAAAAAATAAAATAAAGACTTGCACTTTATTAGTCGCTGAAACGGGTTGCGACCAACAGAGGAGGTATACTCCGGTGTCCCGTGCCTTCCCCCACTGAAATCAAGCGCGCCAGGCCGATATCAGAGGAGGGCAGCGTAGACCCCGGTAAAAGGCCCGCAGGGCCCGCTGAAGCCGCGTCCGAGTGCCCAGCCGAGGTTCCCCCGCTGATCCAAGCCGTCCTCCGCTGAATCAAGCGCGGCAGAGGGCCCAGCCGAGCTTTCCCCGCTGAAACAAGCCGCCTGCCGCCGATTCCAGCGCGCTTGGCTTCCAGCCGAGGTAAACCCCGGTGTCCCGTGCTTGCCGCCCCTGAATTTAAGCCAGCCAGGCCTATGTCGGCGGCAGGCAGCGTAGACCCCAGTAAAAGGCCCGCAGAGCCGGCTGAAGTCCCGGCATAGTGCCCAGCCGAGGTTTCCACGCTAAACTGAGGCGTCCTCCGCTGATTCAAGCGCGGCCGAGGGCCCAGCAAAGCTTTCCCCGCTGAAACAAGACGCCTGCCGCTGATTCCAGCGAGCTTCAGCTAGACTGGTTCGATATTCAACCTCAGAACTACATTCGGACTATTATTAATGAATGTCGAACGTCGAGCTGGTTCGATATTCAACCTCAGAACTACATTCACATTATTATTAATGAATGTCGAACGTCGAGCTGGTTCGATATTCAACCTCAGAACTACATTCGGATTATTATTAATGAATGTCGAACGTCGAGCTGGTTCGATATTCAACCTCAGAACTACATTTACATTATTATTAATGAATGTCGGACGTCGAGCTGGTTCGATATTCAACCTTAGAACTACATTCACATTATTATCAATGAATGTCGAACGTCGAGCTGGTTCGATATTCAACCTCAGAACTACATTCACATTATTATCAATGAATGTCGAACGTCGAGCTGGTTCGATATTCAACCTCAGAACTACATTCGGATTATTATTAATGAATGTCGAACGTCGAGCTGGTTCGATATTCAACCTCAGAACTACATTCGGGCTATTATTAATGAATGTCGAACGTCGAACTGGTTCGATATTCAACCTCAGAACTACATTCGGACTATTATTAATGAATGTCGAACGTCGAACTGGTTCGATATTTCATTTCAGTTCGATATTCGAATGTCGAACGTCGAACTGGTTAGATATTCAATCTCATTTTAATATTTGGATATTTTTGGCGAATGTCGAACGTCGAGCTTGTTCGATATTCAATTTCAGTTCGATATTCGCACATTATGCTAATGTCGAACGTCGAACTGGTTCGATGTTCGATATTAAATATCGAATATCGAACATCGAATGTTGTGCCAAGTTATTGGACCTATGATACTTCATAAATAATCCGTAAAAAACTAAATAATGGAGAGGATAAAAAGTTTCTCAAAATGTCACTTTAGGGCCACCATACACACAGAATCATCAATTAATACATATACATAACTTCCCTGTTAATGATGTCAAAATGTCACGTGGTATGTTTTCCTTGAATTAAATAGAATTTAAATACGCCATTCAGTCGTAAATCTCAACTATAAAACAAGAAAATTGACCTGTGTGCTTAAACATGACTAAGATATGGATTTATCTTATGGTATTTTATATTGGACAAATAGGTAGGAAGTGAACATTTTATTTTTCATTAAATTCAAGTGTTAGAGGTTTATGTAAACTTTTTAAAGAATTTTTGAGGCACAGTAATTCCATGATATAATTCTTTTGTATTTCAAACGTATGTGAAAAACAGTTTTACATATTTAATAGGGAGAGTCATAAATACAGATTTTATGAAAACGTATGGCACACCATAATGATGTGGTTTCATGCAAAGATGTGTGCTTGTAAGACGACATGATCTCAACAAATTATCATAACAAATAAGGAATGATAATTTTATCATGACGTAATATTAGAACTCAACTTATCGTCTTAAAAGAAAACGACATAACGTATTTTGTAAAAAAACTGCTATGTTGACAGTGCTCGTTATCTACAGCTTTATTACTTGCTATAGGTCGGCACGCGTATTTTTCTGTCTTGTCATTTTCTGTTTAGGCGACAAGTACAGTTGATGACAACATGTTCAAGTCCTTGAAAACTGACATCATTATATCCTTTGGTCTCCATGTCGACTAATCACGTTATGTTGACTTTTGCATAAGTATTAATTTTCCTTCCATTTTAATAGGCAATAAATTTTTTATATATATTTTTTATATTTTATCATTTCTTAATCGTTTTCATTTTTCATTTTCGTTTTTATTCAAGCTCGTAGTTCTTATTATGCGTATGATTGTGAAGCGCTTTTGAAAATATATTCTATATGAAAAAAGTGCGCTATACAAATCCGGTACACAATAATAATATTTTTTTATAGAACAGACTAAACTTGATTTAAATGCTTGTATTGTTTTACAGTTATACAACTTGTCAAGAGTGATAGTACTGACTACGTGGGATGTTTTCAAGCGAATTCAACTTCATTATACCAGGAAAAGTTCCATATAATTTATTATTCTATAGAAGTACATACGCTATGTAACTTATTCTGTGAAGAATTCCCATATTTATCAATCCAGGTACTTATATGTTATATATTTAATGGCAAATGCGTTGGAAATACAGTGATCTTACAAATGATATATGGCAAAAACACTCACACGCGTTTTATCAACGGTAGTAACGCCGATCGTAACTGAGACTCGCTCATAAGTCCTCCTTAATTTAGACCCGCGACCATTTTATTAATACAGTTACTGTTGTGGCTAAGGCACCACTGAAAGGCGTAAAAATTCGGGTCGTAACTTTAAGGCTGGTTGCGAGGGGCATTACGTTTGTCGTATGTAGGTCTAAAAATGGACACATTTGCTATAAATTTAGTCAGATGACTACACCCCAACCCACCCCCACCCCCAAAACCATCATACATTTTATAATGACAATTATCTTTAAACCAAAATTTTGTAAGTTCATTGTACATTAAGCACATATCTGCTATGGATAGATACAACATGTTTACAGAGGTGTGATCAACAATGTGAGCGCTCGAGCGAGCGCCTGCTTCGCGATTTGTTAGGCTGTTAAACGACTGCAATCGCTCGCTGTAAAATCCAAGTTGGCGTCAACCAGCACATTATTGAAAATAGCTAGTGAGGGGACAATTATTTCAGCTGGTACATGAGATCTTTCACATTTTTATCATAATAATTTATTAGGTACAGTAAATTGTATCATAATGAATCAAATATATACATAAATCATTATGATACAATTTACTGTACCTAATAGTTTATTTTTTTTATTTACATTACGTGGATAACATGTATGTTATGTGGAAAAAGTGACACACAAGTTTGCGTTCCACTTTTCAGGGATAATTTTTTTAGATAAAAATTAATTTGTTTAGCCGCCATCTTTAATATCGAGGCTAAACACCTCTCGAGCTGAATCGCGAGCACTCGAGAGCGCTAGATGACGCTCTGAGCGCTCCCATTGTTGAACGCACCTCTGGTTTCTATATCCTTTAACTCTACGAGTATAATGTGTACAATAGTTTATTGAAACAAAACCTCATGTCATTTATATAACATAATTTGTGGGGCATACATTTTCTTTCTTACTACACTTTCCTAAATACTTGGTTTAATATATATTTTGATAACATTGGATAGGATAACAGGCATATATCTCCTGTTCACATCCCCTCAGTGGTCAAGGATTACAACATGATTTATATGAGTGATTATTTGAATAAATTGATAAATAAATAAATAAATTGATTCATACGTTTGCAAACATAAAAATCCACTATAGGACAATGATATTCTAGAAGTTAAACTATAGGGATAGTTTTCACCTGTTGTTAAAAAACAGAGTGGGAATAAATAAGATGAAAAAAGAAAAAAAAATACGAGTAGTCACTCAGACTCATTTTTTGTTATGTTTCACCACACAAGCCCGGCATATTCTAGCACTGGTCTCATGAATGATAAATATATTTAATGTAATGATTGTCAATAGAATGTTTAATAGTCGGGAGGAATTAAGTCGGCTACAGGCTTTCTTTTATATATTATTTATATGTTCACCCCACGTAGCGTTAGATTGTAAGGTGACGCAAAGATTTGAATGAAAATTGATTTCTTTGACTGGGATGTTTGAAAAAGTTAATTGTTAGTGAACAGTATTTCTACGCGTGAAAGTCATGGATTTATTTTTTTGGAGATCAAATTGAACTGGCCACGAGTCTCTCCAGTCGTTAAAGCCTGGGAACTTGTCACTCCCATAAAACGATCAACTATAACGAAGAGTGACGTGTCATCTGCAAAAAGTCCTCAGCAAATTCGTTAACACTTTTATTGATAAAAAAGTAAGAATAGGAATGGGCTTAAAACAGAACCTTGGTAAACTTCAGCTTCGACAACAATTGTTGATGATGATAAACATTCAATTAAAACTTTCTGTTCTCTACCACTAAATGGCTAAAGTGGTAATACTATAATATTGTCTTAGCTTTAGAATTATACCTAAACTTTGTCAAATGCCTTAACTTATTTTTACCAGCGTCTAAGTTTTGAAAGATAGTGTCGTATATATCTAATAGTTGGTTAACTGTGGAATCCTGAGGTTAAACAAGAGCAGTTCAGGGATAGTGCGCTCGACTTTTCGAGTGTTTTGTTTATGGCAAGGCTTGTCTTTAAACAAAAGTTTTTTAAGGCAGAGCCTAAGTTTTCAAAGGAAATTGGTCAGTCAAACAATATTTATGAAGTGATATTTGCCAAATATAAAAGGGCATAACTCTTTAAACATACATCCATAGAAACACACCCATCATAGTTGAGTAGATGTACTATTAATGAATACTATAATAAGCATACCTAAAATATTTCCATTTGAACAATTTTCATCAATAATGTAAAGGGACATGACTCCAAAAAATCACTAAGAGTTACGTCTTTTTGTAGTCGTGTAAATGTAGCACTGTAGAAAAAGCATACCAACTGTCATTTGAATATCTGGAAGAATATTGAAAATACACTGTGTTTCACTTCAAGCATACCAAATTTCAATCGAACTAAATATATTCAGTTTGAACAACATTATACTTTAAAAATTAAAGTATGTAGGGGCATAACTCCGAAAGTAATTCATCCAGAGTTATGTCCCTTTAGATTTTGATAGACAGAGAACTGATGAATAAGCATACCAACTTTCATTCAAACATATTTATAAGTACTAAATATATCACATTTGAACAAATTTCACTTTTAAATGTTAAAGTATAAAGGGGCATAACTCCAAAAAAGATTCATCTACAGTTATGCCCCTTGAAAGACGTGAGGATATAATACCTACAAATGAGTATACAAATTATAAGTAAAATATCTTGATCATCATCAGTATTGAATATATTCCAAATTGGAAAAAAATCCTTATATTTCGCAATTGTTTAAGTATAAAAGGTCAATTATTCTAAAATAAATTCAATCACAGTAACGTCCCTTAATAGTGGTGTAGATCGATAAAGTACCGAGAAATAAGTGAACACATTTTAAGACAAATACCTTGATCAGTATTGAAGATATTGTACATAAGAAAAACTTCAACCTCATATTTTGAAATTTTTAAGTATAAAAGAATGTCAAGGTTTTTGGTGTAAATACTTTAATAAGCTATTTGTGTGCGTATATTATGACTATCTTTTTGAGGTCTTTGCTAGGTCAGCCTCTTTATAAGGTCTGCCTATGGGTAAGGTCTGCTTCCCCGAAAGAAGGTCTGCTTCACCAAAGAAGGTCCGCTTCACCAAAGAAGGTCCGCTTCACCAAAAAAGGTCCTCTTCACCAAAGGTCTGCCTCCACAAAAAAGGTCTGCTTCTTTAAAGGACTTGCTTCCCAAGCAAGTCCCGGTTTTCTTTTGGGAGACTTGCTTCCCAAGTAAGTCTCCCAGATTTTCTTCTCTTTATTTATTAGGGGACTTGCTTCCCAAGCAAGTCCCTTTTTTTCGTAGAAAGACTTGCTTCCCAAGCAAGTCTCTCTGATTTTCTTGAGTGGACTTGCTTCCTAGCAAGCCCGTATTTTTCTTTATTTCAGCAGATATGCTCTTTTCTTAAAGCAGCAAGTCTTCTCTTTATCTTTCGACAGCAAGTCTTCTCTTTATCTCTCGGCAGCAAGTCTCTTCTTTATCTCTCGGCAGCAGGTCTTTTCTTTATCTCTCGGCAGCAAGTCTCTCTATCTCTCGAAAGCAGGTCTTCGATGGTAACGCTGGACTTCCTAACTTTTGACAATTGAGATTAACTCTTCGAACTGACTTTTTTTCCACTCCGCTTTATTCACAAAAATCACATAGTATATAAACACAAAGCGCGAACCGGTGAGAAAACACTATTATGACGTCACGTCATAGCAACGTCAAAACAAAAATATTTAAAAAATGGCGGACTATTGTGTTTCTTTTCAAATTAAAAATCGTTATTTTGACAAAGAACAATAACTCAAAATATAATTAACTCAGAGTTATCCCCTTTCACTGTATGGTTGATATAGTTCAACTGAATAACTAAACCATTTATCAGTAAATCTTATGGAGTGTTGATGATATAATAATTAAAAAAAACTTTAAAATGGAAACTTACGCCAACGCCAACGCCGACGCCGATGCAAAAATGATAGCATAAGCTCTCATTTTCTTCGAAAAGTTGAACTAAAACCAGACTGTGTTTGTCCTATTAGATTGTTGTCAGTAATATATAACTGAATAGGTGTTTAATCAAAGTACTGACAATACTGATGGGACGGAGGCACTGAAATTGTGAAGCCAGTAAGTCTCAACATACAATAATTTTACCCTGCACTATTTTCAACGATTTAGTAAATCTAAACATACTTGTATGGTACCACGCAATATTTGAACCCATCTGGTAAGTCCTAATACACATGTTAATAACGCCTAACATAGTGAAATGCTATCATGCAATACTTTAACCCAACCAGTTTTAGCTTACTGATATGGTACTATGAAATACTTTAACCTATGTGGTTATTCTTAACATACTAATGTGGTACCATGCAATACAGTGGTGATGATTTTAGAGCCCCCAAAATGGTAGGAATGAACCAAAATGGGACAGGGGGCAACGCCTGGTGATCAACAATATCTTACATCCTTCATTGATTATTTTTGTTCATTGACTGCTATCAAAAATATACATATATTATGTAAATTACTTGAGCATTGTTGCTAAATTTTGCAATTGGTCACTCAGTACAAAATGTGTGCAAAAATGCTACAAAATCACAACTTCTGTATTTTATCTTGATTGTGAAGCAAAAACTTCAACCTTTACCGAGTCACTTCTTCAACCCGACCATCTAGTACATTTGGGGTTAGTAAAATGTCCTGTCTATATTATGAATTGTTTATTTTTCTACACATATGACTATATGAAATATCAACTCGTTGGTAAAATAAAACAACTATTGAAAAACAACAAAAGTATTAGACATTTACGAATTAAAACTACATGTTATCTGAAAATGTAGATCTACTTATGACTAGCATAATTTAATTCTGAAGTTTGCTTCGACATACTTGTACTTTAGTCATCCCGTCATACGCATTATATTTAAATTCTTCTAGCAACTTTATATGTACATTTATAACCGATGTTGAGCAAATTTTAAGACTTTAACTTAGAGCATACATTCCTACACTGAACAAAGTTTATTTCAAAAAAATATTTAAGTCTAAAATATAGGCATGAATAATGGCAAATATGGTTGGACATTTAGTGTAAGTGAAATCGATGTTGAGTAAATTCTAAGACTTTAAATAACTTACAGCACACCTTCCAACTGTAATAGATGATTGATAAGGAGGGACTTTCTCCAAAATATCACGTAAATAACCGTCAAAACGAACAGATATGTCAAAATTTAATCTCTAAATTGATTAATTGTGCATTATTTATTAATCTATTGTATAAAATCGCTTAAACTATTATGAAGAAAAATCCTATATTTTTGCGACCCAAACTCAATCGCAAACTCATGTGACACATTTTAAATCTACGTTTATTATATAAAATCTTATTGTTTTTGTTCGTTTGTATCTTGATTTAACAAACAATGCTTCAAGTTACAACATTTTGAAACCGTTTTTCGCGCATTCATTTATAAAAGAAATAGAACATCTCGACTCTCTGTTACGAGGCTGCTAGCATCTAATCACACCCTATTGATTGAAGATAAAATTTGTTTTGTTCGAACTGAAGGTCAGCCTTCTCCATAATGATTTATTATGAGCAGACCCATTAAAATTAAAAAGGCATGGTTACTAATTTTATCAATTATCGCCGAACACGCGAATATAATTTTACACAGTTTAATATACATTTTCAGTTTACATTAAATATACTATCAGTTTGACGAATTGATTTTTATGGTGGTGCGATAAATTGAATTTGCCCATTCGATCGTTGAACGAGTTGACTGTAAACTTTCGACTCGTTTGTTTTCAAATTTGACTAGTTTCTCTTTTTTTTAACTTAAAATCATTCAAAATTTAAAAAGAACACATCTTAGAAATTATTTTGTACAAGTACTGAACACATAATTAATGAATATATATATATATTGGCCACATATTTGCACTTTAAACAAGTCCTAAGATTTATGTAACATTCCATACGAGACATTTCCTTGCATGGAAACGAGTCGCTCCCTAGCTGATAAAATTTATTAAATCACAGTCACTGAGGCAAGTTTAAACTCTACACGCTAAACTGTTTACGTGTGTGCCATTGTTTTCTTTACATGTTAATATTAATATACATGGACATTTCCTTAGCGCAAATACTAATGCGAAAAACAATTTAAGGTCCAAGTTAAGTCTTTGTTTGCTTTAAAATAGTAAACTAAAAAGGCTCTAACTCTTTCACATTTATAGCAGTGTTTTTATACACCAAAATGTTCCTTAAGAAACATACAATGTGATTCTGGTAATTAATTCAGATGAAAACTTTTAATTTTAAGATGCATTTGCAAAAAATGACGCTGTAAAAATGAAAATACTAAAAAACATTTAGAAAATTTACTAATTAATTAAACATTAAATCCTTTACAGAACATTATAGGTTTTATTCCAATAAAGAACCTGCAATATATATAAGGGCCCCGTTACACCAAACTAGTTCTCAGAACGTTCGACCCCGTCCTAAAAATATTGCGAAACTGGTTGTGAACGAGTTAGAACGTGCCGTTTAAGTCGAAAAATATCAGCTATACGATCATAGTTCGTTCAGAACCAGTTCCCGTTGCGTGCATTTCGTTTTTATCCCGTCTGTAGTCCGTTTGTATCGAGTTCAAATCGGGTAAAATTGCTCGTTCTCGTCACGAGACACCGTCTCAAACTAGTCCAAACCCGTTCGTAGTCCGTTTTAACCCGTTCATAACTAGTTCTTCTAAACTCCTTTACACTTGACCATCCCGTTTAAGACAGTTCAACTCGTTCTAAGTACGTTCTTATCTCAATCTTAGTGCGTTTTAAACGAAATAACGTCACGTTCTGACCCGATTGCTATAAATATCCAAGACGTTTCTTCCCGTTCTCATTCTCGTTCCGCGCTTCAAGCTTTGAGGACACAATTCGTCAAGCATCACTGTGACCATCATGCCTCCAAAAATGAGCAGAATCAGATAGACGGTGCGTGTTAAGACAATCGCTTCCAGACGATCCAAAATCACCTACACATGTGAAGCTCTTGAAGACCAGCCTCAAGATAAGCCACAAGATACTAAGCCTCCTGAGCCAGTCAATAAAAATGAGGAAGTTTCTTCTCTACCATGTAATTGTATTCTTGCTCCGCTTCTATAAAAAGAGTACAAAGCCAACATTCAAAGCATTAGCGACTTCCATGGTTCTAGGCAAAGAGCTTGGGCCCAGATGATAACTTGGTGAGAAATGGTCTGTATTTATACCAAACCTTGTCAGATCGTACTGTAGACGTTATGGACGTGGTACGAACTGCATACGAACGCAAAAGTCTTACTAAAAACGAGTAGAACGTACCGAGAACCTACTGCGAACTTTAAGAACTGTGTTTAAACGTGTTGCAAACTGGTTCAGAACTTCGTATTTTGTTTTTGTGCATTTAGACGGGATAACAACGCACTATGGACGCAATTAAGTCGAGTTAAGTCTGTGTGCAAACGGAATAAACGAGTTACAAACGGAACAGGTCGGTGTGTAAACGTACTGCAAATTGTGGCCCGATCGAACTACGACAAGGCACGTCCCTAGTACGATGCTAGTAAGGCAATTCCGTTCGCAGTACGTCCTTTCCGTTGTCAGTACGTTGTCACTCAGTCTAATTGCAGAACGGGGTGGCCGCAAAAATATTTTGAGTCGACTCAAAGTTCTAAAACCCCATTCCCGTTCAACCCCGTCCGAGCTCGTCCATCACGTTCGAACACAGACCGTAGAAAGTTGCAACTACGTCCAGTCCGTTTGCCCACAGTTGGAGCTCGTTCGGTCCAATTTTTTCAGAACGTAGTGAGAACGAGTTTGGTGTAACGGGGGTATAACCTCAATAAATGTTAAAACAAAACTAAGACAAATGAAAAACATTTGACAAATAGTAAGTGTAACGTGTAATGAGCAATTTTTCACCATTACGCGCTAGGGCTATTTTAAGATGCTTTAATTTCATTACTAATTATCATACAGATATGCAACTTGGCCAAGTTATTCCCTGGGCAAAAAATGCAATTTTCGCTCTTTTCCCACCCCACATTTGCACTTCAAACAGTAACATTTTCCAAAATCGAGATCTAAAGTGACAGGTCTTTTCAGATACTGAAAACATGTTTTCTTATCAGCATTTGGCGCCATTTCTCTGCACTCAATGACCCCGATTTTTTTCTGGCGATGAGGGGCGATGCACCCCCTTCAAACACCAGCAACAAAAGGGGGCTTTGGAACCCCCCTGAGACATTTTTTGATGGGGGAGGCGCGCGAAAAAAGCTAATTTTTAGGGACAACTACTCTTTCGTATAATTCACCAAATCCAGTTAATTAACACCATTTTCAAGGCGGCGGCGGCCATTTTGGAGGGGGGTCTAAACACGGTAAAATACGGGATTGAGCGGATAAGGGTTAAATATTTTAGTTTTGTTTTGACATTAATTTATAAGTCAAGCGTTGCCTTTTTAACCACTGCCATCATATGAATCACGTGACACTAGTAGTACTACATGACTAATGCTTAAATTTAAACGAGCAATTTAACTGTATGCCTAAATTTTTAAGCGTAATGCAGCGAAAAATAATTTTGAATGATCAAAAATGAGGTTAATTTACAAGTATTGCCAAACAAATAAGATATATTAATACAAACATATCATTATGTATCAAATTTGTTTAAGTTAAAATCAAATTACACCAGAAAATGCGCAAGGTCAAGAATGAGCTTCGTTGTTCACCTTACGCTACTTAATATGCTTTTGGTGATAAATCGCTAGTATTTATAATATAAATAAAAATTATAGTAAATGATACTGAAAAATGTAACATTGATATTATTAAATGACTAAAATGCATGTAATAACCCATTTAAAATTTACTTGCGTTACATTTTGCTGTTCATGCAATTTTACATACTTTATGTAACCAGTGTAAGGTCAAAATTAATCTTGTTTTTTTTTCAAATTATGTATTCATACTTTTTTCCCAGTATGTACTTTGAACATCAGAAAAGAAGAATAAATCTATTGAAAATATTGAAATGTAAAAAAAACTTAAAGATATATAAGTGACGAAATTAAAGAAAATTTATTTTGCAAAAAAACCATTATTGACATATTGTATTTATATCTAAATAGTTTTTGACATGTTAAAAAAAATTAAAAAGTATCCGCCTCTTGATTTAATTCAATTATGAAATTTCATAAATATTTTAAGACATGCCATGTCCTAAAAGATTTAAAATCTGCGCCGAAAATTACCAGTCGTTTCCGTAAGTCACGTGACTCGCAAATTTAAAGACACAACTTATAAATCCTGGACATCAAGGGAAAATTGTAGTCTAGTGGTTATATCATAATAGTCGTGAAAATTTCAAGTATTACATGTTTCATGACTTTCTCGTGTTTGCTGGCAGGTGAAATAAATTGAGGCCCGTTCATAGGTAAATTTTGAATTTGGTTGTTTGGTAAATATAAATTATACATGTTTATGCAAACTATACATTTTTATGAAATAATCATTGCTCTTGTATAAACTCATTTTATCCAACTATGAAACAAAATACAGTCAAGTAAAATGGCTAGAAGAAGGTTAGTTATGCTTGTCTCAAATGATCAACATGAAGTACTAAGGTCTTTCATTCGTGACAGAAATTGGGATGTTGTTATTGAAGTTGTAAAACTTCCTCCACCACCTAGAACACAGCATTTTCAGGGGTTTATTGATTGTCCTGAATGATTCTGTTCACCATGTATAACAAATTAGCACTTAGGACTGGTGGCCTAAAGGGAATAAAGATAGACATATCTTGAATTCAAGATAAAGATAATGCCTCTTAGTGTGTTTCTTGGCTATGTTATGCAATCGGGGAGTTTGGAGGGATCCAAGATACATAGACAGGAGGGCATTTGCGAGACTGGCACGAGGCAACCCCAGATTTCATCAGCGTGAGCTGATACCTGAGTGCGTACTTGCACAGTGCAAAACTTGGCTACCAAACCCTCTAAACCGTCCATATATGGGTCACAAATGGCGATAAAACAAGTCGGGAAAACATAATAGTTTATCCACTGTGGTATCAGCACTCGATTCTTGTTTTTTGGGGTTTAACGCCGTTGCACACATTATATAAGTTATATCACGGCGGTCAGCTAACCGGCTCACTACTCCAGGAAAGGCTAAATCTCTAGATTTAGCTTTTAACCAACTACTAAGCGCATACTTTCGTCAGGGACTGACAACTGCTCTACATAATTAAAAATAATTGGTAGTAGGGAGAATGGCCGTAGAAATAATTTCATAACCAAGCTCCACGAGAGTATGCCCCGCTCTAAAATGAAACCTACGACCCCTCAATCAGTAGACTTGCGAGCTACCAACTTAGCTGATCGGGCGGCTGTACCCGATTGCTCGCCGTTTGTATTGACAGATTAAAATCACTTCAGTTGCATCAAATATTTTAACTCAAACCCAAAACAGCAAATATCATTGTCAATTATGAATATTTTTCAAGTGTGTGATGAAACGATCATTATAAACACTGCATTTGAACTAGGTTCATGTAGTCATTGCAGGGCCTCAGAAAGTATCTATACTATTAAATTTGCGAGTTTCCTGTTTTGTGGAAGAATCTGCGTAGCTTTGAATAAATCTTTTGTTTGTAGCTGGAGCACATATATACCGGCATATCAAGTTGACAATTCTTTTTTGACAAAGCCTCTTGATATTTGCAAAAACTGCCAAAAATCAACAAAAAAATGTTTTTTTTTGTGTCTAAAAATAGATGAAACTAAAAATAGACACGTCAAACCAAACTCCCCGCAGCGGTTATCTCCCTTTATCAAATCAATAATTAAGTAGCAAAGCGTGACTTAAGCACTGTGAGGAGTTTGCTAAAGCCCGTGCTTGCACGGGCTCCCATCTAGTGTTCATTAATCGTAACATATTGAAATACAATCGTTATATCTAGCCCGAAAAAAGCGTGCAACACAGATGTCAAAATTTGCGATAAGATGTGTCTTTAATGAGGTAAACCAAAGTATGTGCCGCATATTTCAAGCTTTGACATTTATCATGATTACGATTTTTTACCGGAACACCGTTTAATATACAAATTAGCAACTGTCGTAATTTTCCGATGACGTACGGGTCTTATCGGCCCTTTCCGTGAAATGGCATCTGAAAGGAAAATTGGGTTATTTCATCCGTCGTCATCTGTGTGATGGATGGTTATCGCTGCATTTTTAATTCATAGTTAGTAATTTTAATGACCAAAGATCACTATTATGCAACTTTTTTGCTTTATTTGATATCATGATGGTTCTTATTTCTCGTCACTTTTATGACTTTAAGAAAGTATTCGGCTCTTTGACATTCTCGTACCCCGAGGTTTTCAATATTCTCGATCAACTAGTACTGAGAATCTTAATAGCTTCTGGGTACGAGAATGCTCTCTGGGGGACGAATTTACTTGTTGTGGCAGTGGTTATTGATTTAATAAAGGGAAATAACCGCTGTGGGGAGTTTTAAATTTGCCCTTCTTACACCTTTAGCTTGGATTCACATTAAACTATCAATTTTTGCTCTTACAATTTTAGTGATGTTTGCTCTCCTTATACGTTTGTATGAATTTCCTTACTGTCATGATCATCAAGAATATAGACATATACGACACAATGTACACACAAAAATGAATTCCCTTACTGCCATGGTTATCAAGAATATAGACCTATACGGCAAAATGTGCACACAAAACGGAGAAAAGACAAGTCATGGACATGGCCAAATACAGCATATGATTATGTTCTAAATTTAATATTTTAGAAAAAATTACTGCGGCCATATGCAACATATTCATTTGTTCCACTATAAATAGTAAAGGAAAATATATGTGATCGTAAGTAATATATTTGAACGTTCGTACGTTAATATTTTAGAAAAGTTTACCGAGGCCATATTCCGATGTAAAAAATAAAGGAAAACATTCCGTGGCCATACACACCATATTGTTATGTTCAAAATAAATATTTAACGAATATCTTTAGCTAAACGCAATATATTCTTATGTTTTAATGTTAAAAAATAAAGAGAAATGTTACGTGGAAATAATGACATATTCTAATGGTCTTATGTTAAGCCTTCTCTACAATTTTAGATCCATACATTGCTTCTTCGTATCAGACAAGTTTGCGATGACTTATTGATATACAACATACATGTATATAACGATAAATCTTTATGTATTTTACTTCTTTTCTGTTTATTCTAGCTTCGGGATCGGGTAAGTTTTATATAATCGTTATCATAAATTTCTTACACCTTTAGCTTGGATTCATATTAAATATCACATTGCTGTTCTTACAATGTTAGTGAGGTTTACCTCCCAAATACTTTGTATTAATTTCCCTACAGACATATTTAGCAAGCAAATAGTCACAGGTGTGGTTTCATATTATACAACGTTGCTTATGGTCAAAATACTCATACGAAACAAAAAAGACTAGCAAAATGTACACACAAAACGGAGAAAAGACAAGTCATGGACATGGCCAAATGCAGCATATGCTTATGTTCGTAATTTAATATTTTAGAAAAAAAATACTCTGGCCATTTGTAACATATTCATTTGTTCCACTATAAATAGTAAGGAAATTATATGTGGTCATAAGTAATATATTTAAACGTTCGTACGTTAATATTTTTAAAAAATTTACCGAGGTCATATTCCGATGTAAAAAATAAAGGAAAACATTCCGTGGTCATACACACCATATACTTATGTTCTAAATAAATATTTAACGAATTTTATTTTGGCAAAACGCAATATATTTTGTTTAATGTTAAAGAATAAAGAGAAATGCTACGTGGAAATAATGACATATTCTAATGGTCTTATGTTAAGCCTTCTCTACAATTTTAGATCCATACATTGCTTCTTCGTATCAGACAAGTTTGCGATGACTTATTGATATACAACATACATGTATATAACGTTTTTTTGTTTATTCTAGCGAGACGGCCAGATAAGTTTTGTATAATCGTTGTCATAAATTTCTTAAACCTTTAGCTTGGATTCACATTAAACTATCAACTTTCTGTTCTTACAATGTCAGTGAGGTTTACCTCCCAAATACTTATTATTAATTTCCTAACTGACATGTTTACCAAGCAAATAATCATATGGTTTCATATTATACAACGTTGCTTATGGTCAAAATGCTCATACGAAAAACAGAAAAGACTAGCCATGGCAATGGTCATATGCAACATATTCTAATGTTCTTATGTTAGTATTTAAAATAAATATACATAGGCCACACGCAGTTTATTACTATGATCTTTTGTTAAGATTTTAGTAAAATACTTGTATTAGGGTTGTCACGATACGCCAGAAGCGTATCGCGATATATTGCAATACGCTGGCACTGTATCGCGATACGTACCACGATATATTGTGGGCTTTTGGATTTGTTATGCCTCTGTTGTATTTAACAGAAACATTGCAAATCTTACATGAAGCGACTGATAGAATCTAGCTTCTTCAAGTCTATATGGTCATTTAGGACTGTGATATATGTTGTACAACCAATCGAACGAGTACCATTTAGTTAAAATTCTTGTAACTTAAGCATAGATTCTTGTAACTTAAGCATAGATTGAATGAACGATGGAAAAACTGGCGCTTCGCTCCTTTCATATGCGAAGGGACACATATTCCAATGAAATAAAAAATCGCTTCATTCCGGTACGCTAAATGCGTACTGCGGTACATATTGCCGCAGCTGCGTATTGCAATATACCGGTATACCAGTATATCGTGACAGCCCTAACATGTATGCCATGGGCATTCGCAACATATTCATATATTCAGTATGCAAAGTTGGCTTGTACATTGTACATAGTTATTCAACTTGTAGTTCTCCAATTACAAGCTTGTAGTTTGGTATTCAGCTTGTAGTTCGGCGTGTATATTGTACATAATAATTCAACTTGTAGTTCGCCAATTTGAAGCTTGTATATCGGTATTCAGCTTGTAGTGCACCCTAACTGCATCACCATTAATTATACTAAGCAAAAGTTATAACGCAAATAGGTACAGTAACGTATAAACAATATAAGTTGTATAAACATGGCTGACTAGACCAGACACAAGAAATGTGGTTGGAGGTTTAACAAATAAATTTGCAAGATATACCAGATGAACAGTCAAGTTTTTTATATCAACAGATAGTGTTTATTATGGACAATATTGTGATGGTATTATAGCTTGATAAAACTTTATTCTTGAAATGAAACTAACATTTAAACCTTGATGTGTATTGAAATATTGGTATCTACTGTGTACAGCCATACTAACCATCGTCCAGTGGTCAGCCAAGCGTATCTTACTTGTATTGATAAACACTGAATACAGATAGTGTTAAATATTTTTTCTACGGAAGGGCGTTAGTGACACTATGGGGAATGATTTGAATGACTACAGAGCAAGGGTAGGATTATTTGCATTATGTTTAAAACCACGCCATCGAAGGATGAAACATACCAAGGTTATTGCCACGGGACAGACATACATTTACGCGCATTGGCTATAAATATATATGCACTATTTCTATTACTTATATTCTACACAATGGTTGCAGGACGTCATTATGCTGAAAACAACTTGGCAGTAAATGAATTCTACACTTGTGACTGGTCAACTTCATCAACGCATCAGACAATAACTAACATTGTATGCTCAAAATATGGTGTAACATACTCGACATATATCATTAGATTAGTGAGATTATCAGGAGATGTTGAACTTAACCCGGGACCTACTTCTGGAATATCAGATGAAAATACTGAAAGAATTCTAAAAGCTATAAAACAAAATAATGACAGCATCAAAGATGTGAAATGTGAAATTATAAGTTTGAAGGATGAAATGTGTCAAATAAGAAATGAGATGACATCTATTAAAGATTCTGTAAGGAAGGTTGAATATGCACAGAGATGTGTGACAGATAGAGTAGAGACATTAGAAAATAAGATTGAAGTGACAGAATTTGATCAAGATGTTTTAAAAGGTGATATTGCGTCATTATCTATTAACTATGAAAATGTAGAGTCACGTTTAAATTCATTAGAACAAGGCATCGAGAGGAATGAATCAGACAAGCTTAGAAACTCACTTAGAATTTTTGGACTGAATGAAAGTGAAACAAACGAAAGTGAATGTATTCTGAAATCTTTGATTAAATCTGAAGTACTTAATGTAGCTTATGATAGCACTGCTTCTGAAGATATGATTATCTCTGCGAGACGGGTAGGGGAAAAATCCAAAGATACAACACGGATGATAATCGCTAAATTTAGAGACAGTAATGACAAATTTGGATTATTTCGACATAGAGACAACTTAAGAGCAAGGGGTATAAGAATATCCAACGATCTGACATTTTCACAGCGTCAACGCCTGAAGAAAGTTAAACAGAGAGGCTTAACAGGATATTTCAAAAGTGGTGGACTTTGTACTCTTGAAAAACATTCAGGTGAAGAACACATCAACACTCAAATCTTTAAACGAGCAATGCGTCCATCCTCTAGACAGGATTCAGACACTAATATTGCCATGGATACTATTGATCAATCTCATGACATTAACAGTGATTCAAGTAGTACTGTTACTATTGTTGACTAGGATGAAGGCCGAAGCCATACACATACTGCGCAACAACTTAATATTTTGTCTTGGAACGTTGAAGGATTGAGAAATAAGATACAAAACTTTGATATGGATGATATTATTTTCTCATTTGATATATTTGGACTCCAAGAGACATGGTGTATTGATATTTGTGATTATGAACCATATTTCAATGAATATTGTCTATACTCATGTCTAGCCAAGAAATCACTTGTTGGAGGTAGACCATTAGGTGGCGTCTTAGTTGGCGTGAAAACCAATCTCAACAAATTTGTAACTCGCATTTGTAACCAATTCCAATTTGGAGTCATACTAAAATTAGACAAAACATTGTTTTCTACTAGTAATGATGTAATATATATGTTAATGTATATATACCACCAGAGCGGTCACCAATATATGATGATCTACAGTCATCAGTGTTACGTTGTTTGGAAGATTGTCTGTCTACCATAGATTTGACAGATGTAGATCTTATCTTAAGTGGAGATTTCAATGCAAGAACATCTAACTTAATTGATTATACAACATGTAATCCTAACATTCCAGAACTACAAGACTGTTTCAATATTCTAGATGGTGATATAGGTATACCTAGAGTATCCCAGGATAAATCTATCAACAAATTTGGACGTGAATTGATTGACTTTTGCAAATCATTCGGTTGCTACAGCATAAATGGTCGATTAGGAGATCCTATGTTTAATGGCGCTTTTACATTCATATCCAAGAATGGGTGCAGTACCATAGATTATTTTATTGTTACAAAGCGCATGTTCTTTGAAGTGAGTGATTTCTGTGTTTTATCAAATCCTGAGAGTTCTCACTCACCTATAAAATTAGCTATAAATGTATATAATTGTTTTGATAAATATAGCTCCAGGAACTCAACCAATAACGATGATTTTACGTACAATATTGACAAAAACAATAGTGATTGTTATAACCAATGTCTAGTAGAGAGTATTTTAGATGGTACATTTGACTCACTGGAAACCATGCTTGAAGACCCAGAATTAGGTGCTAGTCACATTATTGATGAATTTGAAAAGTGCATTTTATCATGCAGTGAAACATTGAAGAAAATTAAACGTAATGGTGTTAAAAACAACAATAAACAATGGTATGATATAGAATGTAAGAAGGCCAAGGGTGATACACGTAAAAGATTAAAACGTTTTCGGACCAGCCGATCTGTAAACGACTTAAACTCATATATAAATAGTAAAGAGTCTTATAAAAAGTTATGTAAAAATAAGCGTTCCATGTATAACAAAAAAAATAATTTATAAATTAGAATCTTGTATAAAAAACTCTAAGAAGTTCTGGAGAGAAATTAAAAAGATCACGGGAAAGCCAAGAATAATGGCTGATATACCAATTGACGATTGGTTCATTCATTTTAAGACACTATTCAGTCCAGATAATGTATCAGATAATAATGAAGACAGTACATTATATGATGACAATGATCTAGATGATGTGCAAGAACTGTTATTTAATGCCCCCATTACAGAGAGCGAAATTATTGACGCTATTAATTGTATAAATGTAAACAAATCTGTAGGAGGCAAACCGTTACCTCAACATTTTGTATTTGGTATCAAATCTTTATTACCATATGTACTTAAACTGTTCAATCGCCTTTTTAGTCGTGGCGAATTTCCATATCAGTGGTCTAAGGTTGTTATTATACCTATACATAAGGCAGGTAACACCTTAGACGTTAACAATTTCAGAGGGATAGCTCTTGTTGATGTTTTTAGTAAGATCTATATCTCCATTATATGTAAAAGACTTACCTTTTATGTTCATGCATATGACAAAATTAATGAATGTCAAGGAGGATTTAGAGAGGGTTATTCTACAATAGATAATGGTTTTATTCTCTACTCTATTGTTAGTAAATACTTATGTAGGAAAGGAAAATCAATATATGTAGCTTTTGTCGATTTTCAGAAAGCCTTTGATTCTATTGATCACTGTAAGTTATATTATGTTTTACATAAGAAATTAATCAAAGGCAATTTATTTAAAACAATCCAGTCAATATATGTTAATGTACAAGCATGTGTCAGAACACAACAAGGTGTTTCTGAGTCATTTACTTGTCCTGTAGGTTTGAGACAAGGATGTAGTCTCAGTCCAATCTTGTTTGCATTGTTTATAGATGAATTGTATTTATTAATGTGTGAACGTAATACACGCGGTATACAAATTTATCCAAGTATTATAGAAATCTTTATGTTGATGTTCGCTGATGATATAGCTTTAATGTCAGATACTATTATTGGCCTCCAAAAGCAACTTTATACATTGCATGATTTTTGTGAGGAAACCAAAATGAAGGTAAATGTTAAAAAGACTAAGGTAATGGTATTTAAAAGAGGTGGTGTTTTAGCCAAGAATGAGAAATGGGTCTACAACAATTGTAATATTGAGGTTGTGAATGGGTTTAGTTATGTTGGCTTGTTTTTCTCTAGTAGACTATCGCTATTCAAAATGGCCGAGACGATGTCTATAAAAGCTAAAAGAGTTTTGACAGTTCTACTTAATTCATTGCAGCCATTCAATTGTTTACAATATAACATGTTTTTCAAATTATTTGATTCAAAAATTTTACCAATATTATTGTATAGCTCAGAGTTATGGGCTTTTAAAAATGTTATATATATAGAAAATGTACATATATATGCATGTAAACGTTTTCTGCAAGTTAACACCAATGCATGTAATGATGCTGTACTTGGCGATTTGGGAAGATACCCATTGTATATAAATGCAGCAAAACGTTGTATAAAATATTGGATACGTATTCTGAAAATGCCTGAATACAGATATGTAAAAATTTGTTACAAAATGCTAGCACATTATGATAACATGGGGTATAGTAACTGGGTAACAGATCTAAAAACAAATTTATACAATAATGGCTTTGGTTACGTGTGAGAATCACAAGAATATTTTAATCATGACCTGTTTTTAGTTGAATACATCCAAAGACTTAAAGACCAGTACATCCAGACATGGCATCTTAACTTTTTAGAATCAAGTAAATTGTACCATTATATTAATTTTAAAGATTCATATGAAGTATCAGGTTATATAAAGTATGTTGATATAGGCAAGTTCAGGAGCTGTTTGGCTAACTTTAGGAGCTCGGCTCACTTACTTATGGTTGAACATGGCAGACATTTTGGTCTTCCTAGACCATACCGTACATGTCCATATTGTGAGGTATATATTGAAGACGAGCCGCATTTTCTGATGTCATGCCCTTTATACAGTACGATTAGATCAAAATATCTGCCAAGTTTAAACCATAGATGCCAATCATTGGCAGTATTCTATGAGTTTATGTCGTCTGATAATATGTTTATTGTGAGAAATATTGCTATGTTTTTATACCATTCATTTAAAGAACGAGACCAATATTTGCCAATGTTTAGCTAACAAGACTTAGTACACTTATTGTCATTCTAGTCAAGCCATGTATTGTTAATATATGTATATGTATGTATTTGATTATATATTTGTGTATAGGCCGGAGGCCTTTTTGCGCAATAAAAGTTTGAATTTGAACGTAAATATTGGCATAAGTTTTAATGTTAATAATATGAAATTTAACATGATAATAAAACAATCACTTGTCATGGGTATTCAACAGCAAAACAATATGTAACGATTTCTGAAAAGAAAAAAATCACAGAATCAAAAGCCCTGTAGGAGAAAAAAAGTTAACAAAATTTGATAATGAACAAGCGTCTAATTTGAATTCACTACTGCTAAAATCCTGAGTCTTGAAGACCCAGTATGACGTCGTAAAAACGTAGTGGAATGCTTGTCAATTCCTCATGTTAAACAATGTTTAGTTCCGGTAACGTCACATACTGTTTAAGACAGTGACGCATGCGTCTGTCAAACACGTCCGGAAAACGTTCATTTGGATTTTTGTCTGCTAAAAATGACGACAGGTCTAAAATCTTAATGTTATAAGCCCTGAGAAATTAAATTCTTGTCCGGGCGGATTGTGGTCTGGCGTTATCTTGTTAGAGAAAAAGACGTGGACGTCCGATGGCGTATTAAACAGCAAAGTTATTAAAATATTCACGCTGGTAGCGTTGGACGTTGTGGTTTCCATTCATCACTACAAAACCCAGCTTACCAGAAGGTCAATATCAATCCACAATCAACTGTTTGAATAAATTTGCTCCATGACCTGTAGCCTGATCACTAACCGCGAGCGTTCGGTAACGTGCCGTAACGTTATGGTCGGAACAACTTAACCCAAAGACAACTCAACTCGAGACTATTCAATCCCCAACTAACGGGTTGAGTTGATACAACTTTAAGTTGAGTTATCCATGGGTTCAGCTGTCTTCAGGTTGAGTTTTCCCGTATCCGTAACGTTAGCTAACAGTAGTTACTGAACACGCTGATGGTAATTGTTAATGGGGTATCAGTCAAACGGCTTATCCCCGATTTTCAATGCTCAATCTTGGCATATTTACTGACTTGTTTCCAAGATGACAAGTGCTACAATGTCATGCGGTCTCTAGAGTTCTCAGCAAACTTTAAATGTTTGTGTAGACACTAGCGTGCTGCACAGTATTCATGAAACTCAGTAAAAAGGATTTACCGATGCTGTGCACCCAAGCGTGACCGCACGAGAAATTTTAACGCGCTATCATGTGTGAACATACCTAGAGACTTAATGATGTCAAATATACCCATGTATTATATAAAATAAAAAATATGTAAAGAAAACTACTGTTTGCGTTATAAGTTTTGCATAGTATATATTTGAATTACAAGCTTGTAGTTGTATATTCAGCTTGTAGTTCAGTCCAGATTCATCAGCATACGTTATACTTGAATTACAAGCTAGTAGTTGGGTATTCAGCTTGTATTACGGACAAAAACATAAACATACATGATATTTGAATTTCAAGCTAGTAGGTGGGTATTCATCTTGTAGTTCGGACCAAACACATCAGCATACACGCTAGTAGTTGGGTATTCATCTTGTAGTTCGGACCAAACACATCAGCATACGCTGTATTTGAATTACAAGCTTGTAATTGGGTATTCAATTTGTAGTTCGGACCAAATACATCAGTATAAATAATATTTGAATTACAAGCATGTAGATGGGTATTCAGCTTGTAGTTCGGTCCAGATAATATAGCATGGGGTCCGGAAATAAGGAAACCAATGATAAAGGAGGTATATGGCAAACTTACTTAGTCGAAACCATTTTGATTTTATCATAGGCAGTAACAAAAACATCAGCGAACACATACAAGAAAATATTGATGCAAAGCATCAAAGAGCGCAAAAATTAATAACATGAAAGTACTGCTTAAATCAGATAGAATATGTACAGATATTCGTTGTGTTTCATGACAGGTGATAATTGGCACGTTTTTTATTTTTATAACTACTGAAGCGAAAAACACAATATAACACTGAGTGATATCATACTGAAATCGACGTAACATTGAAATTTAAGCAATTTTTATTCTGTCCAAACTTGTCCACGTTGAGATTTTTGCGCCGTTTTTGATGTTTTTGATAATTTAATCGTATTAATGGTCTGCGCTTTGAAACATTCATAGCTCGAAGAGTTATGTTTTATCGATTTAACCATGCGGTTAAAGTGCCACCATGGAATCAATATTTTTTGTGAGTAACAAAATGATTAATCTAGATGAAGTGGTCTAGTAAACGCAGTTTTACCCCTTGTATATATGTATATAAAAGGTATGTTTGAAAAATCAAAGGGAGGTAACTTGACAGTTCCCTATGATCTGGAGTGTGCTTTCTATAAATAGACATCGATAACCGTGAAAGTCGAGTATACGTGTTAGTTGAAACCACAGTTTAGAAGAGAAGCTATTAATTTCTTGGAGAAATTCCTATTAAAGATAATTCATTAATGCTAAACAAAACAAATGAAATGTTTACAAAACACGTCAGATAGATAAATGCATTAACTTAAAATTTCTCGTCTAACTGTCATGCCACATAAAGTACACGTACGCTTTTTAGTCTAACCCTTGCTGACTTTAATGGCGGCCTCCATGAGTGAGTTAGACAGTAATTAGGCAGTAACAGCCGAAAAGTTCCGCATGCACAGGCATATTCAAAACGCATTCCATATAACTTAAAATCATAACCACCGAGATTTGTAGATCAGGCGATACCAACACTTTTAAGGGATCCATCAGCCATAGCACAAATTTAAAATAGACTAGATGGGAGCCCGTGCAAGCACGGGCTTTAGCAAACTCCTCACAGTGCTTAAATCACGCTTTGATAAAGGGAGATAACCGCTGCGGGGAGTTTGGTTTGACGTGTCTATTTTTAGTTTTATCTAGAACTATTTTTAGACACAAAAAACCCACTTTTTTGTTGATTTTTTGGCAGTTTTTGCAAATATCAAGTGGTTTTGTCAAAAAAGAATTGTCAACTTGATATGCCGGTATATAGGTGCTCCAGCGACAAACAAAAGATTTATTCAAAGCTGCGCAGTTTCTTCCACAAAACAGGAAACTCGCAAATTTAATAGTATAGATATAAGGCAATTGTAGTTTAGGAAGGGGTCCAGTATGCATAGAACAAATTATATAAGGCAAAATCACATCACTGAGGCGTAACCGTTCATATGTATACTGTAGGCGATTCTAAAAACTTTAACAATGGGCCCTACAAGCATATAACGAATATAAAGGCTATACAAACTCACTCAACTCAACCGTAACCACGCGGATATGTACTGTAGATGATAGCAAACACTATGAAAGGTATACATCAAGAACTAATAATAAAGGAGTTGTAAGGCAGAATCACTAAACCGTAACCACTCAGATTTGAAGGGAAGTTTAGGTGATACATAACACTACAAGGGGCAAGTAATCAAGAACTATTAATAAATAATGGATTTATCAAGCAAAATCACTCAACCATAACTAGTCGTGCGATTCTAACCACTGGATGAGGTCCAGCAAGCATGGAACTAATACAAAATGATTTATTATAAGGCAAAATCATTCAACCGTAACCACACAGATTTGTTAAGTCATACTATACACTGAAATGAGTCAAGCAATCACAGAACTATTAAAATATGAGTTATAAGACAAACTCTTTTAACCGTAACCATCCAGATTCTTCAGAAGGGGTCCAGCAAATTTTTAACTAACAATAAAGGAGATACAATGTATAAGGCAAAATTACGCAACCGTGATCACTCTGATTTGTTATTAAATTGGTACTATACACTGGAATGAGGCAGTCACAGAACTAATAATAAAAGAGTTACAAGGCAAATTTACCCAATCGTATACCCTCCCATATTTGTAGTAATCACCATACCATACAAACTTGCACCTTAAATAGTACATGCTTGTGTCTCTTGAACGAACTACAAGTTGAATACTTAACGACAAGGTTGTAATTCAATTATTATGCACGATGAAACAGTGGCGAACTACGAGTTCAATACAGAAGTACTACTCTCCAATGCATCAATTCGAAAGATTCACTCGTTCACTTACTACCTCTGCTAAAATACTACGTGCAAACTGATATTTCTATTTTTAGACAGAGACACATGAAAATTTAAAACGCATGACTGTCACGGGATTTTTTAAATAAATGCAAAAATTTCTTACGCCTGTAATTTCAAAATGTCGAAATGCAAAGATGTTGAACAGTTTTGCATTAGTTTGTTGTTGTTTTTTGTTGTTTTTAACATTGTATACAACACATAATTAGGTCATATATACGACGACCGACTCTTCCTACTATATGTTTCCTGGACACTTTTCTATCACCAGTACTTACACTACCACGAAGCCGACAACTTATGTATAGGGTATGACCTACCGCCACCGGGCTCGAACCCGCGATCTCCGGATTCAAAGTCAGACATGCAAACCACTACGCCACGGCTGCGGCTTTTGCATTAAGCTACATTCCCATAAACATAAAACTAGCCGTGAGGGCACCGTACGGGCGCCGTGCGATTAAGCTCCGCAAGGACCCGTACGAAGTCTTGCGTACCCGTACGGACTGTTACATTTTTACTAGGTCCCTGAGATGAGCCCAGGATACACGTATCAGTTTCAGAGTCAAATCGTGAACAAAATCGTGGCCGAGTAAGGATTAAACATGCATATCTTCAAGCTACGGCTTCGTACGTGTGTGTTGTTTTGTGCCATGTACGTACCGTCACCGTTACACGCAAGGCTTCCTACGACCTACGGCTGTCTGCACGTACGGGTCCGCAACAAGCCACGATTTTATGGGACTGAGGCATTAGTTAGATAATGGAAAATTTACAAAAATGAAAGTAAGCATTGATCTTTTTTAAACGAGTATCTCTGACCTTTTAACTGTAAACACAGAGCAATTTATTGAACTTAAGTACAAAGTGTAGCCACGCTATATATGACGTCATACGAGGTTTAATTCATCACTGGTAATATGATCATACCATATAAGGCGTTGTTTACCTGTTCAACCTATGAAAATGCGTACAAAGTTTTTCAGCCCAATTGGAATTTGGTAAACTTCCATTGCTTGTTATATCCCAGATAGCTAAGGGCGGTCGGGCCAACGACGTGTTTACGTCAAAGTATTATCTATGTTGGGCCAACATGGGCCATCATCAGCAATGACTGTAGTTATATTAGTCAATGGACCAACATAGGCCCCTCATAGAAAAACAAAACAGAGAAATGTTGTATTGGGCCAATAATGGCTAACCAGGTGAACATAAGCGAAAACTCTTTTGATGGCCCATCAATGGTCCAATGATTGATGGCATTTTATCCAATGAACTAATAAGACATATCTTCAACTTTTTAAAGAATACATTTATAACATTGTTTTGATTACTTTCAATTGTTTTATATTTTATTGGCAAAATGAATATAAAGTCTTATTATTTATTCGTCTATGGTTGATAACTATATCTTACTTGATATAAACATTTTAGAGAGTTAATAAGAAGTTTAAATTAAAATGAAATAATTTATAATCACCCAGCCTCTTAATTTAAAATAATCTAACATCAAAGGTTTTATACTAGACTGTAAAATTCTCATGAAACTATATACATGTAATTAACTGCCCTTACAGAAAATGCTAAAAGAAGTGAATATAATGTGAACTATAAGTGAATATAATGTGAATACAGTTGTTCACATTTATTGTTCACCCTATATTCACAATTATTTTGTCTTATTGTGAATATAAAGTGAATAGCTTCACTTATAGTTCACATTAAACAAAATGTTCACCTAATATTCACATCTAATGCTTGTAAATCCAAACACTTCACATTATGTTCACATTTAATACTTATAAAATTTGATATCTTCATTTTGTTCACGGAATATTCACTTCAAATACTTGTAATTTTTTGAACATATTTTTAGATTTCTGATTTAAACTGTCTAAGTCCAAAAGGTTTGAAAATATTACAAATTATGCCTGGTCCAGGTATATTCTGCATACACCCCTCGTAATGGGTATCAAAATACTCAGAATGATACAAACAACACACTTGTTTTAAAATATAATATAACTTGGAAATATTATACAATTATTCTTATGCAAACACAATATATGACATCAAAACTATAGTTTACAACCATGTATTTATTGGGAACAGTAAATAAAACAAATCTGACAGTATGATTTGGCACAAAAGTTTGCTTTAAAATGACACATATTTGCACGAAATGTTTAATGAATAAGATCTGGATTAATCACCTCTTTGAATAATTGTAACATTCATAAATTCAATGTTAGACATTTTAGGCTATACAGCTAGTCTAAATTTACTATCAATATACTGTGAGAACTTGTGGTCAGTAGAGAATGAACATTCAGCAGATGGTATTTTAGTGCTGATAAACCAATCCTACCTCAAAGTTTTGGCGCAATTTTTAAACCAAGTTCATGAAATAGGAATAAGAGTGGAGAAACGATATTTTGTTAATTATAAAATGATACATAGGAGTTAGAATTTAAAAATGGGAATAATGGAGAAGTTGGAATGGTCCATTAGTTAATTATTATGACATCTGTTTCATTGAGAAAACATTTAAGCGGAAAGACAAGGATTTAATTTATGTTCTGAAACCGCATGAAGTGGAACTTAGGGACATAGAATTCTATATTGTGGTGAGTAATTTGTTTTTATACTTCTCTCCTTTAAAGATTTTATTGCATTTTGTACATCACTTTACATGTTTATCATTAAGTATTGAAGTATCATCTGCCTTTTGCTTTCTTATGATATACATATGTACATGTATATAATGTGTTTTTGTCTTAATATTGCTCTGAATGCATACATTCAACTGTCAAGCTAAATGTATTTGGAGCATAGTTTATAATAATATTATAAAAATGTAGTGTTGTACAATTATACTTATTGTTTTGTTCTTACCGGTTTTTTCAGGAATGGATTTATCAGCTAATAAATTAAATTTTCATCAAAATGTTTCATGAAGACTTAAAGAGATGAATCATCACCTAGAAAGGTAAATGGTCTAATATATTATACTTAATCTCTAATACTCAATATATCCTGTTTTTGCAAATTACAAATTGAAACAATGCTTAGATGTACATACATGTTATTAGAGTACCAGATTGTATTGTAGAAAAATAATTTCAATTCTGTAGCCAGTCTAAAAGGCTTATCAGTATAACATGACCTAGGGATGTGAGGTGAAATTTTCTTGAATTTATTTTTCTTCACCAATGGAATTAAATGCCACGATTCCTGTTGTATAATTTCATGACATTAATATGTAACAAGTAAATTTGAGTTTTACACACTTAGTACACTTTGTACATGAACAATATTATCATTTCCACAAATTAATTCAGAGTCATTGTTTTATTTTATGCAGGATTCATCAATGAGAACCGCAACATATACATGTGCATCTGCTAGAAGTGATTTTGTGTAAAAAAGCAAGATTTTATCAAGTCATCTGGATTATATAAATATGGACAGTTACACCTAGCTTATTTGTAGTGTTACAATACAAGGAAATATGCAAAGACTCAGACATTTTATTTACAACACAGACATTTGTATCAGTGTACTTTAGTGGTGCTAAAGTAGTGACATCTCTGTAAAATTTAAGAATTTTCAAGTGAAGTAGATCTGAAGACTTTCATATAGATGTTATGAGCATATTCTTTATGCCTATTCATTCAATTTTATTCATTATTTTCTTATATGTTCAAGCTTATTTTTAGAACTAAGCTTTCATTAAGTTTATTTTAACCCATGCTGATTTAAATATTTACTTTCCAAATTTGCTGAGTCAACATAATCTCACTATTACATTTAAAGCATTCATCTTGTTAGCATTTTTGTTTGCCTATTGTTAACATTATTTTACAATAAAACATATTAAGGATTGTCGCACAAAGTTAAACTTTTTGTTCACTTTTATTATTCATAGAATTTTAACATTAATAATTTGCGGAATATTCACATTTTGCTGTTCGCGGAATGTTCACATTTATTGTTTGCAAATAGTTCACAATTTGGTGTTCGCGGAATGTTCACAATTATTGTTCGCGGAATGTTCACAATTATTGTTCGCGGAATGTTCACATTTATTGTTCGCGAATAGTTCACATTTTGTTGTTCGCGGAATGTTCACTTTTTGGTGTTCGCTGAATGTTCACATTTATTGTTCGCGGAATGTTCACATTTTGATGTTCGCGGAATGTTCACATTTATTGTTCGCGAATAGTTCACATCTTGTTGTTCGCCCAATGTTCACATTTTTTGTTCGCCGAATGTTCACTTAGTGTTCGCGGCAAACCTAATTTGCATGTGAAAAGTGAACATAATGTGAACTATTCGCGAACAATTTCTACAGTGCATTGGTTTGTTCGCCGAATGTTCACATATTGTTCACTTATAGTTCACATTAGGTGTTCACATTGTACAGAATTTTTCTGTAAGGGTGAGAAAGTTGACCGAGGTCAGTCCAGAGGACAACTCTAATTAATTCAGAGAAATTAATATGGATGATAAAATGTTCAGAAAATCTCTGCTACATGAATGCGATAAAATAAGAGATAAGATAAATTTTATTTTAAGTCGGCAAGTTAATATAACAAATTGTGGAGAGGTTAAAATAATTAAAGTTTATTGGAATCAGTGTTATCAAACTTTGATCTTCATTTGTTTGATCAGCAAACAAATCTTGTAAGTATATGTTTTAACTATTTTAATTTTTGTAGTAATCAATTGATTTTATGTATTGGTGACATTTTAATTGGAACTATAAATTTATGAAATAGACCGTAAAATTGCTCTGTAAGATTTTTACATATTTAATTTCATTTGATGTGCATGTCGAGAGGTAGCTTAGAATGTTGGCCTAGTTTGGGTTCGCATAGTGGTAAAATAAGAACAATATAATTATAATTCATTGCATAATTAACTATTTTGCCCATCCCCCTACATCCGTCCTTTAGACTTACGTTAATTTATTCGACAAATATACATCGTCCTATGATGAATACATTGATTTGTGAATCAGTAATAGATTGTTTTTAAATAGAAATAAATGACGATATTTTATGTTGTTGCATGTATTATCCATGAACTATTTTTATATGTTTATACTGTTTTGTTCGCAGGTTTCTAATCTGACGCTAAAAGGAGAAGAGAAAATATGGACATTAATTTAACAATACAGATGTGATGTCATAAGTCATATGCAATTACAGTGAGAGAATGTCAACTTGGTTGATAATGGCAACAATGACACCATCATAAATAAAACAGGTAATAGCAGGTAAATATTTTTCACTTAATATAACACTCTAATGCGGCACTGCTTCCACTGTTTTATTGCTTCTGATAAATTGAATAGAAAATTGAGATCTTCATTTTATGACAAGACATGAAAGATTATGAGACGGTTATATGTTTGTTATGATTTCATTGACTTAATAACCTCTCTAAAAATGTTCATATTACGTGACAATGTTTTATCCTGTATGAAACATAATGTAAGGTACCATTTAATTTCCCCTGAACATGCTTGAGGTAATTTTTCTGTCTAAACGACAGTATGTAAATCAATAAAATGAGTGTCATCTATTCACACGCTTTTCATATACCTGCACTTGAAGACCAGCCCCGTGTTCAGTAACTACTGTAGCTAACGTTACAGGTAAGGAAGAACTCAACCCGGAGACAACTCAACCCGTGCATAACTCAACTCAAAGTTGGGACAACTCACTCCGTTATTAGGAGATTGAGTTGTTTTGGGTTGAGTTGTCTATGGGGTGAGTTTTTCCGTCCATTCCGTTTCGGAATGATTGGAACGTTCAAGTTAACTGAACACGCTGCAGTTTGTTTGCAATTATTATGTAGCTATTTTCTCACCAACCTGTGATTTTCCAGTTTTAAGCATTGCGTTCACTCTGGTGATATTTGCTTTATTTAATGAATTGTCGTATATCGACGTATATCTAGTCTCCCAATAAACCCTTTTTGCTTGCAGTTATCAATTGAACCAGGCGTTGTTTATAAATCATGATGTACTTCTTGTTTTCATTTTGCAGATTTAGTTTGAAATAGCTATCAAGTAGCTACTGACAAGTAATTGAGAGAATAATGAATTATTGGCTGGACTATGTCAAAGACAGAAGAATAAAGAAAGAGAATAATATTCAAGGGAAAGAGAGCAGTAATTTGATTAGTTTATGAACTTTTGTTGTTAATTGCCTATTACAAAGTCTTTAACATGTAATTGCGTGCTTTAAATTGTAAAAATGAACTTAAGCTACTTGGACTAGATTAATTCACCCCCTCTAACTTTTTTCCGTCCTGTGTTTTAATTGTGTTTAAATATTTACATATTTTATTTGTTTTTAATTGAATAAAAGGCTGAAGAATTTGTGTTTCATTTTTCTAGAGTTTTGTTTTTGTTAAAGTCCAAAATATAATGTATGTAGAACAAATTTGAATACATAGAGTAAGAATTTCATAAGATTCTTTTTTTTGTCTGTTTGCTATACCAGTGATATCTAAGCTTTACATTTGGCCAACCGTTGGCTCATCGTTGGCCAAATGCCTTAATGTATGTTTAATTGCTATTGGGCCATCGACGGATGCCAACGTTGGCCCAACCTCATTTTGTTCATCGGTTCCACTTTGGTCCAACCGTGGCTGATCGTTGGCCTAGCGACTGAAATGCGATTAATCGTCGTTGGGCCAACGATGAGCCACGGTTGGGTAGTGGTAGTTTATTGTCACGGGGTGATTGATTTAGTGATCATAGTTATTAACAAATAAGTAGTTTTTTTTACTTTTTCTTAAAATTATTTAGAGACTGGGCACACTTGAGTGAGTCCGGAAAGGAATTCTACAGGTTTGGCGCCGCATGGCTGAAACTAAGATTGCCAAAAGTAATTGTCCTAGACCGTGGGACAGTAATAGATAATGAGTTGCTATTGGAGGTCTCGGTTGGGTTTGTAGACATGTATTAGGTTTTGAATATTTATGGGACATTGGTTGTTAAGTGCTTTAAATGTATATCAAGAGCTTGCAGCTGATTCGCTGACAAACAGGGAGCCAATGAATTTCTTTGAGCACTGGTGTTATATGATCATGACGAGCGGTTCTAGTGATGATTCTTGCTGCTGTATTTTGAAGACGTTGAAGTTAATTCAGATTTGACTTTGAAGTATTTGCAAGCAGGGCGTTGCAATAGTCCAATCTTGATGTAACCAGAGAAATTACTAACGTCCTTGTAGCAACCACAGTTAGAAACTTTCTCATGCGACCGACATTTCTTAGCTGATAATAAGACGATCTGCATACAATATTAACATGCCTCTCCATATCCATGTGTGGTGTGAAGTAAGCACCAAGATTTCTAATACAGTCTTCAGAGTTTATAATGGAATCACCAACTCTAATGGACAGGTCTTCAGCATGTTTACGATTATGTCTTGAAGAGAACAACATAACTTGCGTCTTGTCTGCATTCAATTTTAGCATGTTAGCAATCATCCATGAAATAATTTCAGTCAAATATTTTTCAATACGACTTAATGCTTCCGATCTTGAAATATTATCAAAAGGTTTAAAGGATATGTAAAGTTGAGAATCATCAGCATAGAAATGATGTAATAATCCGTGTTGCAAGCAGATGGCACCAACAGGTTTAGTGTACATGGTGAAATACTGTCCTAAGACAGATCCTTGAGAAACACTGTATTTCATCAGCACAGGGTCCAAAAGTTCTCCACCAACACAGACTGTTTGGTATCGATCTACTCTCCTACACATCGGCTGATTTTTTCACTACCATTCTCTTCCGTAGGCTATTCACTGAGCTGCAAGGGGAGCGTAGTATCATCCAGATATGACTGTATCCAATTGAGATCACCATCAGCAAGACCATAGTGATCATGTAGTCTGCTTAACAATGTATGATGATCTATGGTGTCGAAAGCAGCAGATAGGTTCAGCAAAACCAGGATTGTTACACAATTATTGTCTAAAGACTGGAGAATGTCATTTTGCACTTTAAGAAGAGCCGTTTCGGTGGAATGAAATTCTCTGTAGGCGGACTGATAAGGTTCATGCAGATTGTTTTCTTTAAGATGGTTCTCAAGTCTAACGTTGACAACTTTTTATAAAATCTTTGACAGAAATAGAAGATTTGAAACAGGTCTGTAGTTCTTAATGACATTTGAATCCATATCTGACTTTTTCAGCGATGGTCTAATAAAAGCGCTTTTAAATGCTTTCGGTACACTCTCAGCATTGAGTGATGTATTGATAAGACTTGTGATTACAGGCTAGAGTTCAGGTAAGCATGATTTAAGAAGCCATGCTGGAATAGGATCTAATTTGCAAGATTTATTTGGTGACTTCTCGATGATTTTCTTTACTTCTTCTTGCGAAGCACAAGCCAGACTTTTGAGTTTAGTGCATTGGTATTGCTCGGTCATAGATGCAGTGGGTGTATCAACTTGACTCAACATGATGTCATTTCTTATGCCTTCAATTTTTGATGAGAAAAAATCGCTAATATGCTGAGCAGTGTATTTCGGTGAGGTTCCAGATGGTAGAGGAGGACCACACTTAACTCCATTTAATAAATTATTAACAATTTTGAATAAACTTTTGCTATCTCTGCCAGCAGTTTCAACTTTGTCTGAGTAATAGTCTTTACGGGCTTCAGTCAGCAATTTGTTATACACAGCACATTGCTTCCTGTTAATTTGATGATGGATCAAAGCACACCGAAAATGTGCTTGGAATTGTATCATACGATTACAGGCAAACAAGTCAAGCCTAGTGTCATCAACGTTGTCTATAATACTGTTCTTGACACATTTGAAATGACAAATTTCTGGAGTGTTTTGAAATCTGGATCATGCATGTCTGATTTATTTAGATTCTTTACTGTTTTTTTACGCCAGGTCAACTAAAATTTAGTTGATTTAACGGCGTCCAGCACACCTAACATAGCTTTCCTGGACCCTTGCCTATAACTAGTTCTCTCTTACCCTTTCGCAATGCCGGAACCTTCTCCATAAATTTTATTAATGGAGGAAAATTGACGTATAATTGTCAAATTTTCATGGAATAGTAAAACCTCCTCTGGTGGGATTCGAACCCGTACCCCCTTCGGGACACGAGATTCCGAATTCCGGCGCGCTACCAACTGCGTTATGGGTCCGGGTATGTCTGATTTATATTGACTTTTTTAAAGACTGACGTGACATGACAACCAGTAAAAGCGTGAAAGAACCACATTATATTAAATTTTCTGGTTAAGAGCATCCGAATTTCCTTATCGACTACCCCTGACCAAAATCAATCCTCAGTTTATCGAAGCTGCATCTTTAAGTGATACGAACACACCGATTTCAACAACAACCAACAAGTAAATTAGTAAAAAAATAAATTAATTAAAACAGCTTCTGCCTGTTGTTTTATAGTATAAAGTGACTTGAATCTGATTCTAAATTGTAAAAACTAATAGAAGCTTTTGATAGTGCAATTTCACTTTTTGTCACAACAACAGCATTTCAACATCAGTATTTTGTCAGATAAGTACCCGGTACTGATGTAAGTCTATTACGTACAATTTTTTACCAATTTGGTGGTAACCTTGTTTTATCTGCTACACTATGATGCTCACCTTTCCCTCTAATTTACCGCCGGCCTGAAGGCCGGTGGTATATTGGAGTCGTCAGAATCTGATGACCATGGTAGGAGCAGTTCATGATTTCTTTTACTGGCGTCCTCCTTTTTTATTTACTTAAATGTTGACAGTGCAAACATTATATTAATTTTCAGTTTTATAGTACTGCAATGAATTTTTGTGCTTTTGTGGGGCATTTTAAAGAACATTTTATCCTTACTTTATATTTTAAGACATTGTAAAATATCTGCTCCCCTAAATTTAGGTTCAGACTAAAAAAACACACACCGTACGTATTTCACGCACGTCTCCGTTAACAGATTTGTTACAGACTCGCGTTTATCGTATACGAAGCGTTAAATTCATGATGAAAAAGTTAATTATTAATTTTGTACTGTCTGTAGTAAGTTTGATACTGTCTCTGCATGCTGAACTTTTCAGCTGTTACTGTATAATAACTGTCTAACTCACTTTCTCATTGAGGCCAACATTAAGTCAAAATATGTTCCAAATAACGGCAGGACAAGAAGTATTAGATTACTGAATTGTTAAATCTGGTGTGTTTTTGTATACATTTTATTTATTCTGTAAAGCATTTATATATCATGTTTAAAAGGACTTTCTCCAAGAAATTACTAATTATCTTCTCTTCTAAACCCTGCAGCGTGTTCAGTAACGACTGTTAGCGAACGTAATGGATACAGGACAACTCAACCCGAAGACAACTCAAACCGTGCATAACTCAACTCAAAGTTAGGACAACTCAACCCGTTAGTAGGGGATTGAGTTGGCTCGGGTTGAGTTGTCTTTGGATTGAGTTGTTCCCTATATATCTTTGTTTTCTTTTGTGTATGTACACATTAATGTTATCACTATCCGGCGGTATTTAATGCTTTGCATTAATCTTTTCTTGTTGATATTTGTAAACATAAAACGTTATGTACGATTTGCACATAAAACTTTTTTAAGTTTAACGGCACAGCAGAAAATTATACTGTGTCAATTCTAAAAATAAGTATTACATAAGTAATGTATGCACCAATACTCGTATAGACATTTTTAATTCAAAATATGTCACACAAATAAGCTTTTACTCTTTTAGTAAAATTACGTGTTTTTTCTATGTGAACTATTTTGTTTTAATGGATTTATCGTACACTTCGTTTCAGTGCGAATGTTTATCTAGAATTCCTGGTGGTAGAGGAGATTTTATTTGTGACGGTATTTGTTTTGATGATTCTACTAAATCGTGTGGAGGTTACGGAACAGCGGCTGTATACAAAGTTAATCGTAAGTGTGTTTTTCTTCATGAAAACAATTGAAAAATTTAATCGTCAACATTGACAATTTAAGGAACTTGCCTACTAAACAGAGAATGAATTAGTAGATTTAGTAAACTAAAAACTGCTACATATAAAGGTTAAAGAAACTGTCATTTTTGTTAGGCAATATTGTTGCACAATATTTTAATGATATCGCGCCTGACTATATGCGAGATTTAAATTGTCTTTCTGTAATGATAACTACTCTCCGCGCGTCATGCTTACTGATCTAGTTACATAACTTTACTATCATTATGTGCCGCACATTTATTATGATAATTCTTTTATGTCGGAAGCTGTAAGAAATCAACCAGTTAATACAAGTATGCAGATGTCTGGCATGTCTTGCTACTAAACATAAACTATACACTATATCCTTATTTTTAACTTGCAAATTCCACCATAATGAATACAGAGTAATAAGAAACAATCGTTCCAGTGAAAATCCAGACAGCACCAGTAGCAAGCAAAAGAAACATAAAGTGGTTAATAATTTGCACATTTTTTTCTGAAACTGGCACTTTACGTCTTTCTATATGCGCCATACACATACATCTATAATATCTTCAGCATACGCTTAGTATGTCTTGTCGCATAGTCGCTTGCATATAGCAATATATGAACAACCCAGGTTACAACAGTACAACACAGTCAGTTCACAAGTTTATTGTTTACTCTAGATAACACCATACATGTATGTATATCAAATTGCCATGATTTGTAAGGTAGCTAAACATACGAGTACGAACATCTATAGTCTACGGTACCTAGTATAAGCCATATGCATGGCGTGGACCTGAGGGTCTGACCAAAGTCCCTCACAAGGCTCCTTGGCTTGACTGAGCGCTGGTCACAGGCAACCAATTCCTTTTATACAGTTGAGTTGACAGCTCAACACGTGCCCAGATATCAATCATAATTATTAGCGGACGTTCAAATAAATCATATGTAATCTGTTTAGTAATTGCATTCATAATATGCACTTTACTTGACTGATTATATTTCAACGTAACAGGGCAATTTCCCGTTAAATACTCTAAACAAATAAACATGGGAATAGTATGATTATCATGTAATTGTATCAAAGGCGTGTTCATACAACTTATGATTTTATTATTCATGATCTGCTAATTTTTAGAACGATGTGTATACGTCGTTCCAATGGCAACAAGACAGTATAAGTGGATGTTTTGGCGGTGCGATTTAGTACCAAAATATCGTAAAATCAACAGTGTAGCAGATCGAGATCTATCTTAACTATGCCTATGTACTTAGCAGATAACTTGCCCATTAGATGGCAACCACCTCCCACTACTTTGTAGGGTTGTAGAAATTTTCTATGACTAACTCAACAGTACATTTCCAAATAACATTTACTGTATTGAATGTTTGCAAATATTAACATTTATACACAAATTAGTTAAAAGGAAATTCTAAGAAGTGATGTGGCTTGTTGTGCTTAAACACAAAATGGGTTATCAGTAAACGGTATGCTTAAATATAATTTTTTATCATATTTTCACCGTTGATTTTGTCAACAATAGAAGTTAGTTGATTTAAATGTTTGTATTGTTTTACAGTTTTACAAGTTGTCAAGAGTGATAGTACTGACTATGTTGGATGTTTTCACTGGGGTGTATTAAAGAAGCTTAATGCATTTTTTCTTTTGTAATTATTGTGTTTTACAATATTTATATAAGTAATACAGAGATAAACATTTATAACAAAGGTATTGAATTATATATATTAAATGTATGAATTGGAAAATACAAAATGATATACTGATTGTATTCATTTATAAAGTAACCAGGATTTTTCGCCACACATTTTAACAACTGCATGTATAGCAAACATTCTTAATTCAAAATACTTTACTAGAAGTGTGATCCACTTTTAAAGGATAGTATACTGTTTTTCATTGAACCTATCCATACAGCTTTAGTTTTTAGTTGTTCAACGAACAACTATATACGCCAATTTGAGAAATCAGTATAGCAAGCTTACAGTAGTCAGTAGTCCCATTCAGTTAAAAGTCTTGTAACTTAACTGGCGCTTTTATATGCGAAGGGACACATTTTCCAGTGAAATAAAAAAATGCCTTATACCGGTACGCTAAATGCGTACCGCGGTACATATTGCCGCAGCTGCGTATTACAATATACCGGTATATCGTGACAGCCCTACTATCTTATCCTGTGTGCAGAGGTCTTGTCTCTATAAAATAAAAAAATATCAAGGGTATTAAAATTAATAATCATGAATATCTGATATACCAGTACGCTGACGACACATCCTTAATACTTACTGATGACAATTCAATTAAAGTGTTAAAATACTATGCTTCAATGTCGGGCCCTAATGTCAATATAGAAATCAAAGCGCTAAAGGCACTGAAGGTGTTTTACATAGAAACCATTCACGTGCATGTCGAGTCAACGTCACTACTAGTTTATCAATTTTACGTCCATTAGATTGCAGTGTTCCACAAGGTAGTTGTTTTGGTCCGTGGCTTTATCTTACCTATGCGGGAACCTTATTTGATGTCATTCCATCTGATATATCAGTGCATTGTTTAGCAAAGACTGAGTTTATCATGTATGGAAGCAAAGCACAGTTGAAAAAATGTTTAACCCAGTCAATCAATATTGCTGGTGAAACTATAAAATCTGTGAAAGCTATTCGCTATTTAGGGACCTTTCTTGATGAAAATTTTAGCTTTAAAGATCACATCAAAACAAAAAGTAGAACTGCCATGTTCAATTATTTACGTATCAAAAGTATAATAAAATATCTGGATAAAGATGCAACAGAAACACTATCTTATCCTATCTTTGGTTATGTCCCACATAATAACTGTAATCTGATCTTGTATGGAATCTCAAAATGTGATCTATGCAAATTTCAGCGAATTCAAAACATGTGTGCCAAACTAGTATTAAGGTTAAAAAACCAGACAGCTCAAAGGATGCTTTGTACTCATTGCACTGGTTACCAGTCAAAGCAAGAATCAACTATAAAATATGTCAGATGATGTCAAATTATCTCCTACTTTGGATGTGTTCAAAAAACGATTGAAAACTCACTATTTCTCTACTTTTTATGATCTATTCTAATATTGACGTGGCTAGTGGTAAACTTTTTAAGTAAATTCATTATGACGTGGGATGAGAGGACTGCCTCTCTCTTTTTCAAAACATACTTTGGTTTATATGATTGCATTACTGCTTAAAATAAGGGGTCCCTTTAAAGGTGATGTTTCGACACCTTTGGGGATGTATTAAGGGCCCTTTAAAGGTGATGTTTCGACACCTTTGGGAAATTGTCTGGATAACAGTGGCGTTATGTTACACTGTTCAGAACAAGTCCGGTTAACAGTAGCATAATGTTATACTGTTGAGGACAACAACTTTCAATATCGATGTAATTAAAACAAATGTAAAAATTAAGTCGAATTATGAACTAAGATAGTAGTAATCTTTCTGTTAAGCTTACTATGGAGTGATCTGTCCTATAGCCGGGTGAGATATCTATAAGTTCAATATCTGTTTACAAAGTAAAGGACTTTTGATAAGAAAAAATCTAAACGAGCCATTTTAGTTTGCATGTTTTTGAACCAAGTATTTTAATATTGCATTCTCTTCAACAATGAATAAGATCATATTCTATAATCATTGGTAAAACAATATCCCTAGATCTTGGATTATTTAAGTGTTTATAGTTGAGACAGTCCTTGTCTGGGTCTAATATTAAAAAAAAATGTTAAATTAGTGTTTGATTAGAAATCACGGCTGTCCCGTAAATACACAACAAACTAAAGGATTTTGAATTAATTTTGCAATTTACAATTAAAAGATAACCTTTATTAACATTTTGTTGCGAAATGAAATGGAAATAATAATTATTGTTTATCAATATACACACCCTTCTAGATTGACTACTGGAGTTGCTAAAGAAACATTCGAATTCCCACGCACTCATGATATAGCCTATTTCTTTGTAAGTGAAATGAGTATCCTGTAGAAAATACATGTTATAATTCTTTTCACGAAGAAATCCAAAACATCTTTACGTTTTAATTTGTCACCCAGCCCTTGAACTTTCAAAGACAAATAAGTAATTTTTTAGTCATAAATGAATATAAAATAAACCTGATTTATTAGTATCTTCATAGAGACAAACTACAAAAAAGTTCCACAATTTTTTAAATAATCTATATCACTAACAGGCTTCTCCACATACTATCAACTATATGTAGAATACAAAGAGAAAACATCATATACATGTATAAACAAGACAAAGGCAGACATAACGAAGCGACATAAACAATAATAGAGCATAATTTAGCTGTCAAAATACAGTTAAAGTTAAATTAATGATTCTTAAACTTTCTTATTTCCTCTGGCGTCAATAAAGGAGATGATAATTCCATATTGAAGTCAATTTTGTTTTTTACCATTTAATTACATGGCGATCACGCGACCTTCATCCGTCCATGCTAATTTTACCTTCTCCTTAATGCTAATACGGTCTCAAGCAGTTCGGCATTTCTAGTAGTTAAATCGTCTTTAATAATAACATGTGAGTCCTTTAGCTGGCGTCTAACGCGAATGACTTTCCCTTTTGATCCCGTTTGTAAACTTGCAGATTATGGGAGAGTTTCCGTCGTCTCTAAATGGTCCGACTCTATCGATATCAAAAGCGGACAGTACTAGTTGTAGTTTATTCCTTAGAAGTTACAATATCTCGACGTTTATCTTCTGTGTCAAATTTGTCTAAACCTTGTAGCCCATATTCTCACGCTATTATTTCTCGTATATTGCTCCAAGTTATTAAGGTAGGAATCATGACTTTTTAATTTTTGTTCGACACATTGATTCATAGACTTCAATCTTTTATTCTCTTCCTTAAACTTTTTAATGCCATCCTTACTTTACAATTTTTCAGACTTAAGGTAATCAATCTCAGACTCATGGGAGTTTATCGTGTATTTGTAAGAAGGTTTTTTCCCAATGACATAGGACCATCTGCACTTTCGAGACCGTAACGAGAATTATTCAATTCCTATGTAATTTTTATCATCTCTAAGCCAGGTATTTTTCCAGTGTTTACCAAAACCCAACATGTTTCTACACTGTTCTTTTGAAGGTTCAACAACAACTGTGAACACAACATAATTAAAAAAGTTAAAGCAACAATTGACACTGTACCAAAGACACCAAATACAACAATAAATGAAACCATTGAGTTAAAATTCTAACAAATAAGCATCTATGTACCTTTATGATACAAATATAGTTAAAAAAATACATAAAAAATTTAAACCGTTGAATTTCTCCATCTGGGACAAAGTTGAATGTTTCGCGTGTTTAAACGTAAATTATTTAGCTTACTTATTGAGGTGGTACAACAACGATTGACTAGTTAAAATAAAATCTTAAAAATCTGCGTATGGTCTTCGCATTAAGGCTAGCTCAGATCGTAGACTATAAAACGATGTAATCATTTGGTTCAAAATTGTTTATATGCTTTCAAATTACTTAATTAACAAGCAACTTGTCAAATATTAATTCCATTTGATATTATGTTTATTTTATTTCTTGCATTTCAAAGTGAAAGAAGATATAAACAGAAAGTGAATTTCAATTTTTAATCGTAAACAATGTATCTATCACAAACTGTTTCAGATTTAGACTTTTTATAGAAGAAACTTTCTCAAAATTATATAATTATGCTCTTAAATCGGTTTTGTTATCATAAATGTTTCGAGTTCAGAAATTGATAAACATTGCGCATTTAAATAGTGACTTACTTATAAAAGAAATAGACACTTTGTCTAAGTAAATCTAAGAAACTTAAATAGTTTGGTATGGTTATTATGTCAAGGTGTCTTATGATTTTATCGCATTAAAAATGCTTGTATAAAATACAAATTTCCTTTGTGCATTTAAGATGAAAAATCAGAAAAAGAAGCGAACGAACCAACAAAACCATCTACAGCTACAAGATCATCAAAAAAACCAACGGCACTAACATCAGCAAAAGAACCAACAACACCAACAACAAAAACAGAAACAACAATCACCACTTTATTGACGACTTCACAACAAAAGGCAAAAATAAATACCACCGGTGAGTAACAATTCAAATAGCTAAACATCAGTGTATTTATATGTCAAGTAAAAAAGTCAAAATATTTTATTGGCATAAACAATATGTTCATCGCCAAGAAAAACTTTGGCAGTATTTTTTACAAATAACATATATACAATATTAAATATAAAAGAAAAGCATGCACAATTAATATACAATGTATGACAAAACACTTACTGGCTACATGTAAAAAGAGAAAAAAGGAACAGATGTATATAAAAAGGTATTAAACAGGATGTAAGATAGGCAATGTATGTTTGATGAAATATACCAAGATTAATTCATGTATGTATAGATATAATAAACTAAATTTTTTTTGATAGTAATACACAGAACAAAAAAATGATATGAATTAAGATGGAAATTAGTTGTAACGAAGTTGTTGTTTCTTCAATAACAACAAAGATAGTTTGCTATACTAGAGTAGTTCTTAGTTTAGTTGCAAAATGTATAAATGATGCTAATTTTATAATTTTTGTTCGAGTTGTAGTATTTAACAAAATGCGGAATTTTGTCAAGTTAGGCCAAGTATAGAAATATTTATGTATGTTTTTTTCTAAGTTCATTGTAAATAGGGCATATTAATAAAAAATGATATTCAGATTCAATTTGATTATCATTACACAATTTACACAAACGCAGATTTTTACTAATATTACGACACCTCCCTTCCTCTATTGCCAGTTTGTGTGAAGAACAACGAAATCTAGCTAAAACAGATATGTACTTGTCATTGTCAATAAAATCCAAATATTTCTCAAATTCAAAACTGGTTTTAAAAATTTTGTACGTTTCTAAACGCGAAAATGAATTCAAACAGCCATACCAAGATTGTAAGTAATTGTCAATTATTCGTTGAATAACACTGTTAATTTGTAAGTTTGATACATTAGAGCTTGTCCATAGGAATGAAAAACCAAGGTTAGATAATAGTGATTTTACATTAATTGCCCAAGTGTTAACTAATTCACCGTTGTTATCAGTCATGTACAGTAATTTATACATCAAAGATGTATCTAATTTATTTATTCTGTGCCAATATTTAATTATCCTTATATGTCTTTTGATATACAGTGGGAAGCGACCAAATTCCCCATATACAGCAGAACAGGTTGTTTTATTGTGAACGCCGAGTATTTGCCTCAGGAATTTCAAATGTATCTTTTCAATATCCGGTGATTTGTGGAAGCCCCACACCTCGGCCCCATAGCTTAAAATTGGCATTATCATTGTATCAAACAATTTAACTTTTTCCGATACTTTCAATGATACAATATCAAAAAGTGAGTTAAGAGAATATAATGCTCGATTTGCTTGATTTGAAAGCGATTTTTGTGCTTGATAAAACTGACCGTTAGATGACAGTGTTACACCTAGGTATGTAAATGTTTTTACTACTTGTAGTATATTACCATCATAAAATAATTCAACATTTTCCATTCTACTACCTTTTTTAAATACCATAATAACAGTTTTGTTTATATTGACAGTAATTCCCCATTCGTTACAATAACAATGCAATTTATCAAGTAGTTTTTGTAACTCACATTTAGAATATGCGAAAATGGCGGTGTCGTCCGCAAATAACAATAAAAATATTTGAAGTTGATCTAATGTAAAAACATCATCTGTGGTATTTTGTAGATAAGACTTCATATCATTAACAAAAAATATAAATAAAAGTGGAGACAGAGGCTCGCCTTGTTTCACACCCATATAGGTGTCGAAGTACTCGGTTAATGAACCGTTGACTTTTACACAAGACTTCACATTTTCATACATTCTTTGTAATATTTTAATAATTTTAGTAGACACTCCTAATTGTACTAATTTATACCATATGCCATTTCTGTATACATAGTCAAAACATTTTTGGAAATCAATGAAAGAACAATATACTTTCTTTTTCTCATTATTCAGAACCTTGTCAATGATTGACGATAAAACAAAAATGCAATCGACCGTGCTTCTATCTTTTACAAAACCGAATTGAGTGTTTGATAAAATATCATTATCATTAGCCCACTTACGAAGTCTTGTATCTAATATAATTGAAAATATTTTCGAAAAAATACTAGTAAGAGAAATCCCACGGTAGTCGTTGACATTTTGCTTACTTGCTTTCTTGGGAACAGGAACGATAATCGCGGAAGTCCAGGATTCAGGATAAACGCAGCTATCAAACATGAAATTAAATAGTTTACTTAATATGGGTGCTAAAATAAATTTGCAAGATTTAAACATTTCTGGTATTAACAAATCGTCAGATCCACTTTTACCCGATTTTAGACTCGAAATCGCACTTATGATTTCATTTTCTGATATGACGTTGTCTAATTGTTCATGCGAAACGTTTTGCATAAAATTATCGTCAGAAATACATTCCTCGACAAAGTCGTTCGTAAAAGTTTCAGTGGAAGAGAACAGGTTTTTAAAATGGTTATAAAAATCATCTTTATCGATGCTACATGTATCTTTTTTCTGTTTGAGTTTTCGAATCTCATTCCAAAATGCCTTCGGTTGAGATGTAGCAAGATTATGAAATTTATTTTTATTGTTATTATTATAAATTAATTTCGCTTTGCGGTTAACAGCCTTGTAAATATTTCTCTTACTAATCATAATGTTTCTATTTGAGACAGATCTATTCTTGCTGTACTGTTTGTTAGCTTTCCGAAATTCACGTCTAGCAATTTCACAGTCGCTATTAAACCATGGACTTTTGAACTTACGCGACGTTTTCTTACCTTTGTATGGTTTGATCCGTTTTGATTCACTGGATATACTGAATGCTTTAACATATAACATATCAGAAAATGATTTGATTTCATCGTGTATATTTAATTCATTTGATATAATACTATCAATAATATTGTCGAATGAATCAAAATCAGACATAATAAGATTTTGGAATGATTCTTCATTTGCGGAATCCCATTTTAATTTGTTAATCCCAGTGACATTAATATCAGAGCTGTCACTCGGACTCAATATATTAAGATCCACATGTATAGGCACGTGTGATGAAAATGAGAACATTTCGTGAACGACAAAATTATTTACATATTTAAGTAGATCACGTGACATAACGACATAGTCAATTGTGCTATTTCCAATAGACGACATAAATGTATAATGTCCTACATTTTGGTCATTACCTATGCGACCGTTTAAAATAGTTAAATCTGAGCTCAAACAAATGTCGAGCAATTTATTACCCGAAGAATTAATAATCGTGTCCATGTTTACACGGTCGGGCAATGTGTATTCGCTACTCGAATTATAGTCCGTTTCAACCACTGGCACTGGAGTCCTTACATTCAATAAAATATTCATACTAATGATTAAAAATAACGTTGTCGAAAAACAACACCATAAAACGGTCCTTTTATAACTATCGCTTTTGAGTCGTCACATATCTTATTATAATGTATATACCTATATGGTGTTGAACCGTTTTAGGAGTGATCGACGGTCAAACTGATTTTTTACATTTTAGGAAATGACTGGACATTAAAACCGGTTGTAATTGAAAGCTGACACTTATTTTTACAAATTTGGAAAGTATCAACTTTATATCTTATATAAATATCATAGAATTAAGCGTTATTTCAGTTATTATATTATTCAGCGATTGAGAGACACTACTGACTTCCGGTATAATTTACAGTGATGTAACATGCGTTCTGATTGGTCTAAAACTCCGCGAAACTTTTCCCGTAATCTGTCACCGTAACGATGCGATTGGTCTATTGGCCTCTTAATTACACAGACATTTTATTAGTTACACGATTGATGAATTGACGGCTAAACGATAACGCGAGTTGAAGAGAAATTGCCTGTGTAATGTATTAGCGTTTAGATCTTGGTTTTGTAAACACGCCATTTCTGTAGTGTACAAAAGTGCTACTTTGCGTTGTATTTTATTTTTCATAAATGGATTTCAATATTCGCCAGTGCCAGTGCCTGCCTGACCACAAATCAAAATTTAATGTCCCCATGCACCGGCACTAAGAGTCGCAGATTGGTCAAATTCAGAATGACGCTTTGTTGATGTTTGCATTGGCTTCGTTTCATTGACAGATTACGGGAAAAGTTTCGCGGAGTTTTAGACCAATCAGAACGCATGTTACAAAACTGTAAATTATACCGGAAGTCAGCAGTGTCTCTCAATCGCTGAAAAGGGAATTACTGAAACAACGCTTAATTCTATGATAATTATATAAGATTTGAAGTTGATACTTACCAGTTATGTAAAAATATGTGCCAGCTTTAAATCAGAACCGGTTTTTATGTCGAGTCATTTTCCGAAATATGAAAAATTCAGTTCGACCGTGGATCACTCCGAAAACGGTTCAATACCATGTGTATATTATAATAAGCTGTGGCACGACTCGAAAGCGATAGTCAAACAGGAACCGTTTTTTCTACCTTTTTATTCACCAATGTTATTTTTAATCATAAATATGTAAATAGTTTATCCAATATAAGGACTCCAGTGCCAGTGGTTTCAACATTATGAACATATCTGTTGAGATTTTCATCAGATATTAAAATGTCGGATTTGTTACCCGTTCTTGCATTAAGATCGCCTATTATAGCTATTTCACCTAAAGCGGAATATTTTCTCACGCTAGATTCAATACTTTCAAAAAAACCGGTAGGATGCAATGAAAAATAAACAGAGTTACGAGGTGGAACATAAGTAAAACATACATAAATATCAAACTCCATATGGAAGAAAATTTTACAAAGTTTTACCCATAATATACCGTTATTGTCAATGTCAACTATATCTATGCCATCAGCTAGTGACGACTTATAGAATAAACACAAACCACCATGACCACGTTTACTATTGTTATTGAGAGATTCGGGTCTAGGTAGCGTATACGTAATATAATCATCGATATTGTATTGTACGTCATTGTTTTGCCACGTTTCACAAGTAAACAAGATATCAAAACAAGTTAAAAAGTTAATGAAATCTTCATCGTCGATGCATGTCGATAGACCTTCTACATTCCATGAAGCTATTGACAAAACATGCTTTTCATGTTCATCCTAGCTATTAGACTCAACATGGTTCGATGGAAGTTTGAATAACTGATTGTCAATATAAAGTTTGTCTCTCACCATTACAGCACGCTTACCATCCCGCCTGGCTTTAATCATATGAGGAATTAATTCCTTGCGTCGTTGTTGTACTTTCGGTGGGTATTGGTCAGAAACGTTGTATGGAGTATCTCTTAGTTTAACAGTTTTCATAGCATCCTTTACTCTCAATTTGGAATCCGTGTCTTTGAATTTTACCACAATAGGGCGAGTTTTATTAGCACGGAAGGGACCAACCCGGTGGGCTCGATCAATACATACATCAAGTGCACTTTTTTTAATGTTAAGAATCTTATTCAAGAAAGTATGAACTTTATTTTCACATGATTCAGCACTTCCTGTTTGTGATAACTGTGGCTCTGGAAACGAGCTGGCTAGAACTTCCGGTTCTGGTTGTGCGTCAGAAATAATTGGTTCTGGATTACCATAGGTTGTACGTACTTGGCTGTATTGTACAGTTGGAACAAAAGCACCTGGACCTTCAGGAATTCCAAAGAATAGCATATTGTCTCGCATTGATCTGCATTTGAGGTCTAATATGTCATTGGCCATACTTTCGTTCATGGATTTTAAGTCCTTATTTTCAACAACTAATTTATCCAATGAGCTATTCAGTTTATTGATGGATTGTTTGTTCAAGTCAGTAGTATTTGACATAGATTCGTACTGTGTACTAATAAATTGTTGACTATGCTCTATTTCAGAGATCTTGGACTCCATAGTATTAAGCCGTGTAGTAATTTGATCAACAGTTGATTGAATTTTGTCGAGTTGACCCAATTTACTATCAATACGTTCCAGTTTTTGAATAATTGTTTGTATTGAATCAGGATTAGCCATACTTTGAGTTTGTTGTGAAAACGTTGGCGAACTAGCGTTCATTACGTATGGAGAATATGGAAATGGGTGGGGAAATAATACTTGCTGCGGCGTCTGAGGCGTAGTACTAGCTGGTGTCGAAGGCGCTATTTGTGACGTTGATGCATTTTGAGAATTACTAGCCATATCAGAATGAGAAGTCTCTTTAGATTTAGGCTTCTTTTTAGTCGAATTCTTAGTTTTCTTTGTCTGAACGTTTACCGCCTTTTCGATCGGTGAAATTGTATCGTTTTTACGCTTCCCCATGAAACTTGCGCACGCTCACTTTAGAGAGTCCAACAGAAACACATGTTCACTTTTATTTAAATCCAATTTTAACATACAAAAGTCCAAAAACACATTGTTAAATCCTGTTTTTAGTTAAAATTAACGCTGTTCAAAAAATTGTACCGCCATATTCACGCATGCGCAGTCAAGATAATGTGATTATGTTATTTTTTTAAAGTATATGAATCTTATCTATGTAATATAATCGTTCAGTTGTAGATTTTATATTCTGTACAGGAAATTAATCTATAATTGTATTTATTTAGTGAAATGTAAATCGCCTCTCATTTTTCTCTCAATGGACACAGTTTTGACGTTTTACAATAATTTCAAACATATATCAAACGCTTACTTTCCTTGTAGGAGGTACAACAACGATGTAAAATTGTTTTTAAAACTTACATTTAATTAATATATTCGTGATATGATAATAAATTCAAGCTGTTTATTCTATAAGTTTTATTTCATTATTGAATTGTTCCCTTAAAGTTAAGATTATATAATTTTGCTCTTACATCGGTTTTGTTATCATAAATGTTTCGAGTTCAGAAATTGATAAACATTGCGCATTTAAATAGTGACTTACTTATAAAAGAAATGGACACTTTGTCTAAGTAAAGCTAAGAAACTTAAATAGTTTGATATGGTTATTACGTCTAGGTGTCTTATGATTTTAACTTTACTTGTACTTCACGATATTAAGGTAGTTTTCATATCTTATGAATATTTATCGCCGTGTGGGGATTTTAATACATTGATGTTATTGTAAAAAGCCAAAATTTTGCGGTGCTTAATCTCATTATGGAGATCCTTGTATTAAATACACATTTGTTTGTATTTAAGCTGTAAAATCAATAAAAGGAGCGAACGAACCATCAACACTAACAACAAAAACAACAACAACTTTCACCACTTTATTGACGACATCACAACAAAAGGCAAAAATAAATACCACCGGTGAGTAACAATTCAAATAGCTAAACATCAGTGTATTTATATGATTATGTTATTTTTTTAAAGTATATGAATCTTATTTATGTAATATAATCGTTCAGTTGTAGATTTTATATCCTGTACAGGAATTTAATCTATAATTGTATTTATTTAGTGAAATGTAAATCGCCTCTCATTCTTCTCTCAATGGACACAGTTTTGACGTTTTTCAATAATTTCAAACATAGATCAAAAACTTACTTTCTTTGTAGGGGGTACAACAACGATGTAAAATTGTTTTTAAAACCTTACATTTAATTAATATATTCGTGATATGATAAAAAATTCAAGCTGTTTATTCTATAAGTTTTATTTCATTTTTGAATTGTTCCCTTTAAGTAAAGATTGTTTGTACTTGAAGCTTAATGTACACTTTTATAAATAAATAATGATAAACTTGGCCTTGGTAAATATTTTCTGTCTGTCTTTCACATTCTTGAATAATCACATACCGTATTTTTAAGGAGGGTTTGACAGTCATACAGCTCATATCCTTACTCTGATTTTACTTGGTGTCATTTTATGTGTGTTACTGGTGATTGCATTATTTCTGTACTGGTAAGTTCTATTAATAAACGATTAAATACAATTTCTTATGGGCATATATGAAGATTTACGACGGAAAGGGACGCCACAATTGATTTGAGCACACCTTCTATTGACTCTGCTTCCTGTGTAAATCGTTTCGGAATTCTATGTGCTCTATTGTTATAGTTTATCTCGACAAACATAGAAATATAGTTCAACATGCAATTTCAACACACCATTACAAACTGTGTTGATTTTCATTAACTACAATTACGTAAAAGTCGTTACCAAATATAGAAAGTAACTGTAATAATATTATCTTAAAAATATCGAATGTAGCTAAATGAACTAACTCCGATTCGGTTCTTATCCAGATTGACTTACTCTTTTTATGTTTTCTTACAAATCATCTCATTTGACCTTTGCGAGATGTTTTGTGGCTGCACTCTTGGTGCAAATGTTTGGTTCCTTCTGTTATAGTCATGTCATTTCACGAAGTAAATCAATCATGGCATGTGCACATAGCACATAAATAATTGTTCCTTTTAGTTTAAGAAAACAACATCGACAGTCACACCTAAGACCGTCTGTTGCAGTTCAGCATGTTAAAGATGAAAAGAGACCACAACAAGGAACTGGACACGGAAGAGAACAGATACATGTTCAGAAAACATCTGCTAAAGACAGAACATATGAATACGAGTCGATAGAAGACAATCTAAATGTCAATATCCCCTTACATCAATCCCGTAATGTAGGAAATGAAGGACTAAATATCATGGCTGAAGAAGACGTGGGTCTGGAAAATGATTATCACACACCAACACATGATATAGATCAAGCTACACCAATGCTAGTGGATGACGACACGAAGTATTCTAAATCTCATTATGATTCTGTAAATGAAGACACCGAATGTCTAGACAACGATTATCTCAAACCTAGACATGATAAACATCAAACTACACCAAAGATAGTAGAGCACCAATCGACGTACTCTAAATCTCATTATGATACTGTGAATCAAGACACAAAGCTAGTCAATATTGAAAAAGGACATGAATACGTTGATATGCAAGGGACTGTTCCAAAATATTAGAACATGATCGAAAATGGAAGTACATAAATGTCTTCAAAATGACAGTATCGACCCTGAAAGCAAAGCACAACGCCTTTCATTCGTAAGTAAATCTTTCAAAAGCAATCACAAAGTGACAAGGTGTTCACATTCGTATTAAATGAAACAAGTTATTGACTTTAGTTCTGTACTACATGCTTCATAATCACCTTTGTCGTCACGTGATCATTTTAAACAGACTTTATGATCTTTGGTGTGCAATGTCTTTTAGAACAACACTAACAGTGCCTCTAAAAGCCTTTTCACAAAAATCTGGATAAACCGATTCACTTCCCATCAAGTATTAGGTGTTTACATTGACGACAATCTAAATTGGCATACGCATGTTGATTTTATTTGTAAAAGGCTTAAAAGTAAAAATTTGCTAAAACGCATTTTGTACTACCTTACGGATGAAACCAAACTATTATTTCACAATCCATACTTACTGCCCATATTTAATTACTGCTGTACTGTTTGGGGCAAATTTTATTAAAAAAAAATATGTTAAAAAGTATATGTTCTACAGAAGAGAGCAGCAAAACTAATATTAAATGTACATATTCGTACAACTGCTTCCGATCTCTTTAAGCAATTGAAGTGGCATACTTTTACTGACAGATGTAAATACGACAGTTCTATAGTTGTATTCAAAACTCTAAATAATATGGCTCCGTCATATATGTCAGATATAATACATTATGCTAAAAACGAACACTACTCCCTAAAATCTATTGTACACAACGATGTTGTAATGAAAACAAAACTCAAAACGCAATATCTAAAGGATTCTTTTTCTTACTATAGTATGACCTTGTGGAATGAAATACCTTACGAGATAAGAAATATATAAAACATTATTTCATTCAAGTCTTCATACAAAAAACTTCTTTGTTATAAGAATTAGATTTTCTTTTCTGTTCTGCACATAGGCCTACACGACTATAAAGAGGCATAACTCTTATGTGAGTTATTTTTCAGTTATGCTCCTTTATACTAGTTGGTGTTGTAAATGAATGACTTCCACAAATGCATATTCATAAAATTTAATGTAGTATCAGTTGTTGAGATTATTATTTAAATTATGGTTTTGTTATAAAAAAAATTTAGTTTGAAATACGAGTACATTATTATGAGTGTCTGTCTTTATAAAAATTTTGTATTGTTTTTGTCTTCACATGCTTGTATGTGTGCAAGGGGTTTTTGTACTTTTAGTTAATTTGTATATTTTGTTTTATATTTCATATTTAGGTACATGCCATTTAAGATTTTGTTGAAGGCCATTTGAAATTAAGGCATATGTTGTAGTTTTACTTTGTATGTCTAACGTGAAATGTTTCCTTCAGAAAATAAAGTTATTATTATGATTAATATTATGAACTTTAAGAGAGCTCTGTATTTTGGATGAATTAACACTATAGATGATTTATAAATACTTTACTCTTTTAAAAAGTGTATTTATGATAGGATACATTCTGTTAGATAGGAAATCCTCATAGAATAACATTAATTTGATTAAGTTTCATATGTTGAGTGGATGCAGGAAATCAAATACACGAACACCATTGTTTGGACTCAATGTTAAACATACGTTTAAGGACAATGAGCTACGATGACTTAAACAACTTGTATTATACTTGCTGATCAAACTTAAAGCAAGTCATCCACTTTTCTTTGTATATATCATTATCTCAAGTATAAGTCATCATGAATCAATTATTGTCTTATTGTTAATGTAAACTTGAAAACAGTTGTATTGTTTTGAAACAATATGATGTATGTGTACATGAATGTATAGATGGATGTACCACTTAATACAATCAATCAAGGTAATTAAAGATTATAATATTCATGTACATAGAAAAAGAGGTGGATAGAGAGGAGAGAGCTTATAGACAGAATAAATATTTAGAAATAAAGAATACGACTCTATGGTGGCAAGGCATAGCGAACTGTCCTTGGGAACTATTAGGTCTAAAGTAAGATTCTTTAGTAGAGTTAACAAAGATGAGTCTGGCGTAAGTTTGTTGCAATGGGGACGGGATAATGTAGATTAAATGCCTTCTAAAACTGTAAGAACGATAATACAGTACATGTATAATGATATTTCATTATTGAAGAAAATCTTTCCTAATGTAAAACCAAATAAACGTATCAATAGTTATGCCGGTAAATTAATAATACGTGTCGGTGAACTTCGTGTAAGACATAATGCTCAGTGAAGCAATTAATACTTTCTAATTGAAAAAGATGGCGTTTATCTAAATGAAAGAAGAAATTTATTGTTCTTGAACAAAATATGACTATCAATAAAAGACTGTTTGTTAAGTAAAAACTATACTGCTTAGGATTATCATTAGCGCGACAACGTATGATGTAAATTTGGTGTTAGTTGTTCGCTACTGCAATCTAGGGGATTTCTATGAGAAATTCAGTTTGGCGGTTGTCAGCTCTTACAATTTATAAAAATAGCGACCTCGACCAACATTGATTCTTTGATATGTTTCATTATTTAACGTGTAAAATATATTGTACTACTGATTTTTTGCCTAGGGTACAATATTCATGTGCATGACTTGTTGCTTTTGATGCTAAATGTGTAAATTTGAGCTATTTTGTGTGCTAAAATTTGTAAATTTGAACATTGCTATGCTGTGCTTATTTGGTGAATTTGATATCAAATTGCATTTGTAGCTACTATGATATTTGTGGATTTCAATGATGTTAGTAAAGCTCGCATTTTGTAAATATAACATTTGAAAATAATGGTGCATATCTTTTGTTTTGGTCCCAGCAATTTTTGTCTAAGGTTTTCAAAAATTGTTAGGTTGAGTTTTCCCTATATCTTAACTTATAAAGGTCGGCGGCTCACATAAGACGACCAGTGTTGCATATTTGTGCTGTTGGAGTAGTGTTGTGTGTTACACATGTAAATTAAATACTTGAATATCAAGTGAGATATAATTTTAAGTTGAATGAAAGGGTATTTTTTAAACTTTAAAGCACCAGTCAATCCTGTCCCGCTTATTTCGCCAAGCTTTATTGAAAATTAACAAAAAATAAACCTTTTGTATGTGTTATTTTATTTCAAATCAGTGATGATTGTGAGCCGGCGTTTTTATAAATGAAGCAAGAAACAAATCGAAGAAATAACACCAGTACACAATCATCAATGATCAATCAATCCATAACTATTCCATTATAACTAACGACAATGTAGTCTACACGTACATACACGTACATATATATAACATCAATTGTACGTGAAATACAGAATATCTACACTGTAACACTTTGATCAACAGTATTTATCTAAGTAGGGTGTATAAGAGGTATTACAATCATCACACAAAAATACAGTACCATATTATGAGTAACACTCAAATAGGCTTTTAAAATATCTAACACTTCGTGACTAATTAAAATATCTTAATTGATAGGGGGCAAATATACAGAGAAAGCATATAGGTTTTGACGAAGTCGAATGCCAGAGATTCTATCACAAGTTATAATTATTTAATGTCTGGATAGAAAACTCACGATCTTCTGTATAACATATAACACCTGCTTTACCACATGTAGCATCTCTAATGTTAGACAAGTACAGTCCAAAAAGTAGGCAAGATTGAAGTGAATTGATTCAAAGAATAAAAAGTATTCTAGTGTCAGATTGTATTCAGAAACAAAAGATACGTGAATACCACGTTTGTCTAAATTATGCCCCTTACGTTCCATGTCAACATATAACAAGAGGACATGACTGACATTATTATGTCACATAAAACAAATCTGACCCGAATACATGATTACCCCGAAACACTTGTATTTATAAGAAATAAGTAAGACTATAATTACATTTACAACATGTATATATTTTACAATATTTATTTTAAATATACAATATATTTCTGTAATATAATCAATTCATAAATGTTTAGTTATGTATAAACTATGTAATATGTCATCTAAGAAAGCAGAGAATTGACACTGCTCGTTCACAGATTTTAACACAAATAATATTATTATAATTAATATTATACAATTCTAATCAATTAATACATTTTGGAAGCAGTGTTAGATAATGACAATTTTAGTACAAATTGACATACAATTGTAAGAATGGTGATTGTATGTACAATACCTATGCTGTCATAAACGGTACAGGTATTTACATGTATTTTGTAACTTCATAATTCTCACAATCTATAAGTCAGATTGACTTTAATTAGAAGACTTCATCTTATTATCAGTATTACAGACAGTGACAGATAAGTACAAAAATATCAAAACAATAATTAAAATTAATGAATGAGTAACTATACCTTAGCTGTAAAAGCCATATCATATTATAACTTGATATAATGTACACAAGCATGTAGGATTACAGTAACTTATTAATTCAGTCACAAAACTGAGATGGGCAATAACAAGCAGAGCCAGTTGTCGAGGATAATCTAAGCTAGCACTTTTAAAAGCATCTTGTAATAGTCAAGCTTTGTACAGCAGTTCGGCTTCAAGCTATAAAAGCCCTGATTGCACCCTATGCTATGTCAGATATTTCCAAATGTATTGAACTAGAGGAGACATGCTAGGTAGCACTACCAAGTAGCAAACCTCTGCAAATCATATTAGTTAGTATTGCTAGAAAGTGACATTCTAACACAACTATCTCCGGTGAACAGTTTAATATAAATAATGCTGTCAAAATAAGTAAAATTAAGTACATTATTGATTAATTCTCAAGTTCTTTGCATTGATTTAAATGTCATAAAATATCATAACCAAACTGAAGTCACATAGAATTAAACTTACTTATTAATTGTCAAACCATTACAAATCAAATTGACAAACCATCGTTAAGATTCCATAGCATAACAAAACTAGTTGAAAAAACAGAGTAAAGTTTTCATAGCATTCCAATTTGAACTATCAAATCAGATTTAAGCTTTCATGGTATTACAAGATAAGTTGACCAATCAGAGCTAAGCTTTCATAGCCTCGACATATAAAATGTCTAAATAAAATGGCAATACCAGAGGTCAATCCATGTTAGATTTTTAAAGATGACAAATTACATGTATACTATAAATGAAAGCATGTAATTTAACCCTTATCTCCTATTCAGATGTGAAATTGCAAGAAATGGAATGATATGATGGATATTTAACTTTTACAATAAGTAACAAAAAGAAAAAACTTTGGAAAATTGAAATGTATTGAAAATGTATTATTTTAAAATTGCAAATGTAAAATTTACTTAATATTTTTGAGATCTTTGTTTTATTATATTCACTTTTAAATTTTGTTTGAGCAAAATCACAATGGTCAGAGGTAAAACTACTCATGGAATGTACAATGGAGAAAATATGAATAACATTTAACATATAATAATTAAAAATGCAATGTCAACATGACCATGTGTGCACATTGTTATTCAGAAATTTATGTTGCAAGCAATTACATGTTCCCTCTGAGCATACACAAACAATAACATATCTAATTATTTATGCCTGTTAAATATAAGCATTTTTGACAGCCAGCATCAGAACTGCAAAATATTGAACACCACATATATAAAATTCTGCCATTAACATTGATAGGCTTATATTGGCAGTCAACACTATATCACCAAATATGAAAAATGCCAACATAAAACATCTTAAAAACACTAATATTTGCACACCCAGATATAACAAGAGCTGTCACAGAAGACAGCATGCTCGACTAAGTACATGTAAGTATTGGTCACAGGAGATGTGGTTGATGATAAGGAACATACAAATTTAAAATTTAGAAATATAACCTTAACAAATCTAAAGTAAAAAAAAAAATCTTTAAAATTTCGTGGGAGACAATTTTTAAAAAAAATGTATTTGGAGTTATGAAACTTGACACATGAGATGTGGGTGATAATAAGGAACATATATTTTAAGTTTGAAGTCAATACATAAAGAAATAAAACAGTTGCAGTAAAAACAAATATTTTTTAATAAATTTCTAAGTTCAAGGGGAGATAATTATGAAAAAAATATTTGGAGTTATGAACCTTGTCACATAAGATGTGGTTGATAATAAGGAACATATATTTAAAGTTTGAAGTAAATATCTTAAGAAATAACAAAAGATATAGAAGAAAGTATTTTACTGCACAAAAACTTTAATCTGTGCACAAAAACTTTAATCAGAAATGTGGACGCAGACCCGGACAAGTAGGAGAGCTCTACATTACTACGTAAAGTCGAGCTAAAAACATAATCAGTATAATATCCAAAAGATACTTACAAGATTGTACATATATATATATGTATGTATATATATAACAGCGGTCAGTCAACCTACTCACTGTTCCTGGAAATGCTAAATCTCTGGATTTAGCTGTTAAACTTAGCACATACTTTCGTCAGTGACTGACAACTACCCTACATAATTAAGAATTATTGAGAGGAATGAGAATGGTAGTAGAAATAATTTCATGACCAAGCTCCACGAAAGTATGCCTCGCCCAGGAATCAAACCCCCGACCCCTCAATCAGTAGACTTGCATGCTACCAACTGAGCTAGCATCTGATATCCTAATTACATACATATGATAAATACACAGACTTTATAAGACTTGGATCAGTTGTGGGATTATCAGTAATTAATACAGGTACATTGTATATACATTTTGATACATTTCTTATACAGTGCCCTCCATAAATCTTTGGATTAAGTCCTGCTTTAATGATAGACTGATTCACGTTTGCAATTTAAAGAGAAACAAACACTCATCTGAGCAAATTCCAAAATAAGCATTAATTAGTTTATTGCAATATAATTACAACCTAAACAAAATAATACAATTTGATTGGCCAAAGGTGAACACGTGACTTGAAAAAATGTGTTTTAATTTCCGTATAAACGCAGTTGCCAACAAGAAATCATTAATATTCATGACTTTGAATTACATCATGCCGGTACTTATTTCATGAATGAAAAATCTATTTTAGGGCTGTCACACGCAAAACAAAAGCTATGCATGTCAACAAAAGAAGTAATCATCGAAAACATGAAAAATGGTCCGATAATATCATATTGAAAATAAAATAAGAAATAAATGTTAACCTAATTAACATTTCGGTCTCCCTTTTATCTTTACTATAAATAGCTAGTTGACCTCGACCTTGATAAACGCACTGGAAAAGCGTAAAACTTTCAACTTGTTTACACTTTTTTTAAAGCTACACAATCTTGGTTTTCCCTTTTAGTGCTCTTTTTATACAAATTAAAATCCAATAACTTACATTTCTTTGCATAATTGGTTCTGTTATGACATTAAACCCTTGAAAAATTGCATCGAAGCGGAGAACAAAATGGCCGATGGCTGGCATGAAAGACCTGTGTACGACCAAGATTATTCCGCACTATAATGCATTCGGCTCCTACGCACTAAAATATAGTTCTTGATATCAACGCAAATTTCGCCAAGAAAGGTTGTAATTATAAGGAATGAATTCATAGAAACTGACTTTCATCGAAAAATAAATGTCATTTTCGTGATAGCTAATTTCGGCATAAAGGCCTTTGGCCTTTATGCAAATTATCTATCACCAAAAGTGACATTTATTTTTCGATGAAAGTCAGTTTCTATGAATTCATTCCTTAAATGATTTAGACTATAGTGTACTGTTAGTAAACCTTAGTTAAAGTAAAATTACTTACAGTATTCATAATCATTTTTTTCTCAAAATTGTATTAGTCCAAAGAACTTTTAGAGGGCACTGTGTATCTAAATGATAATGAAATTTACTAAACAAACCTTTGAATGTAAGTATACTCTAGAGAAAGGGGAGGTACACAAAGAGATTTAAAAAATTTACTCAAATGTGCCAGTAACATTGTATTCCTACTCTTTTTATATTAGTAAGAACAATATACTGTATCCAGAATTTGGGGTTTTCCCTCTGCAGTATTGTCCAACAGAATTAACCTGAGCTTGACCTTTATGCAAGAACACATTAAACTCAGTATTTTTTTTTTGTATTTATTGTATGCAATAAATACACTGTCATTAGAATATAGCCGTATTTCTACAATCGTTAAGTTTAACATCGCCAAAACCTAACAGCACCCAAGCCAGAATATTCCCAGACAAAGTAGTTCATGATTTGCGACATCATACTTAAACTGGTACTTTATGTATTTCTGCGCGAGAAATTGACCAGACGCTCAGTATGACGCCACAAAAATGAACTTGAAGAATGTACATGAAGTGGTTAACTTGTAACAGAGATAAGAAACATTATACTGTATATATCATTATAAGTGCTGATTCCCGTGTATTGGGTTTGTTTTAAAGATCAGTATTTCCGGACTGTAACTGTTCGGGTCGTGTGCAATTAAACCTGAATTTTACGGCGCATTGGATGCAAGACAGATAATATTGTTGAACAAAACTATTAGGTATATACTATAATTAAGCAGAAATGTAAAATTCAAGTTGTATATTAATTTTTTGACACGCAGACTAATTAAACAATATTAGAGTCATATTGTCACACTACATAACTTTGACTAATTACAAAAGTAATCATAGTAATAAGTAAATTCACTCGTTCATTATTGTAAATGACTCAAGCAGATCTTTTATTGTGGAGAGAGTATGAAAAAAAGCATGTAATCAACACCATTAATAAATTTCTACAGCCATTCTGCCTCCTGCCACTGATTGTAAATCATGTAGGGCAGTAGTCAGTCACTGACGAAGTATGCACCTAGTAGTTTGTTAACAGCTAAATCCAGAGATAAAGCCTCTCCAGGAAAAGTGAGTAGGTGGACTGACCGCTGTGATATAACCTATATTAGGTGTTGCTACAGGGTAAAACCCAACAAAAATGGAATAAATCTAAACACAATGAATACCCCAGTATTTTCAGTGCTTTGATTATCTTAGGCTGTAAATTGCAAATTTTGGCAAAAAACAAGCATTGAACAATTAATTTTGTTTTCATATGAATAAATACTATGAAACAGTGCCACAATTCTCTTCTTTGAAGCGAGGGTATAAAAAGAGTTATGACCCTTTTGCGCTTAACCAGCTGATTCTTTGGATATCATGGAGTCTACTGTACATGGAGACCCTGATTCCTAACTCTTTGGGTAGAAAAATCATTTAATCAGTTCAGTCTCCAATCTGATATCAATGTTCAAACATAATTATAGACAAAAGTTCCAAATAAATAAGTTTATCACAGTTTTACTAAACTACTATGTCTATGTTACAATTATATAAACAACTACAGTACAATAAAAATACATGACTAAACACTTAAAATATAAAAATGGACATATAACACCATCCTTCCCTGTCAGGAAACTGTTATATAATTGTTGGGTTGAAATAAATTTCTGTAAACTTATGTTTTACTTTTATGTTCATATCAAATGTGTCTATTAAATCACCAAGACATATTTTAACATTTTTCTTTATGCTATGGTCATAACAATATGTGTGGGAGCAGTAATTCAGTGGTAAGCTGCATGCTTAGGGTTCAAGAGGCCATTGGTTCAAACCCAACTAGAGGTACTGCGAATTTCCATGGGCAAGGAATTTACCTACAGTTGTTCCACACCACCCAGGTGTAAATGAGTACTGTGAGGAATCACCTGGCTGAAGGTGATTTCAATGATCAGAGGTTGTCATTGAACATGTATATAGAAGCAGACTTTAAACCATACTTTAAACTTTCACATGATACAAAAAATGTTGAATACTTGTTGAACTTACATGATAATAGATGTAAAAAGAAGACACAAAATAGCAAACAATAAAACTACATGTATAATACAATACCACATAAATACATGATCATGTTTCCCTTCTATCAAATAAAGGAATATTGCTTTTATATAGACTACTAATGTTAATATATACAAATAAAAATAATGCATCACTCAATCACAAAATGCTATATATCCAGATTTTAGAATAAACCCAATAACAAGTGTTTAGTGATCCACTTGAGACCAAAAAATTAAAATCACCAAACTTGTATTATTTTACGAAAAGCAACTACTGACATACATAATCATATTATCAATACAATACTATTTATACAAGCAAAGACCCATCCGATTGGCTTGCGCCAATTTATAAGCTGATTTTTTTCATTGAAAATTTTACAACAACATCATTATGTCAACCAAAATCTTATTAATGTTAGTACACAGATTATTCTATCCTCTCCAAGGTTAACACAAACCATAAATCAAAAATGTATTTTTCAAGTTAAGTATCCAGTTGGATAAAAAATTGTACACTCTGTAATTTAAATGGAGAAAAAAATACAGAGTGTAAAAAATGAATTCACAAAAACATGTTATTGTACAATAAACTTTGGTATTAAATTATTGCTTAATTAAAAAATGAGACAATTTATAAATTAATTATATAAAAAAATGAAGCATTTCTTTCTGCCAAGAAGATACAAACATAGATTGGCACTTAATTAAATATTTTGGTGCATAGACTAAAGCTAGAGAAATATGTTGTAAATGGCACAATAAAAAATAAAATAACAATATTGTAAACAGAAACAACAAATATTGGCAGGTAAATTATAAGATTATAAAATAAACATTATTAATAGGGCTGTCACGATATACCGGTATATTGCAATACACAGCTGCAGCAATACGTTCCGCGGTACCACATTAACGTACCGGTATTTTGCGATATTTTTTATTTCATTGGAAAATTCTTCCCTTCACGAATTAAAAGTAGCGAAACATCAGTTTTTCCATTGTTCATTCCTCTAACCTCAAGTTACAAGAATTTGACTGATTGGGGCGTGTCACAGCCCCAAATGACCGTAAATACTTAACGAAGCTATATTCTATCAGTATAGCTGCATGTAAGATTTTCAATGTTTCTCTTAAATACAGAGGAGGCGCAACAAATCTAAAAGCCCACAATATAATGTGGTATAAATCGCGATACGATGCCAGCGTATTGCAATATATAACTATACGTTTCTGGCGTATCATGACAGCCCTAATTATTAATTGTTATAATTAATAATTTAACAGATTAAACTGTTTATTCTGATCTAGGAATGTACAAGTGAACTAGCTCTAAATACCCATTACCATACATCAACAGTCACCTCTCAAAAGCAATCATCTTTCACTGATGACGTCATCACTTCTAAATAACGTCCACCTCTCAATAACAGCCATCTTTCATTAATGACCTCTCAACAACAGTCACCTCTCAACAACAGTCATCTTTAATTAACAGTAACCTTTCAATTGATGACCTCTCAATAACAGCCATCTTTCATTAATGACCTCTCAACAACAGTCACCTCTCAACAACAGTCATCTTTAATTAACAGTAACCTTTCAATTGATGACCTCTCAATAACAGCCATCTTTCAATAATAACCTCTCAACAACAGTCACCTCTCAGCAACAATCATCATTAATCAACAGTCAACTCTCAATAATAACCATCTCTCAACAACATTCTAGTAACAGCCACCTCTCAACAGCAATATAAAGAACAAACACCAGTCAATAACAACCACTTTTTTATAACTAACACCTCTAAATACAAGTAGCCTTCAAATAAATGATATCTCTTAATACTCAATGAACTACGGACTGAGCAGACTGAGAGGGTGCAAACATTTCAGAATATAACTGAATGGATATACATAAAGAAAAGTGTCATTCTCTTTATAGGTCAGAAAAGTAACTTTTTTTGGTTGGTTTAAACCCTGTAGTAACACATTGTATAGGTCATACATGTACCACCATGGTCAGTAACCTACTACTGTTCCTGGAAAGGCTAAATCTTCTAACTTATAAAAGATATTGTACATTAAAAGATCAAACACTTAAGCTGCTTATTCTCCTAGTTGATATAAAACTTAGTTGATAATACCAAAATCTCTAGTTTGAAACATAAAGCAACATGGCAATAGAAGATTTTTGTACAATAGAAGATTTCCTCACGTTTGTTTTATGTCCACCATGTTGTGTTTGTTGAGGGGTGAAATTTTTAGAATTTTAAAATTCCTGAATTTCTAATATATCCGAATCCAGATATTTCTTAATATCATTCTATAGCATCCGTTTTTACATAGAAAAGAACACTTTCACAATTCCCAAAAGTCTGGAACTTCAGGATTTAGTTGTGAAAACTTTCACCTATATAATATATAATATTTATAATAAATGTAAACATAAAGTCATCAACCAGTTCCCCATTTTTTACATGCTGCCACACCCATTTTCTTCCATTCATCAGCTGACACACAACTCATTTCAAATATATCCATACCAGCAACAGAACAGGCACCAATATATGCTGAATGATATCTCTGTGGAGAAGCATGTACCTAGAAATAGAATCATGAAATAAAATCTGTAAGAAAGCTGCTGAGAAATTGCGCAGACCGTGCGATCAAGCTCCGCAAGGACTCGTACGAACTCTTGCGTGCCCGTACAAACTGTTACGTTTTTACCAGGGTCCTTGAGATGTTCAAATTCAAATCGTGAACAAAATTGTGGCGGAGTATGGATTAAACTTGCATATCTTCCAGCTACGACTCTGTACAGATGTGTTGTTCGGTGCCATGTGCGTACGGTCACAAACTGATTAGCGAACCAACAACCTGACTCTTATACTGGGAGGGGGAGATAATTTGAGTTTACTACATTATGGGCCAATTGTAATGTCACTTAAGTTGTTTTACTAACCTTCCATTGTATAATTGGTGAAACTAAAACCACATAAATGAGTCAACGAAGATAAGCAATTTAAACTATAAGTTCTATTTTCATTTGTAATTGAATTATTCAATCTATCTCCTCAATCATTTGCCTATTTTGGTTTTCTAAGTTGCTTTTTTAATTGAACTTTATAAAGATCTGTATACCCTTTAAAGATGTAAGAACCTGCATTAGCACTTACTTTTACTTTTTCATACAGAAGAAAAGATGAATCAATCTATATAATTGAAAAAATCCTTAAAAAGCAAATCACATTCAATTAACAACTTATTCATTAAAGTCCTAATATAACAAACAATGAAGAAGGATAAAAAAGAGATTATAAAACAAACCTCAACAATGGCTGCAGGTGGCGCTAACTTTCTTAATTCTACTTCAAGTCTCTCAGAAAATCCTGGTATAGTTGTTACACCTCCACTTAAATATACTGATCTAAAACAGATAATTTTACATTGATGAGTTAGTGAAAGACTATTCCAACTACATAAATGAATCAAATTTTGCAGTAATTGTATGCGGAGTGGCTTGCTTGGTTTTGTACAATGAGCCAATGTAGATAGCTGAAACTACTGACTGTTTACTTTGGTCAGTGCTGAAGTATGCATGGCCCAAAAAGAGCAGAGACTATTGCACTCACCATTTATATACTAACCTTTGACCTACTGACCTGCAATCTATAGGGATCATCTAATGACTGTGGTCATTCTTCCTTCCAAATAATAACTAGGCCATATAGTTCTCCAGGTATCAAGGAGATAAAAATTGTTGGTGCAAGGTTACAGTCACTTTGACCAACAGATGCTTAAATTCATAGCGGTCATCTACTGACCATGGTTAATCTTTCATCCATGTACAACTATCCTAAAAGGTCTTATAGCTCTTGAGCTATCAATTGGACAAGAAATTACTTGTAAGCAGACAGACTCATGGCCAGTATGAGCCATTCTATAATACTACCTTCAGTAAAAGATGTAATTATTATAAAAGAGTAATGACACTGTATTAAAACAACTTAAAATAATATCTCTTACAAAACACAGATCTCTAAAAGCATGAAAGAATATTCCTAAATTTTGAAATAACATCTTTTTCTTTCACTTTAAAAACTCAGAAAATTATAATTCGGCAGTTTAATTGCGGCTAAGCCACTCTTTAAAGTATGAAAGATCCATCCCACACCAAAGTTGACAAATATCACATAAATATTTCTTCTTACCTGTACATCTGTTTTCTAGAATCTATAGGACATTGTTGTATTGCAGCATAAATTTGTTTCTGTAAGTTCTTATAGTCCATCTCCCATAAATCAGTATTAAAGAATCCTTCAGGACTCTTAAAACAAGCATAGTCCATTGTTACTTGTCTGTAAGACAAATATAGAACATTATAATAAGTCTTTATCATGAAATTATTCTGAATAAAGTCAGTTTGTTTTTTTGTTGGGTTTAACGCTCAGCCAGTAGCAACACAATGTATAGGTCATATTACAGCGGTCAGTCAACCTACTCATTGTTCCTGGAAAGGCTAAATGTCTGGATGTTAACCAACTACTAGAAGCATACCTATGTCAGTGATAGACAAGTGCTTTACATGATTAAGAATCATTGGTAGGAGGGAGAACAGCCATAGAAATAATTTCATGACCAAGCTCCATGAAAGTATGCCCCGCCCAGGAATTGAACTCACAACCCCTCCATCAGTAGTAGACTTTTGTGCTACCAAATGAGCTAGCTGGGTGGCTGAATAAAGTTTGAGTATCAGGTTAAATCTGTAACACTTTACAACACTTGTAATAAAATCTATTAATTAACAGATATAACCTTGGATTAGTGATCATTAAATTGGGCTTGTGAAAATTACTTATTTCCAATAGTCAGGCTAGTTGATAATATTGCTCTTTACTACATTATAAAGTAAACCAGGCTAGTAATAAAGAAATTTAAGTTATTTATACCAGGTTAAACACCATTTCAACACACTTTTGGTTATTTTAAGGCAGTCAGTTTTCCTAGACCCTTCTCAACAACCAGTGCTCACCAACTCTTACACAAGGCCGGAATTTTCTCTATATACCTTAATAATGGAGGAAAATTGACATTATTGTCATTTTTTCAAGAAAATTTAAGGCAATAATGTGATGTTATATATAAAAACATCAAGATACCGATGTGCTCCTGGAGGAAGATCAAATTGTTGTAAATCTACAGTACGTTGATAACTTGTACAATCTTTATCACATTTCTCTTTGTTTTCTTTATAATTATCTGTTACATAACATCCCTGTAATTTAAAAAAAAAATCTGTTTTTCAGACTAGGTTTAACACAGATGCAACACAATGAATAGGTTATATAACAGTAGCCAGTCAGTCAACCAACTCACCATTCCAAGAAAGGCATAATCTCTAGATTAACCAGTTAGTCAGTTACTAGGTACATACTTTGGTCAGTAACTAACAACTACCCCTTTGATGTAGAATCATTAACCAGTAGGAGGGTGAATGGCCGTAGAAATTGTTTCATGACCAAGCTTTATGAAAGTATGCCCACTTAGGAATCAAAACTACAACCCTTCTATTAGTAGCCTTATGAACTACCAACTGAGCTGCCTAGGCATTTTTAGTTTATATCAATTTTCAATTGTACTGATCAATAACATGATTCATCATTAATCAATTGCAAGGGGCAATGACTCGATTTTGACTTATGAACCCTTAGAGTTCTGGCTCAGTATTGGCCTTAAAACATGTCTGTTTAAATTAAAAGTACATCAAATTGATAATTAATATTAATAGTGAGTCAGTGTATCATTTTGTTGCATTTCTCTAAAGTTTGTATTTCAAGTATAGTGCTCAATGAATCACATTGACAAAAGATTACACTGGCACATTTTTTTCTGTGAATTGTTGCAGCCCTAGAATCTAGGGCTGCGGATCGTTCAGCAAGTGGCAATCTGATCCAAACCACAATTCATGAGAAGCGATTCACGAATTGAACCACGAATTACATGTAAATGGAAAGGCATACAGAAGTTCATGTAATGACAAAATAAGGGGGAAATTACGGAAGCTTTTAATATATGAAAAACTATGTACTCCAAACATTACTATCATACATTTTTAATAAGCAAAATCAGTGAAAACATTTTTGTTCAAATGTGTATCAATCAAAATTTTGACACAACATAATTTGATTCCTACATAAATTAAAGTACATGTATAGCGACTCGTTTTCAGTGTTTATAAAGCTGAAAATCTTCTTTAATTTTTTTTCCTAAATTAGATCGCGATCTGATGATTTCGGACGTGACAAATATTCATCCTCAATTTTCTGGACAAGATCGCGAATATCCGGGTACTTGGATACTCCCTGCAGCTCTACTGGAATCATGATACTCAAATAACTAATATTCAATCTCCAAATTTTGATCAGTGATCTTTTATCCACTAAATTGAGAAGACTAATTGATTCAATGAGGAAATATAAAGTCCTCCAAAAGTTATTAGACAAGTCCTGTAAAAACAAAATCAAAGAGTCATCTAAGCAAATTCTGAAATTGGCATTAATTAGTTTACTAACATGATTCAAACGATGTTACAGAAGGAAGATTTTATCATTAAAAGTTTACTTGCAGAACACAATCAGTTTATCTCAAAGTTTCATTTGAGGTCAAACTTTTGAAGGGTATGGTATAATGTAAATCCGTTTACCTGCTCGGCTAGATATCTAACAAGATATTTCTCTACAGGGGAGTTAAATTCATATCTATTTTCTAGTAATGATATATACAATGAATCTTGTATCTTTTTACCACCATAAGCCTGTCTTGATACACCATGGTCAATTAACAAACCTAAAAATTTCAAAATTGTGATTACAGTCAGTGATTCACACAACTAAAATAATACAAACATAAAATATGAACTTTTCTGTAACAATGTCATGACACATGCTCTATAATTATATACTGAGGGACTATTTCTGGATTTGGTAAATATCAAAATCAGCAAGGGTCTGAATAATAGAACATAATTATATTTGTTCAGGACTGAAGTCCCAAACAAATAACAAGAAAGATAATGTGGGAGCCACATTAAAGCCGGATTTTTCTGCATATGGAAACATTGAGAACAAGTTTACATTGTTACAAAAGAAAGTCATTTGATATATTGCTTATCAGAAGGAATACAAAGGGCAATAATTAATCTTAAAGGAATAAAGAGTTTCATTAACTATATATATGTCCTATTGTATCTTTTCTGAGTATTTTGAATTATCCATTTTTAAGCCAGGTAGAGTTGTGGTTACTGTCTAATTCTTTTCAACAGATCGTATGTAATCATTGTATGAAATTTCATAAACATCTTACCATAAATGGCAGAGATATCCAACAATTTGAAAACTTTAACACAAAAATAACAAAGGGAAATAATCCATTATTAAGCCAGGTAGAGTAGCGGTTACTGTCTAATTCTTTTCAACAGATGATATGTAATCATTGTATGAAATTTCATAAACATCTTACCATAAATGGCAGAGATATCCAACAATTTGAAAAATTTAACGCAAAAACAAAGGGAAATAATCCATTATTAAGCCAGGTGGAGTTGCTGTTACTGTCTAATTCTTTTCAACAGATGGTATGTAATCATTGTATGAAATTTCATAAACATCCAACCATAAATGGCAGAGATATCCAACAATTTGAAAACTTTAACGCAAAAAAACAAAGGGAAATAATCCATTATTAAGCCAGGTAGAGTTGCCATTACTGTCTAATTCTTTTCAACAGATGGTATGTAATCATTGTATGAAATTTCGTAAACATCTAACCAGAAATGGCAGAGATATCAAACAATTTTAAATTGAATGCAAAAATTACAAAGGGAAATAATCCATAATTAAGCCAGGTAGAGTTGTGGTTACTGTCTAATTCTTTGCAACAGATGGTATGTAATCATTGTATGAAATTTCATAAACATCTAACCATAAATGGCAGAGATATCCAACAATTTGAAAACTTTAACACAAAAAAAAACAAAGGGAAATAATCCATTTTTAAGCCAGGTAGAGTTGTGGTTACTGTCTTAATCTGTTCATCACATGGTATTTTATCATTGTATGAAGTTTCGTAAAATTCTGACAATAAATGGCAGAAATATATGCTAAATTAAAAACTTTAACGCAATTGTTAACGACACCAGAGACCCGAAATTACAAAGGGCAATAATCCATAATTAAGCAAGGTAGAGTTGCGGTTACTGTCTAATTCTGTTCATCATATGGTATGTTATCATTGTATAAAGTTTCGTAGAGATCTGACCTTAAATGGCAGTAATATATGGTACATTAAAAACTTTAACGCAATTGTTAATGACACCGGACGCCTGCCCGCCCGACCACCCGCCCGCCCATCCGCACGACCGTGTTTGCCAAACTATTAGTCAAATTTTTTCGTTGAAAAATCCGGCTAAAAATCAGAGGGCAACCCTAAATGTTCCTCTTCTGGCTGACATAGAATTTACTTTGATGGGCAAGTCATTTTTAAGACAAATTTCCTTTAATAAAACCAATTAAATCCTGTTAAAAACAACTCTAATTCTAAGTCCAGTAATGGCCATTATGCAGGGGAACGTGAGTGGGGCAAAATGGGTAAAACATAAGATTAAGAAGTTTAATGTCTAAAACAAGATAAATACAAATTCTAATGATGCTTACCATCGTATATTGGCATAATTTCTAATCTTTCACCAATATCAACAATAATACCAGACATAGCATTATATGAATATAAAGATAACAATGCTTGTTGTACCATACATACACCTCGTACATGTAGATCATCAACTAATATACGCATTATATTACCTCGTAACTTATCACCTAAATTCTGTGGAGTACTTATCATAACCTACAAAAATATACAATATAACAAATAGTATTCTTGTTTTCAATTAAAGAAAAGAAATAAAAAAAGGTGGGGTGGTGGTAAGCTACAAATGGTATGTTGCCACACTGGTGTGCTTGGTTTATTTCTTAATTCATAAGGTACTAACAGTACAGTAAGGATAAAGCTTATTCACTAATTGAATAAATAAATTGAATAGGTTGAAAAATCAAATATCAAATAGACTTTTCAGCCAATCTTTACAACCCAAGATTTTTGTATCAACATCATAATTATTATCATAACTATTTACTGCTGAGTCAGTAATTGCTAATTTTGATAAAAAATGTTGATGCAACTTAACAGGTTCATCTTTTCATTTCTATCAGAGGATTAACAGTCTATTTTTAGACAGTGCCCTATCTGGGTACAGTACAGAGACAATGTGTCATTTCAAAATACTTCAAAATCCCATATGGATTTCTTTGACGATATCATTATAACAATCTCCGTAAACAGAAATTCTGTAGAGTGTTGTCGTACAGGATCTCTACTTTCTCCGTGGAAGGCCATGTCGAGATGAACTTTGTGTTGACCAATTAATGCGTAGCTTTAATAAGACGAAAACACTATTAATCACATTTTGATTTCGTAATTTCTATTTTTAGACCAAGGTTTGCATGCTAATTTATCAGCGGTATTATTCACAGTCCGCGATTGGGCGGAACATTTCAAATTGCGTGACGTAGACGATGTAAACAAGTTACGTATCATAACAATTTCGTCATGAATATGATGATGAGAAAAGGTCACCTGAATGCGACCTTCGTTTGAAAAAGGCCAGATCTAAATTAGCAAGTATGCAAGTGGAAATTTTTAGATCGGGTTTTAATCAGATTGTCATTATAACTGAATAACAATAGACTGTAGCAGATTATATTGATCTATCATCAGCAGTTAGTGATAATGGTCAAACAATTTACCATACATTCCAGTGCAATAGCAACTCATAGTTCATCACAACAACAGGTCACTGAGAGCACTTGATTATTTTGGGTATTTGTGTAAACATCCAGTCAAAATTCATGCTAGAGTTAGGCAGCTTGATATTTGACCTCCAATGAAAATCCTGTAGACATGTGTGAAGTTTCAAGTAAATCCCTTCAGTAGTTTTAAAGATAAAATGTTGCACCAAAAAACTTAACCAAGAAATTTTTAAGTATAAAAGGGCCACAATCCGGTAAAAAGTCATGCAGATATGCAACTTAGTATTTAACCTCCAGAAGTAACCCTGTAGACATGTGTGACATTTCAGTGAATCCTTAAAGTCATTTTGAAGATAAAATGTTGCACCTAAAAACTCAACCAAAAAGTGTTACACGGACACTGACGCACAACTGAGTAGGATAGCCCCATTATTTTTCGGAAAGCCAAGCTAAGAAAAGAACACTTTAAAAAAAATCTAATTTTTTCAGTTTTTAAAAGATTGAAGCTAGCTTTATGATTAGCTTTTTACAACTTCTTTCCACTGTTTGATTCCATTATCAGCCCTCCTCTGTGATGAACAATGAGTAAATTTCCTGCATCTGAGAGTAAGGGGCAAGGTTTATATAACAATATAAACTTACCAAATAATGAGACTGGTCAACTTTGAGATCTTTGAATACTTTCTTAAATATTTCCTTCATTACTTCCATATCAATATCAAACTGTAAAATAAACCATCATTGTAAAACACATATCAACAAATCTAACTAAAAATAGACACAAATTGTAAGAGCAAGTTGCTTAAGGAAATCTCTTCCTAGGGCTACACAGTACACACAGTCTGTGGCCCTACATAGCGATTTGCAATAGTTTGCTAATGGTAGCACTTAAGCTGGCCGAACTTGGTTTTGCTAGCTGCAAAATACATTTGGAACTATAATCTGGCATTTGTAAAGATTGCAATTTAAGTTTTGCTAGCTTAAAGCAAAAACTGCAGCATACTGAACTCTGCTAACAAAAAATCACTTTTTGAAGTTCTAGGAAGTGATACCCTTACACAACTGGATCTAAGATTTAGTGGCAGTAAAGTTAGCTCAACAAATGGTTATATATGTATATAACATGGCTTGACATTTAAGGTCATCCAATTGATCCTGTCAACAATAGCCAATATTTGAGTTTAAGCAACTTGTTACTCCTTGTAAACAAGTGAAATATATAGCTGGTTGCCAAATAGACTAAATCCAGAATGCAAATATCTCGGTTTTCCTCTGCAGTACAAACAAACTTTCACCATCACAGTAAAAATTTGTGTACAAAAAAACAATAGGACTTAATACATTTTTCGTGCTTTTCAGTAATAATGTGTAAAAAACTATGTTTGTACCACCTGGACACATGGACAGAAAAACCCATAAATTTGAGTTCCAGATTATGTCTATTGGGCAACCTACTTAAAAATTAATGCCCAGCCCTGGAAAATGACATAAATGAAATATGAGAGAAAATCATTCAATGGGTTAGCACAAAACTAGTCTAATTACATGTATTTAAGTAAAAATGTAGATTAGTTTGGCACTGACCAATTAATACCTTATGTTTCATATAACAGAACAAGCTGAAAGTTAATTAAAATATTAATTATAGACATGACAGGACAAAATAGAACAGAACATGTATTTTATTGGCATTAAAGCACATCCGATGGCTTATGAGAGTTAATTTTACTATAATATATGTAATACAATACACAAAATATTGGGTTCTTCTTATAATTTAATACATATTTTATTGCATAAATTGGATTGGATAACAGGCATATAATGCCTATAAACAATCCTCTCCATGGGGTTCTTCTTATAATATCGATGTGATGTAAACAACCTTTATTTCAACTGTTTTGTATTGACATTTTTGGTGGTCCGCATTAGAACTGCCCGAAATTAAACATACTAATGTTAAACACTGCCAATGTATAACACTGCTAAATATTTCATTAACAAATTAACTAGCACAAAATGATTGCAAAGCAATAGAGTGCATGGTTGGCACTGACACCACTAGATGAAGCGACCTAACGTAATAAATCTGTGAGCTAATGCTCACTAGTGGTACCCCCGCAAAACTCTAAAAATATGCAACAAACAGGAAGTAGATGAGCAAGGAGCATGAAATCGCTTTACACCACATAGGACTATGGGATGAAGCAATATGCAAAGTATTAGGCTGCTGCATGTTATAGTTGCTGAGAAAACTGCGACGGAAATTTTGTAACGGACGGATGGACGGACGGACAGACGGACAAGGGTAAAACAGTATACCCCCCTCTTCTTTGAAGCGGGGGTATAATTATCAGCAGAGAGTTTACTAAATTGCACTCAACTAAACATGGGAAAACCCCATGTAACAACCTCATTGCCAATATTTCCTGTCGTAGATGTAACAATGTATGCACAGTATATGAATTCAGGATGTATTGTTCTGGTTATAATATTATTACGAACTAAAAGGACTGGTGTTTATACTGCTACGTGCATGTAATGTTTGTGTTTAACATTATAAAGGGTTTCAGGAACATATACTTGAACATTATTGTAATGACTTCATAATAGAAGGACAGGAAATACAAAACAATAAATGGGATAGTTTGTAATTTAATGTATATAGTACATTAGTGATACCAGGAAATTAAACAGTATCAATACAGAGATATACAATAGTTCTGTGTTTTAGGATATACCAATTCATATTTCACAAGAAACAAATTTTCCGCAAAACTGTAGTAAGTGCATTGCGTTGAAGAGCGAGTTAATACAGTCTTGCGGCAACTCTCAACATAGTCATCTAAGCTAAGTCCAGCATCATATTCAGCATAGAATTCTTTCAGCATTATATGATTCAAACAATGTTATAAGCTTTCATTACAGTAAAATTTGCAGCATGTTTGATCAGTTTATCAAAACTTTATGGGAACACTGTATATTCATTGATTGATTTTGTATCTGTAATATATCACATCTCAACATTCAGGGACATGTTTGTTTGTAGGGTTTAACGCCATAGCAACACATTGTATAGGTCATATAACGGCAGTCAGTCAACCTACAAAGGGCATACTTTCGTCGGTGACTGACAACAGCCCTACACAATTAACAAGAGCTCCGCTGGGCGGGGCATTATACGCCCGTGTGCAGTCCATGCTGTGTTCTATCTCATATGAAGTCCCTGTGACCTTGACCAATGACCCTGGGATTTCAGAATAGGTCCCATCCTTAACTGAAGGGCTATCCAAAGCAAAGATTTTGAGAACCTAGGTACAGCCATTGTTGAGTTATCACCGACACAAAGTTTTCCCATACAAACTTCCAGTGATCTTGACCCTGGGGCCTCAGAACCAAAAGTTCTCGCCCTTGACCCAAAGAGTATTGATACATAAAATTTGGTGATCTTAGGTAAAGTTGGTTGTTGGACAAGGTTATTCCTCATGATTTTTCTGGTGACTTTGACCTTTAACCCAGGAACCTGAAACCAAAGGGGCATATGCTAGACATTAAGGCTCCCCTTAAATAAAATTTGGAAAACCTACAATGTAGGTACAATCATTATTGAGTTACTGTCCCGAAAATGTTTCAATATGAATTAAGTCCCTGTGACCTTGACTTTTGACCCTGGGGTCTCCAAATCAAAAGAGAACATCCAATACCAAAGAGCTATCAACACATTACATATTTGTCTGGACAAGGATTGTCCACATGATGCCCCTGTGACCTCAATCTTTGACCCAGTTTTGACCCAAAACCAATTGGGAACATCCTTGACACATGGGCTACCCTCACATAAAATTTGGTGAACTAAATTCATGTTACTTATTAAATATAGCATTATTTCCATGGTTTGCCATTTTGACTTTGTTAACATATTGATTGAACATTTGAAGTCACTGCTTGGTAATTTGATATCTTCTGGATGATGGTTTAAACTTGACCTAGGGGCCCCAAAACCAATAGGGAACATTCTTGACACATGGGCTACTCTCACATGAAATTTGGTGAACTTAGGTGCAGTCATTGTTGATTTACTACACGGACAATGTTTTTCAATATGATGCCCCTGTGACCTTGACCTTTGACCCAGGGGCCCCAAAACCAATAGGACATAACCATGACACATGGGCTACTCTCACATAAAATTTAGTGAACCTAGGTACATCGGTTGTTCAGTTATTGTCTGGACAAAAGTTTCATTGTTTGCCATTTTGACTTTATTAACATATTGATAGAACATTTGAAGTCACTGCTTGGTAATTTGATATCTTCTGGTTGAAGGTTTAAACTTGACCCTGTTTCCCAAAAACTGATAAGGCACATCCTTGACACATGGGCTACTCTCACATGAAATTTGGTGAACCTAGGTACAGTCATTGTTGAGTAATTACCCGGACAATGTTTTTCAATATGATGCCCCTGTGACCTTGACCTTTGATTCAGGGGCCCCAAAACCAATAGAGCATAACCTTGACACTTCCGCTACTCTCACGTAAAATTTAGTGAACCTAGGTACATTGGTTGTTCAGTTATTGTCTGGACAAGGTTTTTCCATATGATGCCTCTGTGACCTTGACCTTTGGGTCTGGGGCCCCAAAACCTATTGGGAACATCCTTGACACAAGGGCTACATTCACATAAAATTTTGTGAACCTAGGTACAGTCGTTGATGAGTAATTGTCCAAACAAGGTTTTTCAATATGATGCCCCTGTGACCTTGACCTTTGACCCAGGAGCCCCAAAACCAATAGGGCATATCCTTGACACAAGGGCTACCCTGACATAGAATTTGATGAACCTAGGTACATTGGTGGTTCAGTAATTGTCTGGACAAGTGTTTCATTGTTTGCCATTTTGACTTTATTAACATATTGATAGAACATTTGAAGTCACTGCTTGGTAATTTGATATCTTCTGGTTGAAGGTTTAAACTTGACCCTGTTTCCCAAAAACTGATAAGACACATCCTTGACACATGGGCTACTCTCACATGAAATTTGGTGAACTCAGGTGCAGTCATTGTTGATTTACTACACGGACAATGTTTTTCAATATGATGCCCCTGTGACCTTGACCTTTGACCCAGGGGCCCCAAAACCAATAGGGCATAACTTTGACACATGGGCTACTCTCACATAAAATTTAGTTAACCTAGGTACATTGGTGGTTCAGTTATTGTCTGGACAAGGTTTTTCCATATGATGTCTTTGTGACCTTGACCTTTGACCCAGGGGCCCAGAAACCTATTGGGAACATCCTTGACACAAGGGCTACATTCACATAAAATTTTGTGAACTTAGGTACAGTCGTTGATGAGTTATTGTCCAAACAAGGTTTTTCAATATGATGCCCCTGTGACCTTGACCTTTGACCCAGGAGCCCCAAAACCAATAGGGCATAACCTTTACCCAAGGGCTACCCTCACATAAAATTTGGAGAACCTAGGTACATTGGTGGTTCAGTTATTGTCTGGACAAGTGTTTCATTGTTTGCCATTTTGACTTTATAAACATATTGATAGAACATTTGAAGTCACAGCTTGGTAATTTGATATCTTCTGGTTTAAGATTTAAATTTAACCCTGTTTTCCCAAAACTGATAAGGTACATCCTTGACACATGGGCTACTCTCACATGAAATTTGGTGAACCTAGGTACAGTCATTAGTGAGTTATTACCCGGACAATGTTTTTCAATATGATGCCACTGTGACCTTGACCTTTGACCCAGGGGCCCCAAAATCAATAGTGCATATCCTTGACACATGGGCTACTCTCACATGAAATTTGGTGAACCTAGGTACATAGGTGTTTCATTTATTGTCCGGACAAAGTTTTTCCATATAATGCCCCTGTGACCTTGACCTTTGAACCTGGGGCCCCATAAACCTATAAGGCGCATCTTTGACACATGGGCTACTCTTACATAAAATTTGGTGAACCTAGGTACAGGCGTTGTTGAGTTATGGTCCGGACAAGGTTTTTCAATTTGATGTCCCTGTGACCTTGACCTTTGACCCAGGGGCCCCAAAACCGATTGGGAACATCCTTGACACATGGGCTTCTCTCACATAAAATTTGGTGATCCTAGGTAGATTGGTTGTTAAGTTATTGTCAGGACAAGTTTTTTTCCCATATGATGCCACTGTGACCTTGACCTTTGACGCAGGGGCCCCAAAACCGATAGGGAACATCTTTGACACATGGGCTACTCTTACATTAAATTTGGTGAACTTAGGTACATTGGTGGTTCAGATATTGTCCGGACAAGTTTTACCTATTTTAAGTCCCAGTGACCTTGACCTTTAACCCTGGGGTCTCAAAATCAATAGGGAACCTCCTCCACCCAGGGGCTATCAACACATAAAATTTGAGGAACCTAGGTTCATCCTTTCTTGAGTTATCATCCGGACAAGCAATTGTCCACGGACGGACAGACGGACAGACGGACAACAGCATAACATAATACGACCGTTTTTTCAAAACGGGCGTATAAAAATCATTGGTATGAGGGAGAAATGGCCGTAGAAATAATTTCATGACCAAGCTATGCAAAAGTATGCCATCCCCGGGAATCAAACCCACAATCCCTCGATCAGTAGACTTGCGTGCTACCAACTGAGCTAGCCCGGTGGCTTTCAGGGACATATAAGATTGACCAGACTGGCAACCCTTAGAGAGGTAACAGAAAATTTAAGACAACATAATTATGTAATTTTCCAACTGCACAAAAATAAATAAATCATAAATAAGGTAATATATAATATTTTGAACCCGGGTCGATAGCCATTGGTAGTGCGCCGGGATTTGGATACTTGTGCCCGAGGGGGTGCGGGTTTGAATCCCACCCGGGAAGGTTATACCCTTCCATGAAAATTTGACAATATTGTCGATTTTCCTCCATTGATAAGATAATATGGAGAAGTGTCCGGCCTTGTGGAAGGGTAGGTGAGTACTGGTTATAGACAGTGGTCCAGGAAAGCTAGGTTAGGTGCGCTGGACGCCGTAAAATGACCTCAAATTGTGTTGACACGGCGTTAACTCCAATAAATAAATAATATTCTGAAGGATCATTTTGATAGGTCAGCACAAAACTGGTCTACATCTATCTTTATCTACATGTAGTTACATTTGTTTTGTGTCGACCCATTTAACTAGTATAGAGAATCAATAATTTTGGTAAATTTTACCATCAAAGTTTAGACTTTAGTAGTCAGACATTTGCTGCGAGCTGAGTATGGTCAACTAGCAAAACTTTTTAAAACTTCTATCACCTATTTCATGCCTTAATTTGAAGCAGAAACACACTACAGTTAATTGAGTAATGTAATAAGCAATGATTTTTTAACCTTTTTAGAAAGAATTGCAGAGGATATGAATATATAAGCATAATACATTGTATATAAATACAAAGTAAGAATTAGAATTGGAAAGTTTAAAATGTATAAATCTATATCTAATGATACATAAGTTGACAAAATTGTCATTCATATATTGAAAAAAAAATCACTTCAAAAGGCTAAAATTGAGAATAACGAAATTATATGCACATTGTGTACTTCAACTTAACTATACAAACTTTTTCAGTTTATGCTATTCTAAACATAGATAAATTCGTCGTGCATTCAGTATGAATAATCTCAAACATACATTAGTAATTAGATGCCATTTAAAAACTATGTTTGTGTCACATGACCAAACAAAATGATCAACTCAATGTTTAAGTTAACCAACCAAAGATTTTTAAGCGATGATTTATGTCTCGTTTTTAGTTCATAAACTTGAAAAACACAGTTCAATAATTTTAGAGAACATTTAGTCTCATTTAAAACATACAAGAATGTTTTTACAAAGCCTTGTTTGTTTACAACAAGAACTACTTTGCACAACCATTACATACTACGCCTGTGCTTTGCCTCAGGTATGTAGCATATTCTTGGTGCACTCCTCACAAACCCTTAATTAGGAGATTATTTATTCAGTAAACGGTCAAGTTGTTTCGAATTTCTGTTAACCATTGTTTTAAAAGTTTGCCATAATTAACTGTAACAATTAAATCACAGAAACCATTTTTACAAATTTCTCCAATTCCTTGGTTATAACTTATTAGACATACAAATAAAGAATTATAAATATTAGAGTTTACTGGTATATAACATAATTCATCAGTTACAGATTTCTACATTTTAAGATAAGTGCAGTGGCGGATCCAGGATTTTTTTCTAGGGGGTCCGAACTTTTTCTAGGGGGGTCCAAACTTTCAAACCACAACTACATTATACACATTTTGCAGAATAATGCCACATATTAAAAACAAAAACTACATAACCATTAAATCTATGTTAAGCACCAAAAATAAAATGCTTCATACTACTTAAAAATGACTTACAGTCGAGAAATACACAAATGGACATGTACATTTTGGAAATTCTAGGGGGGTCCGGAACCCCCTAACCCCCCTGCTGGATCCACCTATGCAGTGCAATATAAAAGTTGAAGAATGACAGATTTATGATAATGATTATAGAAGACTTACAGGATGTACTCTACCCTAGAATAAATGATGATGATACAGAATGATATATGTAGATTATGTCCAAGTTAAAACATGAAAAATGTTGTATTGTTATTACTGACGATGATGATAATGATGATGATACTGGTTATGAAGAAAGTGATGATAATGATAATGATGATGATAATTATACTGATTATAAAGATGGTGATGATAATGATGATAATTATAATGATTATGAAGATGGCATATTTTTTAAACTATCTTTGTAAAGAACCTTAATCTCATAAAATGCACCAAATTTAGAAGCTCCGGACCTTAGGCCTAATAGTTTTTGACATGAAAAGTTTTTTTAGAGAAGTTGCTGACATCCTTCAGATGGACATACACATGCTCACATTCAAGCACAAATGCCAGTTAGACTGGTTACAACAACTTACCTTGAGCACTAAAAGTTCAGGTAAGTTACAAACAGCAAAATTAAAACTAAATTCAAGAAGTTTATATTAGAGTGGCCTCCCTTGACCTAACATTCAAAATATATATAAACACTATACTGTACAAACCTTATCTATTTTATGTGTTGGTTGTATTGGCTCAATGACTGTGGAAACTTTTCTTACATCAGGTTTTAAAGCATCAGGACCAACTATTATTTCATGTGTTTGTTTATTTATAGCTACAACACTTGGAAAGAAAACTTGTGGTAGAGTTGCTGAAACATAAGATATATATTGATGTAATTATGGGTGTGGAATTCATTCCTGTAGAATTCTATAACTGACTTTTCTGACTCATATATTTATGTCTACAGACAAGTGAATATATCCATGTAATATTTTAGCTGTAAATATAATGTAAAACAAGTAAATCTGTGAGCTAATGCTCACTAGTGATACCCCCGCTGTGAGAAATATGACTACAAACAGGAAGTAGATGAGCAAGGAGCATAAAATCGCTTTACACCACATGGGACTATGGGATGAAGCAATATGCAAAGTATTAGGCTGCTGCATGTTATAGTTGCTGAGAAAACTGCAACGGAAATTTTGTAACGGACGGACGGACGGACAAGGGTAAAACAGTATACCCCCCTCTTCTTCGAAGCGGGGGTATAATAAATCACCAAACACGATGATTTTCTTAAACTCTTTTTAATTTACAACGTTTCGCCTTGCGGCTTCATCAGGAAGAAAACTTGTGGTAGAGTTGGTGAAACATACAAAAATGTTTTTACGAAACCTTGTTTGTTTACAACAAATTTATGTCTACAGGCAAGTGAATATACAAATATATTTAGGCCTACAATTGATAGGCCTAAATATATTAGCTGTAAATATACTAATATAGCAATACTGAATCATGTAGACATCCTACTGCTTCAGTCAAATTTAACAGTGACCCATTTTATTATCAATTATTAGTACTAGTATTACAGTACCCACCAAAAGTTTGGAGACATTTTCACTTTGTAGGCCTACTGAATAGCTTTTATCTTAAATATGATAACTGTTAATTTTGAAATACTTTTTAGTTATGATTTAATTTTTGGTCATCATTATAATTATAACTGAGACTACAAAAATAGCATAAAAACTATGTTATGGTAATCACTTACAGTGAACATGGTTTGGGAGGCTTCAGGATATCAGATGCTGAAATCTATAGAAGTGTTGCGATAATGAAATATGTTTTCATTTTATCACAAACCTTACTTAAAGATATCAAAAATAATGATTCAGCAAAAAAATTATCAAAATTTAAGAATTGTAGTAAATTTATATTGTCTCCAAACTTTTGGTGGGTACTGTATGTAGACATCTAAACTAGCAGCTAACAAGTGTCATACTTAATACAAAGGCAAGTGGAAGTTTAAGTACAGTTAAAAGTTTGTTTCTAATACATATTTAGCCAATTTAACAAAGATTGTACAATAACCCTTGATCAATGAAATCACATTCAGACAAGTGATCCATCACAGTACCTATTTACACCTGGGTGGACTGTGAATCAAATGTAGGTTAATTTCTTGCTCAATGATATTAGTTGTGCCCCTCATTTGGTTTTAAAAAGGGGACCTTTCGATCCCTAAGCGACTGTCCTATCACTGGGCTGTTGTTTCTACTGATAGGATGGGTACATTTGTAACTAGTTATATATTATTTGTTGCCATAGATACAAACCTCTTTCTCCAAGTATACCAGCTCTTATAGCACTACTTCCAATATCAATGATAACAACTTTCTGTAATTATAAAATATATATCATGTATAATACATCTGGGGGTTAGGACCAAACTAGTCTTACATGTATAATACATCTGGGGGTTAGGACCAAACTAGTCTTACATGTATAATACATCTGGGGGTTAGGACCAAACTAGTCTTACATGTATAATACATCTGGGGGTTAGGACCAAACTAGTCTTACATGTATAATACATCTGGGGGTTAGGACCAAACTAGTCTTACATGTATAATACATCTGGGGGTTAGGACCAAACTAGTCTTACATGTATAATACATCTGGGGGTTAGGACCAAACTAGTCTCACATGTATAATACATCTGGGGGTTAGGACCAAACTAGTCTCACATGTATAATACATATGGGGGTTAGGACCAAACTAGTCTCACATGTATAATACATCTGGGGGTTAGGACCAAACTAGTCTTACATGTATAATACATCTGGGGGTTAGGACCAAACTAGTCTCACATGTATAATACATCTGGGGGTTAGGACCAAACTAGTCTTACATGTATAATACATCTGAGGGCCAGGACCAAACTAGTCTTACTACATGTAAATATAGAAAGATCTATTGTACGATTATATTGAACTGTCCAATTGCATAATTACACAGTTATCGCACACTGTATATATTATCTTCCGCGTTCTATATATAGAAATTTGCAGTAAAAATGACAATGTGTAAGTTAATTTAGTGTCGATATCTCATCAGGCTGAATGGTCGTACGGTTAAAGTGCCATGCTACTTAACATCTAATTTTGAAAGAAGTGCGAGTCTGAAGCTAAATATGTAATTTTTTTAGTTCTTTGTTCTTCGTTTTGTATTATTTTTGTTTTACGTCTATTTTATTCAGTAGTTTTTTGACATAGAAATAAAACACTTCAAAACAAACAATATAAATTCACTCAATTTTACTGACTGTGTTGGTTGTGCTACTGTCATCATCACTTAAAAAGATGCCACCAAATTTAAAACAAAAGGCTTCTACAAGTTTCATGATGCACGGGGGCAATGTGTTTTACGCAATCCACCAATGATTTAAATGAGAAAAAAAAGATAAAACTAAGTTTCTATTGGGATTCGAACCAACGATAAAAAGACTTGTAGTCTGACCGTCTTCCTCACTGGGCCACACAAACTACGATATGTATTGAAAATAAAATATAATACATAAGTGCTATGTGTGGACAATACGCTCTACGTGAACTACAGAAATTAACCATGTATTAAATATACCGTATAATGTGACATTTTAACTTATGCAATCGGACAGTTCAATATAATCGTACAATAGATTAGTTTCTCACTGACCTATAAACATGTTATTTATAAAACAGCTTGGAGGATTAAACCAATGTAAAATTTATTTCTTGCTCAATGATCCCAATTATCAATGATCTATGCAATTCTTAAAGGAGTTCTATCTAAAACTGCCATCTTAACATTTCTTGGCGTATAGTTTAACAACTAAACAAATGTGTCAATAATGGTTAATGTTTAAGGAACACACGGGAAATCCAAAATGATGTTACATGGGTTTTGATAGTCAACATGGATATAACTGGCCTTGGTGGGATGTGAACCCGTACCCCTTCAGGACACAAGACACGAAATCCTGGCACGCCAAAATTACTTTGTGTTAACACTGAATTAAACCCAGTACAAAAAAATAAAAACAAAATATAAATTACCTTTTTAGGATGTTGTATAGAAGCAGGAGCAGGTCTAACATATGTAGCTTTAACATTATCAGCAGTCTGTGATTCTAGGGCAATCTTCCATTGTCCATATTCTATATCAGTAGGTACACGTACCATTAAATATTTACCTCTCTGTGTATTATATAATAATGTTAAATTGTATTCAACTGTTATTGGCACATACATTAACCCTGCTGATTTAAACACTCACTACAGTATTTCCATACAAACACTCAATAAAGAATACATGTGTTTATGCAGGGTGGTCATCAAGTATTTAAATCAGCAGGGTATATGATATTATACATATGTTATAATCATTGTACTTAATATTATAAGTCTACATCTGTTTGTCATGAATGTGTGGTCTTTGCCATGATAATGTAAATCACCAAAAGCATTATGTGAAGATGCTTTTGCCAAATAAAGATGATGATGATGATGATTATCTTATATCATATATTCTTATACCATGATGTTTTCTTTTTCTTATTTACATGGACACCAGGGTTCATATTATCAAGTGTCTTACGATCTATTTTAGTTGTAAATCCTTCTTAGAAGTTCTATAATATAATGTTAAATTATCGTAAGATTTTTGATATTATACTGCCTATTCATGTGATGTACTGTATGCCATGGCCTCAAACATAGAATACCAGGTACCATATAACACAACAAGCCAGCTACCATGTGAGACCAGTTTATAGTTTATTCTAACACCACGCTTAATGATATATTTTATAATACTATTATTTGTTATTAAGCCAGTTCTATGTTCAAATGCAACCTTAAAGCTTAACAGTTCAATTACATTTTCACAATTGTAAAAGAGATGATGAAAATCCACAACGATATTACCAAAACATTTCACACAATCAGCAAGATTCAGGCACAATGTAGAACTGTATCTATTACTTGTATTCTATCTGTAGCTTGACCAGAATATTGCTATTGCAATCTTTGTACTTTTTATGAAAGTGAATTTGTCTTTAAAAATATTTGTCAAAATCATGGATAATTGTCCCACAATTACTTTTTCCACCATTCAGAAGATAATCAATTAATTGCACAATACAATAGGCTAGTGTTGTAGCAAACATTTGACAAAATGTGAAGACTAAGTATTATAATAAATGCTTCAGGATCACACAGACATGTGAACAGAGTCATGCAAAACCTTAACTTCAGCAAGATCATACAAGGGAGATTACTGTGGCTAAGAAAGTTTTAACAACAACACCAGACACAACTAGACCTATCACTGAATGTGATAAAATACCCTCCAAACATGTGTTTGTCAAGAAATTGGTTGCTAAGAAAAATGAGCAGACAGGATTTTCATCAAAGGTCCATAATTCTGTGAAAAATCAATTGACCATTACTAAAATGATATATGCACATGTTTGCCTAATATCTTATAAATGTGTGAAGTTTGAATCAAATCCATAAAACAGTCGCTGAAAGATTGAGTGGACTTATAAAAGCTACAAACCTGACCAACAAGTTGACTCCTAATACCCCCCCCCCCTTTATTCATTTTTTTGGGGGGATAGTTATAATAAGAGCAACTAGTTTTATCAATGTATAGTTAACATATCTTACCCCATCATCAACACCAAGTACTCTAGGACCTAATTCTTCAACTTTACCTCCCATCAATTGTAGACTATCACTTGGTTTATCTTTGTTACCAGACTGTAAAAAACATTTATATAGAAAAGTTAAATTGCATATATCATACCTCAAATTGCATAACATCTTCTATATTTAATATGACGTCACCCGGTCCATAAATTTGCGCTTCGGGCCATATACCTTCCTCATTCTGACCAACCAGTTCGTAAACTTGCATATTGCCCTCAAGGCCATGCATTATCTGTTAAATAATGTTCAGGGCTCAAGATAGATATTCAAAGTAGGTTGCCCAGTTGGACTACAAGCTATATTTTTTACTTACCCAAACCAAATGATTACAATCAAGAACAAGTTGCTCTAGCCCAAATATAGGTTGTCAAAAGCAATTGAACAACCTTTAAGTAATGTCATGTGGATGCACACTCATACACTTATTATCTATTACCCCTGGTCCGGGCTTAAATGCACATTATTCATCAATCTTCATAGGGAGTCATTTAATCACCCTAATATGTGCAGCCAACAAATTGTTGCAAGGAAATTATAACCTCCTAATATACCTTCTTTGAAGAAACCCATTTACAACTGGATGGAGTGAAGCCAAAGAGGGTAAGTGTTTTGCTCAAGAAAATTAGCAGTGCACTTATTGCAATTCCTTCCACTGGACAACAGCTACTGCTTGCTCCCATAAATCAATTATTATACCGGTAGTCATTTAAACAAGATGCTATTTTCTCTATATAAACAAACAACAATTTCCACTGTTGTATGCTGGACGGCAATTACAATGGTCAGCATTCAACAAATTTTCACTAATAAAAACCCATTTATGATCACTTAATACATTTGTACATTTTCCTTCAACAGTCCCAGGACAGAATCCTCTGCTCTTAGAATTCACCAATTCACATTTACTATTGAACCAAAAGATGAAGACATCTCAGAGTAAATTCCAAAGTCAATATTAATTTGTAAACTATCAACATATGATTTTAACTATGATACATAAGTTAGCTTTAATTATCTTATTTTGTCTGTGTTACACATGTACCCATGATCAGTATTCTATTTCAAAATGGTCCAAATTTGTCCAAATACTAGTCCTGCAGTAAAATGCCATATTTTAGGCGAACCGTGCACTTGAGTCCCCACAAAGTTTTTTTGCAGTTTCTATATCTTTGAAAGGTGCTGTATAAGAATCCAAGTGATGACACCCTGTCATCCTTGAGCAATTTGCATAATATGCAAATTAAGTCCGCCATTATAGAAATTCCGTTTTTCGCTAATAAGTCAATAACTAACTAAGATACAAATTTAAAATATGTATCCATACCCATGTTTTCAGGGTCTATCTATCACATGGTACTAATTTCAGCTTAATTGGACCATTTAAATATGCAAATTTGGTATTTTACGAAATACAATATTCAGTTTTGCTATACAAATCAACATCTGTAGTTTTTACATTGCTATTTTGAGTAAAACATGTTTATGTTATGCTACTTTTGTATATATTAAATACAAATATATCAAATAATTACATTAAATCAGTTAATGATACTATAAAAATATGCAAAATATTCTTACTCAGGACCTTTCAAAGATATAGAAACAGCAAAAAAACTTTGTGGGGACTCAAGTGCATGGTTCACCTCATATACTGCAGGACTATAAAGGTCACTGTATATATGAAAGACAAAAATTACAAGTATACAATAAAATTGATGTAATGTAATATTTTAACTACATTTATACATGTATAGATAGGGGTACATTCAAGGTTACATATACAACATGCAAACATGCAATAATAAAACATAATATAGTACAATGTGTTATATCATTTCTCTCAATAAAATGTATAACACAGCCACACCAAACATGGAACATGAAATGATGCAATAATGTAAGGTTCGTACACAAAAAAAGTACTTCTTTATATTTTTTAAGAACAACCAGAATGGGTCACTTTGATTGCTAGGAAATACTAAGTGATCTTAAAAAAATAATCCAGGGACCTCAACTCTGGACCATGTGAAATGGACAGTATACCACTGCAGTCACTGCCCAAAATCCTAGGACAGAATTCCTTTTTTTATGACAAATTGGTTCATATTTACTCATCAAATTAACATACATCTTTATACTTAAATCCTCCACCTAGTCTCAATGGCTGCAACAGTTGTCCTTCAAGTGGTTTGGTTCAAACTGTGGTATGGGTGCTATAGTTTGGTAATACTGTATTGTTCCTATTAAAGGCCCTCGCTCTAATAATCGCCCCCCTCTTTTTAAAAAAAACTAGTGATACCCCCGCCAAAATCTAAAAATATGCGACAAACAGGAAGTAGATGAGCAAGGAGGATGAAATCGCTTTACACCACATGGGACTATGGGATGAAGCAATATGCAAAGTATTAGGCTGCTGCATGATATAGTTGCTGAGAAAACTGCGACGGAAATTTTGTAACGGACGGACGCACGGACAGACGCACAGACAAGGGTAAAACAGTATACCCCCCCTCTTCTTCGAAGCGGGGGTATAATAATAAAAAATTATTAGGAACAATACCGTAATCACTTTAGACTAAAATCAATATACCACCGATTTTATTTCTCCCATCTTCCACTAAAATGCCCATTGACATATTTACAGTCAATTGAAACTGTGATTGTATCCAGGCATAATTATATACTTTCAACCTTAATAAAGGTTGAAACTGTCATGGCCAATGTTAAGGCAACTTGAATACTGACACTTGAAATCCACCTACCAGAACAACTCGTCATAGGCACTTACATAATTCAACTTCTAGGCAGTATAAGAGGGAACAGATACAAAATACTCAATTATATATGAAAAAACAATTAAACATACTTGACATGTTCAAATTAGAATGAATTATAAAATATAGGAATGATGGACAAAATATAGTATGAATATAGGAAATATAGGAATATAGGAACTAGTTGACAGCTTGATGTTTGAATCATGAACCATTTAAACCATGAATTCTGAATTGTAAAACATTGCCACATGCTACACCGCAGCAACCCTAGTTTTCAATCAACCCATACCTACTAAATTTACAATCTCATTTCCAAAAAGTGCATGCATGTACATACAACTACATTTGAACAGTTAATTTTTTAATTGTGTTCTACAGTGAATGCAAACTGAACACACAACTACAAAATTAATGTACCTATCATATTTCTTTCTTTTATATTATTGCATGTCAAACATAACCATCTATTCAGTATGGTAAAAAGAAACTTTTGATACAATGATAACAAACAACTTTAATCTACTGTGCTTTTATAATATTGATGGGTCAGTGCAAAAGAAGTCTAAATCCTTCTTTATATACAGGAAATAAGACTAGTTTTGTAACAGACCCATCCATACAATACTGTACTTCCAGACACTATCAATGTGATATCTCAATTATTCAACAAACAATTTGTCTTGTAAATGAATAACAAATTATACTTTTTTAAAAGTGCGCATAAAACACATAAAAAGATATAATGGACTTCTTTAATACAGTAATGTCTAGGTCACACTGTCCTAGTGTATGCCCGGTGTTATTTTAGGCAATGGGCTAGGATAAACAAGATAGATTCATGAAGAAAATCAAGTGGCCAAACAGAGAGTGGCCAAATTTCCCCATTGGATACAGGCCATACCAGTTTACTATGGTGTGAATCCTTTTATTAGTATAAAATCAGAGCAGAGTAAGATAATTATTTTTGTAAAGAAGTAGAAAATAGAATGATTTGAATGTCAAGGTCAAAGTTCAAGACCATCAATGTAAATTTCACAGGCATTTATGTAAAGTTCAATGTCATTTACATAAAGTTCAAGGTTGTTTATGTAAAGATCAAAAGAATTTTAGTATAGGTCAATGTAATTTATGTAAAATTCAGGTTATCTTTGTAAAGTCATGATAAAGGCACCCAAATTTCAGGAAATCAACAACAAGGTGGGAACCTCACAAAAAACCTGACACAAGGCAATCCAATCTCTTTATCATTGACCTTAACAGTACAATGACAAAAATATCCTTGGGTGTAATAATAGAATGATGTAAGTTTTGTTTACTAAATTTAGAAGTAGTGTTATTTAAGTGAAAGTACTAATATTCTATAATGTTGTTTCTATAGATACTGTTGTTAAATCTATGTGACAACTACATGTATTGTTGTTATTATCTTTTATTGTTATATTTACTTACACTACGATTAACCTGTAGATAATAAACTAGTTATTTTAATATAAAAACGCTAAAATAAAGTCCACTTATTGACACCAGTAACATCTATGATCATAATAGTAAAGTTCAAGGTTATTTATGTAAAGTTCAAGGTCATCTAATGTAAAGTTCAAGGCCATCTATGTAAAGTTCAAGGTTGTCTATGTGAAGTTCAAGGCCATATGTGTAAAGTTCTCTGCTAGTTGTTCGTGTTTTTTTCCCATTTTTAGCGGTCAGGGTCATATGAAGCCCACTGTTTACCTAAATAATTATGGTTCCTGGATTTCATCAGTACTGTACCTTTCTAAATCTGAGTTTATCATCAATAGCTTAGCTTGAACCAAGAACCCTCCTTTTAGAACACTGAACCGTTAGTCTGCTTAGGGAGTTTCTATAGTCTTTGCAAACAACTTGAAACAAAACAAGATGAAGGGTCACTCAGATTTCAATGTGTCTGTTAGTCAGACAGTACTATTTCTACTAAACTCATGAAAATTGGACAAAAAATAAAACTTAAGCAGACATAGTTTTAAGCAGGCTGAAATAACACAGCATGCAAAAAGTTCCAGCAATTTGAAAGCCTAATAAAAAATTTACAAAAGAAGAGTTTTTATGAACATTCAGTGATAATGTAGGTAACTGAATATCACACAGAAAGGTGACACATAAAAACAACAAACATCATGCATACACAATAAGGGGAGGGCACACCATCACAATACATATTTGAAATATTATTATAATCAAGAAACTTTGTAATAACTTCACTTTAAAAGTACAATATATGTGCTCCATTATAGCATCCATTAATGAACTTAATAAAAGCACATAAATAGTTTATAACAAGTAAATAAACACATTTTCTTCAACGTTTTTCAAAAATACTTCAACTGTGCACATTTTTACAAAAATACTTTCGAAAAATAATTTTTGTACTCCTAGTACACATAAGTAATGTAGGTACTAATTAATTTTTGGAACGATGTCTAAACATCGTTCCAGAGTTAACAAACCGTAATATCAGCTCCAAGCATTGAATCTAAGCAAAAACCCCGATCCACTCCGCATATCATTATTAAATATTCATGTTAATATACATTTTTTGAAATTTTTATGAGTTTTTTATGAAAGAAATGCATGAATTTCAGTTTTAAGAGAAGCCATAACTAAGCACATTCAATGTACATTAAAAGACCAAATGTAACTAAACCACCTAAAAGCTATTTTAATGCAAAACTATTAGGATGCAAGCATTATCAATAAATAAAGCAAGCTTAAAATGTTTTAACGCCTAGCAGTTCACTTGTGTCAATAATGCAAGAACTTAAAACACAAAATATACAATAGATAAATGGTTTTTCTAGCACTCTACTATAAATAATTTAAAGATCTACTTAATAAACAAAGAAACATAATCAATACTAGACAAACAAAACAACAAGAATGTAATCTAAAACTGTTATAAAATTTTGTCACCAAATTGCAGCCATTAAACCAAAGCAGGACAAAGTACAGTGCCCACCATAAGTTTGGAGACAAAGGAAATTCTCTGAAATTCTTAAATTTCAATATTTTTTTGTAGAACGATTATTTTTCAATATAATTGTAATGGTTTGTAATGAAATAAAAACAATTTTTATGAAACCTTCACTTTTACAAGATCCAGCATTTGACATACCTCAAAGCCTCCAAAACCATGTTAAATGTACAAATGTTATTCTTTTCCAAAACAAAGCTTTTAGGTTATTTTTGTAGTCTCAACAATAAATATACCATAACAGAAAAATAATTTCAAACTAAATGGTAATAAAATTTTGATAAAAGCTATTTGGAAAGCCAACAAAGTGAAAATGTCTCCAAACATTTGGTAGGAACTGTATATAAAATTCCAAATATTAAATGATAACAAACAAGAGCAGTCCTTAGAAAGCATGCTTGACAAATTACAAATCTTTGATTGAAATATAAACATGAGCAGTCCAAAGACATCATGCTTGACTTTTCGGGTGTTTTATTCATGGCAAGGCTTATCTTTAAACAAAAGTGCCCGCTTGGCTAGCTCAGTCGGTAGCGCACAAGTCTACTGATAGAAGTGAAGTAGGTTCGATTTCCCAGGCAGGGCATACTTTCGTGGAGCTTGGTCATTAAATAATTTTTTACAGCCATTCTTCCTCCTACCACTGAATTCTAAATCATGTAGGGCAGTAGTCAGTCACTGATGACAGCAGTATGGGCCTAGTAGTTGGTTAACAGCTAAATCCAGAGATTTTAGTCTTTCCAGGAACAATGAGTAGCTGGACTGACCGCCATGATTTAACTTATACAATGTGTTGCTATGGCGTTAAACCCAACAAAAAAAATTAGACTTAGCTCATAGAAAAAATTGGACATTGTTTTATTGTGTAGCCTACATAATAATAAAGTCTTTATCATTATTATCATAATGAAACAAGAAATAACTAAAGCTACAGTCCCATAAACATAAAAATAGCCGTGAGGGCACCGTACGGGTGCTGTGCGATCAAGCTTGGCAAGGACCCGTACAAACTCTTGCGTTCCCGTACGGACTGTTACATTTTTACCAGAGCCCGTGAGATGAGCCCAGGATACACATATCAGTTCTAGAGTCAAATTGTGAACAAAATCGTGGCCCAGTATGGATTAAACATGCATATCTTCCAGCTACGGCTCCGTACGGGTGTGTTGTTTTGTACCATGTGCGTACCGTCACCTTGATACACAAGGCTTCCCACAGCCTACGACTGTCTGCATGTACAGGTCCGTAACAAGCAACGATTTTATGGGACTGAGGCATAAGCGAAACCCAGGACCATACTCAGTTTCAACCTTGACTAAAGTGTAATGCTGGTGCAAAATTGATTACAGGACAGCTCTTCCCTGTTATCTAAATATTTGAGCTAAAAATTATTAATTTATGAAACTTATGAGAACAAAATATTGACCATTATTAAACAAGACAATTTAACAAGAAATAACAAAGATATGTAGAACCATACCTCATAATAATGTAACCAACCATCTGTAGCTCTGAAGAATCGACGTTTCCAAGTTTTAAGTAAAGTCGCTTTCTTTTTATTCATTGGTAATTTCTCCATCAATCCTTCCATACCAATAAACTTATGTGAGATATCTTCAATATTCTATCATACAAAATAATATAATACAATCAAACATAATCATACAAACTTATAATCAATGTAAATAAGATGTTTGTTTCATATGAAAGAACAATTTAAAGCCTTAGCAATGCAAGAATGTATACATAAATTATATGAAATAGAATAATTCATGCTGGAGAAAGTAGCTACATATTGAACTGCCATTTTTGGAGTAATGCAAATAATCTGTGTATATTCAAAAGTGTGTTTCACTTGGAACCAATAAACCATATGTACATTCATACTTTAAGTCTTTATCTTTGCATTCTTTGTAATTGAATAAGGAACCATAATCTTGATCTTGATGTTTATTTTAATAATTAATAATTAAAAACTTAATGTTCATTAAACAAGAAAACAACTTACATCTGGCATCATTTTCACCTCATATAATTTAGCCAGTAATTTAGCCTGGAAATAATAGAAATAAAATACATGATATGTATATGACAAATATATTAACCCTTTACTGGTTGCGACATGTGTGAAAAGTAGCCATTTTTTCACCATTACACGCTAGGGCTATTTCAAGATGCTCTAATTTCATTACTAATTATCATACAGTTATGCAACTTGGACAAGTTATTCCCTGGGTGAATGTCTTTCAGAAAAACCAAGTTGAGCCCCGATCCCCGTAACCATGGCAACGCTGGGGAGAAGCAAAAACGGCAAAAAATGCAATTTTCGCTCTTTTTCCACCCCACGTTTGCACTTCAAGCAGTAATATTTTCCGAAATTGAGGTCTAAAGTGCCAGGTCTTTTCAGATACTGAAAACATGTTTTCTTATCAGCATTTGGCCCCATTTCTCTGCACTCAATGACCCCGATTTTTTTTCTGGCGATGAGGGGCGCTGCGCCCCTTCAAACCCCAGCAACAAAGGGGGGCACATCCCCACTTCGGAACCCCCCTGAGACATCAATTGATGCGGGAGGCGCGCGAAAACGAGCTCATTTTTTTGGGACAACTATCCTTTAGTGAAATTCGCTTAATCCAGTTAAAAAACACCATTTTCAAGGCTGTGGCGGCCATTTTGGAGAGGGGGGTCTAGACACGTAAAAATGCAGGATTGAGCGGTTAAGGGTTAATTAAAGTGGTATAATAAACATAATAAAATACATGCATTGTAACAATATATGATATCAAAAATAAAGAAAGAATTCAACTGTAGAATATCTAAAATCAACATTTATGCGATGAGTTTCAATCAACATATGATTGATGCTATAATAATTACAACCTAAACGAAATAATACAATTTGATTGGTCAAAAGTGAACATGTGACTTGAAAAAATGTGTTTTCATTTCTGTATTAATGCAGTTGCCAACAAGAATTCATTAATATTCATGACTTTAAATTACGTCATGCCGGTACTAATTTCATGAATGAAAAATCTATTTTAGCGCTGTCACAAACAAAACAAAAGCTACGCATGTCAATAAAAGAAGTAAATCATCGAAAACATGAAAAATGGTCCGATAATATCATATTGAAAATTAAAATAAGAAATAAATGTTAACCGAAATAAACATTTCAGTTTCACTTTTATCTTTACTATAAATAGCTAGTTGACCTCAACCTTGATAAACGCACGGGAAAAGCGTAAAACTTTCAACTTGTTTACACATTTTTTTAAAGCTACACAATCTTGGTTTTCCCTTTTAGTGCTCTTTTTATACAAATTAAAATCCAATTACTTACATTTCTTTGCATTATTGGTTCTGTTATGACATTAAACCCTTGAAAAATTGCATTGAAGTGGAGAACAAAATGAAAAACATGAAAGACCTGTGTACGACCAAGATTATTCCGCACTACAATGCATTTGGCTCTTACGGAATAAAATATAGTTCTTGATATTAACGCAATTAATAATAGTCCAGTCGACAAATTTCGCCCAGAAAGGTTGTAATTATAAGGAATGAATTCATAGAAACCAACTTTTATCGAAAAATAAATGTCATTTTGGTGATAGCTAATTTCAGGCTAAAGGCCTTTATGCAAATTAGCTATCATCAAAGGTGACATTTATTTTTCGATGAAAGTCAGCTTCTATGAATTATATTCTTAATTACATAAATAAGCTATATATCCATAGTGAAATTACATGTACATGCATTTTACGCATTATCAAGTTATCTCAAAATTACATTCATTCCAAGAGCACAGTACTATCAAGCCATTTTTTACAGAGTAAACTATAAGACCTTATAATCACTGAATGTGAATTGTGAATACCCCCCCCCCCACGGGTGTTTGTCAAGAAATTGGGTGCCGAGAAAATGAGTGGACAAGATTTTTCATCAAATGGCTATAACTCCACAAATATCAATGGACAAAAAGCAAAATGAGATATGCATATGTCTGCTTGATATCTGGTATGTGTGAAGTTTGACTCAAATTAATAAAATAGATACTGAGAAATTGAGCGGACAAGTAAAAACTACAGACCGACCAACCTACAAGCTGACTCCTCTTTTCTTTTAGGGGGGGGGGGGTATAGTAATAACCGTACACAAACACCATTATGATGGCATACTGTATAGCGGGTATTATCTGCGGGGGTTTTATTTTGGCTTTATTGGCGGAAAATGAAAATGCGCCAAATATAAACACCGCGAATACAAGCCTCCGCAGTTTTAAGCCGCCGCCATATTGTTTACTAAGGGACATTACTCTTAATAAATTTTGTATTCATTAAAATATGTATTTATTAACTCCCTTAAAAACAAGATTTATGTAATGAATTAGGTGAGATTTATTATGTAAATGAACAAAATTTGGTATTTTGAATAACACAAAGGAATTGATACAAGTAATGTATGTAGCAAACGAAAATACAGACAGACAACACAGTCATTCTAACAATTAGACGACAGGTTCCATTAAAACTCGGTTACGAAACTCGACGACACTGTCGCCATTTTGTTTACTTTATAAACCCGTATGCCGGTCATTTACGAATCTTCACGAGTTTAGCTCAAACACTTATTTGATTGTCGTAAAAAACAAAGTCATCTTTAGTATTGCAATTAATTTAATTACTTAATTGCTATCAAACCCAAGACAAACTTCTCATCACCTAATTTAACAAATTGAGTGAAAAGAGCGGAGTAAGTGTTTATGTAGCTTAATATTTATTGATATTAAAAAGAAAACTATTGTCAAATTCAATTGTAGATCGGAAATCTAACGTCACGTGACGACGCTTTATAATTGATTTGTCTGTTTAAAGACTCCACTAGGTGGGTGGTTGATTATACATTGTTTGTGACAAGCTGTTTATTTTAAAATTTGTTGGACCTTGACCAATGGATTCAGGTAAATTGGCGATTTTTAAGGAGTGTGTGGCCGCAAACTTTAATACCGATAATTTTTAACAAAGACAAATCCGTTATTCACGACTATTAACAAACATGCGAAAATTTTGATTGTCCATTACAACAAATTGTTATTATTACAAGACTCTCGCAAGTTGGGCTTACTAATGCAATTTGTCGAACGATCAATCAAACTTAGCGGCACCCAGGTAATATTTTTAACAAAAACATTCACATTTAATGGCGATTCTTATCACATTATTAAACTTGTTCCCGTCAATACATCGTCATAGAAATAGATAACCTGCTGTGTAAGCGTTGGTTTTCACACGTCCGCTAAGATTATGCAACATTGGTGACACTTGGTTAATTAAAAAATTTGAAAAGTCGCGGTCGGCCGCTTATACAGGTAAATTGACCTTTTGAGAGAAAATGGCATATTTATGTACTTTTGACCATCTTTTACTGGAAGGTTTAAAATTGGCGCTCAGAGTAATTTCCGCCAATATTTAGCATCGCCAATACAAAACTCTCTTGTTTACGCGAAATTTTTGCCCCGCAGAAATTACTCGCTATACAGTAATACAGATTAAACATTATATGACAAGTGGTTCCGACGTCAAACTGGATAGCAATATCATTGTTGCTAGCAAGGTAGAAATAGGCTTTAAAGAAAATAAACAAGTTTCAAGTTCTTAAGCTTCAGACTAAGGTTTGGGTGGTCCTAACAATAAAACATTACTGTAAATGTATATACATACAGGGTCCCAGTCTTTAAACTTGACTCTTGTATCCTTGACAAGTTCTTCATCATCATTATCATCAGTCTTTTGAGCACTGGTTGATGATGTAACATTTGTTGTTTTTGTTGTTGTGTTACCATGGTTACTTGATGATGTCACTTTCTGTACTTGTTGTTGTTGTTGTACTTTAGGTTTAACATCTTGTATTACTTTCTCTGGAGCTGAAAAATAAAAAATAATATATTTTTAAAGGGTGTTTATTTTTTTCAAATTGAATAAATACATCAGTCTTAAGGACAGTCCTCATCATGTTCTCTTTAAAAGTTCCATTCTACAAGGGGTTCCCTCATGTTTAGTAGCCGACTGTAGCAAATCCACATTTTAATCTGCTGCAGACGATTACATGAGCTGCATATGCGCAAATTAAAGGGATAAATACTACTGTAATGAAAGTAGTCCCCTTTATGTGTTATTAGCACGCAGAAGAAGTAGTTTGTGCAATTGAAGTATGTAGAATCAGGTAGAATCAGGTGTAATATTCTTATGATCGGTAGATGTAAGGGTAATTTCCCTTATATCGCTTCCCTTTGTGGTAAACTTCTACATTTGTAGACTCCATCAAAATCCTATGACAGAAAGCGCTCTTAGCGCTTTGATTTAAGATTACATGTATATCTGCTTTTTTCAGGACCTATGTTTGAAACTGAAATTATTTAGGTAAGTTTTTTTTTTTGTTAAGTAGACCTAACATGTATATCGAGGGTTGCCCGCAAGACTGTAGTAACTTGCACTTTAATGCAATGCACTTACTAGAGTCTTGTAGGCAACACTGGATATTAAAGCAGACTTAATACTATCTTACTTTTATAAAACTGAAAGTAACATGCCATGCTAAATTACAAATAAAAAATAATTGTTTGTTTGTATCATACAATCAAAGAAAACAATTAATATAATGTGATAAAGAATTAAACAGCTGCGATCAATGGGAGAAAAAAACAACAGACAGAATATTATGATGAGTCAGCAAAAAACAAGTCTAACTAAATGTAAATAAAGAAGGATGTATTGTTCGTTTTTTCTCAGCTGTCAAAACATGAATAATTTAACGGTGACTGCGTTTGTTAAAATTATCGCCGTATTACACCCATGAGTTTCCGAAAGTGTGTATTATAATTGAGTAAAGCTTCTTATGCCGTATGATAAGTTTTAGTCAAGATTTTTTTAATAAAAATTAGGCCGCTAGTACAAAAACAATGCATTCGGTCACCGTGAAATTATTCAAGCTTTGACATTTGAGAAAAAACGGACAATAGACTAGTTTAGTGCAGGACCATCACAATGATCTAATGTATAACATACAGAGATAGTAATACATACATACAGTTAGAATCCATCCTCCTTTGATTTAAGAAGTTAAAACATATCCTAACTTAATACATCATAGTATACAGCTAATTAAATAGTTCACAATATTTAGTCAATAATTAAGATCAGAAATACAGGTGTCTATCTAACTTTGATAAATATCATAACAATGATACATGTACATAAAATTATTAAAAATTGAAATGTTTTATCACTATGATAACCTTGTCTATTTATCTTTGCAATACAGTGCTCTCAAAAAGTCATTGAACTCCTGATTTTAGGGTAAACCAATTCACATTTACCCATGAACAAGAAATATCTTTAAAAAAGATATTCGGCGCTCTGCTGGGTTCATTTTCAAAGGTTTGAAGTAAAAATGTTGGTCATGCACGGTGTACATGTCTTAACTATAGGTCAAATGTAGTTTGTCCGAAATTGCAATTCAGCCTCAACTGACAATTTTTGTCCGAATATATTGCCACTTCGCTGATTTGTCAATTTGGAAAATCTGTCTGATTCTAAAATTAAAAACATCTTTAATAACAATGCCATGGATTTTTTATTAAAAATTACTTCTTTCCAGAATGACCAAACGATTTATGTTACTTTTCTTTCGAACATAAAACACTTTGATAGAAATGCTCAATGGCAGCCTACATATGACAAAATGAAAACCCATTCCAAGCGTGCGCCGAGTCATATTTGCAGTTTAGTTATACCGCAAGGGGCGTACCACGACAAATGTGTGATCAATTAGCATTGTGAGTCACTCATTATACACAGAGTAAATAGTCAGCAGCTACTGTACGTGCTACGCACCTGTTTATCACAAATAGCCATTGGTGTCATGTGTTTTATCCATTTCTTTATACCGTAAAGGATTTTCATTGGACAAACAGCTATGGTAGAGCATATTGTATTGGTTGAAATATAGGTCAAAAGTTGGCTTAGACAGCTGTGCCGAAAAAAAGAAAAAAGAGATATCTGAGGAAGTTCCAAAACTGGCATTTATTTATCAATGTATGATTCACACTATGTAATATAAGTAAGCTTTATTTTAGTAAATTATTTGTAGTATGCAAGATCAGTTTTATTCTCAAACTTTCATCTGCCCTAGAACTTTTGGAGAGTACTGTATTTGACAATAAATGAAATCTAAAAGTTTATTGTTATATAAGTTATATGATTGTTAAATTATCACTGGGCCGGGTATATCAGGGCTCGAATAAAAGCTTGCATACTCGCAAAATGGAGTCGATTTTGAAAATTGCGAGCATTATTTTAATTTTAACTAGCAACTTTTCATGAGTTGAAATTGCCACAAAAATATTTCTGTCCAAACTAATCAGGCTCAAATCATGTTTTATTTTGCATATATTAGTAGTTACTATTGTATGCTAATAAAATTTGGAGAAAAAAATGCGTGTGACATTTTCATTTTGCAAGTTGAAATAAAATCAACTCCCAAAAATTTGCAAGTCCTGTTTTTTTATAAATTCAAGCCATGGGTATATGAAAGATGGTATACAGCTTTTACAGATTAATGATAGGGAATTTTTTGCCAAGCAGATATTTCTGGAATGAAAAAAAAAACAATAACTTTCTAAATCTGTTTTACTCCATATCCCATGATTTTGAAACATATTTGGAGAGCTTAGCCTCCCCCTACCCCAACATGTCCTATAACCCCCATCATCAATCTAATGTTAACAATTAACCTATCTTTATCTTAATGAGATTACAATAATCTCTAATCTATGACCTTTATCGTAAAAACAATATCTTAGGTCAGTAAACTATGAGTTAATAATTATTGTTGGATGATAATTTGTTGAACAAAATCAAATTAAATTTTCTTTATCATTAAGATGTAGAAACCAAACCAATTTGATTGGTCAGTGCAAAAGTATAGCTAAGCTAAATCACACACACATCCAACTTGATTCACATGTAGAATTTCAAACTTAAGTTTTGGATGGTTTGGTGAACTGTCCACCTCATATGACTCTACATGCTATAAATAAAGAAGAGTATAACACAAAATATATAAACTAACTCACAGTTCAAGCATATTTTTTCACCAATTTTAATTGTTCAATTTGCTGCATTAAAAGTATGTTGATCTTTTATCATAGTTTGAGTGGCTGACTTTAATGTCATCAAATCTTGGAATATTACACTACATTAAACCTAGGCAGATTTTAATGGTGAATTGTAGATTTTAATGGTGAATTGATGACTTTATAATATATATCAATAAATTTTATGTTATTTCTTATCAATTGTTTAGCTTGCAAAAATATAATATAAAAACATTTTAAACATTCTACAGCATGATTTTATTATTTTTTTATAAAATAATGGATAGATACATAATGTTTATGACATTGTATTACACTAGATTATTCAGTAAATATTGTAGCCTACATTTGGCGCCAAATGTAACCCCCCAATAAATCCATGTTCGGAACATTTCCAACTGTGCATGTAAATTAGCTTTGTTATGGTAGCATTTAGCCTTTTTCGTATCTATTTAGTCACTAAGAAACTATAATAAATCTATTAGCACACCCTCATCTTAAGCTTGCCCGAAAATGGGGAAAACAAGAATGCAACTTGAAGGAAACATTATCTTGAGAAATGACATGTAACAATTAATTTTGCATTTTCCTGGTCTAATATTGCAATGTTCATATATTGATAATGGTATTTTCCATTAAATTGAAAACAGGTTACTCGACAAAAACATGGCATCGACGAGTCCATTCACGCACCCCTAATTAGCCTTTTTAATTTCCAATTTCTCAACATGTGACATCAAATGCATCGTTTTGATTGGTTTAAGGCAACTAGTGTCGACTACAAAATGCTCAAATCTTGATGATTGTATATATCGCTGTTCGGGAATGGCGATAATAAAGAATTGTTAACCTTATTATAAAGTAATATTTAACTAGAGGCTATATGCATTAATGTACAGGTATGAAATTTAATATATGATTATCTTAATCTGGAAGATTTAAAATGATTCAATATTATATATAGACATACCTTTAAACCTACACACTTTCACACACCTTCACTTAACATTTAAATTATAAAGTTTATAAAGATTTAATCAATAAATTTATATAAGTAGAATATCAACACTCCTCTATTAAATGTGGGCTGATTTTCTGCTCTGTCACACTTTATAATGTATGTATTACATAAATGAAAATATTATAAACCCGGGTCGATAGCGCAGTTGGTAGCGCGCCGGGATTTGGATACTCGTGCCCGAGGGGGTGCGGGTTCGAATCCCACCCGGGCAGGTTATACCCTTCCATGAAAATTTGACAATAATGTCGATTTTCCTCCATTTATTAGATAATATGGAGAAGTTTCCAGCCTTGTGGAAGGGTTGGTGAGTACTGGTTATAGACAATGGTCCAGGAAAGCTAGGTTAAGTGCGCTGGCCGCCGTGAAATGACCTAAACTGTGTTGATACGGCGTTAACTCCAATAAATAAATAAAATAAATAAATAAATAAAAATATTATACTTGAATACTCAAGCCATCAGTCTGGCAATTAGCTCAGTATGAACAGCACCTTACTACAAATCAAAGGATCATTTTAAGTGGTATTGTTTGCTACCATATACATGCTCAGCTGACTTTACAACCTTACAACATTTCTTGATCGAGAGAATCAGCAGTGCTCATAGTGGGGTTTAAACCTGGGACCTCTTGATCCCTACAAAGCATGTCCTACCACAAGACGTGACTGCTCCTTCATCAGTAGCAATATAGTTGAGCAGTTGTCAGCCACTGACCAGGGTATGTGCTCAGATCTGGATATAAAACCCAGAGATCTAGGTCTAATCTAGGGGCTGTAAGTACCCAGTAGGACACCTGCCTGTCCAGATATGTCAAATGTTGAAATGAAGCTTAAATTAAAGCACCTTCTATTGCATAATACAACTTTCTTTGCAACATATAACTGACATTATAAATCTTCCTACACATAGGAATGTCAATGTATTACTTCACAAGCATAAATGCATTAATTTCATACATTAAATATTCTGTATTGTACAGTTCCATCCTAAAGTTCTTAGTCAACTGAAATTTTGAGAAAAACTTATTATGCATACAGCAAGTAAATTTAGTTAATTAAAAGCTTACTCATGTAACTTAGTTTGAATCATATCTTGATAATTATCTTATAAATGCTAATTTAGAAATCTGCTCAAATGTCTCTTTATTTCTTTTTCCTGTGTAAATATGAATTCAGTTTATCCTAAAAACAAGAAATATATCTATAAAGATATTCAGTGCAATGCAGGGTTCTTTTGTTTTCAAGTATTAAAAAGTCATATTTGCTGTTCTTGGTTATTCCACTAGGAGCATACCACAACAAATGTATTATCAATAAACATAGCAAGTCACCTATTTTATAGTGCGAACAAAAAAACAAAACACTGTTTATAATAACAATACAATGAACTAACCCACGACGAGGGATGTCCAGGATTACTTTAAAATAAACAATTGTGATATGTTTTTCTTGTGTCTTAGTTGTTGGTGTAATGGAAAGCGTTCTACCATAACAAGCATAATTTACCAAGTGGTGGTGGTTTATCAACCATGCTAATTTTGTTAAAAGGAATTACACAAATTTTATTTTCATTACTGCCTACCCCTGAAATGAATGGTCTCATTCGTAATGTTTACCAAAACACGTTTTGTTTTTTTGTACGCACTATACACAAAGTAAATAGTTAGCAGCAACTATCTGTGTTAGCACAAATAACCAATAACCAATGGTACAATATCTTTTATCCACTTCTCAATACCATAAGAGAATTTCATTGGATAAATAGTTATGGTACAGCTTATTATATTGGTTAAATATAGTTAAAAAGTTGGCTTAGACAGCTTGGCTGAACAAGATATTGTTCAAGCACTTTTGGAGAGCACTATACATAATATATTCTATATTGACAGTATATATTCATGTCATTAATGCAATCTTCTATTATGAATGAATGAATCATAAACAGAATATAAAACATACAATATTAACATAACTGGTAAAATATCACACCCTTAGCTAGGAGAAATATATATCGACTTTGATGTTAAGAGAGGTGTAAATAAACAGTTCACTGTAAGAAAGGTAAGTTTGGTGAGAATGTTATAACACTTAATTTTGTCATTTACAATGACCAATTCACCTAACCAAAGTCCCAGATCAAAATTTATTCCACCTTTCAATCCACCTTTCAACTCATTTACTCATCCATGTAAGAAGTAACATGCAACTTATCTCTAATGATGGTTGTGATGATAACAATGATGATAATGATGATGATGATAACAATGATGATAATGATGGTGATGATAACAATGATGATGATGATAACAATGATGATAATGATGGTGATGATAACAATGATGATAATGATGATGATGATAACAATGATGATAATGATGGTGATGATAACAATGATGATGATGATAACAATGATGATAATGATGGTGATGATAACAATGATGATAATGATGATGATGATAACAATGATGATAATGATGGTGATGATAACAATGATGGTGATGATAACAATTATGATAATGATCGTGATGATAACAATGATGATAATGATGATGATAAACAGTTACTAACAAGGAGAGTTAGAGAGAGTAGACAAACAATGTCATACATATACATAAATATATCATTACATCACAGCTCAAAGTTTTCAACAACGAGTCCATTAAACAATTACATTAAAGTCAGTAAATTAATCTTTAACTTTTAAGATGTTTTCTAGATGTCTTCTGTACCTCCCTAGAGCAACAACAATATAAAACATTTGATCTATCTTACTTTAAATTTACTATGACATGTTAAAATACAATAATTATGTACAACTGCCTGCAGTAACTTAAACAAACATCATACTTAATTAATGCCCTACAGCTTTTGAACAAAAATGCTAAATTGCAACAATTTTGGTGATGTATTTAGCCATATTTCAGTTAATATCCATTTATGATCCAATTGAGCTGTTATCTGTAGGGACAAACCTGAAAGTCCAATAATTGGAGACCACCTTATGAAAATTACAAGGAATAATGAATAAAAAAGTTCAAAACACCACTAAGTGAGCTTTTCCAGAAAACTTGGTGGCCATCTAGGACACCATCTTGGATTGCCATGTCCTCACCACTAGAATAAATCACGATTTATGCGCACAAAACTGAAGATCTAAGACATAAGGTCAGGTTAAACAGATTGCATGATTTATTGTTGTTGTTTAAAAGCAATATAATATTATACAGACTATTCAAAACTTATATTTTACCCTCAGATAAAGAGATTTATCAAGTAGTAGTAGCCCAGAGATATGACTTGCTGTAAGCAATCAAGAGGTCCCCAGTTAGAACCCCCCCCAGGGGCATTGCTAATTTCTTTAAGCAAGATAATTATTTTCATTTGGCTCATTTAACTGAAGTATAAACTGTCCACACCTGGGAGAGAGCTACAATTCCATTGCACCAATTTGTTGGCTACAAATAAATGGAGAAAAAATACTCCTCATGGAGATTAATATATAGATACCAAGTAGTCTCATGACTTATTTAATGTGCATTAAGGATGGTGAACATGCATCAGCATGAAACTTAAGACAATAAAATACAATTACATATGTACTTTACTAAATGATATTGGGTTAACAAATAGACATAGATAAATGTATACAATGTCAAATTTATCATGAAAGTTTCCTTTGTTGCCTCTAGCATGGTTATTGTGGTCACATTACAAAGTCCCACCTTTCATGTTATAAAATACACTATATATAACAAATTAAATGATATTTTACTGGTAGACAGGTAGTGAGTGTACAGGTATCATATTTCAATGATGAAACATAACTTGTAATATAGCTGTCTCATTAACTCCTCAACTTTTTATTCATTAGTCAGCAAATTGAGCACAAAGTCCCAAGTCTCAGTTGTTCAACCACAAGAGCTTGGAAAAGTATACAATACTTAGAAAATAACTTATTATCAGAAGAAAAAAGGAATATTTCTTTTCATAGAATGTCAATGATACACAATTTCAAGCTCATGTGGTTCGACACACAATCCTGGCAATAATGAAGAAGTATAATGGAACACTGATCAATTATAGTCTCATACAGGTATTTGAAGATGTGGCTACAACATAAACCCTTTTCTAAAATGAACATTTGAAATTAGAGATCTATGTTAAACCTCCAAATGACACCCTCTCTTAATTGGTTAATTCATCAATGACTTATTTATAGCTGTGCTCGCAAGTACCTGTACATGACTAGTGATTGTTGTCAGTCATTATGAACTTCTCTCGGCGCGATATGACCTTTCTGTGTTGGTGCGCCGTAAAACCCAAACAAACAAACAAACAAACATGAACTTCTCTGTTAAAAAAGCACATAACCTGGGATGATAGTTGGATTTTTACCTGAAATCCTCTAGCAGTGAAAGGTTACAGCTTACAGAGGATTGTACTTGACTGAGCAATTTGTCCTATCATTTCCAACTGAACAATTATGGTCATATCAAGCAATACATTTATATGACCAATCCCTGTGTCATTGTCTGTTATCCCACGATACATTACTCCGCTATGCTGCATTATGTACTGTGGGTCATTTGGAAAGGAAAATCTTGTAATCATGAATTATTAATGAGGCAGTTTCATTGGTTCTGCAAGGAAACCACTGCAAAAAACTAGCCAATCAATTTATGTTTCATATCTTAGGTTTGGTTTACCATTCAAAATGAGGGCCTCTATGAGTGATTTTTCTGAAGCTGGTGAAGAAAATTCCAGTATGACATCATTGTTATTGAAGAGTATTTAATTGTAACATGCAATTTCGTAGGAAGAAGATTTGTCTCCCCTGCCTTGTGCATATTCATAAAAACAAGATTTCACCAGTCAAATTGCCCTCAGTACATATAAAGTGTAACAGAAGAAAGTACTGTGGTTGCCGCCAATGTCCCTGTATGAGCCTCTATTTTGTTAAAATCACAATATTTGGCTACAAACATAACCATGTGCTTTTTGTTGGCAAAATGTAACAGTGCATGTTTGTTCAATATGCTAATAGGTAAAGTCAAGGTACTGTCAATTGATGGGACTTCCACAATTTATTTCATCAAAGTGAAATATTCTCCTTTAAAATTGTTCAGAATGTATCTAAGGGGGTCAGTGCAAAACTAATCTAAATATATGCAAATAAAGGCGGATTAGACTAGTTTCGCTCCAACACATCAATGTTCCTATTGGGTCGGACCATTTTTAAGAAATGATCATAATCACTAAGGAAAGTAATTTATTATTAAGTATACACAATTACATGGAGAAATATTATTTTCTTAAAAAAACAGAACTTTCAATTGAAAATTGCTCATCTGTCACATTAAATGATGACTAAATTGATAAAATGGTAGAAACATCTGATAAATCTAATTTATTCGAAATAATCAAAGTGATTTATTTTCTGCAGAAAATGTAACATCCACATAAATTGTATATTTAATCAATTGGTATGTATACAGTGCCTCCCAAAATTCCCTGAACGAATTCCTGTTTTTAAAACAAACCAATTAGCATTTAACTATGAAAAAAGAAACAAAGTGTTATTTTAGCAAATTTCAAAATCAGCAATATTTAGATTTTCAACACATGCTTTAAATTATGTTTAAAACAATAATAATAATAGTAAAATTAATTGTAGTACACATAATCAGGTTTTATCAAAACTTCATTTTTCCAAGAACTTTGGGAGAGCACAGTATATTGTATCAAATTGGTAAATATATGACTTTAATCATATGTCAAATCTAACAAATTCAAGTTTTTATATAACACCTCACAATGACATTAATGTAACCAATAAAATCAATCAGTTGAATGTTTTTATATAATGTTTTATTCATACATTTAATATATGATATAATAAAGGCAATACAAGAATATAAAATATCACACAATAAATAAAATATAACAAACACATGTATAATATATGGCAAGTAAAACCTCAATACTATAATACAGTTCATAATCTTCAATAAAAGAGTCTCAGAAATTGATCAAATCTGCATGTAGACAAAATTATATTAAATACAGTCAAGTTTCACTAACAAGATCAACTTGGTTTTTGCAAAATCATGTGATTTTTGATGACTTATTTAGTTCCGCATGCTTTTAAAAATTTGAGAAGAAAAAATCTTTAAATTGACCATTCAGCAACCATTTGTGTTGGTACTTATAGTGGAACATTATTGAAAACAAATGCATCCAGTACAAACAAAATGTTTTTAACAGGAAAAACCCAAAAAATTGAGTTCTAAATATGAACTATTTTTAGGATTCAGGAGAACTGACCTTCAGTCTGCAATTATCAACGGCTGTCTCACTTACAGAGATATGACAGAGACATTGTACAGCTGGGTCAAATTAATTTGAATTCCTTCAAAGAAATGAAATGTTACAATTCATTTTCACATGAACTATTGTCAAGTAAATCAATTCATTCTCGTTTAAAATCTTATGAACAATACAGTTAACAGTGAACAATCAATGACAAAATCAAAATGGTTCAAACCTTAATACAAATTGTAGCCTAGATCTAAGATGTGAGCTATAGCTTGTTCAAAATGACCTGATACAGATTTGTTCACTACCTGCTGCAATAAACACACTGTGGCTAACTGATTAATAAATTCAAATGATACTTGAAATGCTTTCATCATCTGAAGTCAAATTGTACAATCTATAAATGGTATGCCCTAAGTCTCAGGTAAATTTGCACAAGCCATAAAGGATATTATGTATTTCCTTGTTCAAAGGAAATTTGCATAAGCCATAATTCAGAAACTATGGTTTAAATGGCATGTCTTAGGTCAGTTTGCACAACCTATACACTGCAGACTTAGTGCAAAATAGTCGTAACTCAAGTTTAAAAAAGAGTGAGATACGACCGTTTTGCGCTAAGCCCACAAAGTCTGTATTATATACATCCATACAATGAAATTTTACCATAAATAAATTACTTACAAATCATAGCAACAGTCATCAGATACAGACATGTATTACAACAAAATATAAATGTATAATAACTTGTTGGTTCGGCGCAAAACTAGTCAAGATCCTTCTTTACAAGTAGATACCAATAGACTAGTTTTGCGCTGACCCATCAAAAATGATATCATCATATCCCAGCATTCCATTTCCTCTAAGATCACCAAATATGACAAAAAATAATTACAAAACAAATTTATCTGAACTCACATTTTCTAAGCAGACATTCCTACAACATTTTCAGTACTATGTAAATAAATGTAAAAATAAAATGTTTTCAAAAACATGGTGTGATATGCTTATACATTGTACATCTAAAAAAACATAAACTGTCACTCAGGTATTCAATGCAGCTAACACACACAATTAAAGTAAATCATCATTATGAAATATGTATTTAAAAATAATGCAAAAAAATCTTATAAAATGTTAAATGAAAATAAATTATTTTGTACAGAGTAAGATAATAATAGGTATAGAACAACACAATGTGATACAGTACCATTCATAAGTTCTAAGACAAAATAATGGAATTTAATCATGAGAAAACTGATCATGCCAATTACAATTAATTTCTTATAATTTAAGCTTATTCATGGAACCAAGTTTTAATCCCATGTTAATAAATGCTAAGTTTTGGATTTTGTCACACAACAATTTGTTGTTGTTTTTTCAAAGTTAAGTGTGATCCAAAATCAGGATTTTGTCGAAGAACTTTTGGAGGGCACTGTACATAGGTAATAATCAAACAAATAGGAACATTTCACAGAATAAAGTAACAATTAGACAGAAACAATTGGGACTGTCATATGGTAATATTCTAACAAGGCCAATTAACATAACAAAATAATAATTTAAACAACATAGTATTATACAGCCCCTTCATACCAATAAACAATATAGCCGCCTGGCTAACTCAGTCGGTAGCACGCAAGTCTACTAATCGAGGGGTTGTGGGTTCGATTCCAGGGCGGGACATACTTTTGTGGAGCTTGGTCATGAAATTATTTCTACGGCCATTCTCCCTCCTACCAATGATTTTTAATTATGTAGGGCAGTTGTCAGTCACTGACGAAAGTATGCGCTTAGTAGTTGGTTAACAGCTAAATCCAGAGATTTAGCCTTTCCAGGAGGAGTGAGTAGGTTGACTGACCACCGTTATATGACCTATATAATGTGTTGCTTAGACGGTGTTAAAACCCAACAAACAAACAAACAAACTAATAAACAATATTGAACTTGCCCTTAATTAACTATTTTGCATGGTTTAGGAAGTTGGCTGAGCATAGCATACAATTATAAACAAATTGCATCAAGGACAATTTCAACCTTGTTTATTAATACTAGCCTCTCAGTTCCTCTCAGATAGAATTCCTACAATACCTTTCACCTGACATTGGGCAATGTCTATAAGATAATAAGATATCACAGTCAGTGATGAATACTCCGCAGATTTTAGGTAAGCTTAAATTCCCAGGTTCAGCGCAAAATGGTCATAACTCACTCTTTTCTTATATTGAGTTGTGACTGTTTTGCTCTAAACCAGCGATTTATTTTTAAATTATCCTAGTACATCAAACTAAGCCTTGGACAATGTTTTGTGAAGTGCATTAAGAGAATTCTACCAAATCCTTAACAGTAAAAATACTTTCCTCTGAACAAATGAAATAAACTTCTCAGTTATTGTCTTAAATCTTAATGTTATATACTTGAAGGCAGAATTATCAACTATCCCAACTATAATGAAGCAAGTAATTCTCACTAGCCTAAATGAATTTGCCCTAGTCTTAGGTTTGTTTGTTTGTTTGGGTTTTACAGCACACCAACACAGAAAGGTCATACTGCGCCAAATACAAGTCTTAGGCTTTAGGCTAGTGGGTAAAAGCCATGACTGTATAATAATTCTAGCAATATCAGGCATTTAACAGAGGCCTGGAGTTTGAAGTTTAAATCAATAATATAAATACAGAGAAACATGTTCTAGCCAAGCATATAACAACAACAAGCTTCAGCAGAATACAATTACATTGATATAATATAGTTCCATCAAAGCCAGACAATACAAAGCCATCAACATTTAATTTAGTTTGAAATTTGCTCACACCCCTTTTACAACAGTCAGAGCTCTATGAGACAGAGACTACAACAAACCATCTTTCCTGAGAACACCAGTACTTAACTCCCTGCATCTTAAACAAGGGGCTGTCTACTTTCTGAGATTAAAAGTCATAGTACTGTTTAATTTTATTTAACTGTCAGTGGAGCTTACATTAACTCTGCTTATGCAAATATAGTTTTATTGATCATGACATTTATTAGTACCAAAATATTGCAATGAAGATTTAAATCAGCAGAGTTAATGTATGCACAACTTATATTTGAATAAAATTGAACAATAATAGCTTAGCATAAACACACAACCCTCTATTAGTGAGTGATTACAAAGATTTGAAGTTAAACATCAACCTTTACCAATCAACTAAGGAAACATCAATTATTAATTGTCAGCTTTATACACGTTAATGATACAACCTATAACAAACAAGTTTATTTCTTAAATAATTTTCCTTTCAGAAAACCTTTCTTAGATTTGTCTTTCTTACTTCCAGTAGACTTAATACCTTGAACACTAGACACAGAGATATTATCTTTCCCATTCTCTAGATCTGTTACTTCAACTTTATTGTTATTGTTAACATGTTTTGTAATTTTGTCACTTTCATTACTAGAATCTCTTTTCTTCATTTCAAATTCTAACATATTGCAGGCATTCTTAGCAAATTCTAAATGAGCATTGTTAACAGTTTCTTCATTATGTTTATCATTTGGTGTTACATCTTTTATATGATCATTATAAGCAGCATCGACATCAGTTTCTATAGCACCGGACACAGGATGTCTTGAACTACCAGGGGAAGGTGACAGTAAGTTTAACATTGTATTCTGACTGGTATGACTAGCTGTAGATGATGAGGAACCAGTCCTGGTACGACGTAATGGTGATCTATCACAGTCTCTCGTAAGACTTGTAACAGAACCATGGTGACTTGATTTAGAACCTTTACTTAAACTTTCAGTTGATCCAGAGTCTGACCATGTTAATTCAGAGACACTAGATTTCTCGCCAGCACTTGTGTTATGTCTCCTTAGAGGTGATGCTGAGTTTGGTCTTTCCCCAGTAGATGAAGAATTAGACCTTTGCAATGATGACTCTCTAGATCGACTTTCAGCTTTTTCCCAAACAGACTCTTCAGTTTTTTCATGACTTCTTGTCCTTGTTCTACTACCCCCATCTTTTTTGATAAAAGGATTATCACCAATAGATGTAAACTGACCTTTAGATTCAACAACACTGTCATCATTATCATCAACCTTTCCACTTAACTCAACATCTTTGACTCTAGGCGATGTTACACTTGGAGAGGTGACTCTAGGAGAGATAACTCTAGGTGAAGCTACTGGTGGCTTTACCAAGCTAGGTGAAGATGGTGCCTCCAAAGATGACAAATCTAATTTCTCTACTTCAACATGTGGTTGTCTAGATCTAGGAGTAACAGGAAGTGAGTCAGTACCTGGTTCAGGTTGTTTCTCTGACTGATTACTTGAACTACTTCTCTTTCTTGTATCAGTAGACTCAGTACTAGATGGAGTAGTTTGTACTGATTCAACAGTTTCATTGCCAGTTAAAGTTGTCTCTAAATCTCCATCACCATCATCGGGTGCCAAACTTAGTTCATTCATTTTAGCACTTACTTGTTCAACACTTTTACTTTTCCTTAGTTTCTTTCTATCATCAGCAACAGTATTTCTCTCACTACTTTTAGCTCGTGTTTTGCTAGCATTTTCAAAAACTTTTGTTTTTTGTGAAACAGTTCCTCGTAATTGACCTGCTTTCACATTAGAATTTTGTTCCATTCTATGGATAAGTTCAGGAGCCGATCCTTTCCGTGCACGTTCACTTTCAGAAGGAGGTCCACTGTTCTTTAATCTACTACTTGTGGTTCCTTTCATGTAACTTTGAGATGCTGGAGTAGTTTTCTTGACATATCTAGTAACTTTCTCAGATTTTGTACTAGTCTCACCTAGTGACTTCACTGAATCTTTTGAACTAAACTTATTCTCAGACTTACTTTCTTTTTTACCAATGACTTTCTTCTGGTTTTTGTTAAGATTTTCAACAGTTAGTGGAGATGAGATAACTTCATCAAAACTTGACTTACCACAATGTTTACATACATAATTAATGTCAGGAAAATCAATGACATACTCAGTTTGTACACTTATCTCTCTAGTGTCAACATTTTTATGTATTCCATACATTTCAGTAAATGATTTCACTGGAGAATCTACTGGAGTAGAAGGCACTGAATTATCTCTAACAAATTGTTTTAATTCTCTAACATCTTTCTTAAGATCACGGGAAGGTGTTGATGGCGTTGTTGGTGTCAACATGGGAGTAGAAGAATCTTTATTTCTTGCACGTTTTTTATCACTAGCAGCTGTACCACTCATGTAACTAGGTATTGGTTTCTTGGCATCTTTCTCACCAACGGAATGCTTCCTTTTCTTCTCTTGAGTCAATGATTCAAGTTTGGCTAACTTATCTCCAATACTTAATTTGTTCTTTTCACCAGTATTTATACTTAAACCAGTTTTAGTTGATTTTTTATTCTTTTTACCATTTACCTTGGCTTCATTTTCACTACCTGATGTATATACAGAATCATTTTCACTTTCAGAACTTCTAGCAACAGAATTTTTAAGTCTATCAAGTGGGGATTTACTTCTTCGCCCATTCATTTTCTCAGGACTTTTCTTGCTATTAACAGGTGTATTAGGTTGTTCAGGTTTTTTATTTGTTTCTTCAGAAAAGCTTTTCTCTAATTCATGTCTAAGTGTTTCACCATCTAGAACTCCTCGAATACAAGGATCACCACCTATGTCTTCACCATTAAAGAATTCATGTACTTTATCAATCTTTCCAGGTGTCGTAGCAACAACTCCCCATTCAGATGGTCGAGAGTTATAAAAACTTTCTCTAACAGGAAGTAGCTTGCCTTCTTCATCACCAGAACTATCATAATCTACACTAACTATATCATAAGAAATAGAAGTGTTCAGATCTGTAGGTACTTTATTGAATAGGTCAGTAGTTCCAGATTTTACTGGTTTTGGTGGAACCTTAGGTGCAATCTTCTTACTACTTCCTCTTTTAGATGGTGACTTGTTTGTCTTTGATGATTTACCTTTACTAGGGGTTTTACTGGGTGTCATTCCAGGACTCTTTACTTCACCAAATGTTGCACTGATCTCTTGAGCCATAGACAGAATAGAATCTTGTGGTTGTACAAGCTCAGGAAGGTCTGCTGCAGGTTCCTCAGAAGGCTGGTAAGGTGGAATAGCAGGAATAGTGTTTAAAATAAAAGCAGAATTCTGTCCACTATGAAAATTTCTTGTAGAATCATTATTGTCATTGTTACCTTGTTTAAGTCTTTCAATAAAATGTTTTGGTTCTTCGTCATCTTCAAATGTTTCATCTTGGTGTTCAGTGACATTATTACTATTATTTTCCTCACCGTTAACACCTTCCTCGGTGGTATATTCATCAACAGTGTGACCATTTTGTTCATTAGATTCATCATTACCATACCTAGTATACGGCTTCCTGTTAGCATATTTATTCATAATACGATCAATATTGCTATAAGAGTTTCCATCAGGGTTTCCATCTTGGGTCGGTTGGTTATATCTTCTACTACTAAAGTCATATTTTGATCTGATATCACTAGAATTGTAATTAGAGTCATCAGAATCAGAGCTACCATACCTACTTCTAGAAGTGCTGCTAGTATATTGTCTTTCTATAGGTCTAGATTTCATATTACCAATAAGTTCAGCTTTTATATCACCAAATATATCCCCAATGTCACCAGTAGTGATAGGTTCAGTGTTTATCTTATAACTTCCTAATTTAGGCCTAGCTCCACCGTACCCTCCCTCTTCATTCATAGACAACGCTCTACGAATACCTGTGGGACCGTTATTCTCTTTATCTTTAGATCTTAAAAGTCTTGAATTTTTTATAATTTCTATAGTTTTACCACTGGAATCTTTAAACATTGCTTGTCTTTTCGCTTCTCGTTCTTTCCTCATTTTTTCAAGATCTTGTAAACGTTTTAACCGTTCATTGATATCACTTCCTTCTGGACCCCACATTTCTCCGAGCAAACTAGAATAACTTGTACTCATCTTGTTATATCAAAATGTTTTCTTGGTGACAAAAATATATATTCTATTTATGTATAAAGTAAATCCTGACTTCACAAGTTTCTTAATAAAATATTTTCATTTTCTGTCCATCTTAAACACAAAAATTAAAATTTCCAGTTAATTACAAAATCCAACATTTTTTCAGTGTTATGAATTAATTTCAATCATGTATACTTCAAATGTTACAATACTACAGTTTTTTACTATTTCCTTTAAAATCTTCGTACAAATGTCTTTTTCAACACAGGTTGGTTTTTTCAAAAAGAGCATAAATTAATTCATTTCTCCCATTACACTTATGTTCAACCTATACAGGAACTCAATACGCTAATAGTTTTAAACAACTTGTCCTTTCTTCAAAACTGTGTGTTGTAAACCTTCCCTAATACATATACACAACTTTAATCTCCTTCAATAGTTTTTTGTGTCATATCCATAAAACTTAAATACATTAAATAATGAATGCACCTACAGTCTTGTTCATTCAACTTTTCAAATTCTTCGCCCACTTTATTTTAAAACCCAATATTACATGGTCGGTAAAAATTTCATAAAAACCAGTCAAAATCAACGTATACCAGTCAATCCTATTTCATCAAAACAAGTTTGTTATGGTATTCTGCACACAGATTTAAACTTCACAATTTAATATCAATCATTTACAACCGAAACTGTTTAAATCAAAAACCTTTAAAACCACGTCTTCACATATGTTTAACAATCCATGCTGAATATCAGCTAAGTAAATTTTTCAAATTTGAATCTCAACCGTCCAATGAGAGTATTTTGTATGTATGAAGTATATACATACATAGTGTATACCGTTAATTAAGATGACATGCCAGAGTTTATTGTCATTAGCAAGTCCCGCTAGAAAACAAAACGTAAGTTATAATCAATCACTGTAGCATACAGTCATGGCTGTCTGACACAATATGTATATATAACAACACGCCCACCATCTTATAATGATTCAATGATGTATATAAAATCATTTATTACAAAATGGCTGATATAAGCATACAGTATGTTTATTGTCACAACTTTTGCCCTGGGTTTTGAATTTAAAAACTTGAGTATATAACCAACATAAATAACATTTTGTTCTCATATTTGGTTGGACAATTTTGGTATTTAATCACTATACAATCTTTCGACTGTACACATACATTTTGATAGGTCAGCGCAAAACTAGTCTACATTCTTCAGTATTTACATATAGATAAACTAGTTTTGAATAATGACTCATTGATATACAGAATAAAAAATCAATCTAGCATAACCAATACGGTCTACCTATCATAAATATCTCTAACAAACTTCATTTTCACTTTTTTATTAGGTAAATTATTTCAGCTATATTAAGTAAATACAATTAGGTAAATACTTCTAGAAAAGCTTCAAGTCTGTGCTTACATAATGAATGTGTTCGGACATAAAAAAGTTTAAAATAATGAAATTATGCAAAAATTTGTTTTTATACTTAAACATAATGTTAACCAGTGTAGCATTAAGCATACAACAAAAGACATAGTGTTCTATATTGAAAGTCAAAACCTTTATAGCAGTGACAATCTTTGTTTAACTTTCTTGTTCATATAACTGAAAGATTATTGGTCAGAGACATTGTAATCATTTCACTATAAAAGATTTAATTGTTTAAAAGTAACAAAAGTCAAGTAATTGTATAAACACAATCTTTGACTGAACAGTCAAACCCAAGTTAAGCAAACAGTCAAGAAAAGCATACAAATTTTCAGATTTAGACATGTAACTGCTTCAGAGAGATGTAAATCAAAACATTTATTTCTCACTACTTTATAGCTCGTTTAGGATAACTTGAGACAAACGACTCTATCTGTTTACATATTTGGGACTCAGGTATTACATAAAACAGGGAGGTCGGCTGATTTTGTGTAATGAAAGTATTAAACATGTCTTAATGCATGGAACGTGTGTTCTCGTACTAAATTTAATACATCAAAAACACACTGATAATAGTCGATAATTACGTGCACTAAACTTAAATCCACATGTGTATTAAAATGGTATCGTTGTATTTTGTCTCAAGTTATCCTAAACGAGCTATAGTCTTGTTTGTTTGTTTGTTTGGTTTAACGCCGTAGCAACACATTGTATAGGTTATATCACGGCGGTCAGTCAACCTACTCACTCCTCCTGGAAAGGCTATATCTATTGATTTAGCTGTTAACCAACTACAAAGCACATACTTTTGTCAGTGACTGACAACTTACCTACATAATTAAAAATCATTGGTAGAAGGAAGGATGGCCGCAGAAATAATTTCAAAACCAAGCTCTACGAAAGAATGCCCCACCCAGGAATCGAACCCACGACCCCTCAATCAGTAGACTTGCATGCTACCAACTGAGCAAGCCTGGAGGCACCTACTTCAGTCAGAATAATATCTCATACAGGAGACCAAGAGCTATTTGCATAAGAAGTTCTCTACTTAGGACTCAACATTAATTTAAAGGAGATTGCCCAGTTGGACAATCTGCTATATATTTAACTTGCCCGAACCCAATGTTAACTTGGTGAACTTTGGTAACAAGTTGCCAAAAAACCAAATAAAGGTTGTCTCCCCGCTTAATATGACAACTTTCAAGGTCAAGCATTTTTAGTATTTATAAGCCATGGCTTTGCCTTTCGTCAGCAAAACAAAGATTCTGACTTTTTTAAATGCAGTGTTCCAAATGTCTTCTTTTTTTATAAATATTTTTAACGTCATATTCAACACATATTTAAGTCATATATACGACAGCCAGCATTTCCTACTATAGGTTTCTTGGACACTTCTATCACTAGTACTAACTTACCCTACCACATGGCAGACAACTCATGTATAGGGTATGACCTACGGTGACTGGGCTTGAGCCCGTGATCTCTGGATTCGAAGTCAGACATGCTAACCACTACGCCACAGCCGCGGCTTGTTCCAAATGTATACAGATTATAAAGGTGGTGATCCTTACACAACTGGCTTTAGTAAGACTGGTGTTTCTGTACTACAAACTTGATAAAAATTTACTAGTTTCACAAACATATTGATTTCAGTTTTTTAATTTAATTTAAGCAACCTTGAATACCATTTGCTTTGATCATAGTGCATGCATAATGAAAAGATTGCAAGTTTTTTATGGTTTATTTGACAGCACACATACTTGGCTTTCAAAACTTGCAAACTAAGTTCCCTTTTTGTAATCCACAAATAAGAAAAGGTTATCAGTTTTGCACCTAACTGGAATTTTCATACTACTTCATAAAAACCATTAAAATTTAGAAACAGAATGCATTAGATTTTGTTCAACGTCCAAAATCCCCCCAAAAAGAAACACACTTTCATTTTAGTCCTCAATGGATAATACTTTCATGCTCTAACCATTCTCCTCCCATGTAAATTCTTTATAGATCTGCCCATGTGCTCTGAGTGAAAATCAGGACTTGTAAAATAGGATAAAATCATGTAAATAGATTATAAATGAACAGAAAGTAAAAAGTCAATATAATAAAATATGATAATTTATGATTGTTAGGATTCTACATAATTTATGATTTACCTCTTGATCTAAATGTCACCATGACGGAATATAACCCTACTAAAGCTTGGTCTGATGTTTGTAGAGTTTAAATATAAAATCTTTGCTTGGATTGATGTTTGTGATACTTTAATTTGATGTTTGAATTACTACCAATGTTTTATTTAATCCAATGACTCTTAGGATACAATGTTTGATGATAGAAGCATATGTAAATAATCAGGAATGATTTCATACATTGTGTGTCTTAGCATTCATTTACAGTAATACTGCTCTATAAGGTAGCATTTTGCATCATAAGAATGCATTATGCACAGAATATGGGATGTTACCCTTCGTCTCTAAAGAGTGATTTTAGGGCCTACAATAAGTTAAAGTTTTGTTCTAATACCTAAATTGAGACATTTCTTTTATTTTAGGGTCTGAATTAAGTCAAATTTTGTGTTATTCCCAGTAAAATCCGTATTAGGATAGTTACTTATTTGCCACATCATTTTGAATAATACAGACTCATATATATATATGTAATTCCACAGTCACACTGTTCTATCTGGTTGACACTGTAATGAAGTATGTATTTAGTTCTGGTCTACTACTGCACCTAACTGACCAGTATATGATAGATATCTTACTATACTGACCAATGATCACACAATACTGACCAGTGACCACAGGTTGACAGATATACCATCTATAAAGTACAACCAGACAATGTTAGAGGTCATTAAGGTCATATCTTTCACACCATCTGTCTAATTGTATATATTAACATTTTAAACAGACTGTAAGATACCTGTCGGTCAATGTAATCAAACCCATTGACACAAAATGTTTGATGGTGCATTATAACCACTGTCAACACCCACAATAAACCTTATACTTTTCTCGATTCAAATTTATACTTGTAAGTGATAAGAGAACAGGATTTCAAATCAGTTCAATGTTGGTTTCTGGCTGTTGCAAATGATCTATGGTTCTTTTCATGAACAATTTGACAATAAATATCAATTTTTTTCCTCCAAAAAAATTAAGTTCATGTAGTCAGTTCCTAGTTAAAGGATTAGCTAGTACTGGTAAAAAGTGAGAAGGAAAGTATAACCTTATACAACATAAATGAGAAGCCAGCATAGCAGAGACGTTACACTGTTCGATAGCCAGCTCAGGGTTGGTTCAAATCCCATCTAACTCTATCCCCTTTTATCCTTGAGCAAGAAACTTGAATCTTAAAGTCTACTGCTCAGTACTGGAAGCAATCTTTAATGTATGCAAATGATATTCACATTGTATTTTTGTCTCAGGCCACTTTTAACAGGCTATACATAAAATGTTATATATATTAAAACTGTTATCAGTTCAGTTGCTAATAATTAACTACAAATGCATTTTTGATTTTATCTCTCTAATGTGGGTGTGTTATGTCAAAAACAAATTTGATGCCATCTAGATATCTGTACAAGTGTATTTATTTAACAAACCACAAACCTTAATATGAAATATTTATCAGTCTTATAAAGATTTGTGATAATCTCAACCCACCCACATGTATGTTAAGTCTTGTTTAAATCTCGTAGATAATTGTTATGTCACAATTTAGTTCACATGCATTAAAATAATGGAAAAAAGCAATAAGCCAAAGTAATAGGTCAGCACATTTTTTAACTAAAAAGTGTAATTTTATGCTGGCCCTTCATTTTAAGCTCTCCCTTTTACAATAGAGTTACAGCTACAACTAAGCTATCCTTAAATTTAACAGAATACTCAGAGCAATTAAGTGATATACAGTAGGGAGTTCAGTTACCGCGAACGTTACAGAACGTTCCGTAACGATACATTTGGAACTCCTCGGCCATTTGCTGTGAATAATCTTGGACATATTTAGACGCTGTTTTGAAACTACCGCTGTTGAAGTTAACAAATATATGGCCAAGGAGTTCCAAATGTATCGTTATGTAACGTTTTGTGTAATTGAACGCGCTACTGGTAGTTTCTGTATTTTTAAAGTGATTATTAAAACCGAAAGAAAGATAAATTACAATGTAAGGTAGGATACTCCACCCTGAGTGTCATATATTACATGATTATTTCTAATACCTTCAGGCTAAGACACTTAGCTATATTACAGTACAACAATATCCAGACACATTTAGACACTAGCTGAGTCAGCATGGACAACAAGAACGTTAGAAGTCAGTTTACCCCACCCAGTCTGTATGTCATACCAACAAATAATTAATAAATGTGATGTAATTCTCATTATACTCTAGACAAGATTTGATACACAAGTCTCATGTTATACAATACCCTCCAAAAATCTTTATACAAAATCCTGTATTTAGCATAAACTGATCCATCTTTACCCATTGAACAAAAAACAAAGAATCATCTGAAAAACTCAAAATCAGCATTATTTCTAAGTTTTATCAACATATGGTTCTAACAATGAGCCTGCTGTCTAAGCATATTGCTATGTATCGCTTTGCCCTCGAGTACCCTAAAAAAATGATATCACATACTTATTCCTTCTGGTGTAAGAAGGGTACCAGGACACAATGCGATACCTAGAGATATGCTTTAAGGTGACAGGCCCTAACTGTTACATAAAGAAGCTTTAATTATAGTTATTACTTGTGATATGCATTATGCATGATACATTTTTCCAAATTTGATTTGTCCAAGAATTTTTTTAGGAGGGCATTATAAATAGGTCAATGCAATACAAGTTTAAATCCCTCATTATTTACATGTAGCTAGACTAGTTTTACATGGACCCATTGAAATGTATCATATACTGCACCAAAATGATGATTTGATATATATGTTTAAATCTAGACTGTCATGTCATGCCTTCAAGATACTATTGTAATTAACTCTTAATTATCATTCTGTTGACAATCATCATTCATACAAGTTAAAATAGTGAATAAATGAAATACTTATTATAAAAACAGAGATGAGTCAGGGAGGCTGTATACATGTAATTAGATAATTGATTTGTTTTGTTTTAGTTGTCCATTGTTGACAGTAACACAGACAAATCATGATCTCTTTTTCTGGGTGTATCATGCACCTGTAGAGGTTCACACGGAATAATGTAGCCTCATTAAATGAAGGCGCTATTATTATCATCATCGTTTTTATAATCATTATTATCAATATGATTATGATTATCATCATAGCTAGTATAGGATAACATGAGACATTGCTTATAAGGAATATCATGTAAATTTATAGTAAACATCCAATATTATCATTATTTATTATAATTACTATTATTGTCATTTTAAATGAATCAAAATCCAGGGGTGTAGCCCAGTTGGTAGCACACATTATTTAGAATCTAGTGTCCTGAAGCGAGAATGCAGGTTGGCAAATTTTGATGATGATTACTATTATCATTACAATTATTACCATCATTATCATCATCATCATCACCATCATATTTTTCTAGAGTCCTATCTTCTATATGTAGATGCTTATATTGTATTAAGTATCAACGTGATTTAGCCCAGGGCTCAAACTCATTGCCCTCTATCAGTGAGAAAGATCACCGTAAGGTCAAGTCAACCTATAAACCACACAAAAGTGGTTTATAACACATTAAGCTAAGTATCAATTATAACTTCACATTGTGACAAATCAACAAAATTATATATTGTCGTAGAACTGGGTCTTTTGCATATATTTGCATGTGTTTTCATATAGTTTTTTTTTTCCATTTCCAAGCAACTTCCCCGGTGAAATGAAATTCATGAAATCATGCATTTTTCATCTCCATTATGAATTATTCATGAACTGTTCTTCATTACTTCTTAATCTGACTTCATGAAGTTTTATGCATGAAGTGTCATTTGGTCCACTTCATGAAGATATCAAGCATTATTGACAATTTAAAAAAATTCTTGAAATATTCATGAAGTAGTAGAAGAATTAATCAAGATTTTTTCATGAATGAAAATTTACCGACATAATTCAAGAAAAATTCTTGAAAAAAGAAGATGAACATTCTCTGTACTGTTTTATAATATTTATTTCTGAAAACATTCATAACTCACAGTTCCTGACAAAAAGTCATGAATATTTTATAATATTTCTATAACTACAATTCTTGTAATCTTCCTAAGAAAATTAACCTTAAAATACACATGTAGATGAATAGTGTATCAAAAATGATTGATATACATTGTAAAACAGCTAGGCATTTATCAATGGTTCATAAAATGTGTATGATGGTCCTTAAAAATGCAACTAACAGGCCCAGTACTAAATGCTTTCAGGGGAAACTACTGTGTATTTAATAAATACAATGTAAACACTTTTGGACATGTTTTGTTTTTATCGTTCCCATGAATAACTTCAACAAGCATGGTTTTCTTGTTTCCCGCTCAACATTTTGAAAAGGAAAATTTTACCAAGAGTGGAAATAAATTAAGAGATCTGTTGTCATCATCAGCTACTATAAGATGCAAAGATTATATAGACATCTTTGTACTTTAAAAATCTGCTACATTAGCTAAGGCAAGTAAGGTTTTAACTTTAGTGTACATATTTTCGGATAGCAAATTTTCGGATAATCTTTTTTTTAAATTCGTTATAATGATACACTGTTCTAATAAAAAGATGCATGGTATTATAACCTAGTAGGTCTATTTAAATTTCATATGAAAATTATTAATTTTGTGGCAGTGTGGTAATGAACTGTGAGCTAGATTAATAAACTGCAATTCATGAAGTATTCATGAATTAAAGAACTACCTGCTGGGGTGACGTCAATAAGAGTTTTTCACTGAAGATCTTATCATGTTTATGCAGAGCTAATTTGATCAAACTTTTTTTATTAACTCGATTGGTTATGTTTTTCCTTTTTTCTTAGACCTACCAACTTTCATTCAACACTTCATTATTGTTGTTCACCTCATAAGTTTTGATCATCAAATAATCTCATCATAAACACTTCTTGTTAGAATGTTTCACATATGTTCCATAATAAAGATCAAACTTTATTTTTGATATAAACAAATAAACACTACATGATTATTTCAGGAAATAGTGTGAAGTGAATTTTAATAATGTACTTAGATAATGTTTTGTATTATTCATGAAATATTCAGGAAAAGCACAAATATGATCATGATTTGTTAAGAATATTAATTCTTGAAGTGTTCATGAAAAAAACATGAAGTGCAAATGAGGCATTAAAATAAAGAACAAAATAATGCATGAATTTTTCATGAAGTACTTTTCCAGGAAATTTTCTTGCATTCTTCATGAAGATCAGTTAATAAAAACTTCATGAATTCTTCATAAACAGGCAATGCTTAATTTCATGCATTTGTAATGCATTAACAACTTCATGAATAATTCATGAATCTGTTATCATGAGTGAATGATGCATTTGTCTCATTTGCAGTTCATGTTTTTTCCATGAAGACTTCATGAAGTTGCTCCTTGAAGAAATCATGTATATTTCATGAATTCTTCATGAAAAATAAGAATCCATTTCGCCAGGGCTTGCAATTTCTTAGACAAAATGATTTAAAGTGAGCAGAAAAACTATAGACTTGTTCTAAATGTACCAGCAAGTGATTCACAATTAAGTTCTTCTGATAAGCCAACATAAAAATTATGATTTAATAAGCTAACAAATAAGCTAATGCCATATATAGCATTGCTGAGAAAAAAACATAAGATAATGCCACAAAGTGATTTTGAAAAGTAACCCAAAGCTTCCCATATAGCATAGGAAAACATTTTGTAATTCAATGCAACAAAGTGCAATATCATCTTGATCAACAGGACAACACATTGACATAGACAGTTGGATATCACAACGGTCATCTCTCTGTGTATGCCAATCTACAGAGCTTTTCAAAAGTATTTGGATTTTGGTTTAGTTTTAACTGATTAATTAATAATTACCCATGGAAACAAGAAACTATGTGTCATGTGCCCAATGTGCCAATTACATTTTCCAAAATAAGCATTTATTTAGTTAATCAACATACAATAAAAAAAGGTTACTTGAATAAGCTTTAATTTCTTGTGGTAGGCATGATCAATTATCTTAAAATTTCATTTGTCCAACAACATTTTGAAGTGCACAGTATAGGCAATGTTTATCTATTGTCACAATCAACAAATAAACATTATTTGGACCAGTGCACATCTTAAAAGGGTAATGTTATGTAATTATAGACAGTGATTTAGTTTTTGACCATAAACATCCTGCGTAGCTTTTAATTTGAGATATTCTATTCTATACAATATTTGAATTGAAAGTAGGTTCCCTGTTCTCTGTTAAGGAGGGTAAAAAACCAAATTAAAAATATCTAATGTTAAAGTTTTAAATCAATATTGGCAAAGACGAAGGATTAAATATGATTCTGTCATTTAGTGTTTAAAGTGAAAGTACATTTTGAGACAGTTATAATGACCATTAGTAGATACTTAATACAGGATTATGTCCAACCTATCCCTGACATTACCTGTAAGTCTCTCTAAGTAGAATATTGTACAGGTAGGAATTTTTGTGCCAACTTTATTTCTGTGGTCTTGATTTCAATGGTGCGAATTTCCTATGCCTGACTTGTCTGACTCGTACATTTATGTCTGTGGATAAGTCAATATTTCCATCCCACATGTCAGTGGACAAGTAATATTTGTTAGCTAAAACATATTACTAATGTGGATGTCTCAATGCTTCATTTACTTATACTGGGTTTAATACCATGTCAACACAATTATTTAGATTATTTTACCAAGAACAGTGCACCTAACTTAGTTTTACTGGACCCTTGTCTATAACCAGTACTCACCTTCTCTTTCACAATCCTGGCAACTTCTCTATAAACCTAATTAACGTAGAAAAATTGACATTATTGTCAAATTTTCATGAAAGGACTATAACCGTCCTGGGTGGGATTTGAAGCAATACCGCCTTAGGGAGACTAGGTTCAAAATCCTTGTGCAGCGCTGTAACCAACTGCAGTGCAGACCTGGGTCTACGGGTCTTCAGTTAAGAGTCACAGAAGTTATATGGTAACTGTTGATCATGGCTGAACACAAATTTTTTGAAAACAAAAATTTGGACCCAGCAAAAAATTGGACTTTTATGGTACAGCAAAGTTGCTTCAATAAACATCCAACAATTATATATTTCTATATCAAATTAGTATATTTTTGTTTTGTTTTCTACACAGACTACAATTCATAAACTGAAAAACAGACTTCATTAGAATAATATTGAACTTTAAATACAAAGGTTATTACAAAGTATTATTTCACTGCATGGTCAGTTATAAATAATAGATTAACACTTAGATGGTCAGACATAATATTTAATACTTTATAAATAATCTATATGGAAAGGTCAAGGCAAGACTGATCTAACTACATGTAAATAAAGAAGGATATAGACTAGCCTTGCGCTGACCCTTTAAAACACGATACTAGAAGAGTCAAGATATAATAGTGGCAATAGTCCCCTACAATGTTTCTTAAACTTCTCAACATGTCAAGTGCGTTATTATTATACTAGAAAGTTCAACTTTGATTTTTATTGATATTAAATCTTTATCTTACAATCATAAAAGCTGAAAAGTGAAATCTTGCAGAAATTGCTAGTACAAATTGAATAGAACAAAAATTTAAGTCCAGAACTACTTAGAAACATAGAGACATTATACTAAGCTCTGGTATGGACAAAATCTTCTAAAGACAGTCATAATAATTGTATCATCAATGCTTCCCTTTTAGATAAACCATGCTTCTAATCACCTTAAAGTCATATCATATGTACACTACCACAGTACAATCTGAGGGATAGTCCTAAATTGATTTTCTCGTCAGGTTTAATTAAGCTTTTATAATCAGCAGGTGAATTAAATCTAACAGAAAATGATTTCAGATATCATCCAAACATTAAATCTTGTATCATTGCTGTAGACAGATCAAGAGTGATTTGTGTCCTAGATGTTGGTCATATGTACATTATATTATGTAGTAGAGGTATGATCAGTAGACTTTGAAGAGTCGTGGGTTTGATTCCCGGGCAGGGCATACTTTCGTGGAGCTTGCAATTGGTCATGAAATTATTTCTACAGCCATTCTCCCTCCTACCAATGATTCTTAATTATGTAGGGCAGTTGTCAGTCACTGACGAAAGAGTCATTCATGTGCTTAGAAGTTGGTTAACAGCTAAATCCAGAGACTGCTGCCCTACATGATTTAGAATCAGTGGTAGGAGAGGGGCCCTTAGAAAATTATTTCATAACCAAGCTCCATGAAAGTATGCCCTGCCTGGAAATCGAACCTACAACCCCTTGATCAGTAGACTTGTGCGCTACCAACTGAGTTAGCCAGGCGAGCTGATTTTAATGAGATGATACTTCATCTTGGAACTTAATCAGTAACCTATAAGATCTAGCCAAAGAGAAAGAAGAACTCACCATGTTAATCAAGTTAATGCATCTTATATAAGATTAAAATGTATCACATTGAGACTGATCTCAATGATCTCACAGCAAGATATCAAATTTAATAATGCATTCAATATTATATAACATTAAGGAGCTGATACTGAAATGATCTCATAGAATCAGATATTCAACATGTTTTACAAAAGTGTCAAAATATGTCAAAAACAAGTGATTTGAGCTTTGATTCAAGTATAATTTATAAATTAGGTAAAGAGCTAGAATCTCATTACATTTACAAAAATATACAGTGAAATATGGTATTAGGAAAGTGGCAAATTAACCCTCCTGGTCTCCCATCGTGATCCGTACATGGAATTTCTCATAGGTTTAGATTAAAGTAAACTTTAGTGCATAACATCAGTAGAATGCCATATATGAGGTAACAACATTGTTATAATGCATCATTTATAAAGTGGTAAATCAACCATCCTGATCTCACTGCAGGACCAATACATGACATTTTCCACAGTTTGAGATGAAAGTAAAGTTAAGTATATTAATTTTTGATTCAGTAGAATTCTATATAAGGTAATAACATTGTTGGAATGAAAATTATTTGATTTATGTTAGCTGAACCAAAGAATCATTATATCTTTATTTAATTTGATTGATTATATTCACCAGGCAGTATTCATTCATCACTTCTGACATACAAGAGTGTTCAGAGAGTGAATATAATACCTAGATTACATGTAGTGCATGAAGAAATCTGACTTCATTAATGTTAAGTATTTGAGGCATATTGAGATAAATATTAAAAGTCTTCAGATTGCCTGTGGCACGTGTTCATGCAAATTTTACGTAGGAGCAGTGGTTACAAGTTCGAGCACTTCGAGATCAAGAGGTCCTGAGTTCGAACTCCACACGGGGAACTGCTAATTTCCTTGACAAAGACCATCGTCTCTGATATAACAATATAACCAGACTAAACCAAGAATATACAAACTTTCAATATACCCTGACATTTTTATTTATTTTTCTGAAAGCGTAAAAATATTTTCTCAGTCATTTCCTTAACCCACTGGCAAGAAGATAGGACAATACATTTAGGTTTAGTGAAACATACTTTCATACAGGCAGGCTAGTAGATAACTTTGTCCTTTTCTATATTACAAAATAAATTCGACTAGTGCTCAAGAAACTTCAAGACCACAACTGTTTTCTAATTAGCAAATTTCAAACATTCTTAGCCTGGTTCATTAACCATCAATTAAAGTCAAACTATACAATCAATTTTAAAATGAGCTTATCAGGTAAAAATCTTCACTCACCACACTAGAAAACATTTCTAATTAACATGATGTAAGATTCATCTATCAAGGGTGTGTTTTTATGTTGTTTATACATACAACATGTAATACAAGTATACAAAGGTAATGTTGTAGAACCTGTTTTGGTTAATTTTAACATTTTATATGTGTCATGTGATCAAGTAGAAAATGTTGAATATATCAAGCAACTTGTATCTGACTTCATCTCAAGTTAGTCACCTTGATTTTAGAGGATCAATAGTCCCATACTGTCCACATTACTTATAAAGTCACATGATTAATATGGACATATTGGTATGCATTATACTGACACATGATTTACATGGTCACATGATTTATATGGTAATGTGATTAATATGGTCACATGACTTACATGATCACATTATGGATTTAGTCATGTGACTTATATGGCCACATAACTTACATTGTCACATGACTTGTGGGGGTACATAACTTGTATGGTCACATGATTCATACGGTCACATGACATATAAGGTTACATAATTTGTATGTCACGAGTTATAAGGGCACATGACACATATGATCATATGATTAATTTGGTCACATGACCTACATTGGTCACATGATTCATATGGTCAAATGACATATAATCCAGCATTTATAAACACAAGTTTCAGGTTACGTATTGTTTGTTTTTTCTCAACTGTCAAAACATGAATAATTTCAGGGTGAATGTGTTTAAATTATTGTCGAAATACATCCATGAGTTTCTGAAAGTGTGTATTATGATTGAGTAAAGCTTTTTATGCTGTATGATATGTTTTAGTCAAAATATTTTTAAAAACAATTAGGCCGACAGTACAAAAACAATGCATTTATTCACCATGAAATTATTCAAGCTTTGACAGTTGAGAAAAAACGGACAATACTATAGACGTAACACCTATCTAACTTTCCTGGACATTTTTAACCAGTTCTCACTCACTATCTTCCACAGCCGATGGCAACTTCTTCCTATACAAAGGGAAGAGTATATTAAATATCCAAATTTCATGTAGCGGTCAGGAATCAATCCTGGCACCGGAGAATTTCAAATCCTGTGCTCTACCACTGTGCCATAGCCAAGGGTTTACATAAATAAATACAAATGTTAGACATCAATAATAAAACAAAGTTAGCCTGCATGTTTTATTTATGAATTTGTAAAGTTTAAAACAAGTGATACATAAATAATAAAATACCATAAAATAGTTGAAGTCTTCATTGAACATTAATATTACAAAACAAAAATATAAGAATCATCCCTTAAAAAAATTAATGTAGTACTCAAGAAAGGGTTTTAACATCATAATTAAGAAAGAAAAAGATATAATTAATTCTCAGCCCCTTATTCATATATTTCATACCAAAGACAAAAATCCTAAAATTTCTGATTTCAAATACATTTCACATAGAAAAAGACTACTGTTTTCAGGTCTAAAAAATTAAGAACTTTAGAACAGTCCTGAAACTTTTCTCTTAGTATTGATCTATTAGCTTTGGTTTATTCCCTCAGTACATTAACAGTCAAGAAAAGACTATAACAATTATTCTGCTATTATTATTATTATTATTCGAGTGTTGAAATGTTTAATTTGCGTCCATGAATGAAAAGTCTCAAAATAAATATAAGAACTTTTTTCTCAAGATACAGAAGACAAGTTGAAAGTGACCAGATTATAATATACCTAATATTAGAAGACCCTAACAGATTGACATGTATAATAGATACATCATATATAAATACACATCTAGTCTAATGTTATACATTAACTGAGCATTAAAGGCAGATATAGAAAGCTTAAGGTGTAACAATTTGAAAGGAGATTCCCACATGTTCATCCCAAGATGAGATATTAATTACAAGGCTATGGTTAAGAGTCATGGGCTCTGTTACTACCATATAAATGTATTAAATTTCAGCTGGTCCAAAGATATGACATGATTGCAGAGCTCATAAGTCAATTCTCATAATAGGTCTGCATCATATACAGTGTCATCCATAATTACTTTTACACTTTTGTAAATGTATGGTTTGTTTTTTAAATATTTACCAATATGTGAGAAATTAAAAACATATCTTTAGCTTAGCCATGAACATGGTTAAAAATTACATTCATATCAAGTATCACTATTCCCTTTCAAATTTTACTAGATATCATAAATATCTTAGTGTAAATATCCTGTACATGAGAAATAATATTTTATTTTGGATTGCACTGTATATAGCATGCCAGCTCATCCTAAAATCACGTTGTGCATTCTGTATCATGCATATAACATGACAAATTGTGAACTGAACCAAGGATAAATTATAAAGGTATACAAAAGAGCGGTATACAGTTACACCCATACATCACATCATAGCATACATTAAAAATATAAATATTTGCATATATATAAGGCAACAATGAAGCGACACTTCATTACAATTTGGCAACAAATATCACCATATAAAGCAAGGCAACAATGAAGCAATACTTTATAAAGCCTAGTTCACACTGTCCCAGTATATGCTCTAGTGTTTCCAGGTAATTTGTAGATGGTGGACAAGGATGAACCAGGAAGATTCATAAAGAAAATGGAGTAGTCAAACTGGGAGTCATCATATCTCCACTTTGGTTACAAGCCATGCCAGTTTACTATTGTTGGCTTAAATGGAGAGACAGATCATGCCATAAGAGCAAAAGGCGATGCGCCAGATCTCCTCTGAATAAAACAACATTGGTTTTGCTTCTCTGAATAATGGTTGCATTTAAATTATTAACACCACCTGGGCCACTGTCATATGATCATTGATTCAACATGGTTTATCCTGATTAAATACAGTTCTTCAGGGTGTGATGTAACTGTTGTAGTCCCCATTTGCCAAACCTGTCCAAACAGAGACATACCAGGGCCATAAACTGGGACAATGTGAACTAGGCATGATAACATGGGAAAATATTATTGTACAAAGCAAACATTAGCACCAGAACATATTGAGACAATTTTTTAGCATGTTTATATTATTGTATATAAATGTATAATTATTATTTAAACACCAAATTTTACAACAAATTAATCTGTAGCAGAACTAGTTAAACAACGTGTAAATAAAGAAGAATGTAGACTAGTTTTGCACTGACTCAGTCTGAATATTTCCTGCAATTGGGTTTCAATGCTGAATGTACTTCATAGACTTAAATCACAATCTGACAAGTAATTGTCAAGTTATTGAATGAACTCAAGTTGCAATTTCAAACATTTACACTTAAAACAAAGCGATACTGATTCCCATTTCAACCAGGTGTCAATAGCCTAAAGGGTAAATTTTAGTCACTTAGTAAGAAATTAGATGGCGTAGAGTGATTTATGTGAGCAAGTGAAAATTTGTATCCTTGGAAACAAATGTTGGAAAAATGTTTCTAATTGGATGACTTTTTAGTGTTTTGGCAACCAAATCTTTTTGAGCTACATAATGTAACATTGTCCCTCAGATCAACCTGAGATAATAAAATAGTTCACTCAGACTGACAATGGATATAGGAATGTGGACTGAGACTTGGTGTTCTACAGATGGACATAAAATGTGACATACTGGTAAAATAACAAATCAGTCAAGTAACTATAATCAATAGACATATAAGACAAATTTAACATTTTTGACGAACAGAAAAATTATTATGCTTCAAATATTAAATATGCTCAACACACATTGTACATGGTAACAAGAATGGTAAATTTAGTTAAGTAAATCAGCATGATTTGTATTAGTACATTCTACATGAAAAATGAGCAAACATCTATTAGATTATAAATTATGCTGTATGAAAAATATGAAGAACTTAGATAAAAGCTATAATGAAATGAGTCAGGCATAATGTGGAATGTTGAAAATGTGACCTAACAAACTTTGTATCTGAAAGTGTAAACCCCTTGCAGTAATAAAATATGTAATGCACCAATAATTTCGATTTTGAATTAAACATATCTCCCTCTTTGGCCATTTTGTGACAATCTAAACACCTACATAGATTTATAAACATATTTACTACATTAATTCAAGCTGCCAACCATCAGTCTTTGTGTATTAAGAAAAATAAATTAACATATTTCTGCATCTTAAATAAACAGATGATAAATCATCCTCTCATACATTAAATAGCAATGTAATGTTATGCATCTAGCATATGATAAATCATATGTCAACATCACCAAAGATAAGATACCTAGGTCATGTGACATCAGCTTTACATTTTATGGTATATATATTCTATCACCTAATCTATCATCTGATTGGATAGTGTATGGCTGTTCTGATTGGTTTATTTCAAATACAAGCAATATGATTAGATAGTTGAAATATTCAAAATTCAAATTAAGCCCACACTACCAAGCTTATACAAAAGTAAAAATAATGAGTTTATGCACTGATAAATATTGCAATTTTAATAAAAGTTACATATAAACCTAATCTGACAAGGATTATCTCCTTTTATTCTGGCTTTTACGTAATATGTATTGTATTGATGGGGCAGCATAAAACTAGTCTATATTTTAATATATAGTTCTGTTATATTAACATGTCACAACTTGAATAATTGCACGGTCACTGAATGTGTTAGTATTTATCTGCTTTTAAACCATTGAGCCACAGATCCATATCAATTATTGATGATATAACTATATATGTAGCTATTTTGAATATCGTTGAAATAACAAGTTCAAAAAAAGTTAAAAATAACAGATTCCTTGACCGTGTAATTATTCAAGTTGTGACAGGTTAATATAACAGAACTATAGAACAGTAGAATAGTTTCCCACAGCGCCACTGAAATGTTAAACTAGTACAAACAATCACATATTAGATACTATCTATATAAGTTAATGCATTCAACAAAATTAAAATTGTATTTAAAAGTCTGTAAGACCACACTAAAGGCATATTCATCCTTATATCATTATATTTTTATAGTCACATCTGTTAATATATGTGACTTTTAAAGACATGTAAATATAATTCATTTCTTAAATAGTACATTGACAGTAAGGCAATTATAATATTCAAATAGCACCTATTGAACATCAAACATGAAAACAAATATCAACAAATCAGTGCAAAACTAGACTAACTACATGTCAATAATGAAGGACATATAGATTAGTTTTGTACTGAGCCATCAATACTCCTTAATCAACAACCATTACTTTATATCAATAAAATTGTACAAAATACTTATAATGATAAAAACACCTCAATTAACAAGCCAATTACTGGTGAATACAGACAAAATTGGTAATAAAAATCCAAAATTAACCCCTAAGTCAATACTTATTTGAATGTCAAAAATTATACTTAAAATATAAAGAGAATATGTTCTTATCAAAATTCAAAAAAAATCATCACCAAATAAATAGATTGTTGAACTTCAATAAAGAATCTTCAAGGTAGTTGGCACACTGCCAACAAATAAAAAATCTGACATCATACAACAGATTGTTAATAAATCAACAAGTTTTTGTGAATGACTTTACACATTTTAAATAATTTGAATTTAATAGATAGCACAGGGACATTTTATGTGTATTTAAATATTTTATATTTTTTCAACATACAAAAAAGGTATGACAAAAGATTTAAACTGACTTGAATTGTCCTGTGGAAATGTTAAACAGACCTCAGTAATCATAATTTTATTTTGAAAACAAATTTAAAGTCATGACACATGGCATATCTCTTATTCCCATTGTGGTCCCCAAAGTAATAAGTATTATTCACAAAAAATAAAAACATCACACGTATTAAAATTTGAAATGAAATACATTCTGTAAAAAGAAACAAATTTCCAGAAAATTGTTAAGCTGATTTTGTATCTTGTATCAATCAGCATCTATCCTAATATAAGATTGTTAAGAGGTTAAAACACTTATTATCAATCTAAATCCTTAACGTGTTACAAATATTGATATTTTGTTCATAAAAATCAGTTAAAATATCATCTGTCAACTATATAAGTATACTGACAGAATAATGAAGATGGGACATACAAAATGGATCATTCTAACATCAATATGATCAGAGGTAAAGCAATATTAAAGGCAAGATACATATGAAGCTAAACAATTTATGGTTGAATAGTAACAATAAGTCAGACAAGACTAGTCTAAATACATGTAAACAAAGACAGATGTAGACTAGTTTTGTGCTGACCCTTAAAGTTACTGTTTAAGGTAAATTGAAAACATTTCTAGTAAAACATTTGAAAGTTTTAGCTAAATCGAAACATTATTACAATGAAGTAAATCTTCCCAGTCAGACTAAAGCACTTGTTCATCTTTACCATGGATAGATCTGTAGACAACACAGATTGAATCACCTTGAATGGTTTTTTTTTTGTTAAACGGTTGGAGCATTGCCTTCTCATTATAAGTGAAAATGACAAAAAATAACCATTGGAGAAAAGTTGAAATTTCTGACTATTTTTATCAGCAATTCAAACACCATTTCAATACATGTACATTTAATTATCACAATAATTTAGCCGATTTTTAAGCTTGTTTTTTGTGGTTAAAACATGTACTTTACAGATTATTTAAAATTGAAAAAAAGTTTCAATGCACCTTTTGCACTTAAGGAAAATCAAAAATCTAAAAATAGAATTTATAAAAGGCTGGCTCCAGATACACTCAAGGTAAGAAGGATCAAGTACTTAAGTCATTGAACGAAAAACTGGACACTAATCTTCAAGATGTCTCCATTGTTCTATTAAATCTCTAGGTATTGTTTGAACAAATTCTTCAAATACAGTAGTAACTGTCTCACTACCAGCAGGTGATGGTGCACCTGACCCACTTAGACTTGAACCACGACTTGAACTACGACTTTTATTAACACTAGGTGAAACTAATGAAGATTTAACAGTTTCACTTTTATTACTATCAGATAAGACTAATGGAGGTTTAGTAGATATAGTACTATCATCAGGAATGTCTATAGTCAGTGCTGTACTGACTGATGGTTTGTTTATTAGTGTTGATGATACAGAACTTTTAGAAATTGTTGATTTACTAACACCAGTGGAGTCGGATTTATTTGCACCAGGAGATACAGCTGTCGGCGATTTCTTTTCTTCAAATGAAAATCTTTTTGGTGATAAAGGAGAATTGGTTTTTTCTAGAGGAGACCAGTCCATAGTAGGAAGTGGCAGTCTAGAATCAACACTGTCAGCAGCAGGTAATCTTTGATATCTAGGCAGACGTGATTCAATAACAGACTCATCTACAGATTTAGAGTGAGTAAGAACAGACTCTCTAGCAGACATGTATGTATTTAAACCAGGTAATGATGTTACAATAGATTTAGATGGAGAAAATGATGGGGACACAACTATAGCATTAGCAGGCATAATATCAACAGCAGACGTAATATTATCAGCAGACGATAGATTGTCAGAAATGTTATTAACTGAAGTCTCAATGCTAGTCGATGTTTCATTGCTAGCAGATGTCACATTGCTAGCAGACATCACATTGCTAGCAGATGACACATTGCTAGCAGACGACACATTGCTAGCAGACGACACATTGCTAGCAGACGTCACATTTTCAGGAGATATTACAGAGACATTAGAAGTATTAGAGTCCGAGATTTCAACAGTTTCATATGTATTAGTGACAACATCAGTAGCTTCAACTAGAGATGTATCATTTTCATTGATTAATACATTATCATTAAAATTAGATATATCTAGAGCACCAGCAGACGACAATGACTCAGAACGTCTAGGTTCAGAATGTTCTGATATACAACTTAAATGTCTTTCATTGGAAGATTCAGAGTGTGATTCATTTATGGTATCATCAGTAGGAACGTTTAGAAAATCAGATTCACTATATTCAAAGTCAGCTGTAGGTTCAGGCGATGGTGGGGGGCTGGGGTTCTCTTCTAATGCTTTTTGAATCATTCTCATTTCTTCATAATCTAGATGACTCATATCCACAGGTCCATCACCTCCTTGCATTATAAATAGTCTCTCCATGACTAAGTCCACATTATTATCACTTCCTGTATCAACAGTAGTGTCAGCCATATCTTGATATACACTAGAGGATGCCTCACGGAATGCAGATCTCTCAGATCTCTCTTCACGTTGAGATATATAAGAATTACTTAGTCCATCAGTCGAACGACTTTCAGATCTAAGTTGAAGAAGATTAGAATCACTTTGGCTGTGCATGATAGTGTCACCTGATCTAGTTGTTTGACTTTGTGACATAAATTGTTGACGTCGAGCTTCAGCTCTCTGTCTTAATATAGAACTAACACTATCATTAACTAAAACATTAGATTGATGTGACTGTGAATCTGATGTATATTGTCTATGTGAAGTGTTTCCTTGTCCATCGTCAACAGTTTCAGTAGAATAAGCTTGGTCTCTATCAGAACGTGAATATCCAACAGTAGAAGTACCGTCAGCATTAGGACCATTGTAAACTTGTTCCTGTCTAGTGGCTTGTCTACCACGATCAAATCTACTAGTTCTACCATTGTTTAGAGTAAATCCAGACTCCCTAGCTACAGCATATTGGTTTATAAAAGTTCCATTTTTAGCTGTATCCGTTTTATTATCAGATTGTTCACTTACAACAACTGCTGTCTGTAGTTCAGGAGGTAATTGATCATTAGGTATACCGTCATACAATGGTACAATCTCTTTAGTAGCAAAGTAAGCATCTAGATCAGGTTTATCTCTAGGTGTTGTATATAGACTTACAGTTTTATACTTCTCATCTATATCTTCAACAGTCTCTTCATTCTTATCAAGATAATCACCTCTCTGATAGAGTTCAAATAAAGATAGATCACTTATGGAGTCAGTACAATCACCATTCATTTCAATAAGTCCATCTTTAACTTTAGCACATTTTATTAAGTGTTTTAATTTTTGATATCTTTCATCTTGTTTCTCTTCAATCATCTCAGCTACAAATCCATCACAATCATTAGGACTTGGTCTAGATGGTTTAACCTTAGGTTTCATGATAATTTCAGGTAAAGGAGTCTTAGCTCTACATGACATGACAATCTGATGATGTTGATTCAACCATCGACAACTTCCATCTTTATCTATAAATATAACTTTTTCATTTTCTAAACCAAGTACTGGTATAATATCATCAGGATACATTTCAACTGTTCTCCTTCTAATACCATATGATGTCTCTGATGACCTTGAAGTCAATGAACTGTAGGATGAAGAGTGACTTAGTTCCCGACCTTGACCTGCTGACCTAGATTCAGATCTTTCCTCTCGTGAACTTGAAGTACTACTATATGACTGTACAGGGGATATAGACCGTGTATTTGTTGTTCTAGTTGAATCTAATTCAAGAGCTTGAGTAATGCTACTATCAACACCTTGTATAGTTCTACGTCTAAAACGACTTTCACGTGACCTTTGTTGTCTTAGAGATGATGACCTAGTTAGTACAGAACCATTGGTAGATGTTACATTAGATCTAGTAGAGTCTCGTGTTACTGAGAGACTTCTTTGTTCACGTGATGCTAGTCTATTATCTGAACCATATCTTGAAGCTCTGGATGCAGCAAATGCTTCAGCTAGGCCAGTAGATAAATCTAACTGAGGTCTCATTCTAGGTGTACTTGAACCAGAGCTAGACTCTGATCCAGGCTGAAGACCTTGTCTGGATACAGACAGTATTGGTGAATCTGAAGGTCTTCTAGTGTATGTTGATGCAGTAGATAGATTCTCTGTACTTCCACTCACTCGTTGTCCAAACAAATTTTGTCGAGAACCTTCTAACATCTCACGAAATATATTAGATTCCTGATCAACACTAGCATTGGCAGCAGCGTGTGTATTCTCATAGCTAATTGACCGTACTGGTGTTCTTTGTATCCCTGAAGTAAAACTTCTTCTTTCAGTTGATCGTTGTTGACGAGTTTGTCTTATTATATGATCCCGTCTTAAATGCCTGCTTGCAGCATCACCGCTTCCACCAGTTGAATTGGCATTTAAACGATCTTGTCTAATACGTTCAAGTTCTTCAATACGTTGCATACGTGCGTTCACCATGTTAGCTATAGGTTGATCACCCTCAAGTCTGTTCATTGCAGCTAGAACAGTTTCAGCCATTTTTGTAGTTTAACTAGATGATCAGAACAAACGAAAATACAAAATATACACTTGCTTATTTAGTGACTTAGTCTAAAGTTAGTCTGTAGTTTATTCAGATTTGGAACTTCTCCAGTCTATGTGTTGAATCAATACAAGATCAATGAACAAATATATTTGTATACAATTACCACGAAATATCCTTCATACATAGTCCATTGTATTTATTATAACACATTAAACTGTTCATACTTGATGTGACCAGTGTGTAACAAAGATAATGTAGCATAACATCTGTCACTTTATTGTCCACTCATGCATAACAAATCAATGGCTAATATATTCCATGTCATAGAATGTATTTATCGATCATTATACAGTATGCTTCAAATAGTGTCTATCTTAACACAGTGACAGTCATCCAGTATAACATTCAAACACAAACTAAGAAATTTGTCATTGTAATGTCTTCATAAATGCCGATTTAACAAAATCAATTATAATCAATCAAGTAATATCAATCAAACATTTGTCACATCATAGAATGTATTGAACACCATTCACTTGATAGAACATGTTCCTCGAAACAAATCGTAATCAGAAAGTAAGAAACCTTACTGAATAGTAAGTTAGTTAGTCCTTTAGACAGTCCACACTGAACAAAACACTCAAGTTACCAGTAAACTGATGTTTTTTAAAACAGCCATTATCCAGCAGACGACACAATGTAACACGCTTGGTGTGATTCTGTATGAATCAATCTTTACCAAAAAACACTGTTTATGATAGAGTCATGAATAATTCAAGGTAGGTAGGTGTCTTCAGTGTAAATCCTTAAACTGAGTAAAAACACAGAGACAGTCAAAGTTCAATCAATTCAACAAACGTTTCATCAAATAACATTTTGTTTATAAACCAGTCCCAAAATTAAACGTATGTGTAAACCATTCAAAATTATTTCACCACTCAATACCACATGTTGTTTACGCTTTTAACCGTTTCATGGTACAATGAATTTTCATTTCAATACACAAAATATGTATATCTAGCCATCCCATATATAAAATAAAATCCTTCATGTAAGTTTAAAACCAAACACAGTAAACATGAGAATTAAACCAGACTGGTTTTCAGATTTTTTCACTGTGAAGATCAACTAGTTAGAATATTTCTGGTAGATTATTGAACCAGTCTAGATATCAACTATACTACAGTCTGTATAAAGGTAATAAAGTGGCAGAGTGAAGTAATTGAAGCATATAAAACTATATATGGTAAAATATACCTTGAATAAATTCTAAATCTTTTATCAATAGTTTAAACCATTAATAAAGGGAAATAAAAGCAAGAGGTTTAAGATAATGTTTAACACATGATACATTTCTCTTTGATATATACTAAATAGGTAAATTATATATTGTCTAACCAGAGACATAGATAACATCTAATTCCCTGGTCTAACAAATTTATTCTGACACTTGAAACTTCTTTTGAATTATTTTACAGTCAATAAAATAGCTTAAATATATTTTGCACTGAGGTTTAATGAAAAACAATTACAATTCAAAGACTTATACAGACATTTTCGGACCAAATGTTTCATGCACCATTAAAGTTACTTTATGCACTATTTGATTCATTTCTTTGTTTTGCTTGTTGCAAGAATAGGATGAAAGACAAACAAAAAAACAATTGTTTGTTTACATTTTGAAGATCACATGATCGTATATAGCTTGTTTATGATAACTTGAGACGAAATACAACGATACCAGTTTTATACACAGGTGGATTTAAGTTTAGTACGCGTAATTATCGACTATTATCAGTGTGTTTTTGATGTACTAAATTTAGTACGAGAACAAATGTTTCACGCATTAAGACATGTTTAAGACTTTTATTACACAAAATCAGCTGACCTCCCTGTTTTATGTAATACCTGAGTCCCAAATATGTAAACACTGAGTCGTTTGTCTCAAGTTATCCTAAACGAGCTATACCATGATACACAAACAATACAACTTTATTGTTGTACATACATTATAACATTATACCAAAGAATGCCAGATGATTATCAAAAATACATGGCAGACCCTGACTGTTTCAAGTTAAATACACTTTAAAGTCTGCTTCAATTGACTATCTTGTAAATAAATATATCCTGTTCAATGAAATTATCTTCAAGAAGGTACATATTTCTAACAATACCCAAGTATACCTATGATATATGATATGATGGATGCTAAGCGATATAAGCATTTTTTGTCAATGAAATTTGAGCATAACAAAAAGTAATGCACTTGTATATGGTCAACATTCATTAAATCACTCAGCATTATGCAAGACAACTGCTGCAAGCAACAGTGTTTAGGGATTGAGGTCCCAGGTTCCACTAGGGGCACTGTGAATTTCCTTGAGCAAAAAATATTAATACAGTTGTTCCACTCCAACTAGGAGTAAACAGGGTACTGTAAGGTATCTCCTGGTTGCAGGTGATATAAATGATCAGGAGTTATTGTACAAAAAATGTAAAAGCGACTGAACATATACAATGTACATGAAAGCAGACTTTTAAACTGCACTTTAACTTATTTATGACATTTCATAACTTTATGCAACTATTAAAAATCACAAGACATTTAACCTGAACCTCCTCTCGGAGATACTTCAATACTAAAACTCTCATCCTCCATTTAAAGTAATTACTTCCATTCTCATACAAAGATCTATGGTAGGTAGCTAGGGACAATATCCAATGATATTGATATAAACCAGTGTATGTATGTAGTGACAACAATTACTGTACATTGATTGATTATATAATTATATAGATACATTTCTCATTGTATGTTGACATTTAAACTGATGTAACATTATACCACCCTCCCCTCTCCTCCCTGTCTGTGTTACAATTAAAACTATTACTGTAGTCTACATCAGCATACATACCACATTGAGTCAATATCTAATTACACTTTACACATCATGTCAGTTGTCTTAAATCTTAGCAATGTATCAAAAGAAGACCACACTTTTTGTTTGATTTCTAAGCAAACAGAGTTACAGTATATCTACATTGTAGCAAAATAATCAACATAGGTTTCTTTTAAAATGCAATATACAAGATGGGCCTGTAGCACAATTGGTATAGTGCCAGGATTACAAATCAGGTTTCCCAAAGTGGGTACTGGTTTCAATCCCATCCAGTGTGGTTATACCATCTCATGAAAATTTGACAATAATGTCATTTTTCCTCCACTAAAACAGTATATTGAGAAGTTGCCAGCATTGTGGAAAGGTAAGTGAGTACTATTTATAGCCAAGGGTCCTAAAAAGTTAGTTTAGGTGTGCTGGTCAATGTAAAAGATCCTAAATTGTATCAAACCCATTATAAAACATATTGTAATCCAGTGTAAAGCAGGTAATACAAAGTCAGATAGTATGCATAGTTTAACACTTACATTTGAATAACATATAGTTTCTATTAGAGTATTAAGATAATGCTGAAATGTTAAAAATAAACCTCAAGTTGAATGCCACTGTACTATCTGATAATCAATCAAAGACAGATAACTCCTATACACCATACAAATTTAAATAACAATTCATGCACACTGCACTTCTAATCATTACAATGCCAGATCATGCGAAACAAGTTTTAAATCATTTTTAATGTAGTATTGTATCTATATACTCAAACATTGTTTCATTGTATTAACCATAATGTATAATATAACTCAAACTTTTCTCTTATTTGCTTATTTATGTTAAATCTTTACCATTTATGTATTTATATGTGGGTGTGCTACCAAATTTAATTATTGAAATGGGGACAAAACCAATGTGTTCTGCTAATAAAATGTTCTGTTCTGTCTAATTTACATACTGGGTACACCAAAAGCACTAATTACACCTTATTATCACCTAAGCAGACGACACAAACATCTACCTGATATATGATTTTTGTACAACTACATATAATTAAACATTAGCTAATGTACCTTTCATGTGACTCAGTTGGTGACATATAGACCCACTGGGTCGGGTGTTCATCTGTATCATGTTGTTCTCATGTTTGTAATGTTTTCATAACACATGTCACAAAAATAAACAATTTACTTACTTACTTACTTACTTATAATTAAACAATTAAGATAGCCCAACTTGTATTTTGCAACCAAACATAACTTCTTTATGACTTTGTAATTGTTTGTAAACATGTAACCTTTTATGAAAATGAATTTTTTATCAAATTGAGACTTCATCACAGCAATTTATCAACATCTAGACTACATGTTTCTGCACTATAATTAGTTATAAAACCTCTACAAGAAAAAACCCAAATGTATTAATTATTTAAGTGAATTAAGAACTTCAATCTGACAGCTAGAGACTTTAACTAAAATAGTCATTTCAATTCACACATTTTCTAGACTTGAAATTGTTGCAAAAAAAATAACTATCTAGTTTATGTTGGCCTTGAACTGCAAGACAAATCAACAATATGGAATTTTATCAACTTACCTAGTGAATAACCATAGTTAAATACCTTGACATGATGCTTGCCATGTAGCAACTATATGAATAGTTTATGCTATATAAATTTAGGAAACATATTGCTAGTGACTTTCATTTTGCAAGTTGAAATAAATTAACTTGCACAAATTTGCAAGTCCCATTTTTGTAAAATACAAGCCCTGATAAAATATAAATAAAAGTATATTAATAGACTAACCTTGTTTTGAAGATGTAGTAGCTTGTTTTGCTACAGCTGGTGTATGTTTAACTGGGGCAGTTATCTGACTTCCAGTAAAATGGAATTCTGTAACAAATTTATCATCATCCTCATCCGACATGTCAGAAGATTGACTCAAAATGTCATCACTACCTTCAGTGACACTATTATATTTATCATCTTCAACAGTCACTTCAGCAGAGGCACCAACTTTACTATCAGAGTCACGTAACTTTGTACCAATGTATTCTCTAAGTTTATCAGATTTAGAAAACTTTGTCACGTTTTCTCTAGGGGAGTCAACAGGAGATTCATCATTAGCTGAATCAGTATCAGACACATCCTTTAGTAAATCATCAAACAGTTTAGTATTGTCATCAGATCTAGATTCTTGTTTAGAAACAAACATAACATGTTTATCAGATACACCTTGATTCAATGATTTACGTACATCTTTATTTTCATTCTTTCCTTCAACTTTATTATATACTTTTGGTTCTACTTTTGGTTCAGTTTTTGTTTCAGTTTTTGGTTCAGCCTTTGGTAAAGGTTTTGGTTCTGATTTAGGTTCAGTATTGGTTTGCTTTATTTGTGATGGTTTTTTTGCTTGTATAATGTCACCAAATAACTTTGATTTTTCAGCAACTTGTGGTGGTGGTTCTTTCTCCTCTAAATTTTTACTAGATCTCTTTTCCCCTGTTTTTGCTAGATTTAATTTCACTTCAGTCACTTTATCACTTTTAGAGTTAGCCACAGGTTTAAGTTCTTTGTCAAACTTTTTTAATTCATTTAACAGATTTCTTCGGTCAGTAAATGAATCTAGATCAATCATTTGTTTATCAGCAGATAGTACAACTTTGCTAGCAGGTTTAGATTGTAAACCTTTAACAACTTCAACTGATTGAGCATTTGTAGATGATTTAGATAGATTGTCCATACTTTTTGAAGTATATTTACTACTCTGATCTTGTATTGGACCATGTGTGATAGTTTTAGAATTACTTGTAGTTTCAACTTTTTCTTTAGAGTTTCTACCTTCCATATTAGAACTGTTAGAGACCTTAACTTCAGTAGAATTATTCACAGTTGTTTGTTTACCATTTCTAGAACCATTCACACCAGTAAATCCATTGGCACTAAGAGAAGATTTAGAAGTTAACACAGGGCTACTAGAGGACACAGTAGCTTGTACAGATGGTTTACTACTAGTTCCTACATTATTGTTTTCTTTTAACTGATCAGATGGTTTATTAAATGTGGCAGGTTTTATTGGTTCAGTGTTTCTATTCTGTGTTGTATTTTTGTTGTTAGAATCTTGAAGTGAACTACGTTTATCTGGTGTGACTTTACCTTGTTGATTTCCTTGCTGAAAATAAACAACACATAGAACTGATGAAAGTTTGAAGAAAATGAAAATTCTGAGGTTTACATGACAAAATATTTCATTTCTTTGTTTCATAAGAATATTGAATAGATATTGAAGATAAATCTAAAATTCAACATGGAGCTGACAACTTCTGCATCTATACAGAAGAAAATTTATGAATATTGAACTTTAATGGAAGAGTAAAACCTGCCATGGTCACAATGGATTCTGTGACCCTTTGTTTCTGGATTCTGTGCTCAATGAATTCCTAACAACAGCAGCTCTTTAGATAGGATAGCAACATCCATAAACAATAGAAAAATCCCATGCACAAATTATGACAACACTTGCGTTGTTTCAATGAAAATTGAGTGTTTATATGAATAAATAAAATAAAACCAGAATACAAAGCTCTCGAAATATGTTTGGAAAAAAATCTAATTTTAGAATAAACTGATTTGCAATTACATGTGTAAAAAGAAACAAGAAGTCATCAAATTTTTTTTTAATCAGCATTAATAAGTTTTTTTTTGTAATTTTCTTTATTTACAAATAAGCATATTTCCATGAGCACATACAAATTATTACAAAACATGTAACATACATTTGTTATACTATACAATTTGTTATTGATATTTAATTTGCTAAATCTTAATACTATTTTTTACTGCAATTTTCGCTGATTAGAATAGAATACAAACAAACTTTAAAGCCAATAAACAGATTGTATAGTTTGAATATATCTAACAAGTCTAAGATAAAACAATTTTCAAAGATGGGATTTAGAAATATACTAATATTATAGCAAAAAGAAACAAATAATTCAAGGTCCTAGGTTTTTGTCAGGTACATGCTTTTTGTCTAAAAGAAAAAAAAAATAAGATAAGAAATTAAGGAATAAAGAAGCAGAAAAAAGAAAATTAAGCTATAAAAGCACTAATAGATCTTAATAGTGCTAGGGTTTGGAAGCAAGTGTAATATTAGGTATAAATACTTATATATGGTTAACATATCTACATGTCAGGCTGGAGTGGGGGCCAGAATGCTGAAAAATTATGCCAGATAGTCAGGAATTTTGTAGTTTTATCCGTATTTTGAGCATAATAACGTTCACTTAAGATGTAGGTTTTGAGTTTTAAAATAAACAAGTCTAGGTTTGGTAGACATTTTTTTGTTTTACATTTAAATAGATATTCTTTCGCTAAGACACATATTGTGTTTAGGACTATTGGTTTTTTAACATTACCGAAAAGAATTTCACATTTTAACCATGCCAACGAAAGGTTGTGGTTGTTTTGGAGCCAAATGTTTAAGTTGTTCCAGAACAGTTGTGTATAACAACAGTCAAAAAATAGGTGGGATATAGTTTCTGGAAACTGACTACAGAATGTACAATTCTCGTTTTCACTAATACCTATTTTAAAAAGTAAGTGGTTTGTACCAAGGATTCTATGAAAAATTCTGTATTGAAGCCAATGAAGTTTGGATTCTTTTGTGACTTTATAAATATTCTTGTATAAAGGGTTCCAATTAAAATCTTGGGCCAGGTTAAGATCTTCAGTCCATTTAATTTGAGATTTTATAACACATTGATTTTTTAGTACAAAATCATATATCGTTCTACAGCCCTTATTAGTTCCATTTATTAACTTAATAATGAACGGCTGTACAGGTTGGGTCAAACTGTATAATGGCAGATCAATGTTATTTATATTAAGAACATGTTTTACGCATCTAATAACACTATTATACTGTAAAGCATTAATAAGTTAATACACATATGATTGAAACTAAGTAACATGAATAAGCTTAATGAACAGAAAAATTACTTGCAGTTTGCATGATTAAGTTTTTATTTCAAAATTGCATTTGTTCAAATTCTCGTGACCACAGGGATTCCTAACGATAACCATTTTTACCTACATGTATGTATATATTATAGGTATAAATGGTTATCGTTAGGAATCCCTGTGTTAGTGACAGGCAATGTATACAATGATTGTACATGGTAGAAATTAAAGTTGAAGAAAACTTACCTGAGAGAAACATTTCATACTTCTATTCATTAGTAGTGTAAGTCTACCTTGTGAAGCATTCATATCCTTAGATATAGATTTATATTGTCCTGAACTTTTCTTTAAATTACCTAACTCTTCACTTAATGAATTAAAGTTCTCTTGTTCTCTACTCATCTCTCTCTGGAGTAATGTTATAGTCTCTAACAAATTCTGAAATATTTTATATCAAACAATTATTGACTATATCTAGTACTGATAAGGCTTCCAGTACAGTCCTAAGTCAATGAAGACACCATACTACGATATTGATTGTTCAGTGCAAAACTAGTATAACAGCATGAAATAAGTCTATGAAAGTGATTGCCCAAACAGGTCGATTCAGCAGCAAGCACTATCTCTTGTTTTTTCTCTTGAATTTTGGTTGCCTGAAAGACATTTGGGGTTTCCCCGAACTAAAAAGTGGTTGTCTCGGGCAACCAGACACCCACTATTTTCATAGAATGTATTAAGTAAAGAAGAATGTAGACTAGTTTTTCACTGTCTCTTTAAATTATGCATTTATATGTGAGCAAGTTCTGCTATAGTCTCTTCAATGGTTTGTTCCTGACAGTGCTAACAGCCTCTGTATCAAGGTAGTTTAAGCTTGTGCAATATGACCTATGTCAAGGAATACATGATTACATTTCACTTACAGCCTGTTCACATTGATCTGTGAGAAGGAATACAAAAATTTGAATATCACTTAAAGCTTGTTCATATGAACATTAACAAAGAATTTAAAATACTAAAGTAACAATATTACTTATATAAGTATATTATTCTTTACTTTTCATTGTATTATTCAGCACAAAATCACAAAAGTTTGTAATGTATTAATTCATGGCAGGTCAATGTGCATAACCTATAAATTGTGGGCTTAGCCCAAAATAGTTGTAACTCAATATAAAAAAGTGAATTATGACCATTTTGCGTTTATAAATAATTTTTATTTCACATTAAACCACACATGTGCTTTATCTAAGACAATCATTGTCAACAAATTTGACCAGTACACATCTTGATGGGTTAGCCATATATGGTCAATGACAGTGATTATGATGTTTTTGACGATACACCCTGTGTAATTTTTATATCAATGCTTCTCTTTTCCAATCATATTTAAACTGATCATTAGTTAAACATAACATTTACAATTTAAATACACAAATTTAAATCCATCAGTAATTTCACACAATAGAAAAGTAATTTTCATGAGACATATAGTTCCAACCTTCACACAATGTATGATAATAAAAATAGATTATATACAGAAATATAATACTTGAAAGTAGAACTTTAAATCTAAAATTTTCAAAACATTTTCATAAATAATAATTGACTTACAAGAGTTACAATCAACTGACAGACTTACCTGATCTTACACAAGATATTTTATCTTTATTAAAAAGTGAAGAAAAAGTTAAGCTTAAAAATTGAGTCGAAGTGAAATCAAAAGATGAAAGTGTTCCTAGGCCAAAATGAAATAAAACAACAACAAAACAATGTATAATCTATATTGTATATGAAATATAGAATTATGTTTAAATTTAAGGGCTAGGGGCTGTGCCTTAAACATCTACTCTGTTACATATAACATGTTACACATTATGTAACAGGCTTTAATAAATAAAATATGAAATCATCATTCTTCAGAATTCAAAAAAAAACATTAATCTTTTCATACATTTTGCACAAAAACATTTAAAATTATGCTCAGGTAAGCTAATATTTATCTATTCAACTAAACTGGTGTATATTAGGGGTGTTTTCAAGCAGTTATAATTATATAAATTGTTGAGTCATAGCATACATCATTTAACAAAATAAATTATTATTACTACATGAAAGTTATAATATCATACTGAAGTGAGATCTATATAATCTTGTGTTGATATACTTGACTTGATATACAGGGGAGATAACTCAATGAATTATACAGTTCCTTCCAGTATTACCCCCCTTGGGTAAAATACAGTTCCTTCTAATATTACACCCTTACAGTTCCTTCTGTTATTACCTCCCTTAGGTAAATTATAGTTCCTTCCAGTACTACCTCTATTGGCTATAATACAGTTACTTCCAGTATTACCTCCCTTAGGTAAATTACAGTTCCTTCCAGTACTACCTCTATTGGCTATAATACAGTTACTTCCAGTATTACCTCCCTTAGGTAAATTACAGTTCCTTCCAGTACTACCTCTATTGGCTATAATACAGTTACTTCCAGTATTACCTCCCTTATGTAAATTAGTTCCTTCCAGTACTACCTCTATTGGCTATAATACAGTTACTTCTAGTATTATCCCCCTTGGGTAAAGTATGATTTGATCATTTGAAACTTAATACAATGTGGTTTCATTTGTTTTTGTTATGCCTCAGTCCCATAAAATCGTGGCTTGATGCAGACCTGTACATGCAAACAGCCGTAGGCTGTAGGAAGCCTGGAGTATTAAGGTGACTGTACGCACATGGCACATAACAACTCACCCATATGGAGCCGTACCTGAAAGTTATGCAAGTTTAATCCATACTCGGCCACAATTTGTTCATGATTCGACTTTGAAACTGATAGGTGTAACCAAGGCTCATCTCTCAGACCCTGGTAAAAACATAACAGTCCGTACGGGTACACAAGAGTTTGTACGAGTCCTTGCGGAGCTTGATTGCGTGGCCCCCGTACCGTGCCCTCATGGCTATTTTTATGTTTATGGGACTGTAGCATTATATGTCTCTTTCCACCAGTTAGACTCTTATGGAATGAACAGATCAACAAACTAATATTCCTGGGAAACATCAATATAACACTTCTACTTCCTCACATGATAAATCATGGTAAAAACTGGACTTTAACACACAACCCTCTATTTGAAAAAACAGGTGTCTGGTTGAATCTTTAAATTTAGCCCACTAAGTCCCCATTCTGTTGGAACATCTTAATAATTTTACACATAGGAAGTATATTTAAAGCATGGTGAAGCTGTAAAGAATGCATAAAACTATTAAACTGTCCAAACAGAAAAGGAGGTTGTTTGGAACAAATATTATATCTGACTGAAACATAATATGTCCAAGAAATTAAGATAATAACAGTAAGTACATAACATGACATACCTTAACAGACATTTCTTTGATTCTAGAATCAAATTCACCATCTTCTAACTTTAATAATTGTGGAGCTGTAATAGCAGACATTGTTATCTTTCTGTAAATATAATAATACATACATGATTTAATAAAACACTGCTGGAGGGTAGCACTAACTGTCCCCCATGCTAAATCAATATGGATTTTCAGTATTTTGTTATTAATGGGATCAAACAGTGATGCCGTAAATAATTTCTGGATCAGCAATGACACAAATAGATAAAATTGAAATTAAAAAAAAGGAGAAGTGTGTTTTTTCCTGAACTCCAATAGCACAGATGGCTAATTGCTGAACATTTGGGGGTCCTGAGAATAATCAAACTTTAACGGGAACTGCTTTATCATGATCAGCATTATAACAAAGGTGGCACATATATTAGCATAGTTTAAAAAATAATGCAGTAAAAACATGAAGGAACAGTGTTCTTATGTGTTTTGTTTGTTTTATGGTCCTTTATGTCACTCTTCTCATAATTATTCAGTCATTTTGTGAAGGTTAGTTGACTTACTCACTGTCCTTGAAGATGCTTAGGTCACTATGCCTAAACTTTTTACCAAGAACTATACTAGATAGTCAACAATAGGAGGAACAAGTAAATCTGTGAGCTAATGCTCACTAGTGATACACCCGCAAAAATCTAAAAATATGCGACAAACAGAAAGTAGATGAGCAAGGAGCATGAAATCGCTTTACACCACATGGAACTATGGGATGAAGCAATATGCAAAGTATAAGGCTGCTGCATGTTATAGTTGCTGAGAAAACTGCGACGGAAAATTTGTAACGGACGGACAAGGGTAAAACAGTATACCCCCCTCTTCTTCGAAGCGGGGGTATAAAAATGGCCAAACATGACCAAACTCTGTAAAGATATTCCCACCTTGCAAGGAATCAAACCTTGGACCTCAGTATAAACAGTAAACTGCTGGAACTAACTGGATGAACAGTTACGGCACTTATGAAAGGGTTGGTTCTTAGAGATAGAAACACAGTGTGACAAAACATGAAACATTAAGCAAGTTAGACAAGTCGGATGCTTCAAAGTAAGCCTATTAAAGATACAATTTATAACAAAAGGTCTAACCTTAATCAGTATTTCAAACAATAACCTTCTTGTATATACATGTATATATTACACAAAAGATGGAAAATGCATAATTTGAGATTGAAATGGTCTAGGGATTCAAATCCTGCAGGGGGCTCAAGATGTTGCTATTTCCTAGTGAGAACAAAGATACCTACTATAGCTTCACTTTACCTAACACAAAAGGTATAAACTTGTACTGGGTCATTTGTCAACTGTCTGTTATATGGAGCAAAAAGCCCTAGGGAGATTGATGGCTAGATGCTGATAGAAGTATTGAGTAATTACTGTAAACTAGGTGAAGGTGCAATAAGGATGAAACTGAACTATAAAAAGCATTGCATTTTTCAACTTGTTTATATAAACATTCATGCCAGAAATGCATACATACAGCTATAGGAAACTTTTTCATAGGTTATCAAAAAGGTAATTAGAATGCAAACTAGCAGAAAACAATAAGTACAAAAGCAATAATAATTATACAATAATACATAGCTGGTTTTGATGTCTAAAATTAATAGACATGATACAAAACCCATTGTCCACCTTCAACTTCACCTTAGATATTGATGTGATTAGAATAAATTAACTCACAGTTAAAATTATGATAAGTTATCACAACGTAACACTAATGACTCCAGGCTTTGGTTTTACAAAAAGATGTAAGTGTGAGTTTTCACTCAAATAATTAGAATCATAATTAAAGTCAGTAACTTTACAAAAGCATAAGACCTAGCTGAACAATAACATGCAATGTTTTTATGTTCTGTCACATTGTCTATATATTTATTTGTTTGTAACTAGAAACTATTGTATATGTTACTGAAATAAATTATCTGTTCTGTTCTGTTCTTTCAGTCACAAATGTACTACACTTGTTATAAATTACATCTTAACTCTTTATGATAAATTGACAGAATATAGCATGTACAAAAATAATTCTATAAGGATACTTACCTTCACTTCAGTTAACAAATAATTTCCAAGAAATAAAATTCTCTAAAGCAACCACAATAATTGAATCAAGACATTGTCAGCTGACAACAACAACAACAACAACAACCAGTCAACAAACACACAACAACACTACTAGTGGATCAATGTTTCATTAAAACAACAAAACCTTCAAAGTTTCCAGACAACCATACAATATACAATGACCACCAGCAGCTGTCACCTTCTCTCACTCTGTACAGTCTGAAATAACATAACATTATAAATACAATATATTGATGGAAACTAGATATTATTGACATGTACCTTATATAATTATATATAAAATCAAAACCAATAAGATTAAAACCATTTACAGAGCCCTCCAAAATTCCTTAGACTAAGTCCTGTTCTAAGGATAAAATTAGATTCACATTTACCCATTTACAGGACTTTGTCAATGGAATTTTGAGAGAGCACACAGTAAATGATTTTAACCTAATTATTTATAATTTTCAATTTCCTAATAAGTAGATGAAGAAAAAGAGTCATACATCATATCCTAGAACTTTTGAAAGGCACTGTATTAGGTGGACAGTTCAACTCACCAATATTCCTGGAATGCATCAGAGCACTGACTGCCATACCCAAGAAGCCATTGAGCCAATATACTCACATATTAGACCATGTAATGATAGTAGCCTAGGCTTAAATCTACTATCATCTGACAGAGAGAGAGGTTACAGTGATCTGGAGTCAATGATCTAAACAACTTGACCAGATAGGCAGGGTAACTTGGAGTGGCGGGGTAGGTTGACCAGAGAATAGGGCAGGATGACCAGCAGCTGAGGCAGATTGACCAGTGGGGCAGGGCAGGTTGACTAAAGGGGCAGTACCAGTTTACCAGGGATAAAGGCAGATTGACCTGGAAATGGGGCAGGTTGACCAAGGGTTGGGATAGGGTGACCATGATGTGTGTAAAGCAGCGATACAGGAGTAAATAAATACAATCTAGTAAAATCTAGATGTTATATCATATACCTAGCTGTACCAGAGATTGTTTAAATATTTAGAATAGAAAATCAAGATCAATCAAGATAAAATCAATTAGTTTATTAGGTTACAGGCTGGTATATCAATAACAATAGCTTATATTGATGGCTACTTTCAACCTGCACAATGTAATATATATGTAGACTTAATGACTAGTTAAGACACTTGCACAAAAATTCAATAACTATGATTCATTATGTAATATTATATCAATCAAATATTCATGTAGGACATTGGCCTTATATAATATTCATAAAGACATGTTTAAGGCAGAAATTCTCCTTATAGCTAGGCTTAAGAAGCTACCATTCAATGTCATACAGCAATATGATTCCTTTATACAAATCATAATAATATTACCATATTTGACAAATGAAGAATGCACATGTAAAATGCATATAAAATAATGGATAAATGAAGAAGAAAAAAAACAAATTTCTGATGATTTTGAGTATCAATATTAAATATGACTGGGTATACAGCTTTGGTTTGAAACAAATATTGATTTCATTTGATTAACACCAACATAAATAGAACAAATATATAACTATGGCAATATAATGATTGTACTGCAAGAAACAAACTAATATGAAATAATATTTTCCTATCAGTGCCATTTTAGACACTTGAAACATCTTAATGATTCAAGTTAAGAGAAGACAATACAATGATTTATGGCTATGATTAAAATCTGTGGTTATCCGAGTTCAATCATACTATCACTAGAGGCAATACTCAATCCTTAAGATACAATTTACCTAATGCACCCCCATCCCATTGTGCAATGTCAGGTGACAACATCACAATCAATGTAGAAATTAGCAGGTTTAAGATAAGTTTGATTTCTTAATCAAATGTCCATGTGATAATGGGAACATGAATTCTAGTTGTTGCAAGACAATAGAAGTGTCAAGTCAAACACATTCTACCTTAACATTGTTTTCATCTAAACAAAACCACAAAATATGTGTAGCATACAAACAATGTAAAGTTGATACAATAATAGAATATAACTATAGTTTGGATGAAGCTACAATAAATCAAATTATAACTTCAGGGCAGTGTTCATTTGCATGATAATGATGTTTTCATGAATAATAATCACACCACTATAAATGATACACCTAATGTATTATAAACTAGAAAACCTGGAGGGTTACTGTAGGCCTTCATCTTGATCAAACACAATATATGATACAACTACAAGTTAAAGACAATAGTTCAGGGAATCAAATAACAAGAGCAGTCCATGGAGAGCATGCTTGGATTCATCCCAAGGCAGCACACTTGACTTCTTCCCGGTACAGAACACTTGACTGCACCCTGCATCCCCAGACACCAATGCTTGACAGCATACAAGGATAGAGCACTTGGCTTGTAAACAGAAAACAAGAGCAGTCCATGAACAACAGGCTCAACTATCTAAGTCCTTTTGTAACCAGAAAGCTGCTGAGCAGCCCTGAAGACCATCATGCTCAACTTTCCACTGTACACTTCATGAACTGCAAGCTTAACTTCTGGGTGCTTAAGTTTACAAAATAAATATTGATGAGCAAGACATGAACTTCATTATTTTAGCTGCTTTGTAAAGGAAAAGAAACAATTTTTCAAGTCCTCAAAGTCCAAACCTCAGGATCGGTCCAGAAAACTTTCCCAAATCTTATAAATATTTACTGTGGGTTAAAAGTCACTCTTGTTGAAATACAAGAACTCCTCAATGTAGAAATTTTAATGATCATTTAAAAGTTATACCATTAAGTATAGAAAATGTACAAATTTAGTTAGCACGTAACAAGATATTTTAAATACTTCACAAATATTTGTTTATATTAAGGTCATTGTATCACTGTTTGAAATATTACATATGTTGACATGTTGTAAAATAAATGTATGTTATAATTATAACAAATAACATACCAGAGTACACCTAGACTTGTGTTAATAGTTACATTGACTGTATTCAACATTTAACAATAGCTAACAATACAATGTTACACACTGCTGTAAACTGCAGCCAAACAAGAACTTAAACAAGTATATCATTGACTGTGTGGTCCCCACAACTCAGTTGCAACCGTCAATATTAATCACTCACAGAGTCATAGGAGACTTGAATACAAAGGTCTGTGATGTCATGGTAACACTTTTAGATAAGTCATCAATCTGTTGCCTATGAGTTGCAAGAATGTCAGAGTAGTTTGTAGTCTCTGTCAATAATTGGTAAGAGCATCCCTGAATTTTGTTTTTTGTAGTATTTGCTATTTTACCTGAGTCAACTCTTAAGTTACACAGACTATGCTGCAACATTTCTGCAACAATAACAACAACAACACCATAACAATGTTGCTGATGGAGTTAATTTTCTTCAACTCAGAGCAAATATTTATTTACCTTGGAATTTTTGGAGACATCACATCACCTTCTTCAGCGGACTGATTTTGATCACATAACCGGTGAAGGGTCACGTGATACCAGGAAACTGTTGTAAACCAACCGTAGCTCCAGTCCCTTGTCCCAGTTCAGAGATGTCTGTGTTGTTTGATTTCAATTGCTTCCTTAACTTTCCTTTTCCATAAATTCTCCTCGAATGTTATCCCTTTTGTATTATTAGGATCGATCTTGTATCCTTTGTTAGTGCAATGTTCATAAATAGCAGATGATGTTTGCTTTAAATGTTCCTTGAGTCTCACATCCAGTTGTCTCCCTGTCTCACCTATATATTCATTCTTACAATTCTCGCACTTAAGAAGGTGACGTGATGTCACAAAAAATTTCAAGGTAAATTAATATTTGCTCTGGGTTGAAGAAAATTAACTCCATGAACGATCCAGAGCAGAGAAACCTCATTGGACATAATGTTTCTGAAGTCTGCTAGCAGTCAAAGTGAGTGAAGTTGTTACCCAATAACTTCAGCAGCCAAGAAAATTTTTACTAAACTAGAGTTTTATTCTGTTTTCAACCTATATTAAGTAAACACCTATGTTGAGCCACCAGTTTCATGATTTCCTAGTGTGGCTGTTTTACAGAGGTTTAAGTGTATATAATATTTTTGCATCACAATATGTCACATAAGAATGTCTACAGTCCATATATCAACATACATAGTGACCTAGACTCCTGGTACTAGATTTAGAGCACAAGTCATCGTATACAGGGCTTTTTCCTTATAACAGGGGCAGTTTACAGGCACCTTCCCCTTCTGAGATTTCTTTGAAATCAAGCTAGTGAGTTTTCCCCAAACTTGGAGGTTTCCTTTGATTTTTCATTCACCTTTCAATGAAATTGCAATAAAATTTCCCCAGTCTGCTGTCAGAAAAACATCAAAAACAAGGATGAGAAAACTATGTCTATTTTTTGTTAAAATATAGTATTAAAATATCTTAATATCACCCAAGTGACCAAACATTAATATCTCTCAAATATAAAGGAACATTACTACCATTGAGAATAATGAGTACAAACTTAACTAAGGTAATTTAAATTATGTATTTCTCTCAAGTCAATTTGCAGTAGCTATTATATAAATAACACATGGCAGTGAAGGTGACAGTACAGATTATCAACCTGAGGAAAATAATATCAACCGAGGCGCTAGCCGAGGTTGATATTATTTTTCAAGGGTTGATAATCTGTGCAGTCACCCTCACTGCCATGTGTTATTTGTTTTATTATACCGAACAAAACTGTAACATGTATATATTTATTGAACAACAAATAACAACACAGTAAACAAAACAATCAGTACAATAAAAAACTGAATTATATCACTAATATACCCTTCCGCGACTGGGATTCGAACCCGCGATCTCCGGATTCGAAATCAGACATGCTAACCACTACGCCACGGTCGCGGCTATTTACGGCTACTAATCGTTAATAAGTGGTCTCCCTTAGATAGCGGGTAATATTACCATGTGATCGAACAAAATATCACCCGCTCCGGTATAGGGTTTTAGCATAGGGAAATTCCAGTGAGGTATAATAAAATATTATACCAACTTTTGTAAAGTGAATATTAACACACAATCACTTGTCCTATACATAATAATACTACTGATACATATAATACTATACATACCCTGTTATATATAGACTTGTACATCAAGCTTTAATTAAACAGTAATTAAAATTATCTCAATTAATTAAAGATAACACTAATTAATTAAATCAATTAAGTCCAGTGAATATGTTAGTGAACCCTTCAGTTTTCTTTAGCCCTTCAATAAACATACACTGGTACAACACATACTTATACATGTGACATTAGTACAGTATGTCTGTAACCTAACCAGTAAAAACAATCAACTTGTCAATTAACATTGTAAAACTAATTAAGACAAGTATGACATAAAACTGACCTTGTAGCTCACTATAAATCATGGTGTAAAAACCATCACCAACATAATATCTGTCATCATAGTCACTCTACCCCACCCAGACACAGGTAATTGTATCAAATGAATATACCCAGCTACAGTATAATTATACAATTCATCAGTGAAATGCTCCATCTTTGTATATTTGACAAAGATTCAGGAATTCTTTTTTCAATTCTCTATTTTAACATTTATTTGCTCTTTTTGCTTGTTTTTTTTTCAATGTTTTGGTCAAAGGCCCTTATCAAGAGACACTGCCCTTGAAATTAAAAAAATTTATTCTTTATTCTTATTAATGGATTTGGTTGCAGTTGTAACCATTTTAAAAATAAAAGAATAAGATTAATATAATATATATTTAAAGAGAAGTGTCTTTTGAGATTTAAGCGGCCATCGGCTGAAATGTTCAGTAAATATTAGAATAAAAACAAGTAAATGCTGACATCATTAAAGAAAACATTAAAGTGGATGGCTTTATATAATTCTGCATGTTTTACAACATTGGAATATGGACAAAGCTTAACTTAAGATGAGTGAGACAAAAATCTCACAACAATTCATTGTCAGAATTCATTTATTAATTCAAAGGCAGATTTTTTGAGAAAGAAAGATTGTGTTCCACAATTCTTGGCACACTGGGACACCAATACAGTATCATATCTTTATAGTATTTAATTATATTGTTATAAGCAGCCTTTCTTAATTAGCCTTTCTATACATTAACATGTGAACCAAGCAGGTAAAAATATCAGTGTTTATATTGTTTATACTGACAGAGTTTTTTTATAACTTTTTTGATAAGAGTCATTACATGCACTTTCAAATCGTAGCATAAATCTTACATTTTACCATATTATAATAATCTTCTAAAATCATTGGAAAAAGGGAACAAATGGTGGACAGTTACCCAAAATTTTAAAACATGTCATCTGAAGACTTAAGCGATCATAAAAAGTACTTCAGTTCAAGAAACAATCTGATCTTGCAATAACACAGAAATACAACCAATTTTAACAACACCTTGTACCTCCATTATCTTGCAGATGGTAAAATTCTGGTTACATTTTTGTAAGTGTTCATCATTTTTTATTGTGAAAATGAAGAGACAACTGATCTAAGTCAGGAGCTAATCACCAATAATGCACAGTGTATAATGGCTGTTACAATAGAAAGAAGAATCATTGGTTGATAATGGTTTGCTACCTCCTTGAGAGTTCTAAAACCACACTTTGCAATAACCTGCTGCTATAGTAAAAATTCTTTCAACTGTCAGTGGCTCAAACATTAACCCTGCTGATTTAACTTAATCACACGTACACAAAACTGTTACTAAGTAAGTATTTAAATCAGTGGAGTTAATGTACCATTGAAATTTGAATGTAATTTTAAAACAATGACAGTATTAAGAGAAATTCATGTATGATATCCTCCCTCTGCTTGACAAAACTTTGTCTGCCCCAGGTAGCAGTATAATATTTATAAGGATGGTTACATTTTTTAGGGAAGATATATTTTTATCATAACAAGTAACGAGACATGTTTCAGGTGATAAGGTAAACATTTTACAATATTTATTTAACTTGACATGTAAAATATTTGATAAGACACGACAAAGAGCTGTAAATTAAAAACATTTAAAAGTTAACAATATTTGATAAAATCATACTACTAAGCTATAATGCATATTGATTAGGGGTGTAACAATACGGTAAAAACCGTATTGCAATATATTGCAATACACAAAACCCGTATTGCAATATATTGCAATATATTGCAATACATAATGTTCTTTGCTCATACATGCATATCATACATTAATGCATGTGCATCGTCTCAATTTTATCAACATTGTACATAGATATTTGTATTTTCAAATGATCTACACGTATTACGCACATGTTCGAATAAGTTAGAAAAAATGTTTTGATTGGACTTTCAAAGATAATGATTCTCTCACTTTACGAAAAATATTTCAAGTTTCCGAACACATTTATCATTAATGCAGACATTTAAATTTCAGACTCTGATAAAACAATCAGTATGGTACATAGTCTTTAGAAACTAGAAAACCGGTTCAGAGAAAAACGAACCGGTTAAAAACCGCCAGAAGTCATATTGCAATATTAACCGGTATATCGGTTAACCGTTACACCCCTAATATTGATGGATTAATACATTACAAGTATAAGAGAAAAAATTAACTGATTTACAATGTTGGAACCACAGAATAACCAATTTAATGAATGGAAATGATATTCATCTTCCTTTTATATAATTTACTTTCAACTGTATCTAACTGAAAATTGTCACACTTGAAGTTAAGGGGTAAAGGATTCTCCATTTATTGGGCAGTCAATATTTGATCAACTAACATACCAACTGACCTCTTTAAGGCTGTAGCAACACATTGGACAGGTCATATAACGGCGGTCAGTCAAGCAACTCATTGTTCCAAGAAAGACTAAATCTCTGAAGCGGCTAACCTCAGGGGACAGTTACTGTTACTATAGGTGTATACTTATGTCAGTGACTGACAACTGTCCTATATGATTTAGAACCAGTGGTAGGAGGGAAAATAGCCATAGAAAGTATGCCCTGCTTAGGCAATGGAACCTATGACCCCACAATATGTAGAGTTGTATGCTTCTGACTGGGCTTTAGCCAGGCGTGCTCTTGTTATAGTTTAATAACTATGAAATCCTTGTAAACATAATTTAAGAGACATAATATTTACAGGTAAGCCTTATGTAAGCAGTAATGTTATGATTATTTTTCTACATTACAGAATGGTAATTCAATATTTTCAATTCTTGGTCATACTTTAAATTGATAGTAACTCTCAATTCTACAAAAGTAATAAATTATAGGGGACAGTAAAATGATATCTGGACAAAATAAGTCAGTATCATATTTAATATAAATACTCTATATTTGTCTAGTTTATTACCTAGGACCTAGGTAGTCACTCTAAGTTATACAGTGCCTTCAAAAACTTCTTGGAATGGATGTGATAAATGCAATATTTTTTACAACAATTTAAGCTTACTCATGTAACATAGTTTGAATCATGATAATTATGATAATGAACTAATCGTAATTATGATTGCGGAATTTGCTCAGATTATTCTTTCTTTTTTCATCAGGGTTCGACACTAAACAGTGTCCTGGAATTCCGAGGATCCCAAAAACTTGGGAGGGATCCCAGTGATTCTCAGCTAGGGATTCCATCAGGATCTCTGAAAATTTCCATGCAATGTTTATTACAGTAGGTGACTGCAAATCTGTTTCCAAATTTTATGTCTTTCATTGGAGAAATCCCTAACATAAAGGAGGACTCCCTGAGTAACTGACTAGGGATTCCTTTGGAATCCATGGTAAAATGGTCAGTATGAAACCATTTTTTTTCACGGGTATATGTTGAAAATAAGTCTATTATAAAAAACAGGGTTTTGTCCAGGGACTTTTGGAGGGTATTGTATACAAAATTTGAGGTAATAAAATACTAGATTACAACAACTAAATGACTTTTTATTGAAGTTTATGTTTACAGTCCATTCATACAATAAAACACAATGAGATAGTATTGTTTGAAAATATTGAACCCAAAGATAGAAAAATACAGACAAGATGTTTAAAGATATATAGCCCCAAAGATAAGAAATTAAAGAAAAGATGAGAATACAATAATCCATATTTGAAAACAATAACGAAGAGGATCAATAATAACATGTAAACCATGATATGGAGAAGACATTCTTCAGGAATTTTTAATGTCAAAGGGACTTAATTACCAGAATTTCAACTGAACAAAATGCAATGAGGTCCAGTTTAAATTTCATTTATTTTACTGGGTTTAACTCCCTGTCAACACATTTTTGGGGTTATTTTACAGCGTCCAGTGCACCTAACCTAGCTTTCCTGTACCCTTGCCTATAACCAGTTTTCGCCTACTCTTCCACATATTGTCAAATTTTCATGGAAGAGTTACAACCTCCCCTGGTAGGATTTGAACCTGTACCCCCTTTTGGACACTAGATTGGAAATCCAAGTCGCTTACCAACTGCATTACCAACTCAGGTTTTAAAATTTTAATGAACAAATAGACATAGTGGTCTTCCAATAAGGTCAAAGGAATACGTTTGTACATAAAAATACTGTTGTTTATCTTAACACTGACATGGAGGTGAAATTATTATAAGAAAGTAAGAAGTAATGCATGATGGTATAAAATGGTATGATTGGTTTGTAAAGTTTTTGATGCCACTCTCTTGTATATGTTGTCATAGCTTGGATTACCTGCCCCTTACCACTATCGTTATCGGGCCAGGCAAACGGGAATCATGGCGGCCTTCTCAGTTATTATGCATACAGGTATAACGTTTTCTTAATCTTGCATGATCATTTGCTGACGATAGTTACTTTAGTTGGAGTTTGGTGCTATATATTTCTAATCGATTTCGATTTTTCAGATTACACGTTCATTAAGCCGACGATTAACAAAAACATGTCTCAAGTGAACACAATTCTGACGTGGATTAGTCTCGTTAGAATTTCGGATATTTTTTTTTGCATATATTTATTTAACCAAACAACTAAAAAAGGTATCCACTGCAATTCTCGTACAATGATCCTTTGATTTAAGCATGTGTAGTGAGAAATACTCATTTGAAAACATAATTATCCAATATCTAATTCATTACATAGGGCGCGGCCATGATCATGCTTTGCCTGACGTACTTTTACCTGCCAAAGTATGACTGGGAACCAGACAAATGTTGTCAGTCTTAAATCTGAGAGTAAACCTTAGCTTTTAAACAGTATTTAACAAAATTGACACACTTTCAACATTGGCTAACAAATGTTCTACTTGATTCAACGGTAGCAACTTGTTGACTGAAGAAAATATTTCATGACTGAACTTCATACCGGTACTTGTATGGGGGCTGATTATGACCAGGAATCTAGCTACGTGTAACCTCTTGATGGATTAACCCCAGTCAGTATAGTATAAATTATAAAATACACATAGATGTACAGGTAATAAATAACCAATTAATGCATAAAAACTGTTCAATTTTTAACGAGGTTGCTCTAATTTTTCTGAAACAAATTCTAACATTATTTAATGAATTTTGCCAAAGTCCCTAAATAACAAGTTGAAAAACTAAACAATGCAGGAGGAGCAGAGGTCCAATGGTATGACACATGCTTGGAGATCAAGAGGTTTCTGGTTCATGCCTCACTAGGGACACTGCTAATTTCCAAGAGCAAGAAATTTGCCAACAGTTGTTCCACTCCACTCAGGTTTTAAATAGGTACTATGAGGGATTATCTTCCTAAAGTGATTTCAATGAAGGATTATCATACAAAATAATGTGAAGTCAACTGGAAATGTATATGGAAGCAGACTTTAAACCATACTTTCACTTAAAACCTGTTATAGCTTTAAAAAAAAAATGTTTACCTTTATAGTATATGTAATCCAAGAAATGTTAGAATAAAATGAAACCATTAACTGATACACAAATATATTCCAATTTAAATACAGATACCATATCATATATCCCTAATTAACAGTCATATTATATTATAATATCATGTATATTCATGGCAACACCAATTATTCTTCAAGTTTAAGATATATATATACATGTGTATATACAAACAATGTATATATAAAAGCTACCAGTTTGTTTACAATACTTCTATATACTATACTATATTCATACCATATATGTATATAAATACCTTACAAGGGTAGATCAATGTAAGTATCACTATATATATAGGTCAGTTACAGAGAATGATGTAAATAGCACACATTATAAAACTGTCCCACAGTTGAATCCTCAAGATTTTAACACTTTGAAATATAATGTATTATAATTATTATTATTACAAGATTGACAACAAAATTCTTCATAAAGTCAACCAACAAAATCAGCTTTTATAAATTCTACCTAAATTATGTACCCAATGCAATATGCCTGCAAAAGCTACCTAGAAAATCTACACATAAATTCTACCTATAAAATATGCAATGAACATGTAATCACCCAGCAAAACCTGCCTAACATATCTGCCAAATAAAATCTGCCTCTATAAATCATGCCTTTAACATATGACCTGTGTAAATCCTGCCTAAAAAGTATAAAATTCCTGCACATTCTCCCTATAAAATTGGCCTACTTTCTCCTATACTCTTCCCCACCAATAAAATCATGTTATACCAAGGATAAATCAAAAGTCAGCCATTAGAAGTTTAATCAAAATATAAAGACAATATTTATATACCTATATGCGAAAATAAATTCATTACAAAAAATAAACTAATTATTTTAGTCAGATTACTTTAGTACATGTAATAATATTTTATGATTAATGATTATTGTTTTTGCTGTTATACAAAACCTGACAAAATATTTGCGACATAAAATTCAAACAAAAAAAATTAAATATTTTCATAAAACTGTGGTTTAATCTACAATGATATCATGTTTATAATAATCCAACATCTTGTTTTACAAACTCTTGGAAAAAATGATAATTTTCACTTTCTATTTTATTTTTATTTTCAACAATTTGATAGGCATATTTATATTTAAGGTCACGACGAACTGACTGCTAGACATTTTCTGCTTATGACTACACCAATTTGATTTAGCTTAACCTACTAGTTCAGTACTGAGGCATAAGGTAGTTGCGACAAGCATGATTTATATAAGTTAAAGGAACCCAAGTCAGTAGCGCAGTTGGTAGCACACTGGGATTGCAAACCTTAGAGTGTCTCGAAGGGGGTATCAGGTTATGCCCTTTTATGAAAATTTGACAATTAAGCCAATTTTCCTTCATTAATTAGGTATATGGAGAAGTTTCTGGTCTTGTGGAAGGGTAGGTGAGTACTGGTTAAAGACTAGGGTTCAGGAAAACTAGGTTAGGTGTGCTGGTGTGCCATAAACCCAGTATAGATAAATAAAATAAATAAATTGAAGGAAGTTACTCAGCAAGTTGCAGATAATCTAATGGCAACAGGTAACAAGAAAGGTTTGGGATGTGAATCACATGATTAATAGGGGAATGTCCGTAACTAAGTTGCGAGATCTTGAGGACAGGCCCCTTTGACACAATTATGTATATTCTATGTCTTCGACCACTGTATAATAATTGTATTGTGATTCAAACATTGCAGCTCTTGCTTATCCAATAATATTTTGGCTGGTATTATGAAGACAAGTCTAACACTAAGACACAAGGAATTGTGGGTAAAGTCTGAGAATAATAAAAGTCTGTATAATTACATCATATTCTTAATTGAAACAAGTTAAGATATAAAATCAATGGTTTAATTATTAACATCAAACAAATACTGAGACATACAAGAGAAATTAGATGGTTATAGTCATGGCTCTCCCGAGTACAAATAAGGTTTGTGAAAACAGACCAAAATGTGGCCGATGATGACTTAGTGCCGGACAATCCATCAAGCAACAATGGCTCATTTTGAGCATTTCACACTCAGGCGAGCACCATTATATCATTAATTATATACAATGTATGGACACCAAACTAAACCTGATGAAGATGTAAATGTCAAAACGTTGAATTAAAATATATATGAATATGCAAAAGTGTGAATTCTTCTTTTTATTATCTTATTTTTTTTAATATACAATGTATGGTACATACTAGTACACATATCTTGTCAGGAATTTATTATAATTATATTACTATTTACAAAAAAAGTATATACAACTTACTATATAATACAAGTATATATTAACAATTTACATGTAATATAATTGATGCTCTATGGCACATTTCAATATTCATTATTTCTGATATTATAATCTCAGTCATATTTCATTTGGAACACCTCAACCTTTCATAAATGAATAACCTTGGAAGGATTTGTGGATGGTCTACCCTGGTTGCTCATTGGGTTTTTAAAATGGCGTTTAAATATGTCCAAGGTTTTTCATAGCGAATAGCCAAGGATTTCAAAAAGAGTCATATATATCCCCAACAGGGCCCAACTCCTATATCTCATTTGTAGAGGTAAAATAAACAAAATGATTAGAAATAAAAGGATTCTTGTATCAGTAAAAGTTGATAATAAATATCTTAACATAACTACATTTTATAAAGCTACAAACTTGAAAATACATGTACACCCAAGTACCCAAAGTAATGATATATTTATACTTGCTTGACTTTATTTAAAGTGATAAAATTAATAATTTGTATAATATGTATGTATATTTATAATAAATAGGTTTCATAAACAGAGCGTAAAGACACTATATAAATCATAGAAAATATAAATGTATGATACAATATTGAAAAGTCTGCACTAAACTAGCCTACCTACGTGTAAATAAAGAAGGATGTAGACTCGTTTTACATATTGTTATACTTTTTTCAAAGCATAAACTATGATTATGAGTATGATGATGTAGACAAAATACAAGGTACTAGATACAGTATATAAATTATCACATCATAATATCTAGTAATTTGTATCTATGACACTGTAAATATGACCAGAGAAATTATCATTTTTTATATATTCTCAAGTCATGAGTTTTTCAGCAATATTAATGTGTATAATACATTGTTTCTTCATATAAATATTTATGTATACTGTCTACGAAATCAGTGGGCGTCAGGTTGCAAGGGAACACCGATTTCAAGTTCAGGCAACCAAATATTTCTTTAGGGCAACCAACTTTCTGCAAACAAGATATAGTGCTAGCTGCTAAAATGACCTGTTTGGGCAAGAACTTTTATTTCCTTATTTTGTAGACTGTGTATAACTATAATGCGTAATTCGAAAAATAAAAATATTGTTCTGATTTGTTCTGTCCTCTTCCTGGTCAAAGTGCAGGTGGAAAACCATTACTTTAAGTTCCGGATGACATCTCGGAAATGTATTCCAACAGACCTCTACAAGGGTGCAAGATTTGATACCAGTATAGAAGTATGGTCAAGATTTCATACATTATAAGAAACCTACATTTTTGCCGATTCCATTTCACATATGATGTGTATAGTAGAGCAGTATCAGCAATCATGGGTTTTATAATGAAAGCTACTGTTAAATCTTACTCAACTGTCAATGGCACACACTTTTACCCCCTGATTTAAATACTCAATATTTCTTTGATAACCCCTATACATACAAATGGGTATCTATTTTTACAGTTGGTGAGACTACCATTTAAAGTACTGAAGTGAGTATTTAAATCAGTGGGGTTAATGACAGTTGAATAAACGCTAACAATTGGAAATCAATAACATAATTACCTCTAGTAAATGTTTATGTTTTCTTTTTTTACTCTGAACAAAATACAAACTGTACATTTCTGGACACAGAAAAACAACATGACCAATAAATACACTGTGTATCATATATACCAGGCAATCTAAGCTATGAACTCATCTTATATACTTGTTTGCACAACACTAACATTGTTTGGTAAAATCTAAATGACAATTTTATCAATTATTTTACAATTAATTTTTTTTTGTCATTAAATACAGTATAACTATAGATACATATTGACCTTAACTGTTTAACAGAAACAATGATCAATTGTTGGTGTGATATAACAGGGCTCCACTTTTATATTAAATGCGAGTTTTTTTAGTTTTGAACTCCTTTCACAGTCAGAGTAAAATATCAATGGGCCACCACTAAACTAGTTTAAATTCAGTGTAAATGAAAAAGGAAGTAGACTAGTTTTGTGTTGAGCAATCAATATAAGACGGATAGCAGGGGCGGATCTAGGTTTCTTTTTAGGGGGGGTCCGCACTTTTTCCAGGGAGTGGTTCAAACTTTCGAACCACAACCACATTATACACATTTTGCAGAATTATGCAACATATCAATAATAAAAAACTACATAATCATTAAATCTATATTACGCACACAGAAAAATTACTTCATGTTACTTAAAAATGACTTACAATCACACTACTGGACAGGTATATTTTGGAAATTCCAGGGGGGGGGGTCCGGACCCCCTGACCCCCCCCTTCCACTAGATAGGCTATGGATAGTTCACTCAACCATTATTGATATGATGCACCAATACTAGGCTCCTATAATCCTCTCACATAAAAAGTCGGTATGTAATTAAGCAATGTTTGAATCCGAAACTTTCAATCAGCACATTCATTGTATTCAGTGAGATGATGCGGCTATTTTATTTAAGGAGATAGGTGATTATTGTCTGTATTTATTCCTGCAGCTTTATATAGCTGCACATATTAGCTTCCTTAATAAAAATGATTTCATTATAGATGATGTACCTGTGGTAGCATTGTCAGGTGAATCATGCCAATAAACAGGAGCAGTAGACACACTCACTTAGAAATTGAAGTCTCAGGTTAAAGGAATTTCATGGCAAAAGTTCAACTTTATATTTCTTGATTTTGAGTTAAATACTTTATAACTGTGAATGCAACAGACACACTGTTATATTACTTGGCAAAATATTTCTTTATTTTCTCATAATATTTGAGATGTTTCCTAACTAGACCTACGTGGGTCAGGTTAGCTAAAAAAGATTAGTGTTAAAATATGCATTTACTGATCAGAAGATACCAGAGCTTGTTATTGTGCAACATTAGTATAATTCGATTAAAAAGATATTCTAACCGCCTAAGAATGTTGAAAAGACAAGAAGCAACCAATGAAAATGTTTAATTTCAGCAAGTATGACATATAACAAATCTATAAATAGCTTGGTGATTCCCTCAGTATCCTTACTTTTGTTTTCAACAATGTGTATGCCACATGTTTTAATTCATTCAGTTGAATGTTATAAGTGACAAATGTTATTAGTAAGTGATTTCTTACGTTCTTTATACCATTTTAAAGACTAAACATGGTTCTATACTTTTGGCACAGTCATTTGCCTGTATATCCCTTTAAAACCCTACAAGGGGCACTGTTAATAACACTATGCAAGTAATTGAGAAAAGATTTCTTCACCAAGATATAAATGACAACCTGGAAAGGGAATATTATTCTATTGCCAAAATATATCTTGATTGTACATATGCAGAGACTGACAGATAGATAATACCGAAAGTCACGTGACCAATGGTAATAGCCGTAAACTTGGGGATCATACATCAATATCAAACTTGGACTATAAAATGTAATTGCTTTACTTTTTAAGCATACATGTACATAAAATTGAAAGGGGATACAGGTTCAACTCCCACCCAGGGAGGTTAAATACCCTTTCACGAAAATTTGACAATATTGTCAATTTTCCTCCAATAATATTAAGTTATATGGAGAAATGTCTGGCCTTGTGAAAGGGTAGGTGAGTACTGGTTATAGACAAGGGTCCAAGAGCTAGGTTTGGTGCGCTGGATGCCATTAAATAACCTAATAAAAAATTGTGTTGAAACAGCATTAAACCCAGAATAATTTAAACATAAAACTGAACATAACAGTAAGGACATGGTTTTACCGTGAAACATTTAAATTGAAATCTAATTTGTATTAAGGTATCTTAATAAAGGAAAATAATACATTCATACCATGATGAGGTTTCATTCAGTTTAAAGTTTCATATGTCAGTAGACATGAAAGACCTAGGTACAAAAAATAGCATACAATATTTTATAAATATATATCTACATTTAAATAAGATGACATTTTAAATCCTACATACACTTATCTTACATCTATATACACATATACATGAATAAAAAACAACATTTTAGTAAAGATATGATAGCAGGGTTGGAGACATAAATATTATCAGGGGAATGAGAGCCTCAACAGTCAACACTAAAAATACCACTTTGATATCATCTATGACGAGTCAAATCCTTGCAACTTCACTTTTTGGAAATGAAGTTACGAGATTTTGTCTCCGCAACGATGATATGTTTCATGATTAGAAACCAACATTAGGCCTACTCACATGCTAGAAGTATATTGGCGCTGACATAATGGCCGTAGAAATAATTTCATGACCAACCTCCATGGAAGTATGCCCCGCCAGGGAATCAAACCCACGACCCCTCGATCAGTAGACTTGCGTGCTACCAACTGAACTAGCCGGGTGTCATTAAAAATTCCGAGGTAAATTAAAAATTTATACTCTCAGTAAGGCAAGACATTGTAATGGACAAGTATACATGCACATGACCTGGCATTAGGGCTACAGACCAGGATCTTGCACACTACACATCTTTTGCTAGAAGTGAATATATATGTAACAAAATACTTTTGTTAAAATATTTTGTATAATTAGGACAAAGTGTCTGAGACAGAAGGACAACAAATCAGGAGGTAGGAATGTACAGATGGTTGGACTATTATACCTATGCTCATAACCAAAGATACTTTGCTTCTGAGGCTTAAAACTTTTTGATGGTTTTTTTTGTAAGTATTCAAGTTAGGTTGAACTATTCTGTAATATTACAATGATATACATGGACAATATTTTACAACATTTATAAAATCTCAAGTTACATGATGATCTCATCTATTGTAATAATACACCATCTTGTAATCCACTAACCATTGTCAAGGTCAGGACAAGTCTCAGTATCAAACAGAAAAGTAACATCTGAATTGTTCCAAAATAAAAGTTTAACATCAGAGTGTAGATCTGGCTATTTCAGTTGGTAGCATGCAAGTCTACTGATCCAGAGGTCATGAGTTCTAATCCCTGGAGGCAGGGCATACTTTCATGAAGTTTGGTAATAAACTTTTTCAATGGCCATTCTCTCTCTTGCCAATGATTCTTAATAATGTAGGGCAGTTGTCAGTCACTAATAGAGATGTGTGCCTAGTAACCCAAATTAAAATCTTCCAAATTATCAACTAGCCAGATTATATTGAATAACAAAGTAACTTTCACCAGCCCAAATCAATTTTGTCCCAGCTTCAAGCTAGTTGGATTAGTCACAGGCTGCTACATCATCAATTAGTTTTTCATAGTTTTCAATCATTTCTTGTCATATTTTATATAATTTATCAAATTTATTAAAATTTCATATTTTTATAATACAACATGTACTAAGTGACAGTATGATGAATTAAAACAATAATACATCTACTCACATGTCACTATGATACTTTGTAATGTCACATTTTATAACTTATTATATTGAATTCTGACAAAAACTTAGGCCACAACAAGTTGATGATATGTTCTACGGATTTTTCTAGAAAAAAAATGGGGCGAGCGAGCGAAGAAAATTAAAAAAAAAACGTAATTCAGTTGCTTTATATAGCGGTTTGACCAAATTTTTATGAGCAAGCGAGGAAATAAAAATATTATTTTGTAAAAACCGTCAAAATTAAGGTGCGAGCGAATCCATAGAACATATGATCAATTTGTTGTGGCCTTATAGTCAGAAATAATTCACATTACCAGTATATCATATAGTCAGAAATTAATCACAAGTTATTGTATAAATGACAAGTATAATTAAAATATATCAACTAACTTACTTTTATCTATTCAATATAACAATAGTAAAAGGTCACAGGTCACCTGATTTGTCTTTATGGTAATGATTGTTTTAGAACTTAGAAAAAAAGATAATGGAAGCAGCAGAATTGACTGAGCAGCAAAATGCACAGGTCTGTCAATCATGATGATGAATTATAAAGCTGTTAGTTCCCATTTTTCAACTTATACATCAACTTTTCTAATACTCAAACTTGTACATGTAATGATGTAATGAAACATTTTGATTGTGTTCTGAAAATGACAATTTTAGCGCAAAATGGCATACAACTGTATAAGATCATTATTTTATGAATAAAACCTACCCTTTTAGTAATTGTATCTATTATTTGGACAATTACATAGACTACTTCAGCTATTGAACTTGAACAACAAAATGCATTATCATAAAGTTTTATGCTATCTTAGGTATCCCTTTATTACAACTGATTTCTGTTTAATGCATCGCTTTTTTGGGGATGAGGTCATCAGAAACATTAAAACTGTTCCACAAAGGACCTTTATTCTTTGTCATTTTTTAACTGAATGACTGAAAACTGTCTATCCAAAATGTATAAAACAGTTAATACTTTGTCACTCATTACATATATAAGTTTTTCCAATACAGGATCATCATCAACAATGACTATATTATTTATGCCATGAAAGGAAAATTGACATATATATATATATATATATATTTGCCCTGCAGCTATTGCATATATAAGTTTGATTGTCAATATCAATAGCATAATTAATATGTAATTGCTTTATTAATTCTAAATGAAGGGTGAAAAGATAATAAGCATTCAGTGGTGTGGCAGTCACCTTAAATCTAATCAAAGATCATCTGATAGCCCCTGACAACCTACATTTGGGTTTGGACAACTTGTTGGGCCAACTAAACATATAGCTGGTTGTCTACTTGGGCTCCCTATTTTAAAAATTCATGTCAAGCCCTGCAGGGTGGGCTGGGTTTTTAAGCATAAACCCTGAGTTTTTGCCAACACTGCATAAACGTCACCAGAACATGTAGCAAGAGTGTTAGTAAATATTTTCAATGAAAAAATTGAAGTCATATATAAACCTTTTAATGATGACATATATATAAAATTAAACTACAATGTACCATATATTTTTTAAAATACTGATACATGGTAAGCTGAGAATTAATACATAAAGCACACAAGTGGTTTTTTTGCAGGTAGGAAACAACAACAGCTATTGCAATATGTCTTTTCACCCAACAAAATAAAGCCAGCCACGTCATCAACCACTTATCCATTTCTTAAAATTCAACAACAGATTAATTGTATGCACATAATATCCAAATTTAATCACTTCTGGTAGTATATTCTATGATACAATATTGTATAAAATAGTATAAATACAGTAAAGACAGGGCATGTTTTTACGATGATTCTTTAATTATAATATACCATCGATCCATCTGGCTGTTTCAATGCTGATTACAGTAATATTTTTTGCGATGATTTCAACTTGCAAAAATTTGTGAGTTAAAATAAAAGTTACTTGCAATTTTCAAAATCCACTCGCATTTTGCGAGTATGCGAGCTTAAATTTAAGCCCTGGTAAAGATCCCATTTTGTAGGACCCTTTATTATTAAGTCCTACTATTACATATAACAAAAACAATTTAACCAAAACATAATTCTGATTTTACTTTCTCACAAAATGAAAATTATTAATAAATGTGATGTACATGTACAGGAGATAACAGTGAACAGCTTAGAAACTTTTTTTACAATCTTTAATTAAATCAAACAAATGAAGGTCATTCGTACTAGTACTCCTTCATTATTAAATTACATTTAAGATGCTAGTATTCATAGGCAGATCCAGGGGGGGGGGGGGGGGGAGACCCGGCGTACGCCCCCCTAAAATTGCCCAAGCTAAGTTTTTTTCTGTCATGAAATATGATATTTATAAGAAATATATATATACATGTCAAAACATTTTCAACATAGCAACATAGCATGCATTATAAAACAAGTCCTTCACATTATTGTAAGATTTTAACATGATTCTGCGGCTTTTAGAAAATTATATGATATAATTATCTAGATGCTTTCTATTTTGTACTCTGGAAAAGGATAGTTGAGGCTCTGAAAATGTGCCTGAATCCCTTAGAAGTAATCAAAACTAAAGAATTTCCGGGGCCGTCGTCACCTGGTCCTCTGGTCAGGGTTTTGCCCTGGACCATTCCAGGTCCTTACAGCCACCTGGAACCCCATTCTGCTTATTCATTTTACGCCCCCTCCAACTAGAATTTTTGTCCCTCTAACCAGAAATCCTGGATCCACCTATGGTATTGGACATTTAACTAAGAAATAGTAAAAGACTAAAAACGCAATAAGAAAGTATGTCATTTGCTGCAATTTTTCACTTTACTAATAAGTCAAGTTATAACTATAAATAAACTGTTATTGTATATTTACTAACATTTTTTAGTTAATTCATGGTACTTTTGTTACTTTGAAACAATTAGGTTCTGACACATAAAAACTTAACTTTAATGGTGAAGCAAATGTTAAAGTTATTTTTATCCAAAAACGAATACCGCTTAATCAAATTTACATGAACATATCAGGAGACTCTATATTACCTGTTAATTAAATTACTATCCGAATATTCATACATGGATTTTTATCCGAAAATGATGACAGTTAAGTTTGATTATGCAGAAATTGGTTTATTTTCCAGTTGAAATAAACACAAAAATATATTATTTTTATGTAATTGTTAATCAGTGCTTTCGTTTATATATAAGGACAAAGAACACAACAAATAAAAAAGTTAAATCTAATGTTTACCTGTTATTTACCTGTGAAATCAACTATTAATTAACCACGGTGTTACACTTCGAAAATCCTATTATCCTATTTAAATCGGGTTACCTCCCTTTTTTATTTTCGTGTATCATTTAAGGTAAATCGCTAATGCTCCTATTTTCTGCAGAAGATAAAACTAAGCATGAACTTGATTGAATTTATCATTATTTTAAATTTAATAAATGTTGTTGTTGTTGTAATTCTAATACATAAGATTAAAAAAAAATCTAGTATGTACCATTTTTTCAGACAGGGAATTTTATATAAGGTTTAAGTTGAAGTGTGTTCTTGCGTGAAACCTCAGATTCTCCAACGGTACCTACATTCATATTCAAGAATTTTTGGACGAACTCTTGTAAAGAGAGTGTATATATGTAGCAGAATTATAATATCATCCTGTCAGGCCTACTTCAGTTCGCGACATAGCGAGACAAAGTTTCCTTAGAGACATGTATACATACATGTACATGTATGTATATACCCTAGATATTAAAAGCTTACATTAATGTCTCTGGTATCCATCAATGACAAATATATTTTCTTTGACTTCAAACTTTCAGTTCTAATAAATTTTCTGATGCTGCATGGACTAATAATGAAGTTTGTTCTCTTACAAGAATAATTATACATGGTTAAGAATGGATATAGTTCCTTCTCTGAGTATTGAAATGTTCAAGATCATTGACTTTAAAGTCTCTAAGATGTAGAAATGCACCATGGCAACCATTTTTTTATTATTTTAATCAGTTTTCTTCATGTTTCGTGTTGTTCATTATTTTTGGATAAAAAGGTTCCAAATCTTTTAGAATGAAATTACTGTAAGAGACAAAATAACGTTTTTTTTCTATTTATGCATGACTCTATTACGTAGGGTCAATAAACCATGCATTATATAGCCCAAACTTGTCAAGAATTTATTTTTATTATAAGTAATTATTTGAAATGCTCTTATTTAAATATTATTTCCGCGAACAAATAATTCACGTTTTTATAAATTAAAAAAAAACTCACATCATCCAGTTAATAAAAAAGTGAACATATTAAAGTCACTTTCCGTGAAATATACAATACGTGTACCATGGACCCTATGCGTGTACATGTACGTACCGGTTTACACCAATATTTAATTTAAACCTTCATTTCATAAATAATTCTGACTTAATATGGCTATATATTTGCAATTCACTAGGTGAAATTCGACTGATTAAAGTATATTCTTTCTGAGCTAACAAAGACATGCTTCGTGCAAGCTTACATCTTGTGTAATTTCATATGAATCTTATATATAGGGTCCATGGACTTATCACATCTTATTCCTGAGTCGACACTGTATAAACAACTACGAAGATGAGATATATATTTTTGTGAAAACCCTAATGTAATTGTATAAATACACATGTCTCATATTACAGTTCGTTTTAACAATTGTCTATTTTTCTGTGTATTCACATTGATGTTTAATATAAACTGTCTTGAAAGTACATTTGCACTTTTTTCTTTTTTAAACAAGTGTTATCTCTCCAGAAAGTCAAGGATCTGAATTAGCAAGTGATTAAATATAGATCTAAAGTTACATTGTACTATATTTTTGCTGTAGCCCCAATTATCTTAAGTAGCTTTTTATGTCATTTGTGTTACGTCGAAATAAAACATTATTTAATTTACAATTGCGACAACCTTATGCTTTGTATGAAGAACGTGATTTTGTAAATCATTTTATGTGACGATAGAAAGGACCATAAAATATTTCTCAATTACAATAGGAACGACTACTCTGCTAGGTTACAGCAAAACGTCACCAAAACGACACGACATAGTGATTTGTACGCACACCGAGGAATGGTCCATTTTTTAGAAAACGGGGAATTGTAATTGATCTGAGCTTTGAAGTCGTATCAAAATAAATTAGATAAATCCATTTATTACTTTTATTTTTTTAACTTATAATATTAGATAGTTTCAATACTTAATTGAGTTATTCTACTCGATTCTGATCTTATCAAATTTGATTTAAACGGTTATGTCCTCTTAATTTTGAAATAAAATCGTCTATGTGACGTCATATCTCGTGCAATTATTTGCCTTGACCCTGTGAAAATAGAAGTAAACAATGGAAAATCAAGAGAAAGTACAGGACGTTCTAGGCGGTTAGTATTCGTTTCGTTTTGTCCATGGTGCTTTATTTTCATCATTTAGTTGATTCTCTCTGACAACTTGTTTTATTTAATTTCAGATTTTGTGAAAACGCCATCCAAAGACATCCCACCCTTGTTGGAGGAGTATCTGCGATCAGTCGCGAAAACTGGTAAAACTGTGTAAGTAAATCTGATTTAGTTTGAAAAGTGGTGATTTTTATTGAATCGTTTTAACTAGTTTAACGTTGAGAAAATAAGACAATCTTTGAGGAAATTATTCCTAGTGACTTTAAAAAATGCAAGTCTAAGTAAAAAATAATGGCAACTAAAATTACTAAGCGGTTACAACCGGACTGGGAGTTTATGTAGATATCATATGGTTTGTTCTGTCTTGGTAGTCCTTTTATGGCACTGAAATCGTGCTACTTTGCAATGAAAGTGTCTGCTTGTGCAACTTATTTTGTTGGAACCTCTGAGACTGTCTTGCTATGAAGTTCTATTAGACTATCAATCTGCTTTGATTTACATTCTCTCTCTTCTGTCAATCCTTACAGCATTCTATACATTAGCAATACTAGCCTACCCAGTCCTAGCTCAAATTACCAGATCAAACCACAACACTCTTCTACACCTGGCAAGAAAACCAAATCGAAAGAAAAGCCAGAAAACAGACCTCCCCTAAGAATCTTGAACATCAACTGCCAATCTATTAAAAAGAAGCAAGATAGGATAGAAAACATAATAGACTGCACAAAGCCTGATATCATCATTGCTACTGAAACCTGGTTAGATCCAAGTATTACTAACAGTCAAATATTTCCACCAGACTTTACCATATGGCGTAGAGATAGACCAACAGGTACAGGAGGTGGTGTTCTCCTAGCAATAAAAAATACTTACCTAAGCTCAGATGTACCTGAACTCCAGACTGATTGTGAAATCATATGGGCAAAAATTAATATTGTAGGATCTAAAAGCTTATTCCTTTGCTCTTTCTATCATCCGCATACAAAAAATGTACACAGTCTGCAAGAATTTGAAGAATCTGTTAACAGAGCATCCTCAATTAAAGATGGTACCATCTTAATTGGAGGAGATTTTAACTTCCCCGGATGGGACTGGAAAAACAAAACATTACTACCTAACACCACCCATGCAAACCTACATTACCAATTCGCAGACTGCCTTGATGATAATGGACTGATACAACTTGTCGAAGAACCAACCAGAAATAACAGCATATTAGACTTGTTTTTGACAAATACACCCTCAAAAGTACTTAGGACATCTGTAATGCCAGGAATCTCAGACCATGACTCTGTCTTATTGGAGCTTGACATCTCTCCCATGTTACATCATCAAAAACCAAGGAAAGTACCTCTATACAATAAAGCAAGATGGGATACTATCAAAGAAGAAGTCCAAATGATACATACCACCATCTTAGGACAAATTGAAAGAAAGGAGGACATTGAACATATATGGTCTAATTTCAAAACTGGATTAACTAACAGTATCAACAAACACATTCCCCATAAAACTGCTAAACCTAGAGACTCGGCACCATGGATAACCGTAGAAATCAAGAAAATGATTAAGAAAAGAGACAGATTATATAAAAAGAAATCCAAATCCAAACATCCAGACCACATTAAAAACTTCAAGAAAATAAAACAACAACTGCAGAAGAAACTTCGTCAAACCTACTGGTCTTATGTAGAGAGTATGATTTCACTTGATACCACCACCAACAACAACACTAATGATACTTCATTCTCGAAACGATTCTGGACATTTATAAAACATAGAAAAAATGACAACTCATCCATAACAGGACTACGTAGTAATGGACAACTACACACAGATACAAAATCTAAAGCCAACATTCTTAATCAACAATTCCAATCTGTCTTCACTGAAGCTACACCATGTACAGATGAACAGTTTACCAATAACAACTACATGAATGGCCAAGAATCTCCATCACTCTCAGAACTCATCATAACAACAGCTGGAATAGAAAAAATCTTGAATTCTCTTAATCCTAGTAAAGCAGCAGGGCCTGACTCTATACATCCTAGAGTACTGAAAGAATTATCAGGAACTATAGCTCCAATCCTCACCCTAATCTATAACTACTCCTTAACAACTAGCACCATCCCTCAAGACTGGCGTACTGCTAATGTTGCTCCAATCTTCAAGAAAGGCAGTAAGTACAACGCAGAAAATTACCGCCCGATCTCACTGACTTGTATTTGCTGTAAAATATTGGAACATTGTATCACCAGTCATATTATGAAACATGCAGAACATCACAACATTTTATACCCACTTCAGCATGGATTTAGAAAAGGTCGCTCCTGTGAATCACAATTACTAGAATTTGCAGACGATATCTCCAACAACTTAGAAAATGGACATCAAACAGACATCTTAATCATGGACTTCTCAAAAGCTTTCGACAAGGTTTCTCATGGTCTTCTTCTTCAAAAACTTAAACATTATGGAATAAAGGGAAAAGTCAACTCATGGATCCAATCATTTCTAAGTAACAGAACTCAAACAGTTGTCTTGGATGGAGAATCATCAGAATCTGTACCAGTAAAATCAGGTGTACCTCAAGGATCTGTTCTGGGACCCAGTCTCTTCTTATTCTACATCAATGATATAGCTGAATCTCTACATTCTTCTGTCCGTCTTTTCGCAGATGACACCATTGTCTATCTAACCATAACAAGCAACAAGGACTGCGAAAAACTACAACATGATCTCAACTTATTATCCGACTGGGAAAAAAAGTGGAAAATGTCTTTTCACCCTGACAAATGCCAAGTTCTCACCATCTCAAGAAAGAAGAAAACCATCAAGTACAATTACACTCTCAACGGTCATCTACTTCATCATGTTTCTTCAGCAAAGTACCTAGGACTCACTCTTAATAATCATCTTGACTGGGGCGAACACATCTCCAACATCACCAGCAAAGCCTCAAAGAATCTCAACTTCATTAGACGTAATCTCAACATTTCATCCACTAAAACCAAAGAAACTGCATATAAATCATTAGTTCGTCCAACTCTGGAATACTCTTCATCAGTTTGGGACCCCTATGAGAAAAAAGACATAGAATCTATTGAAAAGATACAAAGAAGGGGAGCCCGCTTTGTCAAAAACAGCTTTAGAAATAGATCAAGTGTAACAGAGATGCTTCAAGACCTAGAATGGCAATCACTTCAGGACAGACGCAAAATCAGCAGACTCACCATGCTCTACAAGATCAACAACAACCAAGTAGCTATAAACAAGACCCATCGACTCATTCCTATCAACCGCCGCTCTAGACATCTACAAGACCATGCCTTCAAGATTCCTCACTGTTCTACAACACATCACCAACAGTCTTTCTTCCCACGAACCATTAAAGAATGGAACAGTCTTCCCAATGATATTACATCAGTCGGCTCTGTTGATGCTTTTAAAGCTCAACTAGCCAAACTCTTTATCTAGTCTCATCCTTGCATCATTGTTTTTATCCTTTTTAACTTGTATATACTCTTACTTTTAACTCTTTTTCTTTCTCTTTTTGCGCAACCACCTGGCAGTTATATTCAGTCCGTTGAATTTGGCCAGTAACTGGTAGAAGTAGAAGTAGAAGAAAACAACAGATGAAATGTGTGTTTAAAACTTTATTATGATAATTTTTTAGATAAATTATTTAAAGAATGAAATCATCTGACACAGTTGCCAAACCAACCTTTTTTTCTCTATAGAACTATTTTTTCTGTAATTGACAAATTATGAAAGTGGAAATGACTCTCTGTCTAAAATGGCTCAAATGGGCAGTCATAACCATTACAAAAAGAAAAACTTATGCATCCCCTACTATACTGAAAATCTCATTCTGTAAAACTCTAAGAATTAGCAATTTTGTATTTTCAGGTTTCCATGGCAACAGTTAAAGACATTATTTGTCCAGAAACTGGAGCAAGTTATGGAGCAGTTTATTAAGGAAGATCCATGTGATGGACAAATACCTTTCTCTAATATAGATAGTAGCAAGTATGAGGAAATAAGACGTAGAATTATTGATGCTTTACAAAGATTTAGTGGGTAAGTAACAAGTTGGATAGCCAGAGTAGTTTGACAACCAACCAGGTCAATCTATTTCGTGGAACACCCTTTATAGTTTAAGAACGCAATATGTATACTTCGAGACATTTTACGATGAAGAAAAACATTCAATATCATAATCAATGTTATTATTTTTCACCTATTCAATTATCATCCATTATGTTGTTTGTTTCTGCTATGTTATATGCTCACTTAAATTTTATTCTTTGTTGTTCAACATCATACTTTTATTGATCAATATAATATTATATCCATGGGTAAAAGTTTCCAGTATTAAAACTGATTTCAGTATTTTGAGAATAAATTTACTCTATGTAATTTATATGATATCTGCCAATTTCAGTATTTTGAAAGTAGGTTTTCAGTATTTTCTGAACTTTCAACTTTCACCCATGTATAATATCTATAATATAGTTTGATAGGAGTATTATAAACACTGGTTTTCATGTTTTATTCTTTTATAGTGCTCCATTTACTGTTCAAAGAATCTGTGAATTGGTTACTCAGCCAAAGAAACATTATACACAGTGTGATAAATTTTTACGTGGTATAGAAAAGGTATGTATTATAGTATACTTATTTTATGGCTGAAAATTGTAACTTGAAAATGTTGTTTTTATGGTTAGGGTCTGAATGCTGTAAATTATAGGATGTTTGGCTAGTCAATGACCATTGGGATTATTAATACCAATTATAAACAGTTCTGTAGACAGTTTTCATCTAATGTTTACTATACTTGGTGAATATGATTTTACCAGGACAGCTTGATTGAGTTAAGCTAGCCAACATATTTATGACAACAGAGTTACATCCCTTGAATTAAGATATAAGTTTAAATTTTACATTATTATGTACATATATGTTATATAATTTACAATGTTACAATAATGTTTGTGTCTCAGGGGTGATATTCTTCTGGAATAAACCGGAATTCCGGTTTTTTAATCCAAAAAATTGTTTTCGAGATTGATGCAAATCCAATGAGTTTTTTGTTGGGGGAGGGTCCAAAACTTCTCTAAATTTAGTAGATTTGTATGTATATTAAGCATAATGGTACTCTAACAAACAGTCCTTGTAAAGGCAGACTAACAGTCCTTGCAAAGGAATAATTTAAAGTATTTCAAGTCATTTGAAAGGCTAAAATCACTGACCCCCACCAAGGGGTTGCCCTGGACCCACAAAGGGGGCCTTTGACCCCTGGCGTAAAAGTTCAGGTTGTTTTTTGACAACCAGTATCACCCCTGGTTTCTATTAATTTATGTATTATCTGTAAATAAGCCTAAAATTAATTTCTTATTATAAATGTGATTGGGTGATCTTGTCCCTAGTTAAGGTTACTTTGCACTTAAGAATATGTTCTGATAGTTATATATATGTGTTTTTTTCCAGAATATAATGGTTGTGAGTACAGTTGATCCATTTGGAAGGTTTGTACATTTAATGTTGTAAGTAATGTAAGGAATCATTGTTTTCTACTTGGTAGATAAGTGACTATTTTTCATGACAATGGAATAACTGATGCTTTTTTGTTGGCTGTCCTTTTAACTACACTTACACAAAACTATTACCTTTCAAGTTGAAACTGAATTTTTTTCCAGGATATATTTATGTCAGTGTTTTTTCAGGCCAAGGCCATTTTGTGGCTTCCTTGTCCTGAAGTAAAATTTGCCTATGTTTTTTGTCCTATTCGTTTCATTTTTGCTTATTTCTGAAGTATTATTTCATGGAAGTATATTGCTTCAGCAACTGAAATTTTAAAAAATAAGACAGAAATACACCTTTAAAAACAACGAACATAGTTTTTACCCCAATTTAATTTTTGTCCCCGATTTCCCTCAAATAGGGCTCTGCCACATTTCCCTTAAATGTGAAAAATGAAAAAGTAAAGTTAAAAAAAGTAATAAGATAATTACTGTATGTATAATTTTGTAGGAAAATAGTCTCAGAATCTCGATCCTTGGTAAATGGTCTTGATCTAAATGGTGTAGATGGTCAACGTGAAGATTTTAATGATATCACAGGTGAACAACCATTTGGTGCAGGACCTCATGTAGACTGGACTGGTAATAATGTAGCTACTGTATGGCCTGTAAACATTAATACAGAGAACCAGTCAAATAATAACTCTAATACTAGTGAAGAAAACAAATCAGGGATTGTAAATGGAGATAAACTAAACAAAGATATAACACAGACATCTGACAATAAAGATGAGTATTCTCAGGATGAACATGAAGCTTCTCTTGTTGTAAAAGATAGTGTTCCTTCTAAACTAAACACTTCTACTAGTGTTAGCCAATCAGATTGTGACAATGATAATAAAAGTTGTGATGAAGATGATAAACACACTGTAGACTCTGATAATGTGACATCTGATGACTCTGAACATGAATCTATAGATACTTCAGACAATGTCCAGGTAGATGATACTAAAACAGTAGATACTGCAGACAAAGTAGATAGTTCAGCTAAAGTAAGTACTTCTGAAGAGGTAGATAATTTTGATAAGGTAGATAGTGTAGAAAGTGGTCATGAAGACAAAGTAGATAGTTCAGATGCTGACAAAGTAGATAGTGAAGACACTACAGAGACATTAGAAACTACTGATAAACTAGAGACTGATGTGTCTGATGATGTTAGAGAAGATAATAAAGTATTAAATCAAACAGAAGATATAAGTCAACAATCAGAAAATGTAACTGATGATGTTCCAACTACTGGTGAGAAACATCCTAGAGATAGTACTGATATATCTACTGATGAACCGTCAGAGAAAAGGGTATTTTTAAACTTATATATATTTCACATACTCAAGTTGTGTAATTAAAAAAATCACAAATCAAATTTTTTCTAGTAGATAACCCGGTTGGACCACCAGCTTTATAGTTTATTTGCACAAGCCAAATGTTAACAGTAACAAGTTACCCAAACCCAAATATAGGTAGTCAGGGGCGATTGTACAACCTTTAATGTTGAGCACTGCTCACAAAGTCTACTTCTTTCTCAAGTACTAAATAATAAATTACTTAATGTTAAATTACTAATTATCTTCTAGTCCATATTCTCAAATTGTATGTTGACATTATGGAAGTCTATTCCATATTACTGATGCTTTGGGAATACAATGTTCAGCCTTCACATTTAAGCATGTAGATACATGTGTATGTTGATAAGTTACCTAAAAACAGGTTTATTTTAACAGTACAAAATTGAAGTTGTTTCATCTGTCATGGTCTGTATTCTGAAACATTCATCCTCATTAATTTTCATACCTGGTACATTAATTTATGAATGTTTGAAAAAAATATTTTTTTTTAAATATTACATTTGACTGTGTTAAGTTAAATTGAATGATTGTGTTAAGAAAAAAATGTGTGCATTGTAAGGACATGCAGCTTTTCAAATATAACATGATTATTCAGTCTGGCAATTTATCATTCAGCCAGACAAAATTTCTTTCCATGTCTGCTCGGCTGACTGATAGATTTTGAAGTTTTTGGCATAGACTCTAAATAGACATGCTAAAAGGTCTGAATCTCATTGGAAAGCATGGGTTCCGGATAGAAATCAAAATCAGGGGCCCTCATAATCATCTAATTATGTATGGCATAGTTGCAGCCATAACTAAGGATACAAGTTTACCATTATTAATGGTATAATTTGTTTTGTTTATTTAGCAAAAGATGGAATCAGATGATGATGATGATAATGAAACAAAAGAAGAAACAAACAAATCAACACAAGATATTGATGTAGATGTTGTTACAGAATCTGAGACATCTAAAACTTCAGATATAGAAAAAGATGATACAACTGAAGGTTTGTATAAAACATTTACCTTTGAGTGATTATTCTAGACCTCAAAAGTGGCTAGGGATGCAGAAAAAGGGACAGGATGCATGAGAGAGTTGATGTTTCTGCACACAGGAGCAAAATACAGGGCTCTACATAATTTTTAAGTAGGTTGCCCAGCTAATTATTATACCCCCGCTTCGAAGAAGAGGGGGGTATACTGTTTTACCCTTGTCCGTGCGTCCGTCTGTTACGAAATTTCCGTCGCAGTTTTCTCAGCAACTATAACATGCAGCAGCCTAATACTTTGCATATTGCTTCATCCCATAGTCCCATGTGGTGTAAAGCGATTTCATGCTCCTTGCTCATCTACTTCCTGTTTGTCGCATATTTTTAGATTTTTGCGGGGGTATCACTAGTGAGCATTAGCTCACAGATTTACTTGTTTTACTTGCCCAAACCTAATGTTGACTAGCAGTAATAAGTTGCCTAAATGCAAGTATAGGTCATTGGGGACTACTGGAGGATCTTTAATGTCGACCCCTGAAAAAATGGCAGAGTGAAGCACCTTGCTATTCTTCTTTAGAATAATCAATACATATTACATTTTGAAACAATTCTTATTGTCTTTGATTTCTACCATGCTGTCAAGGTCCAGCAGTTTATTGTCATAGTAGATTATAGGGTTGGCGCTGGGTCATAAGAAGTTGTCGCCAACATTTTCGCCAAATGAAAAAAGTTGTCGCCACTTTGGGGCCATTGGAGCCAACAAAATTTGTTATGGTTTAACAAGTTTATAGTGCATCAACGCAAATTATTGTAGTATTAAGACAGCAAGCACACCTTCATTGTAGTCTAGCTCCCCTGAACTCTTGTTTGTATCTTAATTATTGTATTATTTTTTAATTTGCAGATTTTTCATTGTTTACATAAATAAAGCAAGAACAGTCAATGTCACGTAAATGCATATGCCGAAATGATAGAATAGATTCGTATAGAATGTCAGAAGCACCAATTATTACACACACTAATGTAGAATTTCTTATGTTTCACTTCTGATTAAACCCATTAATTGTGTCATAAATCACTATCATGACTGACAATTAAAGTCGAATAACTCAGAATTCCAACAAAACAAAACTCAAAATAATTTGATTTTGAATGTAAACTAATTAATTCATTTAATTTACATTAAAAATTAATTAATACACTCGTAATGTTTGGTTACTCAGTTAAATTACTTTACACAAATTCCTCAGAACATTGTGATTTTGTATCAAACTGTAACCTAAAATAATCTTTTTATCATTTCAATAGAAAATGTCTGCTTTCTGGTTGAGTCTAAATGATTGCAGGTATATCTTCTTGGAAAATATCAATGTCCTCAATTTTGACCTTTCTTTGTTAAAATATGTTTTATCATATTGGTTGGCTATCATACTTTTTTCTTCAATATTACTTTTCATGTAGCAATGCATACTTAATATTGATTTTTAGAGTCTGTTACACGACTTTAGTTGATTATGTGACTAAAACTTATTATTATTTTCAATAATTCAATTTGTTGAAACCAACCTGTGTTTATTCTTTAGATAGAAAAATAGAGGGGATTTCTTTTTTACTTTTGTAAATTATGAAGAACTATTACTCAAAATAATAGTTTTATTAAATTACAAACGTAGATTTAACAATGAATCACCCGAATTGGCGATAGCGTCGGTCGCGAAATTACGTGACATAATGACATGATGATTGAAGGGATTTCATTTTTACGAAATAAAGTTACTAAGTATAATTATTGTTATCAAAAGTGAAAACAAAAAAAGTTTTACGATAATTTTCTTATAGAATTTAAAGATTTTGATTATTCAATCAGAGATTATTGTTATTGTCACCTTTTATTGACTTAAAAACCTGCCAATAACGCCTATTGAAAACACGCTCAAATTTAATACAATTATCTTCTCTAAACAGTTTAACCCTCTGAAATTAATGCAATATCACAGTTTGTCACAAGTTTGTTAATTGCACCCGTTTGATTACGTAAGCAATGTTATCGAGCCGACGTGTTACACTATTTTGATTTTTTAGCGGACGCCGATTGGTTGATAATGCATATCACTAAGCTTAAGCTCCGCCTATTAATTGAATATACGTAATTGTCAATTATTGTTTGACGCATGGCTGAGCATTTAACATCAGGGGCCATCGATGTCATGTACAGCGAGACACTAATTATCGGCCTATGAAGCATGTATACTAACAGCACCTCCCGCTGAGCGGATTTGTCAATTACATCAAAAGGCGAACATCACAAACGCTCCGTCTGTCGTTATCAATAAAATCAATATCTTATCACTCGCGAATATGAACTTGGCCACTTACGATATCAAAACTTACATCAAAGAAAATTTATACCGGCCGATTTTTTTGTCGCCACGAAATTCGCCAATTTTTCAAAATTGGCGCCAAAAATTAAATTTTATCGCAATTGGCGAATTTGGCGATCGGCAGCGCGAACCCTGGATTATACCCTTTATTGATAATTTAACAAAAGAATTAGTCTGACTAATGTGGTGAAGAATTTGACTGAGCTGAGTGTTTGTTCGTTAAAATCTGCTTCCATATACATGTTCAGTTCAGTCAACTTACCAATTTTGTATGATAAGTTGATAATGCTTGACCATTTAAATCAATCAGGTGATTCCTCACAGTAACTATTCACATGGATGCAAGTTTTCAGGCATATGCCTGAAGTTCAGGTTTTTCACAACAAATTAGACAATGTTTTGCTATTAAATTATGAAGAAAAATTGTTTCAAATTACAGCTTTCAGGTTTTTCAAAATTTTCATCTTGCACCCATGTATTTACACCTGGGTAGAGAGAGAAAAAGTGTAGGTAAGTTTCTTGCTCATTGAAATTAGCAGTGTCCTTAGTGGGGTTTAAACCTGAGACCTCTCGATCACTAAGATTGCATTTTATCACTGGACCATTGTTCCTTTACTTAATTGTTTGGTTAAATGTATTATATTAATATATTCAGGAACTACTAGTCAAGGTGAGGAGACTAGACAAGATGATGTAACAGAGAAAAAGGAAATGATTGATGAAGATAGAGAACAAAATAATGACACATTAGAAGACAATGATGATGTTGATCTAAATAATGATTCTGATAAAATAGTTAGTGAGAGAGTTGATAACTCTGTTACCATGGTGAAAGAACAAGATATAGACAATGTTGAACAAACTACTGATAGTATAGTCGATGATACAGCTTCAGCAACAAGTAAAGATATCACTGATGTTGTTAGTGATGATGTCAATGATGAAAGTAAAACTGAATTAATGGATACTGATAGTAGCGATATGAAACATGAAGATGAAATATCAAAAAATATAACTGATGAATCTGAACCTATGGAACATGAATGAATGAATGTGTACTATCTTTCTGTACATAGTTACTTCTCATAATATACACTGCTCTTCAAAAGTTCTTGGATAAATGAAATTTGAGAAATCCTGATTATGCATTCCACCTGTAATGTTAACATCGTTTAAATTTGTTTGTTTGTTTGTTTGGGTTTTACAGCGCACCAACACAAAAAGGTCATATCACGCCGAAAACATTTGATACCATTAATTCAATCGATAGTAATGATTTAAAATCCTATATTTTATTATATACATTTATTTCCCTCAAAAAGTTAAGTATCACATATGATGGTACTGACTCAAAAAGTTCTTTAAGTGAGTTAACCTTAAAATGTTTGTCACGGATGTAGTTAAGATCCTGACAGTCAATGAGAACATGTTTTAAAACTTGTTTATTCATGAAATATAGTTTGAATCAAATGTCATTCTAATTAATTTTATTTTTAGAATTTGATCAGGTGACTGTTTGATTCTTTTTTTATTGGGTAAATGTGCATCAATTTATACTAAAAACAGTATTTTGTCCAGGGGCTTTTATAGAGCACTGTATCTTGTTTCATTTATCATCCTAAATTGATTCATAATATGTTCAACTTACTTTCTATCAACTTCATATCATCTCAATTTACGCTGTATATTAGTGAAACCATATGAATTATTATCATCACTGAAATTGTATTTGATCCTTAGCACAATGGCTGCAAATTTTCACTAACCAAATGCCGACGGCAGCCAAAATTTTCTGATGGGCGACCAAAAATTTGAAATTGTTGCCAAATTTGTAATAGAAAATGAGATGACCTGTAACAAATGGAATTTAGATTTAAGTTATGAATTTGACCCCTAGTTTTTCTTTGGGTGACGTTAAATTTGTACGTTAGAGGCCCAGGTAGCAAGCATGACTAAAAGGATAGTACTTGCCTCTTTGGCCTTATTAAGGACCTTCTATAAAGTATTCATTCAGGTAGAATTCCCATTATGCCAATGTACAATCATTTATGCATTTGAAAAACAAGGATACACAATAACAATTTCATTCGTTACAACATGTTAATTAATTTTCATGGATTGGATTTATGAAACAACTTTCTGTTCCAAATTTATTAATGAAAGCTTTCATAAAAAACTTTCATTAATAAATGAAAGTGAGTTATTATCTCCCTTCCATTTTAGAATACAATGTAGTTCCACATGTCTTTGAATCCTGGAGTCTAGGGTTGAATTCTCAGGCAGGACCTACATTTCTTAGGAGTTGTGAAATATTTTTTACATCCATTTTCTCACTTTCATCTGTATTAAGTTCTAAGACACTGGATAAAGTATGTGTTAAGCACTAGGTTATAAGCTTGTTCTTGATAACTTGGCCTGTCCCGAGAGCCTAGGTCAGCTGTCTGTTGCAATATGATTGCAGTTGCACTGTACAATACAATACTATACAAGTTTTATCTTTTTGGTTTTTATAGAAATATAAAAATTTGCTTATAAGTTGTGTTCAAAGTGTCAATGAGGTTGAATTTAATGTTTTATTACATGCTAACGTCTCATTTCATATTTGTATAGTGCTTTATTTATTTTATACTTTGTAATTGTCAGTGTTACATTAGGATATGTATCTCCAGTTACTAAACAATAGAAGTGCTATTTAAATAGGTTAGTGACCAAGTAATTTATAGTGAACTTAGGTTTTAAGCGCATGTGTGAACATTTTCTTGTCTGGTCCTGAATTTTCAGGATTTTTGAGATCTATGAAAGGGTTCTTTTCTCATGTGTAAGACTTTGAAATAAAGTGAAGAAGATAAGGAATTTCAGGATTTTTGAACTTTCACCTATGGACACATGTATGTGAGTTTCTTACTAAAGATAAGACATTTTCCTCTATGATCAAGTGGATGTGGTTAGGGACTTCAGGTTACTATATCCTTTCTTTGAAAGAAAGTTCAGTTCTAGTCTAGCTAACAACCATGTCTCTTTAATGTCAGAAGGAAGACAGTTACTTGTTTATGGAGGATATGAGATAAGTATTGATACATACCTTGAACATTCTTTGGTTTAATTGTCTGCTTCAAATGATTCTTACTGTTGAATAGGGTAAAAAATAAGCAAGACAAGTTTTAGTTAGGAATCATTAAAATGGTAGTTCATGTAGTCCAATAACTATGTTGTCAGTTAGTGTTTCTGTGATGTTGAAAGTATTTAAGGTACAACAATACTTATTCTGTTGGTTTGTAATTATTGTTTCTTTATCAAAAAAAATATTTCTTTAATTGTTTCAATTGTTCAGTGCAAAACTAGTCTACACTGTTTTTTATTTACATGTAGTTAAACTTGTTTTACCTGACCTATTTCATATTTTGATTCTTTGACAAAAGGTTACGACTTCATTGTGCTCACAGACTAGTATGTACGATACTACGCCACTTAGCATCATGGGTAAAAATGTTTATTTACATTTAACCATGTAGCAATGTTTACATTCTAATAATTTCCCCACTCAACTGTTCTGCACAAATGTAATATGTTTTTCGGGTTGTTCGATATAATACAGCTATCAAATAAAGTATGCACATGAAATAAAATTTTAAAAGTAGTAATTTTACCTTCATGGGAACATGTTAACATCTGTCAATCTTTACACTGATATTTGAAAACAAAAGTGGAATACACGGTATTGCTATGAATAAGATATCCATTGAGGTTTAAAAAAAGTACTTATTGTATATGGATTGATATTCTAGTAGTTATAGGCATCATTTATTTTACAATTTAATGAAGATTTTTTTTAAATAAAAGAAAAATAAGTTAAAATGGATTATGACATTTTGATAGTCTGTTTTTTCTTAACTGTCAAAGCTTGAATAATTTCACGGTGACTGAATGCATTGTTTTTGTAATGGCGACCTAATTGTTATAAAAAATATCTTGACTCAATCATATCATACTGTATAAGCAGAATTGCTCGATCATAATACACACTTTCGGAAACTCATGGATGTATTATGACAATAATTTTTTACGCATTCACCATGAAATTATTCATGTTTTGACTGTTGAGAAAAAATTATGCTCTACCATTATGTTTTTATTTTAAATAAATAATAAACATTTGAAACAAATTGGGTCTGGATTAATAATTGCAATAAAAAATCAAATAAGATATGAAACAAACTACATGTGTTAAGAAACTTTTGGACCCCACTGTATAATCAAACTTTATACAATGTATCTAATGATATGTTTTTAATTTCTTAGGTGTTGGTAAAAGATCAAAAAACAAATCTCAAATCAACAAATGTTAAGGTTATTTTGTATAGCCCTGTACCTCTCTATGTATATTCTATTTGATGAACTTACAAATGTTTAAATCTGTATCTTATGATAATTTATTTGACAAAATAGGTGTTGATATATATTTATAAGAATTGTTAAGCAAAAGGCCAAAATGAAGACAAAATCAAATTAACACATTCAGCATCAACTTTTACTACACTTTAGCAGTGTAGCGTATTTTATTCATTCTATACATAAACAAGTATTAGCATTTCCAAAAATGCTTGAAATCAACACTTAGTCGTGTTTGATGTCTTCTCCATTGATGTATATATTTTGTGGTTAATATTCATTTGCTAACAGGGGCGGATGTTATGAATATAAAATAAATATTGATTTGGATGAACAAGTCTATTTACAATTGATAAGTTATCTTTGTAAATTTTACTTTTTTTCAGATTAAAAAATACTTGCATGAAAATGTTAATGTCCGCTAAATATTTAGTGATATGTAGCCTTCCTAAACATCTGGTGATGCCTGCTATTGACTATGTGCCAGCTTGATTTTAGTCAACAACTTGTTCATGGCAGAGACGAGTCTATTCACACAACCTTTTTTTTACTATTCCACGGCCATTTTCTTATCATGTGACCTCGAATGCATTGTTTTGATTGGCTTAAGGCATCCGGTGTCGACTACAAAATGCTCAAATCTTGGTAATTGTTTATATCAACGCACCTAGGTGCGTTGATAATAAAATAAATAAATTTCTGTTGATCAACATATAATTTTTTCCTACATCACAAGGCTCCACAGTAATTTTTAAATTATGTTGACTAATAAAAATACAAGCAGCTCTATATTTAACTTGCTTGAATCAGATGTTTACTGGCAGTATCAAGTTGCCCAAACTCAAATATAGGTTGTGGGGGGGGGGGGGGCAATCGGACGACCATTTATGTCATGTTCTGCATCAGTGGGTAAGCACATAACTAGTCTGACAATTGTTCAGGTAAACAAAACATGTAGACTAGTTTGTGCTGATCAATCTCTATAATATCCATCAATTGTCAATTCAATTGATCTTTTTACAACATGATATACTCTGGAACTACCTTGCCTAGATTCTAATTCTAAGACCTCACTGCAAATAAGACCAATTATGAAAAGAACAGATTTTTTGTTCTTAACATGATATGATCACATTCAGCAGACCAAACATGTTAATTGCAGGCGTTTTTAATCACTATTACGACAACTGATTTTTTTTTGTCTGCTATTTTGTCTGCTGGTTTGTCTGACAATGAAGATTGTTAATTAATTTTTGGGGCAATTGAATGACTGTTTAACAAACAATACATATCCTCATGATAATATGAAGTGCACAGGTGGTGGACTAAATAGTGGTGTTTTAGTGTACATACTTTGTAACCCGGGTCGGTAGTGCAGTTGGTAGTGCGCCTGTATTTTTAAGTTAGTGTCCTCAAGGGGTTATACCCTTCTCTAAAAAATTGACAGTAATGTCTATTTTCTATTAGTTTTCTGTTAATAAGGAATATGGAACAGTTTCCAGCCTTGTGGAAGGGTAGGTGAGTACTGGTTATAGACAAGGGTCCAGGATAGCCAAGTTAGGTGCCCTGGACACCCCCAAAATAACTAAAAATTGTGATTTTTAACCCAGTATAAAACACATACTTCGTTGAATTCAAAACTTGGTTTGTAATTGTATATAATAATTGAATATCTAATATTGTTATTGTACATGTAATATTGAATGAATGAAAACATGGTTATATGGCTGTACCATATTGATTTGAGACAGATAAAATACATATTTCTGTAACTACATATATTCTCCGAGTAGTATAAGTGATATCGAAGTTACAGTATGTATTAAGTGCTATGATTTTACTGAATTTTGTTGTAAAGTAATGTAAAGCAGAGTTTTCCTTATGATAGCAGGGACTGTTAACAGGCACCTTCCCTTTCTGAAAATTTATTGATATCATTTGTTTCTCCAATGTGGAAGTTACCTTTGATTTTTCATTCCCCATCAATGTAATAGTGATAAAATACCCGTTATTGTTCTGTATAAAGTAACGCCCCTACCCAACATACTGAAAAAGTGCTGTGTAAAGCAACATTAACTTTACATACCTAATTTGTATTTTTGGCCGGATTTTTCAACAAAAAAATCCGGCTTATAGTTCGGCAAAACTTGGGCAGATGGTGTCATTAACAATTGTTTTTTCTTTACCATACATATCTGCCATTTATTGTCAAACCTTTATGAAACTTCATACACTGATAACATACCATGTGATGAACAGAATTAGAAAGTAACCACTACTCTACCTGGCTTTATTATTGATTATTTCCCTTTGTAATTTTTGTGTCAAAGTTTTTATTATGTTGGATATCTCTGTCATTATTGTTAGAAAATCTGGCTTTAACATGGTTTCCACATTACATTTATTGATTTGTCTCAGCTCACAGGGAAGATTGGGCTCTGCCTGACTGTGTTGCCTATATAAATAAAGTCTTTATTATTATTATTAATAGTTCAGTATGTGCCAGTTATACTGTGAAATGTTTGATGAACATTGTTTTATATACATTGGTAGGGCTGTCACGATATGTCAGAAGCATATCGCGATATATTGCAATACGCTAGCATCGTACTGCGATACGTACCACGATATATTGTGGGGTTTTAGATTCGTTGTGCATCCATTGTATTTTACAGAAACTTTGCAAATCTTACATACAGCTACTGATAGAATCTAGCCAATTTAAGTTTATATGGTCATTTAGGACTGTGATACAATTGCATATACATTGTAAACGATGCTTAAATTGAAAGAAACAACCTTCCCCTCAGCTGCAGAATGTCCTAACAATCAAGCTTCTGGATGCCATGCTAGTATCACAACTTCCTGTCCCAGAGTATCGATTCCAGAACATGTTTTGCAAACCCGATCGGTTAAACTCTTGTAACATAAGCTTAAATTGAATGAACAATGAAAAAATTGATGTTTCGCTATTTTCATTTTGCGGAGGGAAAATATTTCATTGAAATGAAAAATATTGCCAAAAACCGGTATGTAAAATTCGTATCGCGGTACATATTGCCGCAGCTGCGTATTGCAATATACCGGTATGGTATATTGCGACAGCCCTAAAACATTGGTTCCCGAAGTTCAGGATTTATGGAATTTAGAAAGGGCCCTTTACTAATGTAAAAGCTGGCAGATAGATAGATTGAGTTTATTCTGTAAATGAAAACTAATATACAAAGCACAATAATGATAAAAAAACAGTAAAAACATAAAATATAAATACTGTAAGTATAGTACATTCATTGTACTAGGACATATTTTCATCTATCAGGGATAGCACCATAAGGAAACATTCGGAACACCTCGACCTTTCATGAATGAATAATTATTCAGTAGCGAATGGCCGAGGAGTTCCGAATGCATAAGGAAAATGGAAATTTCATTGTTTCCATTGCAGTCCTCAAATAATTGAATACATGTTCTAGCAAGGATAACACCAGTTTACTTCCCTGACCATAAAAAATACCAATACAAGTGTGAGTAAAAATAAGGAATTATTAGAGATCAAATTATATTATCACAGAATGGAAAATCACAAAAATACCAGAGAATTGATTAAAAGTTATCAAAAAAAGTTTTTTACAAGTTTGTTTTATTCAGGATAAGTGGAATGTTTGATTTGAGTTGGTACCTTATTTCACTGAGAACAACCATTGTATAAAAGTGACTTCTTTCCAAATCTTTATCAGATGCAATTTTGAAAAAAATATTTAGAACTAAATCTGGTGTATGATTATGAATTGAACTGGCTAGAATAAAATCTTCAAGTAAATAACATTATGAAGGAGAGATATCCTTAAATATTTTCAAAGCGTTGTTTAAAACAAATTGAATCACTTTCTCTGAAGGTATAGTAAAATGATCTTGGAATTTGTCTAGTCAAAATATTTTAACTAAGTTCATAGCAATGAATAATTACAACCTAAACAAAATAATACAATTTGATTGGTCAAAAGTGAACATTTGACTTGATAGCTAATTTCAGCATAAAGGCGAAGGCCTTTATGCTGAAATTAGCTATCACCAAAATGACATTTATTTTTCGATGAAAGTCAGTTTCTATGCATTCATTCCTTAAATAATATTGGCAAAAGTTTAGAAAATGACATCTATACAAGTGGAAAAAAGAAAAGCATGTAAGATTAATAATACATTATAGAAGAACAGTACAATTATGAAACATGATACCTGGGTAACTAAAAAATTCAATATACTGTACATAGTATAATTATGAAATCATGAATTTTTTCAACTTTAAATCATTCATATAAAAAGTACGGTTCGTTTTTTCTCAACTGTCAAAACATGAATAATTTCACAGTGACTTCGTCCTCTTTGTCTACCACTCCTGATATTGAGATAGTGTGTAATCATTCACCATGTAATTATTCAAACTTTGACAGTTGAGAAAAAATGGACTATACAACCTTGTTGTCTTGTATGACAGTATTTTTGTATAAGTATGTGAACTTGATGTATGCTGATGTATATACTGTATATAATTAATTTATGAGTGAACGCAAAACTAGTCTACCTCCTTTATTTACATGAAGTTAGACCAGTTTTCCATCAACTCATTGTTCAATGTATTGTATGTATGTTTTAAATGTTGTGTATTAAAGAATGTTAGTAATTATTTCATGGTGAATAAATGTTAGTAAACAGATATATTGTTTTCTTTTATACAGCAATAACAGGGGCCACTTTCACAAAACAACTTAAGTTCATTTTTAAACTTAAGTTGTTGCTTAAGTCTAGTTTTTATCTTATCACTGTTTCACAAAAAAACTTAAGTCGATTTTGAAACATAAACTTACGACAAAACTTAAGTCACCTAGGGAGGGGACTTAAGTCTAAAACAGGTGACTTGAGTCAGAAATTTCAATATGGCTGCGCCCAATGTTTTAATTCGGAGATGTCATTTGAGTAGGCCGCGAATAATTAGAATATATTTAACTCATTAGAAGTGTTTGACGACCAATACTTAATAAATATGTATAGGTTATCCCAGACCAGCAAGTTACCTTCAAGCAGGTCACATAGTTTGCCAGTTTACATGACAGTTCTTGTTGCATTAAAGTTCTATGCTACTGGCAATTATAACAGAATTCAAATTGCATGACTCATAGAATAAATGGCATTCAAACAAATATATGTACCACTATTTTTATGAAGAGGCGAACAAATAAAAATGCGTATAAAGACTATAAAAGCTATCAGACAACAAAATTGAGGTTTGAATGCAAAATAAAAGCAAACAAATTAAATAATGTATCAGTGAATGTTAAAAAGCAACGAAATGCAGAAAATATTGATTTACCTTTTCAGTGATAGCCTCACAAATCCAATTTTTTGGCTGCTTTCTAATTAGTCATGAAAGCTTTGCCTGCAGATTGATTTTGTTTTGTTTTTCAAACTCATACATATATATTACATCAACCTCTTTTTGCTTTACTTTCGTTCCCTGTTTGTACAAGGATAAACCTCGTGTATTGATATTTAATGTGTTTGTGTGATGTGTACATAAGTCATTGCTAAAAGATTGTACATGTATTACATCATACTATTGACGATTTACACATTACCGGTTTAAAATTGACAGAATTAACAGCATATCTATGAAACATTGATATAGTCAAAACTTAAGATCAAACTTAAGTCAGAAACAGATAAGATTATCTCATGTTTTTTCGAGAAACTGACTTAGTAAAAACTTAAGTTCACCACAACTTTTAACTTAAGTCCAAGCTTAAGTCTTGACTTATGAAAAAACTTAAGATTTTTTGTGAAAGTGGCCCCTGGTCAGTAACTTAAGTCTTATCCAAAATTTTAGAGAAAATGGGACGGATAGGTTTTATTTTCCGAGCTTAGTCTGGAAAATGGCAATATATTTGAATATTATACCACATTAAATAACGCCCTCTATATTTAATGTGACGCCATCCAGTCCATAAAACACATATTGACCATACATTCAGTCCATAATTCTAATATTGACAGTTTATGACGTCATCCAGTCTTAAAACGTGAGTTTCAGGGTGTGATAATTACACTGCAACACTAACAGGCTAATAGCTAAGTTGCTTAACAAAATGAAATATAACAAGAAGAGCATGCTATCTTGCTACATTGCATGAAAATGAAAGTTAGACCTGCGATTGGGATACTTGACATACTGAAGAATAAAATTATTATTTGAAAACACATTATAATAGTAAAATGACAGCAACAAGAGTGGTGAAAGGATTTAAATTTGGTACAATATAACAAATAGCACATGGCAATATAAATAAATATGTTATATGATCAGGGTAGCTGAATCTTTACTTGACTAAACCAACATTTTCAGGTATTTATCACATTTGTTATACTTTTCAGTGGTAGGAGAGAGAATGGCCGTGTAAATCATTTCATGACCAAGCTCCATGAAAGTGTGCCCTACCCTGGAATCAACTTGCGACCCCTTGTTCAGTAGACAATACTGCAACTGACTGAGTAGCCAGGTGGTTACAACAAAGTACACATTTAATTAGCATTGACAAAATACTAGAAAAAGTACATGTTTTAAAATAAAATACAAATAATAATAATAACAGTAATACTCTTGATAAGAATTGAAGCTAATGTTATTGGTTGATGTTCATGCAATGCAGTGCCCTCCAAATGTTCTTGGAACAATGAAATTTTCAGAAAAACTGATCACGCAAACTGCAAGTAAATTAACTATTATTTAAGCTTATTCCCATGAAACAAATTGATTCATTGTAAACTAATAAATGCTGATTTTGAAACTTGCTAAGAAATATTACTCTGTTTCTTTTTTAATCAATAAAATTTTAATGTGAATGAGTTCATCCTAAAATGAGATTTAGTCCAAGGACTTTCAGGTGACATTGTGCTAAATAAAGTTTTAAGTGCTCAGTCTTCACAACAAAATCTTATCAGCACAGGATATTTGGTCCAGTAAATCAAATTTTACTTGACCAAACGAAAATTAACTGGACCAAAGAAATTCTAAGCTATGTGGTAAAAATATGCAGTCCATTTTAATGATTAAGCGTAATACATTGTATATCCTAAAATTAATTAAACAATGAAACAACAAATAAAGATTTTTATTGAATATGAAAAATTGTGGCTGTAAACAGTTGGTGGACAGTCTGACAACTCATATTCTAAAAGTGACTGGCGTGACAGTGATTTCAGCGGACCACGGTCCACTGGCTAAATTTAAAATTCGGATGTTATGTGATTTAAATCTTTTGGTCATATTTCACTATATGTACATGGACATCATTTCTTATACACTCTACTAATTTATCCCAAAATAGTTTTTCTTCATCAAGATTTGAAGGATAATTTAATACAACATTATTTGTTAGAGTTTGTTTCAGTAGTTTCTTCATTATTATACTACTTTCATTGTGTTCTTTAAATGTTATAGCTATTATAACATATCTATTCTGTGTTAATTCTAAACCTTTAGCTTGATTTAATATGTAAAGGCATTCTTTATCTTCTATGAAATTTTCACTTAATAGAAATAAAGTCTTCAAGGAGTTGTCAATAGTTCCATGAATTAAAGATAATCTATTCTGTCCTCCTTTATGTGCAAAGTCTCTATCTTCAAAGATGGTTTGAATGCATCTCTCCTCAAGTTCCTTCACAAAATGTTCCAAGGTTGTCTTATCTTCAATGGCCGCTACAATATATACAGCATGATCTCCATACGTATATTGATCTATACTATCTGTTTCACTGTCTAAATATTTAGTACAAAATGTTACACACTGCAATCTCTGTTTTTTATAATACATGTACACTATATACCAGCATACACCACATAGTAGAAACCCACCGGTGAAGCAGACGACACCTAAAACAATCTTATCCCATCTTACATTGAATTCCTCCTCTACTGTAGGGGGAATATGACATACAGGTTTATGTCTTTCAGTAACATTACATTGACATGGTGGATTATTTGTACATACATAAATATTTAGATATCTTTGTGCTATTTTTGAACATCTTAAATTTATTGTAGCTGAAGACGTGGCTTGAACTATAAATGAAGGATCATAAAAAGATCCTTGCAAAACATCTGATTCAGCACAATCTATGTCTAATTCTGGTGTGTGCTGGAAGCTTATGTCTAAAATGTTTGTACCAAATTTCAATCTAGGAGGTAAAGATTCTATGGGGAAACTCAGAGCGTGTATATAGTTATGAGAAAGATCCAAATAGGTTAACTTAGTGAATTTCTTGAATATAGATGTTTTGAACCTGGTTATTTTGTTGTAACTAAGATTCAAAGTCTTCAATGATTGATAAACATCTTGACTAAATTCTGGAAAATCCATAAAACCTTGGTAGGAAAAGTCAATCATGGAAAAAACAAGATCTGTTAATTCATTATATCTATCAAACCTTGTACAATGGGGATCACTGTATGAATACATTCTTAATGCCGCTATAAGATATAAACTTCCCATCTCAAGTTCTATTCTGGGCTTTAATTCTCTACTCTTCCACGATATGTCTCTACACGCACGCACTGCACATCCATGGATAGCCATTTTTGAATGATAAAATCTAATCTTTTCGGCATGAGAATCTGTCAGATTGATTCCATCCCTTACTTCTACAGCACTTGCTACCATTACTATCAAATATAGTGTTTCTATAAACCTACAATGAAAAAGAAATTTATGTACACAATGAAATCTCTGTAATCTACAAGGTATATTGCTTGAAAAAATGGTGTTTTATACCCAAGTACAATAAGTAGCCAGTTTCTCTATTATAAACTATTTTATTCCACAGATTTATATACAATATATGCAAGCTGAGCTAAGACTTTGCTCTTTAGATTGGCATCAAAATCTTTTGCATACGCTGAAAAATAAAGTCAAAGGTTTCTTTCTAACTTTTCTATCAACAAATACAGGTATATTGTTTGTGAGCATAGAAGTTGCAAAATCAATGTACAGAAGTTACCATACTGTCATCAAGAACACTAAAACAACTCACAAAGCTTCATCATCTACCTATATGCTCAAGTTTTTTTAAAAACCTATATATGTTTCTACCATGAATTCCTAGAGCTTACTGCCTAAATCTGCTCCTCCCCCTGAACTTGACCATCTGTCAAATGTATGCGTCTGCAATAATTAATATCAACATGATAATTAGACAAGTTTAGTACATTACATTACGTTTTACTTGAGACTTTCGGCTGTATGTAAACCCCGTAAAAATACATGGTCAGAACTGAGATTCGAACCCAAGACCTCGCAAGTCATAAGCCGACACTCGACCACACCGCCATAAAAGCTAGCTTGAAGGCAAGGGAGTACAGGTGCTGTTTAAAACCTTTGCTGCATGTACAACCCCCTCCTTAACATAATTCGTCCTTGAATTCTTGGAGCGCGATAGCTTAAGGTCTTCAGCGAACCCGTGTTTATACTGTCAATGAACGGGTACGCTGAAGAGGTATCTGGAGACTTCGGTAAATGACTATATCGGTAAATTGATTTTATATAGTAAATCGTTTGGAGAGATCGGTAAATTGATATTGTATAGTGTATCAGTGTGGGGAATCACGTGACCTAAATCTGTGCTTAACACGGACAAAATGGCGACCAGAACGACAAATTTGAACGAAAAGACAAGGTAAATGACATTTATACTTCACTAATTTTTATCAAACCTAGCACAGTCTAAGCAGCACAAAATTCTCTTTCTAACGGTAGTTCTGCCAAACCCACAACGGTTCTAGTTTTCTAGATTACCTCGAGGTTTTGAACGAGTTGGGAGTTTCTTGGGAGGAAAATGCCGTGGTGCCTAACACGTAGATGCTGTAACAGGAGCCTTACTCTTGGCTCTATCAACCCAGGTTCGAATCTACTTGATCTCTAGTTGGTATAAAATAAATAAATAAAAAGATACAAATAAGTAAATTCAACTAAGTTTAATGATGATAGCTGATGACGAATGTATTTACAATCAATATAGCAATCACATATTATGGCAATATCATTTCTAAATAATTAAATGATTTGACTATTTGAATCAAATAAATATATAATAAGACCTAAAATTACAATACTAAGAGAGCCGAAAATTAAGTTACACCCTAAAACAGTATAAAATAAAAAGGTGAGTGGCCAAGGTAGTGCTTACCTAGATGTCCAAAAGAACACTGGCCAAGTTTCAGTCTTTTCGCCCTGTATTTATAGTGTTCGGCTACACAGAGTCAGTGCAACTAGCAAATATTCCTGGGCGGATCTAACCGCAGACTAAGGGGTGATTGCCACTGACAATTATAAAATGCACAACCACAACTAAAGCTTTAACCATGAACAGTAATAGGTTTACAAAACTACAATTAAACCATATATACTGACTGATTTTAACCTATTGAATGACAAAAGTTACCATACTAAGTAAAATATAGCAGACAATTTGTAAAATAAAACATAGAACAGCTACGCTACTGCTCATATAAATTTCACTACACTAATCAATGTGTATTCAATGAGTTCATGAAGTACAACTTCATGTTTCTTGTGAAAACACAAGGAAACTCCAACTCTATTACCATATAAGGAAATAAGGTGGTATGTACAATTAGAAAAGACACTAAAATAAACATAGATTTTAAGGTATTATGTCAATTATAATTCATTCCTGCTACAATGCTATGATTTTTTGAAAACTAACTTCTTTTAGCCGAAATACACCAAAATTTTGCCAATGTATGTTAATCTTATGCAGAAATGCAAATCACCTGTCAATTACTCACTGTTACGTCTCCATTTGAAAAAGATATTACTGAAAAAGCAATAATGGTGCTTCACACGTACAATTTTTCTGACATGAAATGACGGTGCTTTACACGTTCGATGAAGAACTGATAGTGATTTACAAAAGGTCATTAGTTTTATCAGGTTGATATTTATGAAAAAAGTACAACTATGTTCTAGACCTTTTTAACTAGTTATTTTAAAACCCGCACACATGCTTGCATTAGAGGGTTGCGGGTAGATGTACAAGAAGTTAAATAATTGAATAATTTTAAACACATTTCGTAGCATTGGGTCTTACAAATTTTCTCAAAATTTCCAACAATCAACTATTCATTTTTACGTCCTATTAATTCCAAATATTTAATTTCTTCATCTCTTATAAGGGCAAAATACATCTAGTCATGATTAATGCTGGTGATGATGGAACTGGGTCATTATTATCTTAATTTATTATTTGCATAATAGATTTATTGATGTATTATTATTTTTAGTGTGTAAATATAATATGAATTAGATAAATACATATATACGTCATTTCTAATGACGAATGCCCTTTTTGCTGTTTCAGAATGAATACACTATGCCATGATTAGATAAATCTTTTTCATGAAATATCGAATTTGAATAGACTAATTACTCAATTTTATTTGCCATGCGGCACGTTATTTTATGCGTGAAAAAACAATCGGCGAACAAAAGAATTAAAATTTTTAATATACAAATTTGACAAGTGTCAATTGTTAAATTCATTGAAAACAATTACGTGTTGGAAGTTAATTCATATACAAATGTATGAGGTCAGGTTATTACATTTAATTAGCACCGCGCACTGACGGTTTGAGTTAACCTTGTGATTTTGGCATCGTATATATTTATGAATATCCAAAAATATCGTACTATTTACGGACATATGATTTGATTTTTATCTGAGTATGAACAATTACGTCAATAAAAATTGATTAATGTGAGTCGGCACCGAGTCCCTTTCACTGATAATTAAGGTATATCAACTTTTTTGATGATTACCGCCAATCAGTTTCTATAATGGCAGACGATGACTTCGTTAATAATTTGAGAGTTCAGTGGTTGCTATAAGTAAATTAACTCTTAATAAATAACTGATCGTATGATAACGGGAGTTGCACCGTAACGTTTTAGCTTCTTTCACGACAGAGTGAAAATATGCAATTCTATCAACGTTTGATTTCACCGAAAAAATCGGCTTTAAGATTTTTCTTTTCGATTTTGCCGAGGAAATCGGCCGAAAGTTTTTGTGTTTTCGCCGAAAACTCGGCCCATTCTCTGGATTTCGCCGAAAAAAATCGGCATATTTTTCAGAGTTTGTTCATTTAAACCATTTATTTCACGCTAAAGAGTAAATGGAATCGTGAAACTTTTGTCTCATTAATTTCGTATCCGGGGGCGATCGTCAAATTTTGTGTGGGTGTATATGAATCCAATCTAAATCAAGCCAAGTTGGATAATGTATACAGAAATGAAAATTCTAGTCATTAAATGAAAAGCAATATGCTAAAATTGATAAAAACTTTTCTATAACAGATAAAAATTCAGACTCTGCAATTTATAAGAAATTATGTTTTTACCTTTCCAGTGATTTCACTACACTTACGTCCAAAGAGGTTTCTCTGCTCTGGATCGTTCATAGAGTTAATTTTCTTCAACTCAGAGCGAACATTTATTTTACTTGAATTTTCGGTGACATCACATCACCTTCTTCAGCTGACTGATTTTTTTGATCACATGACCGGTAGATTTGTATGTACATTTGTATATTCAACATAATGGTACTCTAACACACAGTTCTTACAAAGGCAGACAAATAGTCCTTGCAAAGGCAAATTTTTTAAGTATTTCAAGTCATTGAAATGCTTAAATCACTGGATCTTCAGAGGGCTTCGCCTCCACTGACCCCATCAAGGCGTTGCCCTGGACCCAAAAATAGGGCCTAGCGCGACCCCTTTGACCCCCGGCCTAAAAATTCAGGTTTTTTACAACCAATATCACCCCTGAGCAATCATAATATATGTAAAATAGTCCTTTGTGTTTTTGTTTCAATACATACTTGATAAAAATTGTACAGAGCCTTTAAAGTGACATTTGCATTTCTATTTTTATTACGCTAATATTTCGTTAAACGTTACATTTTATCATTTTACTTTAACGATATTTCATTTCGTTAAACGAAAAAATATTTTGTTAGAACAAAATAATTGTGAAAATAAAAAGTACTTTAAGTGTCACTTTATTTGCCTTTTACATATGTGACATACCCAAGTTTACTCCCGACGCTATGTATAATGCCTTGTCCACAAAAAACAGCAACCTTAGCTCAATTACATATAAGTGTGAATATGAATATGCACGCATATATTTGATGACGTAGATGTATAGAATTAAGCTACTCAAGTCCCATTTTCTTTGTTTGAAACATCTTTGCCTCGTTCTTCCTCGCTTTCTCCCACCTGACACCTAATGCTCCTTTCTAGATCGCTTTTCTAATTTTACTCACTGTTCACTCACTTCGGCGACCTGGCAGCCACGTACACTCCTTCAAATCAAACGTGGAGGAATAAAAAGGAAGAATCTGATATGTCACATAAAATCAAATGCTATTTCTGTAGATATGTGTATAGAAAAGCATGCATTGGTAGTATGAATTTGCAAACTTAATTTGGTAAAAGGCGGCTTTGTGATTAATTGGTGTCAATGTACCGATATATGAATATCACGTCGAAACGGACGTGTGGGTGCAAAAATGGGTGTAGAAATTCCGTTAGAGATATGTAATATACAACGAGATCTTTATCGAACGTGTAAAGCACCATCATTTCATGACAGAAAAACTGTACGTGTGAAGCACCAATAGTCAATTTGCATTAATATCCTTCTTATTTAAAGACGTAACTGGACAATTATCGACCGGTTATGTGTATTTATGCATAAGGTTAACATACATTTGCAAGAGCTGGGTCAATTTTAGTTTAAATTTGTTTATTTTCAATAATTCTTAGAACAACGTGTTAGGCACCACGGCATTTTTCCTCTAAGAAACTCCAAACTCGTTCAAAACCTCAAGGTAATCTGGAAAACTAGAACCGTTGTGGGTTTGGCAGAACTACCGTTAGAAAGAGAATTTTGTGCTGCTTAGACTGCGCTAGGTTTGATAAGAATTGGTGATGTATAAATGTCATTTATCTTGTCTTTTAGCCCATATTTTACGATATGGTCGCCATTTTTTCCGTGTAAAGAACCATTTTAGGTCACGTGATTCCCCACACTGTGTATATTAAGTAGGTGTGCATAACAGTATAAGTGCTAGTGGCTAATGATTAAATAAAAATGAATTAATATACAAATGTACTTACATTAAAAAATATTTATTATTTAAGTTGTCCTATTTGACAGTTTTTATTCTGAAATTAAGAGATTTTATTTACGATTTACTATTGTAAAAATAACAATTACACGCTGTTGTTGTTTTTCATTTTACTATTACAGAAGACAATGAAGATACATTGGCAGCAACAGGAATAAAGTATAATAATATCATTTATTTATCGTTGTTAGTTCGCTTTTGAAGATGTACATAAATGAAGTTAAAGATTGGATGAAAATGCTTCAGAATTGTGTTTTGTCTGATCTTATATTCTCTTTTCTATGTATTTATTATTCATTGTATTAAAATATTTTCACGTTTTATAAAGTAAAGAAATTGTATCATTAAGAATGTGTATTTACTTAGATGAAATAGTAAATAAAATTTATAAATCAATTTTATTGTTGACTTTTTATCAACTTAATGAATGATATGAAATAAAAGAGGTATATCAAATATTGTGCTAATTATGCGCACACCTGGTTGGTTTGTGACCAAACTTTAATTGGCCAATTGATGACAATTAAGCTATTGAATTCAAACTTAGATATGAACGAATATGAATAATCATGATTGTTTAAAACGCACCGGTATTTTATTAGCTAATTGGCAGTCATCAATGGCAATTTATCTTCTGAGTGGACATTTTCGACTCCAGTGTTTTTTTTACTGTTTTATGTTTCAGACTCAATTTCGAAGATATATTGCATTTTATAACAAATACATACGATGCAGTTTTTATTATCACATGGATTGATAAATATATTTCTAAAAAAGCTGTAATATATTATACTTTTTATGTAGTTTTAAGGCTCGATTCCCGTGGATTAATTAATAAATTCTTTCAAATATCTTTTGAATACATTAATATTTTATAGAAAAATATGATTTTATTTACCTTTTTATCGTTTTTTCAGGCATGTTTGATTCCCGTCGATATATTACAACGATTTATTAATTGATACATACAATGTTCTTTTTATAATGACATTAGTTAATTTATATCATATGTATTATTTTATACTTTGATCTAATGTTGTTTTGTTTATTTCAGGTCTGGTAAGATTCCCGTCGAAAATATAGGAATTAATTATTTATTTATATAATGTAATCTTTTTATAATAATTAATTGTTTCACGATGTAATCCATGACGTATATAAATCACTTGTATTTATCAAGAAAAAAAGATTATTCAATAATGAGAAATTATGAACAACGAAATATAACAACATTTAACAAACAATTTCAAACAATGATATACAAACAAATCATAATGAACATTGATTATCACACATTCAGAATAATTACACTATACAATATCAATTTACCGATCTCTCCAAACGATTTCCTATATAAAATCAATTTACCGATATAGTCATTTACCGAAGTCTCCATAATCCGCTGAAGACAAGTGTATGATAAAAGTCCACCAATAATCGTGCCAGGAATCTGCCACGCTCGTATACATACATCGAGTGTGCATTGGAGAAAATTGAAGAATATCCCGTTAAAATAATGTATAATCTTTTAATTTGACATCTTACTACGTAAAGAGTGCCCATTCCGAACGTAAAATACGCCAAAGTTTCCAATAGGTCTTAAAATTCAATACTCTGCCGCCATCTTGACACAATGTGGATCACGTGACGTCGAGATCGACCTTGACCGACCTTGACGGTCATGATAACAATACCATGTGTTTCAACCACGCGACATTTATTTACAAAATATGTTCGTTGAAAATAAACATAAAATGTTTTTTTTTTCTTTAGTTTTATATAATTTATAGGATTTTATTTACGTACTGTTAGTTATATAAAAAATAGATAAGAAATAAAATCTTAAATTGCTAGAAAACAAAATGACGTTGTTAACAAAGAAATTCTAAAAATAGATTTTTATTTGGAATTCCCGGCATCAATCAGAAATACTCTGCTATGTTCGCTAATGCTCATAACCGAGAATTCCGGTTGAAACGAGATCTCGCACAGCTTCAAATGTCTGTTAGACGATGAGATTGAACGTTTCCTAGCGAAAACGGCGATTTTATTTAATTCTTTGATATTTCAATGGCCGTTTTGGTGTAAAATGATGTTTAATTGAATAATGCACACGATCTTATTACCAAATGGGTATTTGATTCGAAAAAATAGCTTAAACGAATGGGTGTTATTCTGGTGAGGTTTCATAACGGGTCTGATCCAAAACTTTAATGCCGCATCTGATGAAAATCAAAATGTTAAAAAAGCGGCTTATAAAGTTTTGGAAGCCAGAACTAGGAGCGCGATTGTCTGTGGGACTATCTAAAGGTGCAATCACACAATTCCTAGAGGGTTATTTATGTTAGGTGCCAAATGGAACCCGGTAAAAATCCATGGCCCGAAATGAGATTCGAACCCACCACCTCCCGAGTCATAAGCCGACACTACCACGTCACAATAAAAGCTAGCTTCAAGGCAAGGGAGTACAAGTGCAGTTTAATACATCTGCTAGTGCTACAGTACACTCTAGAATCAATTAATAGCTACTTTACTAATAATAGCATTTAATTAAAAGATACAGAAAACTCAATTTAAGCAAAACTTATGTTACATAAAATTAAGGTGACAGTAACATTTTCAGTATAAAAACTCTTACCTCATTTTTTGACGGTCCCAAGTTACAAGATTAAGATTTTTGGTGGGAATTCTCCCTAATACTGCAAACTACATGTATAATCCTTCAGGTATTCCCCTTCCTATACCCAGGTTTATATAAAAATTTCTATCAATATATGTACATATATTTAAAAGGTCATGGTATATTGATTTGATAAAGTTTTATACTTGGATAAAAGAACAAGTTGTCAATATATCAATATTTGGGGTAGAATAATGGTTTAAATAGTTTAAACATTTTTGATAGACATATCATTATATACAATGTATACTGTGGCATCGTTTATATATAATAGCACTGTTTATATATAATTGCACTGTTTATAATTTATCTTGAATGTCAATATTATGATCAAAATCAATACTATGACGTACAGACACCAGCTTATTTGTCTATTGATTGGGAAAGTCCATTGTTTAAAGTACAAAAACACACATGACATGATACGGCTTCTTTATAAGATGTCTACAATAGTAGTGAATGGTTGTAAATAGACCCCAACATGTACTAGGTCAAGTGTATTAATTTAACAAACCATTTAATGGATTTTGTACACTTCACCAAGTTTGATTATATATAACCAACCTTTTTAGCACAGTTGGCTTTCCCTGGGATTTTAATCTAGTTTAATTTCCTGATGGAGGAGGGACAGGTTTAAATCCCGTTTGGGTCAGTCATACCATTTCATGAAAATTTGCCACTTTTTTAGGGTTATGCAAGGGTACTAAAGCTTTGATCTGAATACCTTACCTGGACATTTTTGTTACCAGCGCAAGCTTACCTATCAACATGGAGCCTAAAACGCCTCCCTAAACAAATATAAAAGGAATATCAAATTTTCATGGAAGGATATAACCTGCCCCCAGCATATTGGTTACCTTGGCAAACAAATAACTAACTGGAATAATGATAAAGTTTTGGCCCTAAATGACAAGTATTAAATTGATGAGATATTTGCATCATAGTGAACCTCCTGACTAAGTTTGATGAAAATGACATAATACTGATATCTGACTTCACAGCTAATTGGTTATGGATGGAGAAAGGGCATCTGATGATTGCAAAACCTTACCCTAAACCAACAGCTGTCAATAGACATCATGCACAACTACTCATGTTGCTCATGTAAAATAAACCAATCAATAATATGCAATCGCATCTGGATAAAAAAATTGAAGTGGAAGCTTTCACTGGTTGAAGTATCATAGCTAAATTTTCCACAACTTCAAACTTCTAAGTATATAAGGGCCATAATTCAGTATAACTTTATGTTAGAGGTGATGAACTTAGTATTTGACTTCTAATAAATTATCTGCAGATATGCACGCAGTTTCAAGTGAATCCTTTCAGAGATTTCAAAGATACTCGTTATATAAAAATGCTGAGCCTAAAATCTCAACCGATAAGTGTTAATTCTACGCCAAGACACAACTGAGCGAGATAGCCACACTGGTCTTTGAAAAGATTCACTAAAAGATGCTAAAATGAACTGAAGATGTACATTATGGTTTAGAATGACAATAAAAATTCAAATATGAAGTTTATGTATACCACAGACACAGTTGATAGAAAAACAATACTGAACTTGCCCTTGATTCACATTTGTATTGGTGATCAGATAAACTCGCCAAATAAATGTCACTTTGTATATATCATATGTGTTTAAGTGATAAACGTAATACATGGTTTATGAAGGTAGCCCAGCGTAGCATACAATTACAGACAATTATGCATCAAGAGCAAGTTCAACTTTGTTTACTAATACATATGTCTCTGTGTATACCATTTATTGTTTACACCACGATAATACAAAATCATAATATAAATAAGACAATGCATGACAATTACAGTAAGATAAATATTCCCTTTAACTCCTTCTACCCGAAGATAAATACGCCTATATTAACCTATCGCTGTTATACCGGTCTTTACCTAGTACATAAACTCCTTATCTTCCTCTGTACACCGAGACAGGTTTAACGTATACACATTGCTATGACGGTGTTAAATCAGAACTATTGCGGCGTATCAAAGCTTTGTTTTACATGAAAAAACAGCGGCATCAAAAAATCGGAAACGTACATAATGTGCATATTTTAATTGATTTTCTTATGTTGAAAACAGAATTAAAATATTCGCATCCAGAAAAAAGTTACATGTGTATTTGTTATGCGAGGTAAAAAATCCAATTTTATCTGTTACCTTTAAAGTTTATCCCCACATTTAACACGGACATCATTACCCATGACAAACAAAACTAATTTCAATTAAATTTAAACTTATTACTTCCTAACATGATAATTAATACATTCCTCTCCAATTGATTTCCTGTCTGACTATAAACGAAGATAAGCGGCGGCTATTTTCTTTTGATCAGTAAAGCACCGCACCATATGACGTATTTAGCGCGTGCCATATTGAATACTTCAAAAAAACACCGCAATACAAGTATAAGATTGGGACCAAAAGTATTATTATAGAAAATGTATTCGTCGGCGACAATTTATTTTAAGAAGGTTACGTATCAACACTACCCGCGTTGACATGTCCCATTTATCTCTCCTCGTGTTGATATTTTAACAGCATACATAAATAAATTAATAATTAAAAAATAATCTTCGGTCATAAAGTTTGTTCTTTATCATAAGTTCTCTTTTAACGTATTTGCGCGTAGTTTTAATCAGTCATTTTTAATAAAATTTAATAGCGTTTTTTTTTCAAGAAACAATTTATTTGCATTATTCGCTTGTGTTGTCGCGTCATTGACTTATCATAATCTCGTTTATGATAGTTAATTTAACGTGTTGTGAAGTGAAACCAGATTTATAATCTTGTACGCGCAAAGTCATTTTCACGAAAAAATCGTTTTGTAATAGATAAAAGGTGTTACAAATATTAATAATACGAATAACAATTACAACAATTATCAACGAAACATTCAATAAAAGACACGCTAATATATGTCAATTATGAATTGCAAACAAATGCACTTGAATGGAAAAGTGATACAAATAAAATAAAGAAAAAAACATTATGAAATAATAAATTAACTTTCATAATAATTTCTAGGCGGTGACCTAGCTTTAAATTGTTAATAACTTGCTCCATTTAACACCAAATCATCTTATCTTTACCCGCTGTGCTTATCGCTGCGCTTATCGATAAAAAGATCGTCTGTATACACAGAACAGAACAGAACAGAACATTTTATTTGCAGAACACATTGGTGTTCGTCGCCATTACACCAATTTTGGCGGTACACCTATATACATGTATAAATACATATGAATATAAGACGAGTGATAAATAAGCGAACGAGAGAAAAGTGTGAGTAACATTATACATATGGTTAGTATAATGAAACAATATTTGAGTATACAGATATAATACTATATTTACGAATCGAAATACTTCAGAAAAAATATGACTGATATCAACCCCTTAACAACATAGCTTTATAGATAAATTTTGCTAATTTAATTGTAACGGATTTATTATTGCAATACAAAAGATTTTCAAATTTAATTAATGTAGGCCAGTGAGTATAATATTTTGGAAGAATTTCTTGTCGAAGATTTCTGTAAAAAGGACATACAATAACAAAATGATATTCGTTTTCAACACACTTCATGTTACATTTTGTACAGATTCTTTCATTCCTTTGAATATTATTATATCTACCTTCTTCGACAAACAACTTATGAGCAGAACATCTTAACCGTGTCAAAGCAATTCTATGACTAACATTCTTAACAAAATTTAGATAATTTTCAAATTCAAAAACGCGTTTGTACAATATATAAGACTTAAGCCGCGAGGATTCCTGAACTAGACATAGCCAATTTTGCTTATATTGGTCATATACAGTTGTTATTAAAAGATTCAATTGATAATTTGAAATAGGTCCAACATCCCATAGATAAGTAAACCCCAAATCATCTATGATATGTTTAATATTTCGAGACCAAAGATTTACAAAACTACCTAAATTATCACGTTGATTAAACAATTTAAAACATAAAGATGTAGGATCTCTTATAATTTTGAACCAGAACTTAAGCATTCTTACTTTTCTAATGACAAATAAAGGAAATCGACCAAGTTCTCCGTAAATAGCTATATTAGGTGTTTGCTTGCGAACATTTAGCAATCGTTTTAAAAATTTTATATGGATTTTTTCAATATCAGGTCCTTTGTGAGACCCCCATATCTCGCTACCATACATCAAAATAGATGATACCATGGAGTCAAACAATTTTAATTTATCAACAATTTCTAGGTCTAATTTTTCAAATAAACCATATAAACTAAAAACGGCTTTAGATGCTTGGCGAGAAAGATATTTTTGTGTTTGATAATAGCAACCATTTGCCGATATTACAACACCTAGATATGTAAAATTTGAGACAACAGTCAACTTTAATCCATTATAAAATAGTTCGACATTTTCTTGTCGATTACCTTTCTTACATACCATTACAACAGTTTTATCAGTATTAACAGAAATACCCCATGTAGAACAATATTTATATAGATTATCCAACAATTTTTGAAGGCCTTCTTTAGAGTAAGACATGAGAACAGTATCGTCAGCAAATAATAAAAGAAATAAACTCAATTCTTCGACGGAAAATGTATCAATAGAATCATCGTATAAAGCTGTATACATATCATTTATAAAACATAAAAATAGTAGTGGTGATAGTGGTTCACCTTGTTTGACACCTTTAAAACTATCAAAACTATCAGTGAATGCACCATTTACTCTTACACAAGATTTAACAGTTTCATACATTTTACGAATCATGTTAACAAATTTAGTCGATACACCAATATTTAATAATTTATAAAATATACCATTCCTATAAACAACATCAAAAGCCTTCTTAAAATCTACGAAGGCACAATAAAGTTTTTTGTTTTCATGCTTTAATACTTTGTTAATAATAGACGTTAAAACAAAAATGCAATCAGTTGTACTTTTTTTACTTCTAAATCCAAATTGAAATTGGTTTAATTTATTATTATTTTCAGCCCATTTTCTGAGTCTTGTATCAAGAATAATAGAAAAAAGTTTTGCAAAAATACTACTTAGACTTATGCCTCTATAATTATTTACATTGTTCAAGTCTCCCTTCTTGGGAATTGGTACAATAATACCATTTGTCCAACTTTTTGGATAAATACAATTTACAAACATAAAATTAAACAATTTACATAAAAGTGGTGCCAATTGAACTTTGCATTCAATAAACATTTCAGGTAGCAATTTGTCAAAACCACTACTTTTACCCCTTTTAAGCGAAGAGATAGCGTTTATAATCTCATCACATGAGATATCAGAATCTAGCTGCTCAACACTAACATTGTTTTCTTCAGAAATTAAAGAACGTTCAACATCATCATTAAAAAATCCATCATCATCTGAAAAAACCGTTTTAAAGTGATTAAAAAATTCTTCAGGACTAATATTAATCTCCCTACTACTTGGAGCCTGTTTTAACCTTTTTACTTCATTCCAAAACTTTTTGGGTTGATGAGCAGCTAATTCATGAAAATTTTGTTTTTGACAATATTTGTATTTTGCGCGAGCTCTTCGCTTAACACGCCGATAAGTACGACGTTTTTCTATCAATAAATTACGATTTTCATTTGAACGATATTTGTTATAAACTTTATTTATATGACGCAGTTCACGTTTTGCATTTTCGCATTCTAAAGTAAACCACAGACTTTTGTATCTTGGATTCTTACCAGTACACGTCCTGCATACTCTACCGAAAATGGAAAATGAATTATCATATAATAAAGATGAAAACTGGTCAACCCCAGTGTCAAGGTCAATATTTTTAGATATGACATCATCTACAATGGCATTGTAATTGTCTAGATTGTCACAAAATAAATGTTTATATGCGTCACAATTTTCATCATTCCAAATGATTTTGTTAGTAACACTATTTTCAAAAGCAATGCTTGGTTGACTGTGTTTACTTTTCAAGTTAATCTGTATTGGAACGTGATCGGAAAATGAATATAAATCATGAACAATAAAGTTATTAATAAGGTGAAAGACATCATTGGACAAAAGTACATAGTCAATCAGGCTATTGCCTTTGGAGGACATATAAGTATAGCTACCAATGCCAGCATCATCACCAACTCGACCATTTACAATTTTGATATCACTACTTAAACATAGATCTAATAGCTTATTGCCTAGAACATTTACTGATTTATCCATAGTGAATCTATGAGGTAGTATACAAACATCATCATCGTCATTATCATTGATATGTGACGAGACAAAAGAATCTTGCTCTAAAACATCAGATTTTTCACCACATCTGGCATTTAGATCACCAATAACAGATATTTTACCCATATTACTATATTTTTGAATACTGATTTCAAGCAGATCAAATATACCTGTATCATTATACCAGTAATACAGAGAATTACTTGGAGGAATATAGATAAAACATATAAACAGATCGTCATCAAAACCAAAAAAAGAACGATCAAGTTTAACCCAAATACTGCCACTGTCACTTATTTCACATACAGAAATACCATCACTAATAGAGTGTTTATACATCAAGCAGATGCCTCCATGACCACGTTTGGACTTCAAACTTTCTAGTCTAGGTACACTTACAACATCATACCCCTGAAGATTAAATGTTTGGTCCGTATTTTGCCAGGTTTCACCAAAAAACAAGATATCAAAATTTTGTACTAAATTTAAGAACTCTTCATCGTCAATACATGATTTTAATCCACCTACATTCCATGACAAAATACTTAAATCGTCACACTTTTCATGACGTCATCATTCAGACGAATAAAGTTGGTTGTTGATATAAAGTTTGTCTCTGACAAGGACAGCTTTTTTGCCCTGTTTACGAGCATCTAACATAATTGGAATCAATTCCTTCCTGCGTTCCTTAACTTCAGTTGGATACTGATCAGCCACATTATACACTGTATGCTTCAAATTAATACTCTTTAGAGCATGCTTAATAATTAATTTTGACTGTGAATCTAACTTAGCTACAATAGGTCTAACTTTTCCAGGTATTACACGACCAATTCTATGAGCACGCTCAATTAAAATTTTAGATTTGGCATTATTAATACCTAGAACTTTTTCACAAAAGACAATACACTTTTCAGCACAGTCTTCACTTAAACCACCATGTGATGCTGATTGTTCAGAGGGCTGTGATTCCATAACTATTGGCTGAGATAATATATCAATTGAAGGCGTGTCTTGTGACTCAGGTATAACATGGTTAGATGTTAATGACGTAGGGTTAAATGGTTCACCTTCGGGGATACCAAAAAATAGCAAATTGTCTCTCATAGAGCGACATTTCAAGTCAATGATATTGTCATTACATTCAACATTAGCCTTTTTAAGCTTTGTATTCTCATCTTTAACATGCCTTAAGTCAGTTTTCAGTTGAGATATTTCTTTTGAATTTTGGTCAGTGCTGGCATTAATTTCTTCGTACTGCTCACTGAGAAATATATTAGAGCGTTCAATTTCATTTATTTTACTGTCCATAGAGTTTAGACGCTCTGTGATTTTGTCAACTGTTGATTGTATTTTATTAAGTTGATTCAGCTTAAGGTCCATGCTGTCTAAACGCTGAAGAATAACTTGCATCGTATCATTACTAACAACGCTTGTATTCTGATTAGTTTGTGTACTGGCTGGATATGGTATAGGCGATGTTTGATTAATATAGTACGGCGACGAAGGGTGATGATATAATGGTGGTAGTATAAATGATTGTCCAACATTTGCAGGTGTGGAGTTAGTGGCATTATTTGAGGGTGTGTTGGAAGCCATTTTACGTTTTGATTCGACCTTGTCGTTGTTGGGAGATATAATATCTTTCTTCCGTTTTCTTGTCATCGGACGAAACTAAATTGGCATCGGTAATATAAGTTCAAAAGTTTATAAAATCATCACTGCATGCCATAACAGCAGAATCATAAATCAGATGTAAATATATTTATCACCGTATACGCCACTGCAGATAATGTTTATAGAAGAGTTAACTGACTAGTACTCAACAATCTCGTGTGTAAATACTTCAAGCACTGGAGCGTGACGATTTTTCCATCATGACCTCTATACAACGTGTAATTGAAGATTTCAGGTACCCCGCCCGTTGACAACGAGAAATACAAAATTAGTCAATAATAGCAGATTTCAGTTTAACACAAGTAAATTAACAGTACCGCTAGTGTTAATAGTCCAGGTGTACCGCAAAATATATTTATAAAGTCCGTATATAACTCGAATAAAACTCTTGACGGATATACGCGTCACGCGGCTATCAGAGGTTTAAATTTCTTGACGGATATACGAGTCAGTCGGCGCCCCGATTGAAGTTTAATTGACGCATATATACGACACTCGGTGTAGAGAGCAGCAAAATCGTGACGCATATATAAGTCATTCGGAAAGAATGGGTTAAACACTATATTATTTGAGTATGGAATGTATCATAACCAATAGAATTCACTATACTCACTTCACAAGCTCTTACATTCAACATTATATCATATGAATAGCTCATTAGTTATACATTGTATCAATGTTCTACATTTCTAAATTGAAAATCAATTTTATTATCACTTTTAATAATCAGGTAACAAAACACTGGTGAATTTTGTTTTCTTTATATTGGGTTAAACTCTGTGTCAACACAATTGAGGTAATGTTTCGGTAGCCAGCACACCTTACTTAGCGTTCCTAGACCTTTGTCTATAACCAGTACTCACCTACCCTTCCATAACGTCAGCAACTTCTCCATATTCCTGGAGGAAAATAGACATTATTGTCAAATTTTCATGGAAGGGTATAACCACCAGGGTAGGATTCAAACCCATACCCGTTCATAAAACTAGATTTGAAATCCTGGCTGGCTACAGACCTGGGTTGCAAAATTACAATTAACATGATTATACAGCGCTAAAATAATAATAATATAGACTGATGATCATTGTGTATCCATACTGGAGAATTCTTCCTCATCGTCAAAATCCCATACCTAAAATACAAATGTATTCATAAATTATTAGTAGTGTAACAATAGGATAAAACCCATATTGCAATACATGTACACATGTATAGAAATACACAAAACCTGCCGCGGGTTCAGTAACTACTGTAAGCTAACGTTACGGGTACGGGAGAACTCAACCCAAAGACAACTCAACCCCTGCAATACTCAACTCAAAGTTGGGACAACTAAATCCGTTAGTACAATATTGAGTTGTCTCGGGTTGAGTTGTCTATGGGTTGAGTTGTTCCGACACTTCCATTACGGAACGTTTTGGAACGTTCAAGATAACTGAACACGCTGCTGTATTGAATATGTTTTTTTTTTCGTAGACAAGGCAAGCAGGAATTAATGCACATTTAATTTCCTCATTCTATCAACAAATCAACATTACTCACAATTACACCCATGTTATTTTTCAAAAGATCTCATGCACAGATGATTAAATGTTATGTATAAATCTGTAGCTAATATATACAAACCTCAGCATCTGCAGTTTCTTGATGCATCTGTGTTAAACCTGTTAAATCTTCTAAATAATGAGGTTCATTGAAAGCTTTCAATAAAAATTCTAAACCACCATCTTTGTATGCTTGTACTACCTATAGATATATCATTATATACAATACATGTATATTACAGTTAAAATATATGTACGTCAACTTGATGTAAATTAGGTCATTCTCAATAGATTCTTTGTTTAGTGATCTGTCAAAATTTTCAAACTCATCTACCAGGAAGGAAACAAAGTCTAAAAGTACAGTTCTATAAACCAGTTTGATCAGTTAGGTAAAAAAAATCTAGTTATTTCTAATTATTTAGAGGATCTCCCATATTGATCTAATGATCTTGGATCATTTTTTTGGGTTCAAATTGAAATAATAAAATGTCCATGTAGTTGTTACCGCAAATACATGTAAATATTTTTGTTAATGAGTTTTGTTGGCACAAGTTATAAGTTTTAAATTGTTTTTTGTAAGGTTGAAGACCTAACTGCCTATGAACCCTTACAATACAGTAGAATACAGTAAAATATAGTTTAAAATGCCAATTTTAAAATATTTTACTTTATTTCAATCATCATAAAATATATCAAAACTATCTTTTATAAGTGCCAAATAAGGGACTTTAGTCAGTTATTTCCTCTTGTATACTGTTCAAATAGGTTGGTCCAATTAGTTGGATTACTCGGATTTTACCCTTACTTTTCAATGTCAATTTGCCAAAATTAATCTGTAATTACTTTTTTGTAATTCATTTTATTTGTTTGAAATTCAAACGAAGTATTTTTAAGGTTAAGAACAATCTAATTTTTATCACCTCTATTAATATCTTCATTTACAAGAAAGATATTAGATGAAACATTTTGTTATCCTTACATAGGGAATCAATGATTAAATCTGAGGATTCCAACTGTAAGGACCTACTTACCTATTGGATTGCTTCAGAATTTATCTGGGAAAGATAACTGACTAAAGTCTCTAATTACATCATATGTTAAACAGAGTTTCTCCTGAGATATCGAGAACGAATCTTACTACATCAATATTGTGTAAAAATAGTTAAAATAGAAGACAAATGAAACAAGTGCAGACATTTAAGTAACAAGAACAATTTGTGGACATCATCAAGCACACACATGTACAACAATTATGATATCAATACATACATCTGTCTGGCTAGCTCAGTCGCTAGCACACAAGTCTACAGATGGATGGGTTGTTGGTTCAATTCCTGGGCGGGGCATACTTTTGTGAAGCTTTGTCATGAAATAATTTTGCAACTATTCTATCTCCTACCACTGATTCTAAATCATGTAGGGCAGTTGTCAACATGTGTCTAGTAACTGGCTAACAGCTAAATCCTGAGATTTAGTCTTTCTAGGAATGCTGAGTAGATTGACTGACTTCCATGATATGACCTATACAATATGTTGCTACGATGTTAAACCCAACCAAAATAAATATGATATAAATACATACTGTTTTAGAGCAAGCGGTACATTTATCAAATGCTCTACTAGCTGGCATTATCTGTTGAAATCTGGATAAGAAACCTCGTATCTGAATAGAGAAACAGTATAACAATGTAGTTACAACAGGACAGAACAAGACCAATACTATTTATTTTCACAGGTTACAAATGTATGAGAATACTGTACGACCTCGCTTTAACAACACCCACTGGGAGAGACTAAAGTATGTTGCTGTTTAGAGGTTGTTGCTCTACAGAGGTTAAATTAAATTAATATTACGCCTAATAGAAATATCAAAAGCTATTGTTGTGCAGAGGATTTGTTCTGTAGAGGGCTGTTCTGCAGAAGTTATACTGTATAATAAACTAAATAATTAAAAAAAAATGAAAGTTTGCTATATGATAGTTAAATAAAATAATCTAAGCATTAAATGCATGATTGAATGATCGGGGGTTATAGCTAATGAATAGATGCTAATTGACCAATGGTATTGATAATGACCAGAAGTTATGGTGAATGAATCAATCAGTGAAATAAATCAGTTACTGAAATCAATTACAAAATCTGCATTAATTAGTTTATCAGCATACAATTCAAACTATGTTACATGAATAAGCTTCTATAATAGTAAATTACAGTAAATTTATCTGAACTCTCATTTGTCCAAGAGCTTTCAAAGGACACAGCAGTTTTACCAATGAAGTTTGGTCATGGTAGGTGGCTATATAGTCACTTTTAACAGCCTTGCTTTTCGGTAAACCCTTTAGTGACGTCGGTTGAGTGTATCACCTACCGTCAGGTTTGAGATAGGATTGATTCCAAATCAGGGCGCATGGCTTATATTCTTCAAATTTACTAAGTAAAGTGTAGGTAAAACAATATAAACTATTACCTGATGAGGTACAAGACCAAGTGGACATTCGTCACTGATATCATCATTTATACCTGTATCTGCTGGAGCTGATTGTTTATCTTTATGTTGTAATAATGATACAAGTACTTCTACAGCTAGTGCACTGGCTATAAATGACATACCAGGACGAGATACTGTACATTGTTGATCTAACGTACGATCTCTAGTTGACTGAAATATATTAAAATTAACAATTAGATGGTTCCTAGCTATGGGTTGAGATAATGTAACATTTACATTACAGATACCTTTTTCATTAAAACAACAATAATCACTCAATGATTCCCAGCTACAGGCTGTGATAATGTAACATTTTCATTGCTTAGCTTAACAAAGAAATGGCGTTATTCGAAGAAATTATACAATGAAAATATAAATTTTATATTTTTATTGTAGTGAAAATATATATAATCTCTAACTATATGCTTTCCAGTGGAATACCGGGATTTATCTGTGAAATAAAATCGATATTCCACGGTTTTGAAACAATTAAAATAAATTTGTAATTTTTCACTGTTGGATGCGCCGTTCTGATGACAAATCATACTTAAACTTTAAAAAGCCAGTTTGAAGCATATGATTAAAAGAAAATTTGTTTATGTCTGTGTAAGATCTATTTATTTCACTCTTGAGCTAATGATATTAAACATGTATTTTCACTTGCCACTCATGAAAATATTGCATCCTTAGCTCACTTGTGGAATAAAAATTGATCTTACACTGAAATAAACAAATATCCTCTATATATTTTCATTGTCAATGATGTCATCTTAGAAGATAAATGTAGTCATATTAGAGAAGAAATGATGTCACGTTATAAATGTTTTCTGAGCTCACTTGGTGAAATAAAAATTGATCATACACCAAAGTTGACAAAAATCCTCTATACATTACTGGTACCAGTTTTATTATAACAACAAAAATCACTTGATGGTTCCCACTTTAAGGTTGGAATAATGTAAAATTTCATTGGCAATACTCGTATCACTATGACAATAAAAATAACTTACATCTCCAGGGGCTACCACATCATTACAGAAATAACAACCTAGATGGTTCCCAGCTATAGGTTGAGATAATGCAACATTAACATTGCTGGTACCCGTATCATCATAAGACTGGTTACCATGTCTCATGACCAGAAATGTATCAAAACCAAGAGCAGCACATATCACAGTCTGAAATATTAGATCTAGTTAATAGACCAAGTAAGTACAACTGATTTACTCATGTCAAAGTTAACCAAACATATAAACTGAAGATCTTTAACCCTGAGCCATGTATACTGTGCCAATAGTGTGGTTTCACAAATATTTTTTATAATATTATAATATTATTTCTTTGATATTCAAAATTAAAATAAATAATAATTTTAACAAAAATTATTTCTTAGTGACAAATTTGCCGTTGTTGCCAAGGGTACATTTTCAAAAAAAATATTAAATTGGCTTTTAACTAAGGTTGATATTCACAATTAAATAGTTGCTCACTTAAAAAGCAATAAGAATTGTCATTGAAGGCTACTTATTGTCTCAGAGATCCCTAGATAAGCTTACATATAGATAAAACAGACATCTAACGGGGATGGAAAATTTTCCAAACCACCTTCTAGAGAAACTGTTCACTTAAACCCAAGATTGGTTGCTTGGACTCAAAAATCCCATAACAACAAGGTTGATGTCACTGATGTGTATAAAAAAAATATTTAGCCTTGTATAACATCATAATACTTCTAATCACCAGCTGCAACCAGGAAGTGAACCTAGATAGCTGTATACTAAGTCTAGTGTACAAACCACTAGTTCATGGTCATGGGCTCATGGCTATACTTTGATATAAAATAATCAGTTCACCTTTTGTTTTGAAGCAGCCATTAATGTTGGTAACCAACGACTTTCTCTGGTATCTAACAATAAGAATATTGCATCATGGGTAGATAGGAGTTCCTCTAACTTTTCAATATCATCTTTAGTTTGTTTCATTGTACTTTCTGTGAAAAAATAAACTCAATATCAATGAGTCAGCACTAAACTAGTCTACATTCTTCTTTATTTACATGTAGTTAGACTAGATTAGCACTGACCCGTCCATGTGTTTACAGTGTATAAAACTATATTCAGGGTTTTTGTTCAGTATTATGGATAGGGCCAGGGGTCTTGCTTAATATGGAACATTTTTGGAAATTTCATCCAGTGTCATTGATAGGGGGAAGAAAAGTGCAAGATAAATTCCAAATTTGGAAAAAACTGCATGATTTTAAAGAAATTTCAGAAGGGGAAGGGGCCTGTAAATGGCCCCTGATATATAAGGAAAAAGCCCTGTGATGGATAATAGCTCATTCAAACTGCATTAAAAATGACTGATCTTATCTTCTAATAATCCATCACCTTTGCATAAAGAAACTTTGTAAATAATTGTCTTAGTAATTTAATACAGATGGTTGAAGATAGCATAAAACACAAGAGCAGTCCATAGACAGCAGGCTTAAGTATTTTGGTGCTTGAATATACAAAATCAATGTCGATTTGCAAACCTATTGATAAAGTAAATCACTCCTATATAAAAAGTAAAATGAGTTAATACATATATACCTGTAATTGTATGACCAGGCATTGGTATAGATATATTTACACCATTAGCATTCTGAAAAAAAAGTAAAGGTAATTGTTTGGTGTTCAACTAACATCCTCTGGAAAAAACCTAATACAAGGTATTGAATCTCAATGTATAAACATAGGGTTATGGTACTTAAACCAAAATGTGTAGCCTTGTTAAATAAAGTCTTTATCATTGTTATTATTATCATAATTATCATCACAAGTGTATTAAGACTAAACTACACAGATAAAGACAATAAGTTTGGCTTCAAGGAAAAACTACTACAAAAAAATTATTTCTAACATTTACCATGAGCTGGAGTTGTATTCAAGAGTTTAATAGCATTACACTCAGAATCTCCACAATAATGTTTCATTATTCAATCCCTTGAGAGCAAGTCATAATCAACTTTGAAAATCAAACAAAAAAATTCTACAACATTTTTTTATGAATGCACCGTCTACATTGAAATGGAAGATTAGTACTGGGGCACGTTGCCTAACTATTTCGCTACGAATCCCTATGAAAAAGCGCTTTCTTGTAGCTCTTCTTCATAGGAAAGTCACAAACTAAGATGGCGGCCTGTGCTGATATACACAAAGCTCTTATTGCGATTGCATGTTTTCTGGGCGATTTCAAACTAAATAAGTCTTTAAAAAGTATTAAATCATTGCAAAAACATATGTTTATATGAACAATTACAAATATTTATTAATTTCAATTCATCTATAGTCAGTCAAACATAAAAAACAAATTGTCTGCAAACAGGAAGTCTCATTACTGTGGAGGCAGCCATTCTGATTTGTAACAGCGCTCTTGGTAGCATAGAATTCTATGCTAGCTTTAGCTACGTAGCAAAATGAAGCGATATCTTGTAGCAAGTTGTTTCCTATGATTTTGCTACGTAGCAATACCTAGCAATATGCTTAGGCAATGCACCCCTGGTTAGAATAAAGTCAAATAGAACTGGTTACCTAAACTGAATGAAGAGTTATAACTGAAATATTGTAAAATTATGGTGTATAAGTTTCTTTGTAAAACACTAAACAAAACAAACAAAATCAACATACCACACCAGGGAATATTTTCTTCAATGATTCAGCAGCAGCCTCGGCTTTCAACAGACCACCTGGTGTTTCCTTACAATCATTAAATACAAACAATGTCTGTCTAACAGGATTACTATATGATACTCGTCCATTATCTACAAGTGTTATAGTTCGTACTCCCCATCCCTGTGTGAAAAAAAAAATATGTACAAGGCCTAAACTAAAAAAATACTTTGCCCTTTACCGACCCTAAATTTTTTGGTTGGGTCGGTAGGTAGGAAAAACATCTTTTTGAGTCGGTGGCATTTTTTTGGATCGGTCGGTAAAGGGCAAACAAACTTAATTTTAATACAAATTTATAAGAATAAATTATTTAGCGAGATCAAAGAGTAATTGCCAAGTAAGCTTTACAGAAATGTGACAATGATTTTAAATGTATCATAGAATTTCTAGTTTTAATTAAAGGATGAGAAATTCTAAATGTAACATGAAAATTCCAACCAGCAGTTACCTCTATTGAATGAAAGAATCCTTCCAGCAGTTACCACCCTTAATTGAAAGCATCCATCATGCAGTATTCTTCCCTGATAGGAAGAAACTTGTGTGCAATTACCTCCCCTGATAAAAAGAATCCTACCACCATTAACCTCCCCTGATAGAAAGAATCTTATCACCATTAACCTCACTTGATAAAAAGAATCTTACCACCATTAACCTCACCTGATAGAAAGAATCTTATCACCATTAACCTCACTTGATAAAAAGAATCTTATCACCATTAACCTCACCTGATAAAAACAATCTTACCACCATTAACCTCACCTGATAAAAACAATCTTACCACCATTAGCCTCAGCTGATAAAAACAATCTTACCACCATTAACCTCACCTGATAAAAACAATCTTACCACCATTAACCTCACCTGATAAAAACAATCTTATCACCATTAACCTCACTTGATAAAAAGAATCTTACCACCATTAGCCTCAGCTGATAAAAACAATCTTACCACCATTAACCTCCCCTGATAAAAACAATCTTACCACCATTAACCTCACCTGATAGAAAGAATCTTATCACCATTAACCTCCCCTGATAAAAAGAATCTTACCACCATTAACCTCACTTGATAAAAAGAATCTTACCACCATTAACCTCCCCTGATAGAAAGAATCTTATCACCATTAACCTCACTTGATAAAAAGAATCTTATCACCATTAACCTCCCCTGATAGAAAGAATCTTACCACCATTAACCTCCCCTGATAGAAAGAATCTTATCACCATTAACCTCCCCTGATGGAAAGAATCTTATCACCATTAACCTCACCTGATAGAAAGTATCTTACCACCATTAACCTCACCTGATAAAAACAATCTTACCACCATTAACCTCCCCTGATAAAAAGAATCTTACCACCATTAACCTCCCCTGATAAAAAGAATCTTACCACCATTAGCCTCAGCTGATAAAAACAATCTTACCACCATTAACCTCCCCTGATAAAAAGAATCTTACCACCATTAACCCCACCTGATAAAAAGAATCTTACCACCATTAACCTCACTTGATAAAAAGAATCTTATCACCATTAACCTCACCTGATAAAAAGAATCTTACCACCATTAACCTCCCCTGATAGAAAGAATCTTACCACCATTAACCTCACTTGATAAAAAGAATCTTACCACCATTAACCTCACCTGATAAAAACAATCTTACCACCATTAACCTCCCCTGATAAAAACAATCTTACCACCATTAACCTCCCCTGATAAAAACAATCTTACCACCATTAACCTCCCCTGATAGAAAGAATCTTATCACCATTAACCTCCCCTGATAAAAAGAATCTTACCACCATTAACCTCCCCTGATAAAAAGAATCTTACCACCATTAACCTCACTTGATAAAAACAATCTTACCACCATTAACCCCACCTGATAAAAACAATCTTACCACCATTAACCTCACTTGATAAAAAGAATCTTATCACCATTAACCTCACCTGATAAAAAGAATCTTACCACCATTAACCTCCCCTGATAAAAAGAATCTTATCACCATTAACCTCACTTGATAAAAAGAATCTTATCACCATTAACCTCCCCTGATAGAAAGAATCTTATCACCATTAACCTCCCCTGATAGAAAGAATCTTATCACCATTAACCTCACCTGATAAAAAGAATCTTATCACCATTAACCTCCCCTGATAGAAAGAATCTTATCACCATTAACCTCACCTGATAGAAAGAATCTTACCACCATTCACCTCCCCTGATAGAAAGAATCTTATCACCATTAACCTCACTTGATAAAAAGAATCTTACCACCATTAGCCTCACCTGATAAAAACAATCTTACCACCATTAGCCTCAGCTGATAAAAACAATCTTACCACCATTAACCTCCCCTGATAAAAACAATCTTACCACCATTAACCTCCCCTGATAAAAACAATCTTACCACCATTAACCTCCCCTGATAAAAAGAATCTTATCACCATTAACCTCCCCTGATAAAAAGAATCTTACCACCATTAACCTCCCCTGATAAAAAGAATCTTACCACCATTAACCTCACCTGATTGAAAGTATCCTATCAGCAGTTACCTCCTCTGAATGAAAGAATCCCACTAGCACCCCCCCCCCATTGAAACAGAAACTAACCAGCAGTTACCTCCCCTCGATTAAAGAATAAAGAATCAAAGCAAGCAGTTAACAGAAGTAACAATACTCACAAGCAGACATCTAGCAACATTACATCCAAGAGTACCAGCACCAAGTAGTAGACATTTAGTTTGTGCAATAACATCAAGATCTAACTCTGGTAGTAAGCGCCATCTCATTAATTTTAGATTTAAATCTACAGCAGATTCAGCCAACCTAAAACAAATAACATTGAATGATGCTATAATTAAGCCTTAACCATACATAGTAAAATGACTAGCCACATGCGTGATCCGTTTGTATCAAAATTGTGTTTGTCTTAGTACCTTCTGAGGGCACTGTATATCATTCTGTGACCATTCATACAAAATATAATTATCGATAAAAAGTTTAATATAATTGAAATATAACGAATATTTAAACAGTATTTTGGTACATGAATATGTGTAAATACCTACCATAAAAATTTTGAAATAATGTTGATTTTCAGTGTTTGTCGACAAATTAAAAATGTGGAGCCACTGCCCCATAGATTGTAATTGTTGAGGACATTTAAAACCTATTAGTGCCCAGAGAAACAAATATGTTTATACATGTACAGGTCGTATTCTAGGTCATGCATGTTTTTGTACTTTAAACAATAGACTAAAAAGGTGAATAAGCAAATGCATGAACAGCACTTCAACGATTTAAACATATCCCTTTAATATTTAACATTTATTTTGAATAGTATAATGTAGGGCTGTAACGATTCACCGATGCATCGTGAGATCGTATTCGCGACTGTCCGATACGGGTGTATCGAATCGCGTCCTAAAAAATCGCGATTCAGAGGGCCTTCTAGTTTACAAGAAATCAGTTAAAACGAAATATAATATATACATTTGTATCTATAGCATTTTACGTGCAATTGCAATCTTTACTCAGTGTTCAATCTGGAGCGCGCCATTGGCCCCTTATGAACGCAAATGGCGAAATATCAATCGTCTATTGGGCCCGTTGGTCGCACTCGCCGAAAATATGGCTATATCGTGAATTTGACAACTTTTCGTATATTCTATGTCATTTGGTTTCGCTACATCTATTTTGATAAATTAAATGGGTACCTCAGTCTTCGAATCTAGCTACCGGGCCGAAGACCGAGTCCGTCTTAAACGCCGACAGTTCGTTAAAAAGATACGGATCGTAAGACCGAATGTCTGGTAGCAATTTCAATAGCAATATTACTAAAAATGGATAATCGAACATAAAAATTGCAGTTACAAGCAATTTATCATTTTGACGCTAAAAATCCAGCCGAGAGCCCGCAATACGCATTAAATTTTTATCCACGCTTGTAACAAACATAGACAATAAGACTTATGTGTACGGCGTCCTCTAAAAAATCAATAGTGCTACATATATGACGGCTCGATAAAATGGATTACGTAATCAAACGGTTGCAATTTACAAACACTTGACAAACTTTGGTGAACATTGATTGAGGAAGATAACACTTTCTTTTATGTTTGCCGATAAGCTGATAATTGTTATTAATTATTAGCGTCTTGTGTGGCAGTTTAAATATACATAATTAGTTGATTTTTAATTAACTAATTCGTTAAATTCCACTAGAAACAAACAACTTTGTCATTATTTTACAACAAATAAAGTTATTTGTTTTTTATTATTCATAATGTGGTATTCCATTTCGTAAAAATAAAATTCCTTCAATCATTATTTCGTTATGTCATACATTTTCGCGACCCACGCTATCGCTTTTTTTAATTTTATGATTGTTTGATAATAATATCATAAATTGTCTATGCATTCATACCAAATTTACAATTTACATCGTATCGCGATTAATATCGTAATCGCGAGGCATATATCGCGGTACGTATTGTATCGCGACCTTGGCCACAATACGCAGCCCTATATACATGCAAATTAATTTTTTATAATGATGTGCATATAAAATAAGAGTTAACTAACAAAACTATAAATTTGTAAAATACATCACTCCTAAATATTATTGTGGAATGAAACCGGTAATATTTGAATACACAATGTTTACGTGGACGACCTGTATATGCTAACATTATTACCAATCAAAATAACTTTACACAATATTAGATTATGACTAAACCAACTGCACAATTTGGTGCACTAATGTGATTTCACATGCACCATTTCAATTTTGCATGCACAAATGGCTGGAATGCACATCATCTGCAAAACATTGTTGATTTTCCTATGTTTTTAAGCAAGTACAAGTAAAAAAGTTTAGATCAACTGGATTATGCGAGTCAATTGTATATAACTGAATTAACAGTTTTAATGTTGTTAAATCTAAATAAAAGACAATTAGACCTGGCATGAGACTGGCTGGGAAAGCTAAGATAGAAAAACTGAGAAGGGGGTCTGCGGGCCTATAGTATTTTCATCAGACAGTGGCTCTCCAACTGTCCATCCTTTATAAACTCAATCCAGTTCTATTAAAAAGTATTCGTCACTTCTGAATTAATTGCTGTCGCATCATCCTTCCCAAGCTCTGCAAACCTAAAAGCTGCCATTTTTATGAAAGAGCTGTTTGATTTGAAGGCAGATGGCTGGGACTTAAAACCTTGCATAATGGCATCTGGTTTCAGAAATCTTTGGACTGTTTGCAAACTGACTTCCCCAAATTTCTCTACAGATCTGGATGAATCTCTGAACACATCTCTGGTAATCTGCCAAAAATTGAAAAATCTCATGCCTGAATAGTAAGACAATTTTTTGTAAGAGTATTGTATTCCAATCTATAGATCACAGCAACAATCTTTAAAATATAAGTGTTTGTATCACAGAATCAGCCTAAATCATGTATCTTTAACAAACAAATAATACTGATAATGACACCAAACTAAAACACAGAACTGTTACATACCTAGAAGGGTCCATGGATGAACTAAGGTTAACAAATCTAGGTCCAAGTTTTTGTCTTTCATTTTTCTCCCAACCAACACACTTTGGTACATCTAGTAAAATAAGACCAAAATACAGTATATATTAATTACATTTTAACATTTAACCCACCCCAACTGTGATATCAATACAAATGAAGTTCATGAATAACAATGAAGTATGTGTAGCTGGTGGGGCACCATAGGCCTTAAAGTGTGCAGTAGCTGTATCCAGTTTAGTGTCAAGGTTGCAACCTTTAATTGCAGGGCAATTGCGACATTTAGCAGAGGTTGCGTTATTTAGCTAAGAGTTGAGACATATATTGGCCTTGTGACATTTAGCTGCACTACAATGTGTTTTCGTTACCTTGTGCAGGTCCTTGTTTCACTAAAAAATTAGAAGAAACGGTATGAATAGCTATTCATAGCTAATGTTAATATGTATTTTGTTACAAAATGTCCGACAATAAATAAAGTTTGTATTGTATTTTATTTGTATTGTATTGTATCAACATTGTCTTGTTTTCAACAGTACATAAGATATAATTGGAAACTGAAGAAATGAACACATGACAGTTTTAAGAACTGCTTATTAAAAAATGAGCTAGACAACCAACTTATTTTTGAACAAAATTCATGAATAACAATAGAAATTAACAAATAATGGTGACAAATAGCATATTTATACAAAAATAATGTATACCAACAAAACTGAAACTCTCATTATTACCATGTTCGCTATTGACATTATTTCTGCTATATCTCTAAATTACTATTAGTTAGAAGCTGAAAATACTGGCCCCTTGTGGACTGGTCAGCAAGTACTGAGAAATAAACAGTCCAGGAAAGCTAGTAGTGAGTCAGCAACCATTTACAACCAAATGAAATGTTAAAAAGAGGCTAAAAATTATGCAATCAATTAAGGTATATTTTTTTTTCAACTGTCAGCGCATACATTAACCAAGCTGATTTAGATACTCACGACAATATTTCTGTACTCGCTTGTAAATATTTGAGAATTTAAATCAGCGGGGTTAATGTATACACCCACTGCCAGTTGAATAAATTTTATCAATAATAAAAATAACAAACCTTGTATATCAGACATTATTGATAAATTAACAGTAAGATATAAACTATGTCCAATATTGTGTATACCAGCTTGGCTAACATAACGAAAACATATGATATCAGCTACACTGTTTAACTGTTCACACCTGAAATAATTTTTATATTTATGTAATAATATCACCACTCTAATAGACCTAATCCAGAATTCAAATTTATGGGGTTTTCCGTCCGTGTACAGCTGGAACAAACAAAGTTTTCTACACATTATTGCTAAATAGCACAAACTATGGATTAAATCCTATTGTTCTTTATACATGTGTTTTCATTGTAACGGTGAAAGTTTGTTTGTACAGGAGGGGAAAACCCAAATATTTGAATTCCGGATATAGTCAATTCCAGAGGGACATAGGTCATTTGGCAAAATTGAGTTTTTTGGTACCATTTTATTTTCAAGTTATAAAGGTCTGTTAGCGTTATATCCCTCCAAAACTATTCTGTATGGACTAAAGTACAATTTTCTAAGAAGACATAAGTCATTCTTAATATTTAATGTCTGAATCTTAAATTGCTTTTTTCTCAAAACTATCAAAATACTCATAGGTTGTCTAGGAATTCTGACAAGTATATAATTATGTAACATCAGGGCTTGACAAATCCACTTGTACGCTCTTAATTACAAGTAGAAATTGACTCAGGACCAGTTGATCTTCTGGCAGCGCTCATCCTGTAGGAGGAGTACAATTTCTAGCCCAAATCATCAAATTTCAAGTTTTAAATACATAGTCTTATCGAAAACCCAACAAATTAAGCATATTTCATTACTTGCAATCTGAAAACATTGATTTAATTGCTTTTCATTCCTAGAAATGGCCATCATATATGGTACATCAAATTAAATGTTTCTTACTGCTTCATACAAGTTCACAAGTATTTGCATTTTCCTTTAGGGACATACAGGACGAGTTCGAATTGCAGCAGGACAAGTGAAGATTCCAAGCTACTCGTCCTGCAGGACCAGTTGCTTCCAAAACATTTGTCGAGCCATGAACATGGACAATGTGAAGGCTACGAGTGTTGATCAAAAATAAACTGGATTTTTACTCTCAAATATTAAGTATTACTTCAAATGATCATTTCTACATATCAATAAAAATTTCAGTGTATATACAAAATGTTGATCTAACATTTCTATAACAAAGCTTACATTTCTCTTCAAAATTACGTTTCCAAAAACCATGGTAATGCTGCCACGGCGCAGCAAATCTTTTAATGTTTTATTATTTGTTAAAAGAAGCTTTGTGTTGTTTACAAAAATGCAGCGTACATAAAAATCTGGGACAATGTCGCGTCTTCATTTATTGACGTATTTGCAAAACTTAACGTCATTTGATCAGCGCATATTATAACAATCACAATTTGAATAACGTTGGCACAATTAAATCTAACGTAAAAATGGCGTCCACAAAAAAGCTTGAAATGAGCGCAATTATTCAGTTTTTCCGGCATAAAGGCAAAACGCTCTCGAGAACTTGTAAAAATTTGAACTAGACTCGAGAAGCATTGCAGATAGCAGAAAAGTTGTTTTTGATTGCCAAAGGCGCTTTGGAGAAGTAAATATTGACGTCATCATCAAAGAAGGAAGAGGGAGAAAGAAGATAAAACTCAACGATGTTGGTAACGTCAGGGGAAACACACTGACAAATGACAGTTGGTCCGCCACTTGCAAAAAGCACGAGCCTACCTTCTAGAGTGAATCAAGAAAGGGAATTAGTTCTTTAGACGTATCATAAAGACAGATAAACATGCTCATAGTCCTTCATCCTCAAAAACAAGTCACAATTGGCATTAAGCAAGTGAAGGAAATGATGTGATAAAGCGCAACGTCAACGACGTTATCAGTGTCGATTTACCGTGCTCCGTGACTTAAGACATATACTCACTCAAATTACTATATCTTCATTGTTTGTTAATATTTTTCAGTACCGTTTTCAGTATTCTATAGCAGATGAACTCCCCAAACTTTTATATACATTTTTATTTATCTTATCTCACAATGCTGCTTAATGTTCAAACAATCCGGTTTATTTTTGATCAACCCTCGTACTCCTGCAGCTCTGTTCATTTATTCAATGCTTTCAACTGACATTATCAATAAAAAATGCTATATATTAAAATAACTATGATCAGTAGACCCTCATCAAATACGTAGTATTCCTAACAGTTTACTAAACAAAAAATTTACAACAGTAAAATTATCATAGCTAACTAAATTTTGACAAATGCATTTTCTTTATTTCAATTTTCTATAAGTAACATAAAAATATAATGCCCTATGCCAAGGTGGGAGACATCATATAATAAAAACCAAAGACAAGCATTGTTCACCTTGACAGGCTAGATAGAATAGCACATTGGTTATTTATAAAAGACACAATAAAATGTATGTATATTACCAATGGTATGATATCAAAGCTAGATAATTTCTTAGAGGCCAACCAGGATGTGATTCTACAGTAGATGGATCAGTAAAACCAAACATTATCTGTAATACATAGAGTTATAGTGGATAAGTATTGAACCAATCTCCGTAAACAGATATCCTGTAGAGCCTTGTTGTACAGGATCTCTATGGTTCCCATGGAAGGTCAAGTCAAGATGACCTTTATGTCAACTAATCAATGCGTAACTTTCATTTAGACGAAACACTTTTAATAGCATTTTGATGTTGTAATATCTATTTTTAGACCAAGGTTTGCAAGCTAATTTAACAGCAGTATTGTTCACAGGCTGTGATTGGACTTTTCATTTCAAATTGCGTGGCGTAGATGATGTAAACAAGTTACTGAACATAACAATTTCGTCATGAATATTATATAAGAAAAGGTCACCTGAATGTGACCCTTGTAAGAAATTGACCAGATCTAAGTTAGCGAGTAGGCGAGCGGAAAACTTTAGATCGGTTTTAATCAGATTGGTATTGACCTGGCAATCTATACATATTCAAAACTTAACGTAGATCTAAATTTAGACCTAAAATTAACACTCATTTGGTGAATCGTGTAGATGTTTAAAAGCAATGTGTTGGTCATTTCATATAAGCTACGAGTATAAACACACTTGTTACGATTTCAAATGGAATTCAATTGAGTGCCAGTTTAATGCTGTTTAACAATAAATATCAATTGAGTTTAATTAAACAATACTTTCAAAGATCACATGTAGGCTATTACAATACTATCTGATAATCCTACATTGACTTTCAAGTCTGTGTTACTTTACTTGTCCAATCTGAAAGTTGTTTTCATATTGCTTTAGGTGATATTAAAATCACCTAAATTTTACTGAAACTATGAATTGATGAGAAACTGTTGTTATAATGAACTCTGGAGGCTTCCATAACTAATATGAACCAAAGGTTGTTATATCATAGCAATTAATGAGTGACTTTACAACATGGGAATGGAATATCAACACAGCAATATTCAAACATAGAACTAATAGAAAACATAGATAATATCATAGTACATGTACTTTGAAAGAGAACAGTGACCTGGTCACCATAGACCCTTCAAATAGAGCTGCATGGAGAGTACAAGTAAAACTAATAGAAAACATAGGGTATATCATAATACACCACATACTCTTCAAAAATGGAGAGCACAATTAAGACACCCGAAGCTGCCATCGTCTAGCCCAGCATCTGGGAAAACACAGCAGTATTATTTTCCAACAATCTTGGTCAAATGTAACAGATGTATAAATTAAAACTAACTCACACGTTCATTTCTTTGTCTACATAGTCTGGTTTTGAAATATTACAGAATACATTAGCTATGCAAGTCAAGGACTATAACTCTGAATTTCCCTTGTAGGTAATCTTATGTGTCACATACATCTAACCTACATTAATCATCATGACAAAGTTTGGTGAAGATTAGATGAAAACTTTTTTACTTTAGTCAACAGGCATCAAGCATATTAGGCCCCTGCAGCCACATCCAGTCAGCTAACCTGTTCACATACTACAATCCATCTTCGACATGCATATAAGAAAACTAATGAAATATCTAAAAACGAGTACCTTTTTTCCACCATCCAAGTATTTTTGAGTATTTTCAAGTTTATCAATTACCAATTTATCAGAGTCTTCAACAATTATAAAATAACCAACATATTCTTTTAATGAGTTTTGAAAATTATTGTAACTATCAATTAGATGAGAAATCTGGAAAAAAACACAAAACATTATTAAATTGTATCAAATAATAACAACAACAACATCCTTTATTGCACTTAACATGTACAACATGTTTATAGCAAACAAAATAAAATGTACAAACATATTCAGTAGATATGGTATCATCAAATATAAAAAGACAAATTAAGGTATGATTCAAATAAAATAGTCTGCATTTCTTTTAAGACTGTTAAAACTTTCCAAGTAAACATCTTTAATCTACTCAACAGTTTTGTTTAATATTTAAGCTTGGTATGTACAATTCACTTCAAGACGTTGACCTTAAATATATATATTTACAACACAGTGTATGAAACCATGTAATTTTATTTGCTTGCTGAAGGGAATTTGTTACTCAAGTAGAGTGCAAACCCAGAAACTTTAGGTGCTGAGGTAAGAGTCACAGTTTAATAAAATGTAGGTACATGTCTTATTAAATAAAAAACTAATTAAGAGTAGTCACATGTAATTAAACTTAATAAATTACCTGCTCTGTTGAATATTTATCAGTTAATTTACTTGGTGTGTCAACTAGACTGAAATCTGTCTTCGGACACACTGCAGGAAATGCAAACCAAAAATAATAATGATACTTTTTCAAATCTGCAAATGTCAGCAACAAGAACTTTGATAATTGACTTGGATCTGTTCTTGCACTACCAGTTGTAATAGACTTCCATATTTCTGACCCTAATTCTTCAAGCAACTGTTTTTTGTCGGCCTCCTTGAAACTGTCCAAGGTATTTTTATTGTACAAATTTCCATGAGCACGGAAGCATCGTGCAGGAGGTCCGACATTATCAAATGCTGTATATTCTAGATTCATTCTACAAGGCATGCCAGTAGAGTCTCCATTATAATACCAAGCTGTAAGAGGTTTGATACTCTCATCTAAACCATAATGGTTTAATTTATTGTCTGATAGTTTGTGCCAGAAACCTCCATCTAGAAAACTGTTAAATGGAACAAACTGTAATGCAATTGATTCTTGTGCCATGATTGGACGCAGGTCTGATGATATCAACTACCAGTAAATATGTTCACTTAAATATTAGATGGCTTTCATCTGAAATGAGAAAAACTTCACTTGTAAAATTACGCAAAATTCAATTTCTTATGATACTTAAGCAATTACAGTAAAACTCGGATATAACATACTTGCTGGGCCATAGAAAAAAGGTATGTTATAACCGATGTATGTTATATCCATATAGCATACTTAGTATGTTATATATCAGGATGAAAAACGGGCCAGAAAAAATGATATGTTTTAACCAAGTGTATGCTAGAACCGAGTATGTTATAACCGAGTTTTAATGTATTGTTCACTTTAACTCCCCTATAACATTGTCTTTTAAAATTTTATGTGGAGAAGTAGACATTAACACAGACACTATTCTAACTTCCTCCAGATTCATGCCAAGAGCCATTAACCATCTATGGTTCTAACAGCACCAGGCATCTACAACATCTATAAATATATTTTTCTGTAGGACAATACCAGTATGGAATCTACTACTACTATCAGCAGCTGAGGCTCATTTCTTGGAGAACCTCTCCAATTTGACATTCTAGGGGCATTACTCCACCCAGTGTATGGGGAAGCATTTTCTTCCAAGATCCAACACGAAAATTGTCAATTTGTGTCATAGGCTCATTACGAAGTTAGTTAATTAATATCAGTTTATATCAGCCCACTGGTAACAAGCATGTAACTCAGCAAGGAAAAGTTCTGAATGCTATAGATAGATTAACCTTGAATACTGCTGTTCCATATTGAGTCCGCACCACAAATCTCATATATTCATGAATCTAAATGGTACAGGGACAAGCGGCATGTTTCTTCATTAATAGATATTGTAACAAAAGCAGTGTCACAGATATGTTAACTAAACTGAACTGAGAGACACTTGAGTCCTGTCGCATGAAACACCAGATGACCATGCTTTACCGCATCATACATCACTTAGTGGACATCAATTCAATGACAATACAATGATGGAAAATTCTTAACTCCAGCTAAAGTTTTGCCAAGTTCAAACCACAACATCAGGTTCCTGCCTTACTCTACATCTACCGACAGCTATACATACAGCTTTTTTCCATGCAGTATCCCTCTATGGAATGTACTACCAGCTACAGTTGCTGAGGCTCACTCTTCGGCATCCTTAGAGTGAGCTTTCCAACTTGACTTTCATAAATATGCTATAATTTATAAATCGAAAGTTTGACAAAGAGGATATATAAATGTCTGATATTTCTTTTCTTTCATCATGAAAATCATCAACTAATAACTATATAAACTCGAAATTTACAAGTATCCGAAATATAATTATGTCCGAGTACCATTACAGTTTGATATTTAAAACTATATTCATTGTTGATTTATTCATAGAAGAATGTTATAAATATGTCAGATAAAGTTAAGATTTCGTTGAAGATAATTATACAACTTACCCACATTGATAAGATCATTAATTTAACATTATAAAGAGAAATTTTATTAGTAGACGACCAAAGTCCAAACAGAATTTTTAGAATAACCTCCCCTTACAAAGGGAGATAACAAATGGAAATAATGGGAAAAAATAGAATTGTTTACCCCCTTTAAAAATACATGCAACAAAGTATCTCGTTTTAATAGACCCTGTTTATTAATTCCTTCTCTTCATCATAAGGGGTCACTTGATGTTGGGTATTTATCATTGCATCCTTATATTGGTTAAACTTTTATTTCAATATTGATAAATCATGATTTTGTCTCATTTATTTAGAACTGCTTATAACAGCAACATAGCAGTCATTTTCAAATTTCTGATCATATACATTCAAAACGAATAAGGCCCTGTAAGTAATGTCACTTTTATTTTCGTGGAAGATTTTTACTCCACTTCTTAGCACATGACAAATTGGAATTATACCACTCAATTGCAGACCTGCCATTCCTATTTTTATTGTGCATTTGGTGTTTTTGGATGTCTTTTAACGATAGGTGCGAGCTGATGCTTATATCCATGTAATATTTGCCTTATATTTTTTCATTACAAGGTTAGATGTAAAATAAAACATTATTTGCACATTTTGGTTGTTGCATATTTAGTGGGGTCGATAACTGCAACAATCTTTCACTTGGTGATACAAGCACCAAATTTGGCACAGATGGCCAGCATGGTCTACCATTCACAAAAAGCACGATTTCCACTTCGAAATTCAAGATGGCCGCCGTTTCTGCGCATGCGCCTAGGAATAAGTATACCATAGCAACTCAACTTCTTTTTACCACTTTAGATGTCTTATAAGATGATACATTATAGTGTTGTTTGCTTACTACAAATGTTAACCATGTTAAGACATTGATTTACATCGTGTGATATACTTCCAAGATCAAGGTCAAGGTCATGGTAAAGGTAACATACATGAGAAAGTTGTTTCAAACTTTTTGAACCATTTTAATGATCATGTAGGGATTCGAGATGCAATTATAAATAGTTATTATTCAAATTAACATGATGGAATCATTGACAAATCTGTAGACGTAATTGACATTTACTGTGACCTTGACCTATATCCAAGGAGAATGTAAATATGCCTACCCCGCCGTAAATACTAAAAATAATCAAACAATTAGTTTATCTGAGACTATTATTTTGACAACGAAATGTGAAAACATAAATTGGATTGCCTTCATCAAGTGTTTACTATGTTTATGCTTTATATTGTCCACATGTTGTGTAGGTCAAAGGTCAATGTCAAATGAGAAGGTGTATGTATAAAGTGATTTTATCAGAAATTTAAAATCATTTTAAGAAAATGAAGCAATGATTCTCATAATCCTTGATAAAACCAAACGTTTCAACAATAATGCGTGATGCACACATGTCTAGAAGTCAACAATTTAAGGTCAAGGTCGTATAGATAGTTCTAATATTGTTGTAATATTTATATGAATGCAAACATTAGAACATTTAGTCTATGTGATGATTTTATTATTCGTACATGCAAGCACATAAACGAGTTCATTTAAAACTGACTCGATAACATTTGAATCGCTCATGATATTCTCTCTTGTCACCACGGCTTACTGATGACAACTTTTGGCAATCGGTGAAAAGTTGACCTACAGCTCTTGCCATTGGCTACTGTTTTACTAGAGCCAGTCGACTGGATAATCATCAATTAACCCAAAATGCACGCAGCGCGGAAGACATAACCTTTGACATGTTCATAGAAAGAACGCCCTTGGAATTGCATCATAAGATATACAGTGTATTAGCTCTTAGACAGACAAGTCAAGCTTAGCGTCGCAACATTGTCTATAAGACTGTTCTAATCGCACATAATTATAACAAATTTCTGGAGTGTTTTGAAATCTTGATCATGTGTGCTTAATATTGACTTAGCTTTTTCAAAGACCTACCTACCTACCTAAAATGAATACCAGTACAATCGCGAAAGAAAAACATTCTGTTAGATTTTTCTGAGCCGACATTTTGTGTATGGGTAACCTTCTAATTGACTACCCTAGACCAAACTCAATCCAAAGTTTATAACATCTGCACCTTTTAATTGATACAAACACGTTGATCTCAACAACATCAGTCACACATGCTTTATTATAGCCGATTTTGCCTGTTGCTCTATAGTATAAAGTGGCTTGAATATGATTCTTCGTGATTACAAGGATTCATTTTATTGTAAAAACTAATGGATGAATTTGATAGTGCAGTCTCACATTTTGTCACAACAATAACATTACAAAAACACATGGTAAGTATTTTGTCGGATCAAAACCCAATGTAGTTCGGTCTTGTTGTCACTACCACGAACAATTTTCAGCCAATTTGGTGGTAATTTTGTTTTGATTGCTACTCTATGGCGCTCACGTTTGCCTCTAAACGACCCTCGTAAACATCGAAACTAATTACATGTGTACTTCCTTTTATATTTCGAGCCATACGCATGCATTAAATGGAATTAAATCTTAAAAAGTATATTATCCAAAGGCCCTTATTGCTTTCTAAGAAAAAGAATATACGAGCAAGAATCCATAAATTGCATTGGAAATAGGCTAAAAGTCGGGGATTATAACCGCACTCTGAAAAGCCAGCTGATATTTCTGACCTGTATAGAGTTTGCTAGAATCACTTAGTGTGGCTACGAATGACTAATCTGTTAGGCTGCTCGTGTTCAAGCATATTCAAATTTGCAATTAGTAATAATTTGATGAAGGAAGTTTCGTGATACTTTGCACTATTGCATTACGAAGATTCATTAATACAAGCTCAATTGTCTAATCAAGATAGATTAAACCTAAAAACAATCTGAATTGTGCCATGAAAGGGTGGTATACTTGGAGTTAATATAGAATATTCAATTGAGCTACTAACAATTGGGGTAGACTTAAACTATGTATGTGTCCGATAGAGACAGCAGCACTAGTCTAAATCGGTTGTTATAGAAATACATTATGGCTTTTTGTAGACATTTCCTGCTTTACATTAATATATTTACTACCTTATCGTAAAATAACATTGAGATATGGGATACAACTAACGGTATATACTTTTAAAAATCTTGTCCACATAAATTAACTGAAGAAGGAAATCGGTTGGATGCTGACAAAATGGAGATGTACCTACTGAGACATGTAATACTTTATGAATATGTTATTAAATCAGATTTTGGATTTAAACCGTAGTCATGGATGATAACGAATTGATTTCTGATTTGTACTAATTGATACGAACGCCCCTGAATTTAACTCATAGTTGTCCGGGATCATCATTCCTAAATGTGGAAAGAGTACCCTACATCTAACCCAATGATTCATTCAGTACTATTAAATTCCGTGTGAGCTGTACACCATTGTGGTAACTTAAGCCCTGTTACCATTGGCTCATCCACGTTGACTAACGACAGTTATAAAACATTAAAAGGGACTGATTCGATAGCATTTGGGACTTTCAGTATAATATGCAGAAAACTGTTAGATCTCAACAGCACACAAAAAATGAAAAATATCATTTGCCGATTCAGCAGTAAGCTCAGTCCAAACTGACACTAATCTACATGCTGAGTATCACAGCACAGGCGGTTGTATATGTAATGTTTTCGATTCGGAACCGTGCCGGGTGCCTAGGTTTCATTATAGTGATGTCACCAGATGCACTGGTTATATTTTAGATATATTCTAATAAATGAGCAATGATCTGAATCAATTAGCTACAATGAATTTCATCCGAGATTATGCGTTAGTGTATAAAATTATTTAGCGCCTTGTAATGGCCGCCATTTGGAATTGACAGCCATTAAATGGATTTTTTAAAAGAATTTAATTGAATTGTTTATGTTTCATAAAATATTGAAATTATTTTTATAAATATGAAAATAAAAATAATTAAAAAAGCTATTTTATATGAACAGGACAAAATCCCTATCATCGGCGGCCATCTTGAAAAAAATGGCGGCCATCTTGAATTTGGAGGTGGAAATCGTGCTTTTTGTAAACTACACACTATGTACAACAACTGTACCAAATTTGGTGCTTGTATCACAAAGTGAAAGATTCTCGTGAAAAATGACACTTATCGACCCCACTAATTTGTTACATTGTCATTTAAGAATGTGAAAAAAATAGCTATTTTGCTTGTCTCAAGCTTAGGTGTGATTAAAAACATCATGTTTACAAAAATGTGCTCATTAATTACAAACTTTTTTCATTTGCCTTCTATTTGTGAGATATGTCTGCGCTCATAATCGTGAAAAAAACTTCATTTTGAATCAATGTAAAATATTTACCCAGACTCATATGGGTGTCTCCATATTGATGTTAACGTCCGTTACCGAACTTTGACACCTTGGGTTGGATATTTCTGTTCATCCAATAATATTCCACTTGGCTCAATTTTCTCGTACTTCAAGTCCCCTTTTTATCAGAGCCTTGAAAACTGGGGAATCCTTATTCTTTTATTCCAAGTTTTGCTAAGCAAGTTAGTCAGTCATAATAAGTAAAATTTATTATTAACCTCCGTTGGTCCCTACAATTAAAGATCTTCTTTCTTTTTCGTTGGTCATCCAAATGTCAATGTAGATCATAATCTAGTGTATATATATCGCAATGAGTTGATAACATTACACTCAATCTAAACTAGAAAACTGACCAATATTGTTAAATTTCTTAACCTCCGTTACCATTAACCTCCGTGACTTTATCTAACAATTGTGTATTGATTTAGCAGATATCATGACCTGTCTATATTACAAACACACTGGGTTAAACAAAGTTTGTTCCTCGCTTAATTGGACTAACGTCATGTTTCGAAAATTTAGAAAAAAAATATCTTCATGATAGGCTGTTACAGTGGTTAAGTTATTTACATAAATAATTTTTGGAGACTATGTTCCATTATTTCAATAATTGAGCGAGCACTGAAGACATTTAATGTCAGCAATTTTGCTGGAACAAGTCAATTATATGACCGAAGTTACAGTGGTATAGTACTCAAAATATTCTTTTAAAACCATTATGTACAGCATGGTAACGGATGTTAATTTTATAGCCACATGCTTTGGGGTAACGTAAAGTTATGCCTTATTATGGAAGTCATTTGAAGTTCAATTCTTTTTTGAGTGGCGACATGAATGGTTACAAAATGCATAGTATATTTAGCATATGTGTCTTCTTCACTTATGTCAGGAAGTCCAAGGTAACGGATGTTAAAATTAGTTTTAAAGCCCCCACATTCTCTCATTGAAAAAGACAATGATGGATTTTAATTTTTTTCACCGGTCTTATCTATACAACCCCTTTTGTATAAACATAAGAACCCTACATTTATTTGTACCAAGTGGGCAAGAAGAAGACTTAAGTTACGTTGATACAATTAGTCTTTGGTAACAAATATTTAAGTTCAAAACATTCTTTCAGCACTTACATATCCACATTCCTCATGAACTGGAAATACATCATTATGCATGGATAACATTTTATTCTTTTTTATTGGAATATTCCTTTCACCTTTAATATCAATGTCACGTGAGATTACTTGAAAAGTGGTCACCTGAAGGCCCTCTGTGATGTTCTCAGGGGAGTTTAGATAGGAACGCTGGCATTTGACAAGGCTGTCATTCAACATTGTTCTGATTTCTTTGATTGTGCTAAAACTAAGCAACGAGAAAACTGTGGGTCATTGTTATTACGAATATTAACCAGCATACAAGCCTGATTGACTGAATTGAAAAAAGTTAATGTTGTAATCCTGGTGAGTGGCACTTTTAGGTTACATTCTGTAATCCCCATTGATCATTTGAAAATCAGGATAGCCACTAGTTAATTATCATGTAATAACTTTAACTGCAGAAGTAATGTATTGGATCTGAATGTAATCGATGATCTGTGCATGTTCTAAAACACAACTGATTCAGATTTAAGTGAACCAATTGAAACAACACTTGATATTGTCTAGACACATGGTGATATAGATGAGCAAGAAATATTGATATTGGCTTATTCTGTGCAACAGTTTATGATGATGAATGGTCTATTGAGGTCATTAATGATATAAGCGCGGATAAAGTTGACACCAAAGTTAACTTCATGGAAGAATCTGGTAAACTGGGTAATTGTTTTAGATGGCCAAATTAAAAAGGTGTGCTTTGGAAAGATTATAACACAATACTAAGATTACCAAACTATATCCCTTTTAACAGCAAAAACTCAGTTTAGGGAAAGCTCTGAAATAATTGAATGGATTGAAATGTTATAAGAAGCTTGAATAAACGTATAAATGTTTCTTTCGTTCTTGACCAAGCCATTTTGAGGCTATCATATATTCCACATGGAGTGACAAAAACCTCGGAATGACAGGTTTTGTGCATTAATGTTTTTCCCCAATATTTGCAGAGTTCCATTCAATTTGTAGTGGGTAACACATTTCATGCAATCTATACATTATGGCTATGTTTACATGTACAGTCTTAATAGATGATAAACTGACCTCTTGTAGAAACTGGTCATCACTAATTATACAATGATTGAAATAATTTATGTGTTTTGTCTACTCAACCACCTGTTGTAAAGAGAAATGTAAAATAAAACTAGCTATCAATTACAACATTGCATTGGTCCAATAATCCGTCACATTATATTTTGTGGACTACATCTAGCCTTTTTCATAAAACTTTAACTTAATCAAGCCTCGTGGTATTGTAAATTGCTTTAGAAAGTGTATGATTGCATACTGGATGTACACATATGTATATATGTTTAGACAGACATTTATTAACTATTTTTTCTGTTTAAGGATATCCCTGGTGACTTCATTCTAATGACTTCATATTAAATACAATTTTATTCAAGTACATGTAAATGAATCTAACGGTTTTGTTTATTTGTAATAAACCTGCTGCTGTATTATTATTATTTTTTTTTTGGGGGGGGGGGGGTTATGAGGATTGATAATTTAAGCATTCACAAGAATTTCAAGCGTTTTAGGGTATAAGCATGAATTATTTATGTTTCGAAATCATTCTAGACTTTTGTGATTAACTTCCGTTACAATTTGACAACATTCAATACAGGCAACTTATTCATAAAGGAACTTGCAATTTTAACTTAAGGTGGCTTTTTTGAACGAAAGAAGACTTGATAAGTTATTGAACACCAATTGTTCTGTTTTCTGATATGTTTTCTTGTATTAAGTATCGTTTGAATAAAAAGTGAATTAGAACCAAGTGAGACCGATTTATTTAGTTTAGATATGCTGTTACTTTGTGATATTTCATCCAACATATGTACTGGAAAGAATTTTGTGACTACATTGTAAGTCAATTGACATTATTTTTAGTAGATTTAAACAGATTATAATTGAATATGGATTCAGTAGCTCCATAATTTACCAGTCGATAAAGCATTTAACCTCCGTTACCAAAGCAATTAGATCCAACTTCACAAGTTGGCATTGAAAATTAACGGTTGAGAGTTTATGAGAAACTCTTTCATATCTTAAAAGATATAAATTTGTCTTCAAAAAAATCTAACTTTTGAGCAAATTGAAGAGGTATGATTTTTCACATTTTCATAGATTGGAAATGCACAAATAATATAGGAATGGCTGAGGTACATTTTTCTCAAGGAAACTAGTGGTGTCCCTAGGTTTCAAACTAAGGGTGTAATGTCTTCAGAACATTTATACTCTATACTATATTAATATTTTACATACATCAAATATTCTATTGGCTATTTAATGTGGCATGGTGACGGGGCATTACTGACCACTACACAGGGCCTCTAAATCCCTGACATGATGTAGAGATTAAAGGTTCACCGTCTGCTCATCTTACGATGTTGGCCAGTATTCTACAATTACTAATCACACATTATAAACCATTCATTCAAGAAATTATGCCTTCCCTAAAATTAAACAGTTTTAACTATACCTACTTCATACTTATATGATCTTTTTACTTATTCTTTCACTAATATTCTTATTGGTTGACACATCAAAGTCTAAGTCACCAATATGGGTTTGACTAAATTGAAGAGAGATAGATTAAAAGCCCCTCAACATCGACATTCGGTACAACATTCATATTACAAATATGCTATCAGTTTTGCGTCGGCGTTGACTTTGGCTAATAAAGCTTAACTATGGTATAGTTCTGTTTTATTAAACCGTCACAACTAAAATAATTACACGGTCACTAAATGTGTTATTATTCAATTTCTTTTTAACCATTTCAAGAGCCACCGATCATGCCGAATTTATTATTGAGGAACAAACTATATATGCGGCGATTTTGAATATCGCGGAAATAACACATTCGAAAGGAGTTAAAATTAACCAATATTCATTAACCATGTAATTATTTAAGTTGTAAGAGGTTAATAAAATAGATCTGTATGTTTACTCAAATTGGAATGCTTTGAAGGAAACCTCAGGTTGGTCAACTTGTATTGTAATACTATGAAAGCTTAACTCTGATTGGTTAACTCATATTGAAATGCTATGATAGCTCATTCATTGATAATTTCTCATTCTATTGGACAAACGCCAAAATGACGTAATGGGGACCAGAAGAAACCCGTTCTTCAATTGGTTAAAAAAGAAACAAGAAACGTCTTAAAAACGACAAACGACGCAGAATTAGCTGAAATCTCACTAAAAACTTGCCCAAGACAATCATGATATATCGTAGTGAATTAACGAAAAATCTGCACGAGTACTCGACATATATTAATAATATCGATCAGAAGTAAGGCACGGTTATTTTTCAAACATTTGATATTTCATAAATTTAAATTAATTGAATATGTATGTAGGATAATAGTAAATATAATAGATATTTTTTACATAACCCAACAATTTTATACCTGGCCTATTCGGATTATAGATGGACCATGAATATTATACATCGCAACAAAAGCTTGGTCACATAGCTTTAATTTAATGTATGTCTTAATAAGCAATGACAAAAATAAAATCAACACAATTCCGGATGACACTCGCCATTAGAATCGGGGCGAAGTGCTAAAGGTCTAGTATATGACACCATGCATAAAATATGCGCAGCTAGTTGAACCTGATCAAACCTCTCACAAACAAATGTTACTGGTTGCTGGTTCCAAGACACTATACGTCGGGGTGGGGAATAGCATCAGTCTCAAATAGAGCTGTTTTTTGTACACTACCTGTGTGAACGAGGTGTAAAACAAGTTGGACTATGAATGACTTACACGGTGAGCTTGCTGTGAAATTTACCATTGAGTCTCATGACTGTGACACTGTTGAATTGTTGATTCTGACGTAGAAAATATACTGTCGTAAATAGTACAGTGAGAATGATAGGAATTATTCAAAAGAAGATGACAAATAATTATAACACAATTTGTAATAACTCACTTTACTATTATACGGTTTTTCTATTTTTATGTAATGTAATAATGTTAGTCATATCCTCTTGTTACATGATGACATGGAACGTAAGGGACATTGTGTCGAGTTCTGGCAACTTTGGTAATAATTTAGACAAATATGATATTCACGTAACTTTTGTTTCTGAACACTAATACACTATAATACTCTTCATTATGTGACTCAATTCACTTAAATTACTTCTACAAATGATTGTGTATTGGTGCTATTTCTTAGATTTGTTTCTTGCTTCATTTATAAAAACACCGGCGCACAATCATCACTGATTAGAAATAAAATAACACATATAAAAGACTAACATAGAATGGTTTATTTTTTGTTAATTTTCAATAAAGCTTGGCGAAATAGTCTGGACTGGTGTTTTAAAGTTTAAAAAATACCCTTTTATTCAACTTCAAATGATATCTCACTTGATATTCAAGTATTTAATATACATGTGTAACACACAACACTACATAGCACAACTAAGCAACACTGGTCGTCTTATGCGAGCCGCCGACCTTAATATTTAAAGATATAGGGCAAACTCAACCTAACAAATTTTGAAAACCTTAGACACAAAGTTGCTAGGACCAAAACAAAAGGTTAGCACCATTTTTCAAATGCTATATTTACAAAATGCGAGCTTTACTGGCATCATTAAAATCCACAAATATCATAATAGCTACAAATGCAATTTTACATCAAATTCACCAAATAAGCACAGCATAGCAATGTTTAAATTTACAAATTTAGCACACAAAATAGATCAAATTTACACATTTAGCATCAAAAGCAACAAGTCATGCACATGAATATTGTACCCTGGGCAAAAAATCAGTAGTACAATATATTTTACAAGGTAAATGATGAAACATTAATTGTCGTAATGTTGTACAAGGTCGCTGGATGTTTTATGAATTGAAAGAGCTGACAACCACCAAACTGAATTTCTCGTAGAAATCCCCTAAATTGCTGTAACGAACAGCTAACACCAAATCATACATCGTCGCGCACATGATAATCCTAAGCAGTTCAGTTTTTTTACTTAACAAACAGTCTTTTATTATTTGTCTAATTTTGTTTATGAACAATGACGTTCTTGTTTCGTTTAAATGAACGCCACCTTTTTAATAAGTATAAATTGATACACAGAGCATAATGTCTTACAATAAGTCATTCGGTACTTATGGCTAATTTAGTGGCAAAACTATTTGTACATGTATGACACAAGTTGTTTTAGGTCACCGACTAAGGCTAATTGTCCTTAAGAGGTTGTAACTACCATTGAATGCAAACATTGGTGTACATATATTTATTTTCCTGGTACCATTCAACATATGAAACTAAATCACTTTAATGCAATTCTATAATTGTTTTCTATCAAACACAATGTCTTTCATAATGAATACACATTTTAAAAGAGTAGAATATTTTTAAATCATATATACATTGTTACTTTAGCATAATACATGGCTCTCCTAAAGTTCATGAACATTGGCCAGATGGCCTTTTTGTTTCTAATCTTCATGGGTAAATGTGAATCGTTTAATCCTTAAACAGAATTATGTGAAAAGGCTTTTAAGAGGCACTTTTAGTATTGTTTTAAAAGACAATGTAAACTAGATCACAAGGTTTTAGTTTCACCCTGCCTGTTTGAAATGACCACGTGATCATAAGGATATAGCTTGCAGTACAGAAGTTAGAACTTAAGTCAATATTGTGTGTCATTTATTACGAATGTGAACACCTTGTCACTTTGTGATTGTTTTTGAAAGATTTTGTAAGTGAACGGCATTGTGCATTTCTTTTGGGGTCAATACTGCAACTGTGGAGACATTGATGTACTTCAATTTAACATCATGTTCTAATATCTTGGGACAGTCCCTCGCATGTCAACGTATTAATTGCCTTTTTCAATATTGTCAAGCTTCGTGTCTTCATTTACAGTATCGTAATGCGATTTAGAATACGTCGATTGGTCATCCACTAGCATTGGTGTAGTTTGATCTTTAACATTTGTAGGTGTGAGATAATCGTTGTCTAGACGTTCGGTGTCTTCATTTACAGAATCATAATGAGATTTAGAATACTTCGTGTAGTCCTCCACTAGCTTTGGTGTAGCTTGATCTATATCATGTGTAGGTGTGAGATAATCATTTTCCAGACCCACTCCAACTTCAGCCATGATGTTTAGTACTTCATTTCCTTTATTACGGAAATGATGTAAGGGGGTATTGACATTTAGATTGTCTTCTATCGACTCGTATTCATATGTTCTGTCTTTAGCAGCTGTTTTCTGAACATGTTGCTGTTCTCTTTTGTGTCCAGCTCTTTGTTGTGGTCTCTTTTCATCTTTGACATACTTAACTGCAACAACCGGTCTTAGGTGTGACTGTCGATGTTGTTTACTTAAACTGAAAGAAACAATGAGTTATGTACAATGTGCACATGCCATGATTGATTTACTTCGTGAAATGACATGACCATAAAGGATAAAAATATTTGCACCAAGAGTTCACAGACAGCCATAAACACCTCGCAAAGGTCAAATGAGATGACTGTGAGAAAACATAAAAAGAGTAAGTCAATTTGGATAAGAACCGAATCAGAGTTAATTCATTTAGCTACATTTGATACTTTTTTAAGATAATATTATTATAGTTATTTTCTATATTTGGAAACGATCCTTTCCATTCGTAAAACTTTCATATATGCCCCTAAGTAATTGTATTTAATAGTTTATGAATAGAACTTACCGGTACAGAAATAATGCAATTACCAGTAACACACATAAAATGACACCAAGTAGAATCATAGTAAGGAGATGAGCTGTATGACTGTCAAAACCTCCTTAAATAAAATACGGTATGTGATTATACAAGAATGTGAAAGACAGACAGAGAATATTTACCAAAGATAAGTTTATCAGTATTTATTTCAGAAGGTATACATTAAGCTTCAAGTACCAACAATCTTTACTTAAAGGGAACAATTCAAAAATGAAATAAAACCTATAGAATGAACAGCTAAGGCTTTTTTATCTTATCACGAATATATTAATCAATGTAAGTTTTTATAAACAATTTTACATCGTTGTTGTACCTCCTACAAGGAAAGTAAGCTTTTGATCTATGTCTAAAACGTAAAACGTCAAAACTTTGTCCATTGAGAGAAGAATGAGGCGATTTACATTTCACTAATTCAATTATATATCAAATTTCTGTACAGGATATGAAATCTACAACTGAACGATTATATCATATAAATAAGATTTATATATTTCTAAGAAATAACATCAATAGATAAATACACTAATGTTCAGCTATATAAAGTGTTACTCACCGGTGGTATTTATTGTTGCCTTTTGCTGTGATGTCGTTAATAAAGTGGTGAAAGTTGTTGTTGTTTTTGTTGTTAGTGTTGATGGTTCGTTCGCTTCATTTTCTGATTTTACAGCTTAAAATGCACACAAGAAATGTGTATTTTATACAAGCATCTCTTAATGAGATAAAGCATTGCAAAATATTTTAGCTTTTTACCATAATATCAATGCATTAAAATCCCAATAAGGAGATAAATATTCATAAGATATGAAAACTGCCTTACAACCGTGAAGTAGATGTAATATTAAAAATTATAAGACACCTAGACATAATAACCATACCAAACTATTTAAGTTTCTTAGCTTTACTTTGACAGAGTGTCCAATTCTATTATAAGAAAGTCACTATTATAAATGCGCAATGTTTATCAATTTCTGAACTCGAAACATTTATGATAACAAAACTGATGTAAGAGCAAAATTATATAATCTTAACTTTAAGGGAACAATTCAATAATAAAATAAAACTTAAAGAATAAACAGCTTAGTCTTTTTTATCATATCACGAATATATTAATTAAATGTAAGGTTTTAAAAACAATTTAACATCGCTGTTGTACCTCCTACAAGGAAAGTAAGCTTTTGATCTATGTCTGAAACTATTGTAGAATGTCAAAACTTTATCAATTGAGAGAAGAATGAGAGGCGATTAACATTTCACTAATACAATTATATATTAAATTCCTGTACAGGATATAAAATCTACTACTGAACGATTATATTGCATAAATAAGATTCATATACTTTTAAAAAATAACATAATCATATAAATACACTGATGTTCAGCTATTTGAAGTGTTACTCACCGGTGGTATTTATTGTTGCCTTTTGCTGTGATGTCGTTAATAAAGTGGTGAAAGTTGTTGTTGTTTTTGTTGTTAGTGTTGATGGTTCGTTCGCTTCATTTTCTGATTTTACAGCTTAAATGCACACAATAAATGTGTATTTTATACAAGCATCTCTTAATGAGATAAAGCATTGCAAAATATTTTAGCTCTTTACCATAATATCAATGCATTAAAATCCCAATAAGGAGATAAATATTCATAAGATATGAAAACTGCCTTACAACCGTGAAGTAGATGTAATATTAAAAATTATAAGACACCTAGACATAATAACCATACCAAACTATTTAAGTTTCTTAGCTTTACTTTGACAGAGTGTCCAATTCTATTATAAGAAAGTCACTATTATAAATGCGCAATGTTTATCAATTTCTGAACTCGAAACATTTATGATAACAAAACTGATGTAAGAGCAAAATTATATAATCTTAACTTTAAGGGAACAATTCAATAATAAAATAAAACTTAAAGAATAAACAGCTTAGTCTTTTTTATCATATCACGAATATATTAATTAAATGTAAGGTTTTAAAAACAATTTAACATCGCTGTTGTACCTCCTACAAGGAAAGTAAGCTTTTGATCTATGTCTGAAACTATTGTAGAATGTCAAAACTTTATCAATTGAGAGAAGAATGAGAGGCGATTTACATTTCACTAATACAATTATATATTAAATTCCTGTACAGGATATAAAATCTACAACTGAACGATTATATTGCATAAATAAGATTCATATACTTTTAAAAAATAACATAATCATATAAATACACTGATGTTCAGCTATTTGAAGTGTTACTCACCGGTGGTATTTATTGTTGCCTTTTGCTGTGATGTCGTTAATAAAGTGGTGAAAGTTGTTGTTGTTTTTGTTGTTAGTGTTGATGGTTCGTTCGCTTCATTTTCTGATTTTACAGCTTAAATGCACACAATAAATGTGTATTTTATACAAGCATCTCTTAATGAGATAAAGCATTGCAAAATATTTTAGCTTTTTACCATAATATCAATGCATTAAAATCCCAATACGGAGATAAATATTCATAAGATATGAAAACTGCCTTAATATCGCAATGTTTATTAATTTCTGAGCACGAAATTATGATAACAAAACCGATGTAAGAGCATAATTACATAATTTGGAGAAAGTTTCTTCCAAAAAGTCTAAATCTGAAACAGCTTGTGATAGATACATTTTTTAAGATTAAAAATTGGAATTCACTTTCTGTTTATATCTTCTTTCACTTTGAAATGCAAGCAATAAAATAAACTTATATGAATTGGAAATGATATTTGGCAAGTTGCTTGTTTGATTAAGTCATTTGAAATCATATAAACAATTTTGAACCAAATGATTACATCGTTTTATAGGCTACGATCTGAGCTAGTCTTAATGCAAAGACCATACGCAGATTTGTTTAAAAAAATTTTAACTAGTCAATTGTTGTTGTACCACCTCGATAAGTAAGCTAAATAATTTACGTTTAAACACGCTAAACGTTCATCTTTGTCCCAGATGGAGGAATACGACGGTTTAAACTTACTGTAACATTTGTATCATATAGGTACATAAATGCTAATTAGTTAGAATTTTAACTCAATGGTGACATTTATTGTTGTATTTGGTGTCTTTGATACAGTGTCAATAGTTGCTTTAACTTTTTTTAATGATGTTGTGTTCACAGTTGTTGTTGAACCTTCAAAAGAACATTTTACTGGTACATTATGACTTGACTAGTGTAGAAACATGTTGGATTTTGGTAAAACATATAAAACTGCATGAGAACCACATTAACTGGAAAAAACCTGGCGTAGATATGATAATAATAACAAAGGAATTGATTAATTCTCGTTACGGTCTCGGAAGTGCAGGTGGTCGTATGTAATTGGGAGCTTTGCTTTTAAAGCGCATCGTGAGATATAAACATAACAATAGATATTGGCGACGGTAACCACAGAAAGTTGCATGATATGTCGTATCCTAGCAATTTGATATAGAAGTATTTCCTAATAATTAAGACATGATTCAGATACTGGTCTTTATCTATGTGTAACACAACAATTATGTCAATTAATCTTATTGTTTTATTTTTTCTCTTCATTATATTGATGATGATATCATTATTTACACTGAAGCACAAGGTTTATCGACTTCAATGTGTTTACAGGTATAACATAATCATTATGAATTATGTAAGCAAGATTTTCAAGATCCGATTGATTTTTAGAATCTTTTTAAACATGTGTTCATAAACCGATTAAGCATTGATATTTTCCAATAATTCACATAATAATACAAAAATGGACTAGTTTTTACATGTTTAAGAATATAGAAAGGTGTGACAAGCAATTGTCCTGTGACGTCAAACTGAGCAGATGCTACATAATTTACAGATAGGTACATATAATGCGTAGAAATACATAAATTGCTATTTTCAGAATAATGATGAAAATAATGAACTACTTTATGTCTCAGATTTTCCTCGCTATGGGTGCTGTTCGGTAAACGCGTTTTAGTGTAACGATTGTTGAGACTTTACTTATAACTCTGTATTCATTATGGAACAAACAATGAATAAAAAACGATATTCTTAGGTACCAGTAGTTAAAATATCTAACAAGAGAAGATACATGTAAAGTAGTTTAGTATCAATGATTGAGCATACAAACTTCATTTGAATATCTTGATGAGTATTGAAAACATTTCACTTTAAAGTACTATTACCTTAATTAAAAAAATCCTAAAAATTACCTAATTTATCCCATTTAAACAAATTTTAATCTTTAAAGTTTAAGTATAAAGGGGCATAACTCCAAAATAATTCATCCACAGTTACGTCCCTGAATAGTCATGCAGATATAGTACCGACAAATAAGTATACAAACTATATTTAGTATTGAAGATATTTGATATAGGAAATAGGAAATCGTTTAGCTCATAGTTATGTATAAAAGGACTATTACTAAAAAATATTCATATTAAGTTATGCTCTTGCATAGGATGGTCGATATTGTCCCGTTTGATAAGTTTACAAACTTTCAATAAAATATCTTGGACAGAGTTGAAGATATATAAAAACTTTAACCTCAAAAGCAACGTCGACGCAAAAGTGATAGCATAAGCTGTTATTTTCTGTGAAATGTCAAGATAAACATTGTCGAGAAGAAAATTTGTTCAATTATTAGCGGAACTTGCAAATTGCTCATAAGGAGATCGTGTATTGTTTACGTTTATGTCATATACATGCGGATTTGTATTGGTTGTTTGTTTGTAGGCTTTCGACATGTACCAGCCCCTCCAATTAGTTTTTTGTTCATTAATATATAAAGTAATAGTATGTATGTCAGCTATAAGCTTGAAATGAAGAGTCTAGTAATCATTACAGACAGACAATGTAAATCTCGCAAATAGTTAGGTGTCAAATCATTAACAATTTTGTACAACAATATTGGCAGATGACTCTCACATCTTTGTAAAAAAGAAATCAGTTAAGCACTTGAGGGTCAGAAGGAGTAAGCATACTTTGTACCTTGTAGTTTTTATTTCTAAATTTTCTAAAGCTTATATTTATTATATCTTCAGTAGACAACAACCTTAAACTGCCGATGTTGAGTATGAGATTTTACAATAAGTCCGGCCAATACCTGGGATGACTTTGCACGAAAGGATGTGGAAAATGTTACTCAATTTATAGGTAAACATGGTCTTACTGATTCCAAGTCCTGTTGATGCCACTTTGTAATGCTTGAGCAACTCCCAGAATCCAAGATGGTAGCAAAAATGGCGGCTACAGACTAAATTAAACTTATGAAATGTATTTTTACAAATTACGTTTATAAGATGATGAACGAAAAGTGTTTTAACATCTGCACATTCATTTGGTTAAATTTTGTTATTCATATAAAATTCTTAAATTCAAGATAGCTGTCAAAATGGCGGTCAAAATGGCGTATAAAAGCTTTTTGCCCAGTTTATATGGCACATACTGCCAGAAAGAGATAGATTGACTTAGTAATTTGCTATTTACTGAAAAAATATTTCTGGTAATGAAAAAATAGATTTATTTAACTTAGTTATTATTTAGACAATTATTAAACCAAAATGGAGGCAAAAAATGGCGGATATAGTCTAAAAGTTAAGCATATACTATACAAAGACAAACACGTGTGGGTATAAATTTCAATGTTGTTCAAGATTGCTACAGTCATATTGTTACACTACGATCGCACATTTGTTTTGTTCGTTTCGTGTGTTAATAACACCATGTTGAGGTGGCAACACAAAATTCTGTTTACCGAGTATCATACTTCTAACACACTCAGCACATCACATCACATGCCATGGTAAACGTAACACATTAATATCTTTAGAATGTATCAAAGTGAGTAAAAGTGAGGCCAAAATATATAATAACTGTCTTCACTTTGATCTATAAGTGACTCAGCATTAAAACTATATTTTTACACCCATGCATGATAGTGTACTCTCTTTCCATTGCTAATAATGACTAACTTTATAACATAACATTTTGCATGACAGACAGTTGAACCCTTTGTCATACCGTCACTTTGACAATATGAACATTTCAAAATGAGTATCAACGCATCGATGTCGTCAGATTTGTTTGTGCTCAAGAAATAGTAGCAACAGTGATAAATTGTTGTACAATAGTGTTGTCTGTGCTTCTCGTACCAAATCTTGAAAGGTTAATGTGATTAAATATTTATAAAATGTTACTGAAAAATGCATCGTATATAATGTTTGGAGTGGAACATATTTGAATATCACATACGAGATCGATATGTTGTCTCAGTGAAACATCCTTCTCTGGGATTGTCATTGCAGTTGAAAGTAAATATACTCCTATTGTGTATAGGTATTAGGGCTGTTTAAACTTTAAACACTGATGCATCAGAGTTGTTGTGTGTTTTCTCAATGTAGTAAGTCTTTAGAGAAACAAGACATCTCTTACTTTTCTTTTTGGGCATGTTTTTGTGTTCAAGATCAAACTTGAAATCCTATTTCATTTTACCTTATTTACTATAAAAATGAGTTATAGTGTCAATAGAATTTCTATCAATTGCTTCAGTGTAAATATACTCTTAGAATACCTCGAATGATAAATTGTTTTAGTCAAATATGTTATCCATATTAAAAAGTCGTTATTATTATTATATAAGTACTTCAATATAAGTTGTGTCTTTTTCTTTGTTATTAACATCCTTTTATATGGAAATTAGTCGTCATTCTTAGGTTATTTATACATCGTATCAAAACCCAAATTGTCCAATAACTTAAATATTATAGGAATAGTGTCTCTTAATCTCCATTTCAGACACGATTTTGCCTCTTGAGAAAGCTAGCCGGTTAGTATCAATTATTTAAAATTCGCAAGATCAAGAGTTATAAAAACCAAAAATATTGCTGTAATCCCATCAGTGTCGAGTTATGTCTAAAATGTGACCTGAAACTGACTTTCCAGCTCTTATAATTTTTACTACCATTTGATTCTTGAAGGTATCGAAGGATACCAGTATGGCATCTATCGGTTACATTAACCAAAGTTGTCTAACTACAAATAATGCATCAACATTAATTAGTATATCCTAATGTTTAGTATGACTTACCTCATTGAAATTGATATATGTATACCCGACAGCTAGTTTTTTACACCGTTCAAGCCGCCATCTTGGATTCTGGGGATTGCCCAATTATGCCAGTGTTGCATTAACCAATTTTGTAAACGATAATAACGTGTAATAACAGAAACAACCAAAATAAATGCATTATGAAAAAGGTCAAGGTCACCCGAAGTGGTTAAACGTGGTTTCACGTCGCTGTGCAAAAATTGTGAATTTTACCTTTTTGGGTGAACAGTACTGGAATTAATATTTGTGTTATAAGGACAGTACAAAAAAATACAGATATATATATTACATCAAGTAAGTTAAATTCTAAACATTTAAATGTGTAACCGTTGTCTACAGGCAGTCATAAATCGGTTTCCCGTCGTATTGAAGACGACGAGTTGTTCGAATTTATAGAGGACACTAAGTATACATTAAACTTTAAAATTCATATAGTTACTGCCAACCCTCTCCAAAAATGTGAGTCGTTCAAAAAAAATAAACGACTAAGTCAACTAAAGGTTCTTGCTCGGGTACAGAAAATCCAGAGGAAAATTCTGTCTCAGAAGATTTAGAGGTAAAAAGTGAACTTAAAGGTTTGGTGTTGGCAATTATTGTCATTGAAAATAGGTTAGATTGTCTCGCCTCAGGGGACTATTTTGATAAAAGATAAATGAAAAATTGACCAACATAGTTACAGAAAAGTTTGTTCAAGACGGTGTACTTACTCTAAAAAATGATATCCTGGTCGAAGTAAAGCTAATGAAAAAAACTCCCATGAGTCTGAGATTGAATACCTTAAGTCTGAAAACTTGTAAACTAAGGATGGCATTAAAAGTAAAAGGAAGAGAATAAAAGATTGAAGTCTATAAATCAAGGAACAAAATTTAAAAAGTCATGACTCGTAACTTGGAATAATATACGAGAAATAATAGCGTGAGAATATGGGCTACAAGATTCAGACAAATTTGAGACAGAGGATAACAGTCGAGATATTGTACTTCTAAGAAACAAACTACAACTGGTTCTGTCTGCTTCTGATATCGATAGAGTCGGACCGTTTAGAGACGACGGAAACTGTCCCATATTCTGCAAGTTTACATCAAACGGGTTTAAAAGCAAAGTGATTCGCCTTAGACACCAGCTAAAGGATTCACATGTTATTATTAGAGAATATATAACTACTAGATGCCAAACTGCTTGAGACCGTGTCAGCGAAGGACGAGGTAAAATCAGCAAGGAGGGATGAAGGCCGCGAGATCGCCATGTTATTAAATGGTAAAACACTCAGAATTGACTTCAATATGGATTTATCATCTCCTTTATTGGCGCCAGACGAAATAAGAAAGTTTAAGAATCATTAATTTAACTTTAACTGGATTTTGACAGCTTACTGAGGTTCGTCATGTTTGGCTTTGTCTTGTATATACATATATATATGATGTTTTCTCTTTGTATTCTACATATAGTTAATAGTATGTGGAGAAGCCTGATAGTGTTATTAAATTATTTAGAAAATTGTAGAACTCTTAAGCTCGACTTTACGAAGTAAATAGAGAGCTCTCCTTCTCACCCTAGAGTCGGTGTCGGCGTCAGCGTTTGCGTCCACGTTTCTGATTAAAGTTTTTTAGCAGTAAAATATTTTACTATAGCTTTTTTATTTCTTAAAGTAAAAACTTCAATTGTAAATTGCAAAATTTATTCAAATTCCTTTAGTTTGTTTTGTATTTACGGGCCCAATAAGGACAGCCTTGATTTCTACTCTATTCATTTAACCTTTAATAATATTGCTCACAATTGTATACTAGCTGGAGATTTTAATATAATATTAGACCCAGACAAGATCTGTCTTAACTATAAACACTTAAATAATCCAAGATCTAAGGATATTGTTTTGCGAATGATTTTAGAAAATGATCTAATTCATTGTTGGAGATAATGAGATATTGAAATTGATAAGTATACTTTGTTCAAAAACAACCCAACTAAAATGGCTCGTTTAGATTTTACTTATCTAAGTCCTTTACTTACAGATGTTGAACTTATAGATATCTCACCTGGCTATAGGACAGATCACTCCATAGTCACTCTAACTGTAGACTTAGTTAAACGTAAGAAAGGCGATTCATATTGGAAAATTAACAACTTCCTATTACAAGACTTACAGTATGTTTCTGAAGTAAACTCATTAATAGAAAAGGTTAAAACTAGGTATACTGATGATAATCAAATATTGAATTCCCTTTAGAAATAATACCTGATGCTGAGCTTGATTTTACTATTTCTGATCAATTATTTTTTTAATCTCGTTTGATGGAAATTAGAGGCAATGCCATATCTTACTCATTAAACAGAACGAAAACCCAATTCCTTTATGAAAACAATATTGAGTCAGAAATTGATATTCTTCAAAATTCTAACCAATGTGATTTGGCTTTACTTGAATCTAAAAAGGATGAGATTTTAGAAATGAGAAAAAAGAAATTAGAAGGCATTCTGATAAAATTCTAGGACTAGATGCGATTCAGAAGGAAAAAACAACAAAGTATCATTGTAATTTAGAGATAGGAATTTTACATCCAAAATAATGAATTCATTTTACTCTAAATAAAGAAGTCTTCTCCAAAACCAAAATGAATTTCTTACCGAAACTGAATCTCACTTTAAAGTCTGTATGCATATCGCGACTGTGAAAATGTTACTTTAGGTAATATAATTTCTGACACCGCCGTATGGAAGTTGACTTCAGACGGAAAAATGATTTAGAATGAAAATTAAGCTGTAATAAAATGTTTTTAAATATTAAACACATGTCTAATTATTCAGACCCTGAAAATTCAGGTGTAACTGCTGCCTTTTTAAAAGTCTTTTGGAACAAGATTGGTCATTTCTTAGTCAGGTCAACTAATGCTGTATTTGAAAATGGTTAGCTATCCTCCTTTCAAAAACTTGGAGTGATCTCCTGCATTCCTGCAGGTAACAAAATGAACAACTTTTAAAAAATTGGCGTCCAATTTACTTGTTAATTAGTTCTTAAAAATTGCTTCTGCAGTTATAGCTAATATAATAAAAAAAGGGGTTTTCAATATTATTAGTGAAGATCAAACTGGTTTTATACCCGGTCGCTTTTTAGGCGATGTTATGATGAATTTATTTGTCCGTTAATGGTCTTTCTTATTGACTTTGCTTCCGCCTTTGATTCTATCTCATGGAACTTTATCCTTCAACCTTCTAGCCTTTTTTATTTTGGCAAAGATTAAAAAATGGATTTATTTATTTTATACATTTTTATACTCTGTGTGCAGAGATATTGTCGATTCTAATAAACAAATTAAAAATATCAAGGGTATTGAAATTAATAATCATGAATATTTGATATCTCAGTATGCTGACGACACATCCTTAATACTTGATGGTACAGAAAAGTATTTTTATAACTCAAATAAAGTGTTAATATTCTTTGCTTCAATGTCGGGCCTTAATGTCAATATAGAAAAACTGAAGTTGTATGGATAGATTCAATGAAAAACAGTATACTATCCTTTAAAAGTGAATCACACTTCTAGTAGAGTATTTTGAATTAAGAATCTTTGCTATACATGCAGTTGTTAAAATGTGTGGCGAAAAATCCTGGTAACTTTATGAATGAATACAATCAGTATATCAATTTGTTTTTCCAATTCATACATTTAATATATATAATTCTATACCTTTGTTGTAAATGTTTATCTCTGTATTACATATATAAATATTGTAAAACACAATAATTACAAAAGAATAAATGCATAAAACTTCTTTAATACGCCCCAGTGTACAACTTTGCTCAATGTGGTCGATATACCCGACAAATTTTGCTTTTAAATGGCATTTTGTTCGCCATCTTGAATACTGATAATTAAAGAAGAGTGCCTTAACTGCAAAGATAATGTTTAACCATTTTACGTCTTTATATGATCAGACTGTGATAAAGATGGATTTATTATACTTTAATCAGCTCTCATCCGCCATTTTGGCCACCATACTGAATTATAGGAGTTGCCAAAGAGTGCCAAAGTGGCATCATCCTGTTTCGTAAACTATAGAGTCTTAGCTTCAATAAAATGCAAAACCATTTTCTACATCCTTTCGATAACAATTCATTCGACTTTTGATGTTTATATACCGGCCTAAATTGTTGTCATGAGGTTTTGAAAAACAAACTTACGTCTAACTCTGTAAACAGAGTGTGTTCCGTTACCTCCACAAAGTAAAGTAGTATCATCAATACATAGAGAATCACAAATTGAATCTCTTCTACCATCAGGAATTTTAGCTAAACAATGGCATCTTTTCTGAAATATATTAAAACAATAACAGTGTCCTCCATTCAGATTCACATTTAAATCAAACGCAAGTAATTTTACTATAATTGTTAAAGCTTATTTATCTGACATACATGTTGCGAAGGTTTGTCTTAAAACAATGTAACATTAAAACGATGTTTTAATCTGAAAACAACGTTACTATAAATTAGTGCACAGTTTTGTTTGCCATGCGATATTAAGAGGACATTTGAGCTGATAGGACTGCAAAACGTGTATATATTATGAAATTGCTTATGAGCATGTTTTGCAGCATTCATAGCATTACACTGTATTTACAATTTATAACCGCTGCAACCACCAAACCCTATGAGTGGTTACATCATGCGTAGCTACTTAGACACAGTCTTCATATAAGACACGTGACACTCAGTCTAGTAGTACCATGTGACTAGTGTCTACATTAAATGTATGAAGCCTGGTATGTGATCAATCGAATAAATGTGCAACATCTTTTTCTTAAGTTTATTTAAGCGATTTAATCCGATATGTTGTTAATTTATGATAATGTATAGTAAAGTGTTAGTGTGCTTAAAGTGATCCAAAATTAAACTAATTGTACTGAAAAGTTTGAAATGTTGGGAATGAGCTGCGCGGTTCACATTTTGCCAAATAGTATAATGTTATTGGAGATAAAGCTTATAGTAGTATACATATTTATATTATAAAACGTGTATCTAATACTACATATTATATAATTTATCTATATATTTATTATGACTAAAAGAATAATAATAATTTATTTTATATTTTGACTATGTTATGCTATTCAGGTCATTTTACACACAAAGTAAGCGGTGTAAACGTAGAAATCTAAACGTGTCAGAATGAAAAATATACGATAATGATTTTATTAGACTCACCCTACTGTGATCCTAGAAAAAAGAAATTGGACAATACATGTAGATTTATCTTTATAAATATCAATGAGCCATCGCAAAATTATATATTATAAAGAAGCAATGTATATAAATATAGTACATGTTAACATAAGAACATCAGAATACGTAACGTATGGCCACGGTAAATGTTCCTAGAGTGCTAACATAAGAACATATCAATATATTGCATTATGCCAAAATAAATTTCTTTTAATATTAGCATTTAACCATGTACATTATTGCGTTTAGCTACGCGATATTTCCTATAAATATTATCATTACACCATGTGAATTAATTGCGTATGGCCACGGTATATTTCTTATAAATATTAGCATTAAACCATGTGAATTTATTGCGTATTGCAACGGTACATTTTCTTTAAATATTGTCATAAAACCTTCCTTATGAATTTATCATAAAGTTCTCCTAAAATAATGACATAAAACAAATGAATATGACTTTTGTCATCCAGACCTTGGTACATTTTCCGTTTAATATTAACATAAAATCATAGGAATATATTGCGCATGGCCACATTTTTATTTCCCTAAAATAATAAAGAAAAATCCAATGTGTAACGTATGTTCACGGTATATTTCCCTTAAATATTAACATACGAATAAAAGAACATGTCCAGTAAGACAACGGTATATTTCACTGAAATGTTCAAATGGAGTCATAAAAATTCGTTGCTTATGGCGTAGGTATTTTTCTAAATCATTATCGCTAGAACACTTGAATGTATTGTATGTGGTCAATGCCAAGGTTTGTCTTCTTCTGTTTTGTATGAACATTTTTACAATAACAATGTGTAACAGGGCTGCTTTCTTGATAACCCTTGCGAAGCCGCTGCCGTGGCGTAGTGGTTAGCATGTTTGACTTCGAATTCGGAGATCGCGGGTTTGAGCCCGGTCGCGGTAGGTCATACCCTATACATGAGTTGTCGGCATAACCCTGGCATATATTATATGAGTTGTCGGCCTCGTGGCAGGATAAGTTAGTACTGGTGATTATTGTGATAGAAAAGTGTCCAGGAAACCTATAGTAGGAAGAGCTGGCCTTTGTATACAGGGTATACTATATACCGGTGATGTTATTTTTAGACCGTATTTTCACTAACCAATCAAAGAACTACAAGCATGCTATATTTACTGATTTATAAGTCCATGTCTTCTTAACAGATTACAATTTTCAGTTTACGAAAATCCTGACAGAATAAGTTAAATTAAAACCATTCTTGTATCAGTAGTGTAATTTGTCATCTTTGTTCCAATATATGTATTACCGGTGACGAGTTAAAAATTCTCCCAAGGTCAGTGACGTCATACGTAAACAGCAAAGTAAATGTGCGCAGTTAAACTTCCAACCCATTTTAATCAATCGATAAAGGAAAATTTCTTGCCGTTATTAATTTTTTAAAAAAGAACAACAACTGAAAATAGCATGTAACATTTCTCTATTTTCTGCTGGGTTTATATCAAAAATGGCACGGCTAAAATATTCATATTCATTTTCGCGTAAAAAATGACATTTTTAAACAACTTTCACTCCAGACAAATGGCGGAAACCAACGTAAAGAAATTGTATAAGACAAAGAAATCTGTTTGCCGCGCATGCGTCTATAATCGGGATATCTTTGTTATCACCGGTGTTTCAGGTTCACCGGTAATTGCCGTATTCAGTATATATGTGACCTAAATATGTGTTGAATACTACGTGAAAAATGATAACCCCGGCTATAAGGAAATTCATACAGTAGTATTAGGGAAGTAAACCTAAAACAAGAAATCTAATAGCAAGAAGTTGAGAGTTTCACATGGTATATCCCAAACAAAGCAAAAACTAGCATCTACACAAGACAAATTATTTAATAACGGCTACAACTTTTGATATCAACCATGTATCACTCTACTATTCGCCCGGCCATCAGTCGGCGGTAAATGAAAGCACTTTCTATTAAAGGGCAATTTCGGCCACAGACTATTTTAGCTTAAAAGAGTAATTCAACCACAAGACACATAGGTGGGATAATTTCTCTTTTTATTACATCGCAAATGAACGGCGATATATACCATCATCAATATTTTAGCATTTCGTAGTCGACACCGGTTGCCTTAAGTCAATCAAAACGATTTATTTTAGGTCATATGACAAGAACACGGCAGTCAAAATGGGGTGCGTGAATGGACTCGTCTCCGCCATGTTTTTGTTGGGTTACTTGATTTTATTACTGGAAAATACCATTATCAATATATGAACGCTATACCAGTTTCAATAAAGTTGTAATATAAGACCGAAAATACAAAACTAATTGTTACATGTCATTTCTTTACGAGAATGTTTCTTTGATAAGAGTATTTATATTTTTTTCTTTTATGAAACTCGCTATTTATCACAAACAAATGCATACTTATTTCTTCCATTTTCGAACGAGTTCAAATAGTGACCAAATGGACATAAAAAGGCTAAATTCTACCATAATAATGCAATTTTACGTGTACTGTTGGAAAATGTCCATGACAGCGTCTGCTCATTCTACCTATTTTTATTTCAAATGTTAATACTTGCAATATATTAACATTAAAAATATGTTCATAGGTATATCGCAGCTACGAGAAACATACATTACAAATTAAATGTTTTATTTACTATTCAAACATAATAAAACAGCTGGTTTTAAATTTTCTTTTCGTGAGAGTGTGTCGTCCTTTTATCATTCGTGAAAGATCAAGTTTTTATCTAGTGCTTTTGCCATTAATATAAAAAATACTAGTACCTGGATTGCTAAATATGGGAATCCTTTACAGTAGAAGTTACATTCCTTAAATCTTGCAGTCGTACGTAGGTAATGTGCTTGTAAATCTTCCTGTTGAAATAAAATTGAATTTTCATGAAAACATCCAACATAGTCAGTACTATCACTCTGGACAACTTGTAAAACTGTAAAACAATACAAACATTTAAATCAACTAACTTCTTTTCTTGACAAAATCAACGGTGAAAATATGATAAAAAATTATATTTGAGCATACTAAGTCAGTCCATTTACTGAAAACCCATTTTGTGTTTTTTAGCACAACAAGCCACATCACTTACAGATAGCTTCTTAGAATTTCCTTTTAACTAATTTGTGTATAAATGTTAATATTTTCAAACATTCTATACAGTTAATGTTATTTGGAAATGTACTGTTGAGTTAGTCATAGAATATTTTCTACAACCCTATAAAGTAGTGGAAGGTGGTTGCCATCTAATGCGCAATGTATCTGCTAAGTACATAGACATAGTTAAGATAGATCTCGATCTGCTACACTGTTGATTTTACGAATTTTGTAGTACTAAATCTCACCACCAAAAATCCACTTATACTCTCTTGTTGCCATTGGAACGACGTATATACATCGTTCTAAAAATTAGCAGATCATGAATAATAAAATCATAAACTGTATGAAAGCGCTTTTGGCACAATAACATGATAATCATAATATTCCCATGTTTATTTGTTTAGATTGTTTTAACGGGGAATTGCCCAGTGACGTCATACTAAGCGGATGCTAAAGATATTATAGATATATACGTATTAATATATACGTATGGCGCATAGAAAGACATAAAGTGCCAGTTTCAGAAACAATGTGCAAATTATGTACAACTTTATGTCTCTTTTCCTGGCTATAGGTGCTGTCTGGATTTTCACTCTAACAATTGTTTTCTTATTACACTGTATTTATTATGGCGGAATTTGCAAGTTACTAATAAGGATATAGTGTATAGTTTATGTTTAGGAGCAAGACATGCCAGACATCTGCATACTTGTATTGACTGGTTGTTTTCTTACAGCTTCCGACATGAAAGAATTATCATAATATATGTGCGCCACATATATTGATAGTAAAGTTATGTAGCTGATCAGTAAGCATGACGCGTGGAGAGTAAGTTATCATTATAGAAAGACAATTTAAGTATCGCATATATTTAGACGCGATATCATTAAAAATTGTGCAACAATATTGCCTAACGAAAATGACTGTTTCTTAAATAGGGAGCCAGTTATTCACATTATTAAGAGGGCCAGAAGGCAATATCATACTTAGTACTAACCTTTATATGTAGCAGTTTTTAGTTTACTAAATCTACTAATTCATTGTCTGTTTAGTGGGCAACGCCATTAAATTGTCAATGTTGACGTTTAAATTTTTCAATCGTTTTCATGAAGAAAAAACACACTTACGATTAACTTTGTATACAGACTCTGTTCCGTTACCTCCACACGATTTAGTACTATCATCAGGACATGGTTTATCACAAATAAAATCTCCTCTACCATCAGGAATTCTAGATAAACATTCGCACTGAAACGAAGTGTACGACAAATCCATTAAAACAATAACAGTGTCCTCCAAAATAGTTCACATTGAAAAAACACGTAATTTTACTGTAAAAGTAGAAGCTTATTTATGTGACATATTTTTGAGTCACATAATAATAAATCTAGATGAAGTGATCTAGTAAACGCAGTTGTACCCCTTGTATATATGTATATATAAGGTATGTTTAAAAAATCAAAGGGAGGTAACATGACAATTCCCTGTGGTTTCAAACTGTAGTTATTGTGCCGACTTGATTTGCCCGGGCGGCTTAAACCGGTGTACGCCGATTCAGAAACGAGCACCGGCGATTCGCTTTATTTGCTCCGAGATTGAGCCGGGTCAACCAACCGGCGCACGCCGAATGCACCGGTTTCGTTTGAGCGGCTAACGGCGAGCGTGTGACAAATATGGCTAAAATAGGTACAAGGGAAACCATTATTATAAAAATTTACTAAGATTATGGACAAAATACTAATTGATGTGTTCAATAAAACTCTCTTACGCGTCATTTGTGTAAGAGTAATATTACAAGTACACATTTTACTCGCCAGACACGAATTAAAAATTTTAACTACTGATATGGATTTATTTACACACACTGCTTGAAATGCGACCGTCTGCAACAGTAATAAGTTAGCCGGAACGCTTGATTCATATTTCACACCGGGGCGAGCCGATCGGTAATCGGCTAACGCCGGTTCGTAAGCCGCCCGGGCAAATCAAGTCGGCCCATTTTGTGTATTAAACCCCGGCCTGTTTCAATATTAAAAGTATTAGCATTTCCAAAAATGCTTGAAATCGTCGGTTAGCCATGAATGACATCTCCTTTAATAAAGCATTCAAGAAATATATGTGTCAGAGTTTAACAATTTCGTCATGTTTCGGCCGAGCACGTACAAACGCATTTTAGAGGTAGGCTTTACAATTCACCAGTCCTTTTGGCAAGAAACTTTATTTATTGACAAGCAAACCAGATTATTCTATTCAAGACCATGTTCTGTCCCATATTCCGACGGCTAATCGAGCGTAGATTATATTTATTTACAAGAAAATATTGACGCAAAGCATCAAAGAGCCCAAACTATTACTAACACGGAAATACTGCTTCAGCCTGTTTATCTATAATTGAGGCATTAAAATTCTCTTATAAAGGTTTATTAGCCGCTAATTAAACGAACTATGTTTGATAATTCAATAAATAAATGTACAATATATAAAACGATCATCATCAGTGATGGTCTGATAACCCTTCTTTGTTTATGGTGTCAGTGTCTTCGTCAGTGGTTTAGACTGTGACTTTCTATAAATAGACCGCGAAGGCCGTCGAGTGCACATGTTTCGTTTAAACTACAGTTTAGAGAAGAAAATAATAATTTCTTGGAGAAACTCGCGTTTAAGATAATTTATATATGCTAAACAAAATGTTAGCAGAAACATGGAACGTATTACACTTTATTAATAATTTACAAATTTAAAGCTTGGTACATTTTGTATATAGCCATGCCTCTGATCCGGCTGTATGATGTCAAAGTAGACGTTCGTGTTTTAGTCTTAACGTTATAAACTCGCCCGGAAGTAGGGAAGATAGGTTTGCTTTTTTTTCAACAAATGCATTTTTTTTCAAGAAATGAACATGTAACAATTAGTTATGCATGTTTTTTGTTTGTTTTATATTGCAACTTCCTTGAAGCTGGTACGCGTTCATATATAGATAATGATATTTTTCTGGTAATACAAACATGTAACCGGATAATATACGTCGAAGACGAGTCCATGCACGCACCCCTATTTTGACTGTTTGACGTCATTTTTTTCATCACGTGACCTCAAATGCATCGTTCTGATTGGCTTAAGACAGCCGGTGTCGACACAAAAATGCTCAAATCTTGATAATTGTTATTATCGTCGGTCAGGTACCGACGATAACTAGGATCGCCTATACATCTGTCGAGACCCGGATAAAATCGGTTAACGTTAAATCATTTACAGTCGTACTAGATACACTGGTACTACAATTTATGAAAATCGGTCATTACATGCAATTTTAAATAAATTGTTCACGTTAAAAGGCATTTCGTTCAATAATTAACATAAATATAGAGTTAATTAATTGTTCCTATGTATCTCATTCGATCCCGGATATGGCGTCCGGATCCCGGAAAATTCCCATTAAATGTTTTTAATGTAAATTGTTAAATATATTAAATTATTTCATTGCTGACATCTTATTTTAATGTGCTAATTGAAAAATGTTAAATAGTTTTCATTATAGTCATAGTAACCCTTTATCATTGTATTTTCATGTTATTGGTTGAAGTGAAACATTCTAATATTTCATTCAGTTTCAAGCATGCTCTTTTAAGTTCATGCTTGTTGAATAGATTAATGGTGTTGCTGTTGTTGGATTTTATTCAGTGTGCTGATATTTATGTCTAGTTTCAAAGTCTTTCATAATTGTGACTTATGGTATACTTAATATGTAAATTTAACAGGTTTAGATTCATTTAAATGTTAAATTTTAAATCGCCGCAAACATTGTACTGTCGAAACTAATAAGGCTCAAATCAGCATTGAAACGGCCAGATAGATCGATAGTCGGGATATTTTTGTCTATCCCATAATAACGCCCTTGATCTACATAGTTAAATGTAGCACTATGTTGTTTTTTTATTCCATATATGAATAGTTACTTTGTATGCTATTAAAATTTGAAGAAAAAATGTGAGCGATAATTTTCATTTTGTGAGTTGAAATAAATCAACTCGCAAAAATTTGCGAGTCCAATTATTTAAATTCGAACCCTGGATAGTAGAGTCCAACAGAATTAACCTGAGCTTGAACTACCTAATTATAATAATTACACACTTCACTTACATTAAATCGTGAGTTTCCGAATGCGGGTATACAATAATACACGTGTTTATAACAACCGATCTGAGTATAAATCAATTTATTAAAAGTGGCATGTTGTTGTACTTTTAATTTTGGACACATTAGTTTTTGGGTAAACAAGTATGTCAGCAGTATTATGGCACAGTTTCAAAGTATTTATTCATATGAAAACAACATTAATTGTTCAGTGCGTGTAATTTACCGAAAGCTTCTGACATAGCTCGATTTACAAACGAAGACAAAAATAGACTGTAAACACTGAGTTTAATATATTCTTGCATTAAGGTCAAGCTCAGTTAATTCTGTTGGACTATACTGTTCAATTAAAAAAAAACCAACGCATGCTATCACATAAAAAAACTCAACATAAATAATGGATGGACTTAAAACCTCTTGACAAAGCCACTTTCTCTACAAATCCACTTCAACTGATTTCCGAAAAGTGGCTTTGTGTAGAGGTTGGTCAGTTTATTTTTCTGATTTTCAAATGAATATTGTATTATCATGTACAGTAACCAAGTACATGTGTACAAACAGCACCATTTTGCAAGAAAATGTCATACAATGAGAGTTATGCAGCCTATCTTCATAGTGACAAAATGTAATTCTACATTTTAAATTCCATTTTCTGACCAAAACAAGTGATTATACACTCCCCTCGCAGCTCAGTGAATACATTACATTAACCCGCTGCCTTAAAACTAGTCGATTTATGATATTGACCTTTACTATGAACCTTTAAACGAACAATGAAAGTTTACCAAATTCCAATTTAGCTGAAAAACTTTACACGCATTTTCATTGGTTGAACGGGTAAACAACGCCTTATATGGTATGATCATACTAGTGACGAATGCAACCTCGTATGACGTCATATATAGCGTGGCTACACTTTGTATTTAAGTTCAATAAGTTGCTCTATGTTTACAGTTTAAAGATCAGAGATACGCGTTCAAAAAGATCAATGTTTACTTTCATTTGTGTTAATTTTCCATTAAATAACTAATGCAAAACTGTCCAACATCTTTGCATTTCGACATTTTGAAATTACAGGCGTGAGAAGTTTTTGCATCTATTTTTAAAAACCACGTGACAGTCATGCGATTTAAATGTTTATTATGTGTCTCTGTCTAAAAATAGAAATATCAGTTTGCACGTAGTATTTTAGCAGAGGTAGATAGTGAACGAGTACGAGTGAATCTTTCGAACCGATGCAATGGAGAGTAAAGCGATAACAGCTATACATGTTTTCTAAATCGAACAACTCCAGTGCTTTCAGCGCTTTGATTTTAAATAATGTTGTTTTAACCGATTTCAATCACAACACCAGTCATCTTTGTACAGAAATCTACAGTAAATAAACAGCAGGTCGTACAAAGCTTGTACGACTCAGCAACAGTAACTAGGGTCAGTTTTATCAGTGAATCTATTTTTTAGAATATTTGAGAGTTGTAAATCCCTCCTATATTAGCCATTGTCTTCACATCACGTGACACCAGTAGTACTTTGTGACAAGTGTTTACATTAAAATGATTTTTGACGTACAGGTCGTATTCTAGGCCATGCGTGTTATTATACTTTAAACAATGGACTTGGCCTTTAATTAGTAAATTTAGGTGAATAAGCTGATGCATGAACAACATTTTATTTATTTAAACATTCTACCTAATTTACTTGATATTTAACATAATATTTTGGATAATGTATATGCACATTGTAAATTTTATATAATGACATGTTCATGAAATAAGTGTTTACTAACTAAACTGTAAAATTGTATAAATAATTCACCCCTAAATATTGGTGTGTAATTAAACTGGCTATGTTTATATACGCAATGTTTACGCGGACGACCTGTACATTTTCTTATCATATCATCTAAAATGAATCGTTTAGATTGGCTCAAGGCAACCGGTGTTGACTACAAAATGGCCAAATCTTGATGATTGAGACGGCGACAATAATTCGACCATTTTACACACTCATTTACCGGTGTAAACGTAACAAAATGTGTAAGACGTAAAGGATATTAACTGAGTGCGAGGGTTTTCTGAGTTAGAACAACCTGGCCGTGGACTTCTCGTGAAAATCCGAAAACGCGAAGCGTTTGAGGATTTTGAAAAGTTCAAGGCCAGGTGGTTTTAACACAGAAAATCCGTAGCACGAGGTTAATATCCGACTTACACAACGATTCAAGTGATTAGTTACACGTGTACATAAATTGGTCATGGACTACATTTTTACAAACGAATTTGTTTCAAGTGCATCTTTTTCTTTTACGAGCATTTAGTGAATTTGAAACTGTTAATTAACAGATGACTAGCGTGATTAGATTATATATTTTAGCATCCGCGACGGTAAATAATATTTGTTAATTAACAATAAATGCATGAATAAGTTTCTTGATTCATTGTATTGTTTAATTATTATTCAAGCTGATATATTCAATGCCATCTTCTCATTTTCGGTAAATTCAGGGTGGGGAATCACGTGACCTAAAATGGTTCTTTACACGGAAAAAATGGCGGCCGTATCGTAAAATTTGGGCTAAAAGACAAGATAAATGACATTTATACTTAACCAATTTTTATCAAACCTAGCGCAGTCTAAGCAGCACAAAATTCTCTTTCTAAAGGTAGTTCTGCCAAACCCACAACGGTTCTAGTTTTCTAGATTACCTCGAGGTTTTGAACGAGTTGAGAGTTTCTTGGAGGAAAAATGCCGTGGTGCCTAACACGTTGTTGCTAAGAATTATTGAAAATTAACAAATTTAAACTGAAATTGACCGAGCTTTTGCGAATGTATGTTAACCTTATGCAGAAATACACATAACCTGTCGATAATTTTCTGGTACGTCTTTAAATAAGAACGATATTCATGCTAAGTGACTATTGGTGCTTCACACGTACAATTTTTCTGTCATAAAATGATGGTGCTTTACACGTTCGATAAAGAACTCATTGCACATTACATATCTCTAACGGAATTTTTTTACATCCATTATAGCACCCACACGTCCGTTTGACGAGATATTCATATATCGGTACATTGTCACCAATTGATAACAAAGTCGCCTTTTACCAAATAAAGTTTGCAAATTCATACCAATGCACGCTTTTCTATACACATATCTACAAAAAATAGCATTTGATTTTATGTGACATATCAGATTTTCCCTTTACACGTTCGATTTGAAGGAGTGTACGCGGCTGCCAGGTCGCCGAAAAGAGTGAACAGTGAGTGTAAATAGAAAAGCGATCTAGAAAGGAGCATTAGGTGTCAGATGGGAGAAAGCGAGGAAGAACGAGGCAAAAATGTTTCAAACAATGAAAATGTGACTTGAGTAGCTTTATTATATACATCTACGTCATCAAATATATGCGTGCATATATATTCATTTTCACACTTATATGTAATTGAGCTAAGGTTGCTGATTTTTGTGGACAATGCATTATACATAGTGTCGGGAGTCAACTTGGGTATGTAAGATATGTAAAAGGCAAATAAAGTGACACTTTAAGTACTTTTTATTTTCACAGTTATTTTGTTTCAACAAAATATGTTTTCGTTTAACGAAAAGAAAAATCGTTAAAGTAAATTAATAAAATGTAACGTTTTACGAAATAATTGCGTAATAAAAATAGAAATTCAAATGTAACTTTAAAGGCTCCGTACAATTTTATCAAGTATGTATTGAAACAAAAACACAAAGGACTTTTTTATATGATTGCTCAGGGGTGATATTGGTTGTAAAAACCTGAAAATTAAGGCCGGGGATCAATGGGGTCGCGCTGTGTCCTATTTTGGGTCCAGGGCAACGCAATGGTGGGGTCACTGGAGGCGAAGCCCTCTGAAGCTCCAGTGATTTAAGCATTTCAATTACTTGAAATACTTTTAAATTTAGCGTTTGCTAGGACTATTCGTCTACCACTGTAATAACTGTTTGTCTGCCTTTTGTATGAACTGTTTGTTAGAGTACCATTATGTTGAATATACATACAAATCTACCGGTCATGTGATAAAAAATCAGTCAGCTGAAGAAGGTGATGTGATGTCACCGAAAATTTCAAGGTAAATAAATATTCGCTCTGAGTTGAAGAAAATTAACTCCATGAACGATCCAGAACAGAGAAACCTCTTTGGACGTAAGTGTAGTAGATTCACTGGAAAGGTAAAGTATAATTTCTTATAATTACTGAGTCTGAGTTTTAATCTGTTATGGAGAAGTTTTTATCAATTTTAGCATATTGCTTTTCATTTAATGACTAGAATTTTCATTTCTGTATACATTATCCAACTTGGCTTGATTTAGATTGGCTTCATATACACCTACACAAAATGTGCCGATATCGCCTGGATACGAAATTAATGAGACAAATGTTTCACGATCCCATTTACTCTTTAGCCTGAAATAAATGGTTTAAATTAACAAACTCTGAAAAGTCTGCCGATTTTTTTACGGCGAAATCCAGAGATTGGGCCGAGTTTTCGGCGAAAACACAAAAAAATCGGCCGATTTCCTCGGCAAAATCGAAAAAGAAAAATCTTAAAGCCGATTTTTGGCGATATCGAACGTTGACAGGATCGCATATTTTCACTCTGTCGTGTAAGAAGCTAAAACGTTACGATGCAACTCCCGTTATCATTCGATCAGTTATTTATAGAGAGTTAATTTACTTATAGCAACCACTGAACTCTCAAATTAATAACGAAGTCATCGTCTGCCATTATAAAAACTGATCGGCGGTAATCATCAAAAAAGTTGATATACCTTGATTATCAGTGAAAGGGACTCGGTGCCGACTCACATAAATCAATTTTTATTGACGTAATTGTTCATACTTAGATAAAAATAAAATCATACGCCCGTAAATAGTACGATATTTTTGGATATTTATAAATATATACGATGCCAAAATCACAACAAGGTTTACTCAAACCGACAGTGCAGGGTGCTAATTAAATGTAATAACCTGACCTCATATATGAATTAACTTCAAACACGTTATCGTTTTCAAAGAATATAACAATTGTCACTTGTCAAATTTGTATAATAAAATTTTTAATTCTTTTGTTCGCCGATTGTTTTTTCACAGTCACATAAAATAACGTGCCGCATGGCAAATAAAATTGTGTAATTAGTCAACTCAAATTCGGTATTTTTATAGGCCGATGTTTGATGAAAAAGATTTATCTAATAATGGCATAGTGTTTTCATTCTGAAACAGAAAATAGGGCATTCGTCATTAGAAATGACGTATATATGTATTTATCTAATTCGGGGTACCTTCCCTTACCGGACTGCCCGTCAGTCCGATAATTTACCGGACTATACCGGACTGGCCTAAATATTTCATTGTTTTGATAAAGATTAACAATAAAATTACATGTTCTGACTTTTTTATTATTTTAAAAGGCCATATCTTGATAATCGATTGATTTCAAACAGTGAAAATAGCGTTTTAAACCGACTTAGAGCCAAAGAAATGAATATGTAAGATTATTCTCACTTTTTACAAACGGACTAGCCTTAATTTATACTTATAAAATTGTAAACCTACCGGACTGGCGATATTTTCATGATGGAATACCTACATAAATAGTTAAGAATAAATAAATGTTTTAAAAACATTCTATGCAATATAAGAAGAAAAAAAATGTTATTTGCTACCGGACTGGCATTTCTAAATTGTGTAAGATTACTCTCCCTTTTCACTGCCGGACTGGCCTTAATATCTACTTATAAAATCTAAATACTACCGGACTGGCGATATTTGTATGATGGAATACCAACACAAATAGTTAAGAATTAATAGATAAATGCCAGTTCGGTGGCAAATAACATCATTTAATTCTTCTTATATTGCATAAAATGTTTTTAAACGATTTAAGTATCTATTCTTAGCTATTTGTGAAGCTATTCAATTATGAAAATATCGCCAGTCCGGTAGTTGTAAGATTTTATATGTATATTTCAAGGCCAGTCCGGTAGAGAAAAGGGAGAGTAATCTTTCCATCGCTGAAAATGCCAGTCCGGTATAGATAGTTGATGAATCTGTTATCAGAACTAAGTATTTATTACCAAATTCTATCCTTAGATGAGTGATATAGTATATATAGCATAAATAAATGTATCCCACGCACTTTCCATGGCCATAAAGGTAATGATCATTGTCAATCCAGACGATCACTGTGAATAAGCCATGTGAGCTCAGTCAGCGGTGATATATACTTTATTATTATATGGGTATATACACAATAAAATGCTAAAAAATGATTTAAAACTTTATTTATTGAGTTGTATAACAATACTACATGCAAAAAGTACCATTTTAATATGTATCTTTATCAAAACAATGAAATATTTAGGTCTGTCCGGTATAGTCCGGTAAATTACCGGACTGACGGGCAGTCCGGTAAGGGAAGGTACCGATCTAATTCGTATATATCTACACTCTAAAAACAATAAAACATCAATAAATCTATTATGCAAATAATAAATTAAGATAATAATGACCCAGTTCCATCATCACTATCAATAATAACGGCTAGATGTATTTTGCCCTTTTAAGAGATGAAGAATTTAAATATTTGGAATAAATAGGACGTAGAAATGTATAGTTGATTGTTGGAACTTTTGAGAAAATTTGTTAGACCCAATGCTACGAAATGTGTTTAAAACTATTCAAGCTATATACTCAACTGCTTGTACATCTACCCGCAACCCTCTAACGCAAGAATGTGTGAGGGATTTGAAATAACTAGTTAAAAAGGTCTAGAACATAGTTAAACTTTTATCATAAATATCAACCTGATAATACTTATAACCTTTTGTAAATCACTATCAGTTCTTCATCGAACGTGTAAAGCACCGTCATTTCATGACAGAAAAATTGTACGTGTGAAGCACCATTATTACTTTTTCAGTAATATCTTTTTCAAATGGAAACGTAACAATGAGTAATTGACAGGTGATTTGCATTTCTGCATAAGATAAACATACATTGCCAAAATTTTGGTGTATTTTTGCTAAAAGAAGTTATTTTTCAAAAAAATCATAGCATGTACGTGTTAGGCACCACGGCATTTTTCCTCCAAGAAACTCTCAACTCGTTCAAAACCTCGAGGTAATCTAGAAAACTAGAACCGTTGTGGGTTTGGCAGAACTACCGTTAGAAAGAGAATTTTGTGCTGCTTAGACTGCGCTAGGTTTGATAAAAATTGGTGAAGTATAAATGTCATTTATCTTGTCTTTTAGCCCAAATTTTACGATATGGCCGCCATTTTTTTCCGTGTAAAGAACCATTTTAGGTCACGTGATTCCCCACACTGTGTATATAATAAAGCTACTCAAGTCACATTTTCATTGTTTGAAACATTTTTGCCTCGTTCTTCCTCGCTTTCTCCCATCTGACACCTAATGCTCCTTTCTAGATCGCTTTTCTATTTACACTCACTGTTCACTCTTTTCGGCGACCTGGCAGCCGCGTACACTCCTTCAAATCGAACGTGTAAAGGGAAAATCTGATATGTCACATAAAATCAAATGCTATTTTTTGTAGATATGTGTATAGAAAAGCGTGCATTGGTATGAATTTGCAAACTTTATTTGGTAAAAGGCGACTTTGTTATCAATTGGTGACAATGTACCGATATATGAATATCTCGTCAAACGGACGTGTGGGTGCTATAATGGATGTAAAAAAATTCCGTTAGAGATATGTAATGTACAATGAGTTCTTTATCGAACGTGTAAAGCACCATCATTTTATGACAGAAAAATTGTACGTGTGAAGCACCAATAGTCACTTAGCATGAATATCGTTCTTATTTAAAGACGTACCAGAAAATTATCGACAGGTTATGTGTATTTCTGCATAAGGTTAACATACATTCGCAAAAGCTCGGTCAATTTCAGTTTAAATTTGTTAATTTTCAATAATTCTTAGCAACAACGTGTTAGGCACCACGGCATTTTTCCTCCAAGAAACTCTCAACTCGTTCAAAACCTCGAGGTAATCTAGAAAACTAGAACCGTTGTGGGTTTGGCAGAACTACCTTTAGAAAGAGAATTTTGTGCTGCTTAGACTGCGCTAGGTTTGATAAAAATTGGTTAAGTATAAATGTCATTTATCTTGTCTTTTAGCCCAAATTTTACGATACGGCCGCCATTTTTTCCGTGTAAAGAACCATTTTAGGTCACGTGATTCCCCACACTGAAATTACGCTATTTTACGCCTTAACATGTTGGAAATATTTATGGACAGTATTATCTTACATGTTTACTTATTCTTGATTATATTTAGTTTGGTTGTAATATTGTATGTCAATGAGCCAGAATTGGAAGTATTGTAGGTGGTCATTACATGAATAAATACAACATATTCATTTTCATTTCTTTCGAATAAATCCTAAGTACATATTCTGTACATATTTCCGAAGAGATTTAAGTTTTGAAATAAACGTTTCATGAAAATACAATAAGTTTTGTTAGTAAAGACAATCTCTCAAAATTAAGGACTATGTAATTTACGAATGTCCTTCATGACTTTAAAATAGGTGTGGTAGCAATAATTGAAATTTACAAATAAGTTTCATAAATTTCAGTTTTCATTTTAATCCTAATGAAATAAATAAGTAAGTTTAATAAAAAAATATCAAAAAAGTGGTCTAGTAATATTTATTTTTTGTGAAAAAAGTGACTTTAAACATGTAAACTTTTGTGCAAGTTTACATGAAGTACAGTGAAAAAGTTAAAATAAAATCTTATAATCAGATTGTGTACACCTCCGTACAGATGCACTAAGAGTTAAAAATACAAATTAATTCATACATTGTCTGAAATCAGTACACTAAAATATCTCTATATACTAAAATTTATAAATTTCAACATGTCCAAAATATAACATTACACAAAAGAAGTAGTACAAACAAAAAGTACGGTGTGCAATAATGGACACGGGTAATGAAAGGTACACACTTAAAATAGGTATAATTCACTAATGTCATTATTGAACGGCCTGTTAGCGGAAAACGTTTCAGGCAAACAGCAAACGGATTAAGGATATAGTACACGAATATGAAACAATCTGAAACAAAATAGTTCCAGTATATTGTGCAAATTAGTAACTGCCATTACAACGAAGTCGGCGGTGTTACTTCCGTTGATTTAGATCAATAAATTTACACACAAAAAACAAGTAAACAAGAAAACAATTCCTCCTCTCCGAATTCTTCTAATAAATTGAAGTAAAGATTCTCTTGTCCGCTATCTTTAAACGTTCGCGCTTCAACGGATCGTTCAATTACGGTGATTGACTAACGTTAAATGTTGACTGAACGCAGGGCTGATAAAGAACTGGGACTGTTTCATAAGAATCTTACGTAAGGTAGCGAAATTTCCGAAGTAACTTACTTACGTTGAACTTACGTTTACGATGAGAGAATTTCAAAGACACACTCGAAACTTAAAATCTTTGGTACAATACGATCTGACTTAAGTCAACGTCAAGTAGTGAAGCCCTCAAATTTTGGTCACATGATTTGTTGTCAACAATACATTATAAACTACAAAACATTTAAAGAATACAATATGTTCCACAAACTTCAACGAACAATTTCACAAACGGAGATTAGAAGCTCTCGAAGAAAATGCACGAGGGCTATACCGAGCCACCATACTCTTGATTTTTCAATACACGGCCAATTTAAACAAAGGTGGTGTGACACAATAAATGGTAATCTGCTAACAAAACATCGACCAATTTAAGACGGAACCGATGGATGTCAAAATAAAGTAATTAGGCACAAAAAAATTCCCACGTGGCGTCAAATAAATACCTTAAAACAATAAATCATCAAATCTACAGACATATATAGTAATAACTTCATAAAAAATAAACCATTCTTAAGCATTTCATCGAAATCTTGCAATCTTTAGATAAAAGTTCAGTTCGCGTATGTACACACGTTTTTGTGATTAGCCCCTCACTTCCGCAAAGATGTGTAATAAGTAAGTTTTTAATACACACAAAATGGACGCCAAAATTTTGATTACAGAGCCCACTTATTTGTTTGTTCATATATGTAAATTCAGTCACAGATATAGAAAATGTAAGCCTCAGTGCATCTAGAGTAATATTAGTGCATTCAATATCTGCATATGTATTCTGAATTTGTTCGCTAGAATAAAAGGAAACTTGCACAGAAAATAACGTATTTATTTCTGTATTCACAGGTGATGTGAAGTACCTACGATAACATTGGTACAAAAGATTTCAGGCAAGAGGGATAATTAAACAATATGATATTTTTAGCACTGCATTCACCCTAACCAACTTTTTGAGGGCCGGTACTTAAAGGTACCTTTCTGTAATTTCAACTATTACATAGTCCTTAAGCAGTTCGTGTTTATTTTAAATTCTAAATTAACACGAAGACTGCGCTCCTTTGAAGACACGACTTAAAATTTCACGAGGGCAGGTTTTTCTTTTTCACGTGGCCGGGTTGATATCTAAATATCAACTCGCTCACGTGAAAAAGAACAACTCGCTCTCGTCAAATCTTTCGTTTTACTAGGTGATTCCGAAATATATTAACCCATGTTAAACAAAGGAAGCGGTGTGTAATGACAAATATTTTGTTGTGCTCCGGAGATACCTGGACGAATTTCTCTTTTAATCGCTCTCAAAGTATTTTAAAAGTCACAGCGGACAGGCGGACGGACAGAGTACTGAGTAAAACGGACAAAAGTGATCACAACATAAAGCTAACTGTGGACTCCGGTAACTAAATATAAGTACTAAGTAATATAAATTAACAACCAAAAGAACATGCAAAATACAGTTAAGTTTTAACGGTTAAGTTTATTGATATAAAATACCAACCCGGGCCGACAGCGCATCTGGTTGCGCGCCGGGATTTGGAATCTCGTGCCCGAGGGGGTGCGGGTTCGAATCCCACCCGGGGAGATTATACCCTTTCATGAAATTTGACAATAATGTCGATTTTCTTCCATTGATTAGATAATATGGAGAAGTTTCCGGCCTTGTAGAAGGGTAGGTGAGAACTGGTTATAGACAAAGGTCCAGGAAAGCTAGGTTAGGTGCGCTGGAGCCGTAAAATGACCTAAACGATAAAATAAAATAAGTTTTTAAGGTTTCCTTCGAATTTCCAGGCACAAATTATGTTTAATTCAATGCTCAAGTTACCCCTTTAAAATTATTTCTAAAAAATAAAAAAATAACAATAATGCTCCTTTAAAGTTAAAAATTTACTAAATAAATACCTAAAAGTGAATTTACGATCAAAATAAAATTAAATAGTCTAACCTGTTCTAAGTATTAAAAAATGCCAAAGTTCTTGAAATTCTGGGATGGAAACCTTTTATACTCGCTAAAATCCGGCAATATGTCACGAAAAGGTGCGGGAAACCGTCAAAAAATGTCGACGGAATCCGGCAATCCGTCAAAAAAAATTTGACGGATCCATCGAAAAATATTGACGGATAATGATTACGTCACATAAACACACAAAAATGTATTAAAGTCATTTAAATTATTACATAAATCAATTAAATAAAGTATAAAGTTAATATTTTGAACATGGAGCCATCTTTTCTAGGCTTTTAAACATTAATTTATCAGTTCCAAAACCCGTTGTTGATTAAATCAACCCAAAGTTTCAACCCTGACCTCTATGACGTATGACAACAAAAAGGGCCGCCATCATGTTTACACACAAATGTACAGCAAAGTTAACAAGGATTTATGAGTTAAAACCGGACTAATACTAAGTGAGTTGGGTTTTAATAGCATGTTAATACAAAATAGAAACTGCATGATACAGTTTGCAAAAGCTTTAACAATTAGAAAATATCATAGTAAAAATGCAACTAAATTCGTACTCAAAGCAGTTCGTACCTGAACTAAAAAATAAAACTAGGTCCCGAACGGGGCACTACAATGTGATAATGATTATATAAAACTTACCCGCTTGCCATGCTAGAATAAACAAAAGTATTTCGAAAAAACGAAATAATTATTTCGAAAAAAAAACGAAATAATATTATTTTGGAAAAACTACAAGGTTGTAATTCAAATATTATGAATGCTGGTGCAGTTAGGGTGCACTACAAGCTGAATACTCATGGAGAGGATGTGTATAGGCATTATATGCCTGTTATCCAATCCTATTCATTGAATAAAATATGTAGTAAATTAAAGCTGAATACCGAAATACAAACTTGAAATTGGCGAACTACAATTTGAATTACTATGTACAATATACAAGCCGAACTACAAGCTGAATACCAAACTACAAAGCTTGTAATTGGAGAACTACAAGTTGAATAACTATGAACTATATACAAGCCAACTTCACATACCTAATATATGAATATGGTGCGAATGCCCATGGCATACGTGTATTTTCCTAAAATGTTAACATAAGATCATAGTAATAAACTGCGTATGGTCTATGTATATTTTTTTTAAATATTAACACAAGAACATAAAAATATGTTGTTTATGGTCAGTCCAGATTTTCCATGAATATTTATTCGGAAAAAAATGAATACGTTGCATATGACCATGTCCATGGCTAGTCTTTTCTGTTTCATCTGAGCATTTTGACCATAAGCAACATTGTATAATATGAAACCATACATGTGACTATTTGCTTGGTAAACATGTCAGTGGGGAAATTAAAGGTACTAGTTCACTTATTTGGTTAAGCTTTCTCTATTTTTTCAAAATAACATTCAGTGTCTGTAACTGTGTAAAAAAATTTAATTCTTGATATTTTAAGACAAATTGACCGCCAGGTTGCAAGAAATATACAATAAAAGTCACAAAAATGCACTAAAATTTTCTATACCGTGACATACGGGGTAGATTTTTACTACTTGTAACACCATTTTTTTTGTAGTTGTATGCCTATTTGCACTAAAATTGTCATTGTCAAAACATTTATTTCCTGCTTCAAAAAATGTTTCCATATAATTATGATAGATTCAGAAAAGGTTATATTTAAGTTGAAATTTGTGAACGAGTACCTTTAATACAAAGTATTTGGGAGGTAAACCCCACCAACATTGTAAGAACAGGAAGTTGACAGTTTAATGTAAATCCAAGCTAAAGGTGTAAGAATTTATGATACCGATTATATAAAACTTACCTCAACATGAAGTTAGAATAAACAAAAGAAGAAGTAAAATACATTAAGATTTATCGTTATATACATTTATGTTGTATATCAATAAGTCATCGCAAACTTGTCTGATACGAAGAAGCAATATATGGATCTATAATTGTAGAGAAGGCCTAACATAAGACCACTAGAATATGTCATTATTTCCACGTAACATTTCTCTTTATTTTTTTAACATTAAAACATAATATATTGCGTTTTGCCAAAATAAAATTCGTTAAATATCAATTTAGAACATATTAATTTGGTGTGTATGGCCAAGGAATGTTTTCCTTTATTTTTTACATCGGAATATGGCCTCGGTAAATTCTTCTAAAATATCAACGTACGAACGTTCAAATATGTTACTTATGATCACATATATTTTCCTTTACTATTTATATCGGAACAAATGAATATGTTACATATGGCCACAGTATTTTTTTTCTTAAATATTAAATTACGAACATAAGCATATGCTGTATTTGGCCATGTCCATGACTTGTCTTTTCTCCGTTTTGTGTGTACATTTTGCCGTATATGTCTATATTCTTGATAACCATGACAGTAAGGCAATTCATACAAACGTATTAGGGAAGTAAACATCACCAAAATTGTAAGAGCATGAAGTTGATAGTTTAATGTGAATCCAAGCTGAAGGTGTAAGAAGGGCAGATTTCAAACCCCCCACAGCGGTTATTTCCCTTTATTAAATCAGTAACAACTGCCACCTCGGAGCCTTCTCGTACCCAGTAGCTATTAAGATTCTTAATTCTAGTTGATCGAGAATCTTGAAAACCTCGGGGTACGAGAATGTCAGAGAGCCGAAAACTTTCTTCTTTTTTCAATATTTTCAATACATTTTGTCTTCTTTTAGTAAACTATGATATTCAAAGTACATAAAGGGGAAATAAGCTTGAATAAATAATTTGGAAAAAAAACAAGATTAATTTTGACCTTACACCGGTTATCTAAAGAATGTAAAATTGCATGAACAGCAAAATGTTACGCAAGTAAATTTTAAATGGGTTATTACATGCATTTTAGTCATTTAATAATATCAATGTTACATTTTTCAGTATCATTTACTATATTTATATTATAAATACTAGCGATTTATCACTAAAAGCATAATGTTAAGTAGCGTAAGGTGAACAACGCAGATCATTCCTGACCTTGCGCATTTTCTGGTGTAATTTGATTTTAACTTAAACAAATTTGATGCATAATGATATATTTGTATTAGTATATCTTATTTGTTTGGCAATACTTGTAAATTAACCTCATTTTTGATCATTAAAAATTATTTTTCGCTACATTACGCCTAAAGTTATTTAGGCATAAAGTTATTACTCGTTTAAATTTAAGCAGTAGTCATGTGGTACTACTAGTGTCACGTGATTCATATGATGGCAGTGGTTAAAAAAGCAACGCTTAACTTAACCGCTGTGAGGCGTTAGGGCAAATTTATGAAAACGAGTAAATAAAACTTACCACACCGTCACGCTAAAATAAGCAATTGTAGTACAATACATTAAGATTTATCATCGCAATTTGTCTAGTAAAAATAAGCAATATATATATATATAAATGTAGTGAATGTTATGTATGTCCTGGGAACATTTCCCGTAATCATCAACGTAAGACCACATTAAGATGATACACTTTCCTTTATTATTAACATTAGAACATAACAATATATTACGTATGACCATGGTAATAAGTTCTTGGATATTAACGTACAAACATATGAATATGTTGCGTACGGCAACGTTAATTTTCCTTTAATATTTATATAGTAAGATAGGAACATGTTGCGTATGGCGTCGGTACATTTCCCTTAGATATTTATATTGCAGCATAAGAATATGTTTAATCTGGCCTCAGTATATTTCCCACAGATAATAGTAGGGTTGGGCAAATCACCAACTTTTTTTTGAAACGGGTGTTTTTTATGGCCAAATGATGCACTGAATCCAAATATGGCCTTTAAAATTGTCTCCGGTAACGTTTTAGGTTCACTTTTTGCGAAAATTCAAAATGGCCGCTAAAATGGCCGATTTTGGTTATGTAGAACTATTTTATATTTTCACATAGCTTGTAATATATCATTTTGTAGGTTTTTAAGGATGATAAACACGTTTTTGAGGTTAAAAATAACAAAATATGTATGGGAAGCTATATTTATTGATATTGTATACAATATTTCAGCCAAAATTACATTATTTCGTAGAATGATATCTACTTTTGCATTAAATCAATTTCCTAAAAATCTTTTCATAGGCTTTTCAGCTTGCATATTAGTATTGTCATACTTATTTCTGCTTTTGATTATATTAATGCTACTAAGAATGATTTCTATCACCTTTATTAAGTATACAAAATCTAGCTTTAATAGCAATAACCAAATTGCATTTATCGAGCTATGCAGCTCTTTCTGTTTTATTGTATAATGACTTTAAACTGTTATTAATAACTAAAAAACAAACCATCTACTGGTTTTAAATGCTTTACTGTTTATAGATTTTGATGCATTGCAGATTTTGTAAATGTTTTCCATAATCATAAAAAATTAATTTTGAAATTATTCTATTAATTTGAAGATTATAACTCGGACAAGCTTGTACTAGCTGTATCTGTACATTTATACATGTATATGAAGTCTTGATTTCATAGTTGTGTAAAAAGTTATGAACCTTTAGACAAATATATTCCTTTTCCATGATATGTTAGAAATTAATAATGATGGAGGTGATAATAGCATAGTTAGCATATGTTACTTTGATATCGAAGTCAAAATTGACCTTGAGATCTCACTTGGACGAAAAGGTTCTAAAGAGACATGATGCAAAGTCATTAGAAGGACTTCAGACATAATTCTAATTTAAATTGATAGTCAATGGAGACGTTAGATGCACAGTACTGGTTGCTCTAATGGAGTTATCAAGACCACTATATCAGTACAATCTTGAACCTGTTGCAGCTTTTGATTTGGTAGGCTGGTAGTACAGTGTTTAAACGATGCAAAAGTCAATGTGGGAGTGTACAAGACCATGCACAAATACTTCCAATGATTTCTGTGTCAAGTGCCTATGTATTATAAGTCTTAAGATATGTAATTGCTTATGTGCAAGCTGATACTCCTTTGTGATGTAAGGTTAAGGTGAAGTGATCTGGCCATAATAACACAAAGGTATTGCGCATTGTTCATGCTATATAAGGTCCATTTAGACATTGTTGTGTAGTTTTATACACAATTTTTTCCTTCTAAATAGGTTCATTTTCATCTTTAAAGTTGTCATTCAATTTAAAATATCATTAAGCATCTATCAAGTTGTTGAGATTTGTTTTAGTTTGATGGATTCACCTGTATAATAAAGATTATCCTGTTGTTGTCCGCATGGACTTATAGATATGCTTGTTTCTGTTGAGTTGATTGAGAGCTGATAGGAAACATGTAATGGTCCATCACAGGAGACTTCAAAGATAAAAAAAATACAATGATAAACTTACTGATCTTGCAAAGAGAGGCAATCACTATGAAAGCTTACATGATTAAGATATGTTATATGCTCACATACTTGATGGAGTGATAAAAACAAAAGAAAGATATCTATCTGATGTATTACATTTTAACAAACTAATATTGGTCCATTCAGACTGAAATCAGTTGATTTGCTAAGGATTCAAAAACAGAAAAACGATTGTTATGTGAAGTAAGATATCTAAGAGCCACAACTGTGTCGCATTTACACCAAATGCGACACATAAAAAAGAGATAGTAAACTCAAAATGGAAATATTACCTGAAAACAAATTAAACCAGAAACATCAAATGATGTTTTGCTTAATATAGACATTGTTTTAAAGCAAACTCTTTGATCAAGTAGCATATTTGTAATTGTCTTACAGAATAATTGAAAATATGTATTGCCTGGCCAAAATATTGTATAAATTAACAATAAATAAAGCTTCCACTACTTATTTTTGGTATTTTGACCTCAAAAACGTGTTTATCAACCATTAAAACCTTTAAAATGATATATTACAAGCTATATAGTGACATCATTATATTGTCCCGCATAACCAAAATCGGCCATTTTGGCGGCCATTTTGAATTTTTGCAAAAAGTGAACATAAAACGTCATCGTAGAAAATTTTAATTGTGATATTCAGACTCAGCACATAATTTGGCCATAAAAAAACACCCGTTTGGTTTGCACCTTTTAAAAAAAGTTAATATTTGCCCAACCCTAATAATAGCATTTGGACATAAGAATATGTTGGGTATGGCCTTTTAAAATTTCCCTTTAATATTTATATCGTTACAAACAATAAGTCGCATATGGCCTCGGTATATTTCCCTTAGATATGAACATTTGAAGATATTTAGAATATTAAACATGTAATGCCACTGTAAATACTGCTTAAACATTCACGTACGAAGATAATTATGTATATGTTACATATGGCCTGGCCTGTTGGCCATGGCCTGTCTTTTCTCCGTTTTGTATGAACATTTTGACAAATGTTGTTCAATATGAAACTATATGACTAATTTTTTGATAACCATGACAGTAAAGAAATTCTTACAAAAGTATTGGAGAGATACATGTAAGCCTCACAAAGCTATAATAGCAAGAATTTAAACGTTACAATCTATAAGTGTAAGAATGGCAGATATACAATAATGACTTTATTAGACTCACCCGAAAGTACCAAACGTCTTCCTAGAAAAAAGAAGTAGGACAATACATGTAGATTTATCGTTGTAAATAATATCAATGATTCGTCGCAAACTTGTATAATATAAAAAAGCAATATATCTTAATATAGTAAATAATAACATTAGAAAATATTACGTATGACCAGGATAAATTTCCCTTAAATATTAACATAAGAACATATGAATATGTTGCGTACGGCCCAGTCCTGTGTTCAGTTACTACTGTTAGCTAACGTTACGGATACGGGAGAACTCAACCCGAAGACAGCTCAACCCGTGCATTACTCAACTCAAAGTTGGGACAACTCAGTCCGTTAGTAGGAGATTGAGTTGTCTCAGGTTGAGTTGTCTATGGGTTAAGTTATTCCGACACTTTCGTTACGGGACGTTTTGGAACGTTCGAGATAACTGAACACGCTGCTGGTATATTTATCATAAATATAAACATTAGAACATATAATTGTGACATATGGCCGTGTAAGACTTTCCTTTAATATTTTTATCGGTCGTCCTTTTTGGACGGTAGTTGGAGCTACAGTTCAAAGTTAACAAGTAGTAGTTTTAACAATTCAAATTGATTCTAACGGTAAAAGCCGAAGCCCTTTAAAAAGAAATTACCATTCGGAACAACCTCGGCGATCACCTACGAAAAATTATCTGCGTAGAAGATCGCCGAGGTAGTTCCGAATGAAAAGTTACAAAATCCTATGCGGTGTGCTTGAGGCATGAAAATTAATTGCTGGAATAAACTTATTTGTATTTGTATTGTATTGTATTGCTTGAATAATTTCGTCAAAACATTGGACACGCCCCTGGCTTAAGGTTCATGTAAAGTTTTGGTTTGTCAAATACAGTAATGTAATCTCTTTCAGAAAATGCTAAAAGAAGTGAATATAATGTGAACTATATGTGAATATAATGTGAATACAGTTGTTTACATTTATTGTTCACCCTATATTCACAGTTTTTTTTCTTATTGTGAATATAAAGTGAATAGCTTCATTTATAGTTAACATTAAACAAAATGTTCACCGGACATTCATATATAATACTTGTATATCCAAAGACTTCACATTATGTTCACACTTAAGGCTGGGAAAGTTAAAATCTTTATTTTGTTCACGGAATATTCACTTCAAATACTTGTCATTTTTTGAACATACTAAAGTTTTTAGATTTCTGATTAAAACCGTCTACGTCCAAAAGGTTTGAAAATATTACAAATTATGCCTGCTCCAGGTATATTTTCAAACCCCAGTGACAAAGTGGAGAACTCTAACAGATGCGTGTATAGTGCCTGTAATCTTGATGCTGATGTAAATATAATCGTTTTAATTCAAATGCAATAGTTTTTCATTTATTCATGCATGCGACGGTAAACGTTCCTTTTATTCAAAATCAGCTATTGCAAGCGTGTATCCTATACATCGCACGAAATTTAATTATACGTAACCATGTCGCACGTGATTATTAAAGCCTCAGTCCCATAAAATCGTGGCTTGTTGCGGACCCGTACGTGCAAACAGCCGTAGGCCGTGGGAAGCCTTGCGTGTGTACGGTCTCTCTACGGGTTTGTGGTCACATAAATTTTAGAGCCGTGCGGTCAATCGTAAGAGCGGCAGTACGGGCATCGTACGGGCTATTTACGGATGTAGAAGACTCCCGTGCGGCCGCCGCAAGGACTATGGGCGAATACATTTTGTCTAATAAGATGATGACGTAAAGCCTGTTAAGAAAACAAAGAGAAACGGAATACGTATCGTATGACCCGTACGAATGCCGCACGGGACTCGTACGAATGCCGCACGGGACCCGTACTTCGCTCGTAATGAACCGTACGACTGAAAGCGATTTCATTATAGGATGTAAGCCGTAAGACCGCAAGGATGTGGTCACAATAGCGAAATAATGTTGTTTACGGACATGTAAGGGCTAGAATCGTTGATGATCGTGCGGGCTGTCGTGCGGGTAACGTACGGGTCCGTAAGAAGAATTGAATAAAAACGAGTCGTAAAGACCCGTGTCTGGAAGATGTGTATGCACATCTTCCAGACACGATCACGCACGGCACTTACCCGTAAATAGAGTCATGAACAATCGTACGGAGATCTTGCGGGGTACGCACGATACCTTAGCGCAACAACGGCACATTAATTTCGTAGGTTTCATGATTGTAACATATTTATTGTTCACTAGTTGAGTTAAAAATGACACGAATACGTACACTACGCTTGTTTGTTTGGTTGAATGTTCAAATGGGAAAAGTTGAGAAAAGGAATAGAGCAGTTCTATATTGTCTGATTAGGTGGAGATTCCTGTATTACTGGTGTTTAAGGTTCTGTCCCCCCACCTTGCACGTTGTACTGAGTAGAAGACTCAGTAATGATAGTTTTTGCAGCTCGCCTTCCCTTTCTTTGGCCCCATATTTACTTATAAACGACTCTACATCTTTAACATTTATAAAAGCAATAATAGAAACGTTGACTATCTTCTCATTTATGTCAGCGAATGGCATAGAACCGGTTATATGCTACTTTTCATGCAGGGTGAAATAGACGTTGCGCATCGTCCATGTCTCAATACTGCATCATGACCAAGATAAGTGATCAAAGCTCATTCCTGCCATAAATAACGCGTGCAATCCCTTCATCTAACTGCAATTTACTGTCATAAAGAATTTTGTAGCAATCCTTTGGTACTTAAATAAGTGATGCCTTCTTGTTTGACTCACATATAACAGACCCAAATTTTCCTTATTATAGTATATATAGAGAAATTTGGGTCTGTCATCTGTGGTTTGACTAGAAGAGGTTCAGTGGAGTTGCCACCAAGATTTTAAGATCTACCCTCTTGAAAACCTTCTATGGAAACGTTTAACTAACTTTTCACTAAATTGTTGGATCATTGTTGATGAAATTACATCCGAATCGGCACCACCGCAGCAACCAAGAGAGTGTGGGGGGGGAGAGCATTATAAGCCTCCAATATTATGATACGCAGTACATGTGTGCTGAGTGTACACATTGAGGGTACACGACTTTCGGCATACCCTGTACATTTGTGTTATAGTGACTACATGTACTTTTTTTCGTTTCAGTTTTACGTTTTTCATTCAGTTGAGAAAGTAAAAACATATTCCAATTCACTAATTTGAGAGGTATAAGTTATAAGTACATGTATGCAAAACGATACATTTTACTTAATTTTGACCATTAGCTTCGGTCTCATAGAAGAGACAGGTATTTATATTTAAGTATAGGACTGTACATAATAAATGTATCATATGAGAACGAAATGTCGGGCGCTTAAATTAATCTTTTACTTGTTGTGACATGGGCAAGAATAGCACATTTTTTTCACATTAATGGGACAGGACATTTTCAAGATGTTCTTATTTTACTACTAAGTGACTGACAGATATGCAGCATAGCAAGATTCTTCTCTTTTCAGTCAAAAATTTGCATTTCATACATGCATTTTCCCAAAATGATGAGTAAAGTGCGAGTAATTTACAAAAGCTGAAAACATATTTACTCATCACCATTTTGCGCCATTCTTCTGCACCCAATAGCCCCGATTTTTTCTGGCGATGAAGGGCGCTGTGCATTTTTAAACCCCAGTGACAAAGTGGAGAATTCTAATAGATGCATGTATAGTGCCTGTAATCTTGACGCAATTGTAAAAATTGTCGTTTTAATTCAAATGCAGTAGTTTTTCATAAAATGCTTTAATGAGACATTTACCAGGCCCCAGTTTCACGAAAAAACTCAACTTTTTACTCAAACTCAATTTTTTATTTTGATCATGAATTATGCTCATTAAGTCAATGTTACAACAAGTATAAGACTAATACAAACTCCAAAAGTTGGTTAAAAGTCATTTTATACAAAATGAAGCTGACATGCATGTCGGAATAAAGTTTAATTCAAGAGTATTGACTTGAGTCTGTTAATAATGTGTTGAGTTTAGTCTCAAATTAAATCTGAGTTTTTGGCTTTAAGTTTATTATAAATCGCACAATATTTTATGCTGATACATTTGATATATTTTCATCATTATAATCATCTAATAACAACCATTCCAACTGCATTAACACACTATTTAGGGTACAAAAATACTTGAGTCTGTTATTGAGTTTGTACTTACGTTTGTTTGTGAAACTGGGGCCAGTAGCTCTTTTATACAATCACACATTTATTCATGCATGCGACGATAAACGGTCATTTTATTCAAAATCAGCTGTTGCACGCGTGTATCCTATACATCGCACGAAAATTAATTATACGCAATCATGTCGCACGTGATCATTAAGGTGACCGTACAAACATGGCTTAAAACAACACACCCGTACGGAGCCGTAGCTGGAAGATATGCAATTTTATTCCATGCTTGGCCACGATTTTGTTCACGATTTGACTTTAAAACTGATACGTGTATCCACGGCTCATCGCACGGACACTGGTAAAAACATAGCAGTCCGTACAGGTACGCAAGAGTTCGTACGGGGCCTTACGATGCTTGGTCGCACGGCGCCCGTACGGTGCCCTTACGGCTATTTTTATGTTTATGGGACTGTAGCTTAAGGTGACCGTACACACATGGCTTAAAACAACTCACCCGTACGGAGCCGTAGCTGGAAGATATGCAATTGTATTCCATGCTTGGCCACGATTTTGTTCACTATTTGACTTTAAAACTGATACGTGTATCCACGGCTCATCGCACGGACCTGGTAAAAACGTGACAGTCCGTACGGGTACGCAAGAGTTCGTGCGGGGCCTTACGATTCTTGGTCGCACGGCGCCCGTACGGTTCCCTTACGGCTATTTTTATGTGACTGTATCTTTAGGCGTTATTAACATTTGTATTAGGACTTACCAGATGGGTTCAAATATTGCGTGGTACCATACATGTATGTTTAGATTTACTGAATCGTTGAAAATATTTAAGGGTAACATTCTTGTATGTTGAGACTTACTGGCTTCACAATTTCAGTGCCTCTTTCCCATCAGTACTGTCAGTACTTTGATTAAACACCTATTCAGTTATATATAACTGACAACAATTTAATAGGACAAACACAATCTGATTTTTAGTTCGACTTTTTGAAGAAAATTAGAGCTTATGCTATCACTTTTGCATCGGCGTCGGCGTAAGTTTTCAGGTTAATTTTTTTAAAATTATTATATCTTCAACACTGTACAAGATTTACTGATAAATGGTTTAGTTATTCAGTTGAACTATATCAACCATACAGTAGAAAAGAATAACTCTGGGTTAATTATATTTTGAGTTATTGTCCTTTTATACTTAAAAAATTGCAAAATATGAGGTTGAAGTTTTTCTTATGTACAATACCTTCAATACTGATCAAGATATTTGACTTAAAGTTTGTATACTTATCTGTCGGTACTTTATCTAGACATATACTAAGGGATGTAACTGTACGTGAATTACTTTTGGAGTTATTGACCTTTTATTCTTAAAAATTGCAAAATATGAGACTGAAATTTGATATAGTAATATCTTCAATACTGATCAAGATATAAGTCTGGAAGTTTGTTCACTTATTTCTCGGTACTTTATCGATCTACACCACTATTAAGGGACGGTACTGTGATTGAATTTAGTTTGGAGTAATTGACCTTTTATACTTAAACAATTGCGAAATGTAAGGAATTTTTCCAATATGGAATATCTTCAATACTGATGATATAAATATGTTTGAATGAAAGTTGGTATGCTTGAAGTGAAATGCAGTGTATTTTCAATATTCTTCCAGATATTAAAATGACAGTTGGTATAATTTTCATCAGATCTACATCTACACGACTACAAAAGGACGTAACTCTTAGTGATATTTTGGAGTCATGTCCCTTTACTTTATTGTTGAAATTTGTTCAAATTAAAATATTTTAGGTATCCTTACTCTAGTATTCATTGATACTACATCTACTCAACTATGAAGGGGTGTTTCTATGGATGTATGTTTAAAGAGTTATGCCCTTTTATATTTGGTAAATATCAATTCATAAGTATTGTTTGACTGATCTATTTCCTATGAAAAAATAGGCTCTGTGTCTTAAAAGAACTTTTGTTTAAGATAAGCCTTGTCATAAACAAAACATTTGAAAAGCCGAGCGCGCTATCCATGAACTGCTCTTGTTTAACCTCAGGATTCCACAGTTAACCAACTCTTAGATATATACGACACAATCTTTCAAAACTTAGACGCTGGTAAAAAAAATTAAGGCATTTGACAAAGTTTGGCATAAAGGTCTAATTCTAAAGCTTAGACAATATTATGGTATTACCGGAACACTTAAGCCATTTAGTGGTAGAGAACAGAAAGTTTTAATTGAAGGTTTATCATCATCATCAATTGTGGTCGAAGCTGAAGTTTTCCACGATCCTTTTTAAGCCCATTCCTATTCTTACTTTGTATCAATAAAGTGTTGACGAACTTACTAATGACGTAAGACTTTTCCAGATGACACGTCACTTTTCGTTATAGTTGACCGTGGTATGGAAATGACAAGTTCCAAGGCTTTAACGACTGGGGAGACTCGTGGTCAGTTCAATTTAATCCCCCAAAAACTAAATCTATGATTTTCACGCGTAGAAATACTGTTCACCAACAATCAACTCTTTCAAACATCCCAGTCGAAGAATTAATTTTTCATTCAAATGTTTGCGTCACCTTACAATCTAACGCTACGTGGTGGTGAACATTTAAATAATATATACAAGAAAGCCTGTAGCCGACTTAATTCCTCCCGACTATTAAACATTCTATTGACAATCATTACATTAAATATATTTATCATTCATGAGACCAGTGCTAGAATATGCCGGGCTTGTGTTGTGAAACATAACAAAACAAGAATCTGAGTGACTATTTCTTTTTCTGTTTTGCTGTTCTCTTCTTTTTTTGCGATATGACCTTTTTGTGTTGGTGCGCCGTAAAACCCAAACAAACAAATTTTCTTCTTTTTTATTCCCACTCTGTTTTTTTTAAACAACAAGTAAAACTATCCCTATAGTTTAACTTCTAGAATATTATTGTCCTATAGTGGAATTTTATGTTTGCAACCGTATGAATGAATTTATTTATTTATCAAATATAAAATATTATATAAAATATTTATTCAAATAATCACACACATAAATCATGTTGTAATCCTTGACCACTGAGGGGATGTGAACAGGAAGTATATGCCTGTTATCCTATCCAATATTTTCAAAATATATTAAACCAAGTATTTAGCAAAGTGTAGTAAGAAAGAAAAGTTATGCCCCACAAATTGTGTTGTATAAATGACATGAGGTTTTGTTTCAATAAACTCACGGTGTATAAACGACTGTACGACATCAGTGATTGCGATTGGTAGTGAATTTATACAGCAGTACAATTTATTAGTTTTTATGGGATAACAAATCTTCTGGTACATAGACAGATTTTAAAAACAAACCTTAGCTCGTGATAAACTATTTGCAGCAGTTTTGCTGATTCCATATCGTTCTTTTATAATAAAAACATTAACAATCACTTCCAAATCACGAACTATTTTGCTTTTTTGACATCCATAGCTTGTCTTGTAAACTCGATTTCGAGAAAACAAATCACATTCATGTTATTGTATGAAGACTTTTTTGGTATAAAATAAATTATTTATTGTATTATATCAATAATTTATCAGAATGTTGAATGCAACTATGTGTAAACTTGACGTTTATGTCATGTGCATTCGCTGACATACTGTACGACTTCGACAAATGATTGTGTACGACTACTAACGATTTTATGTAAAGCCCGTGTCACACAGGCAAAAAATTTGACCGCGAGTGTCGGCGAGTTGCAACTCGCAGCAACTCGGCTAGTATCGTGTAGATCTCGTACTGATGTCGATGCATCTCTCCACATGTCGCAGCGTCTTGGCTTGTCGAGGCGACAATTTTAAACCATTTAAAATTCTCGCGGTGGGTTGCCGAACTCTCTATCTCGTGTAGATGTCGAGAGGATGTCGTATGCATGTCGTGAAAACTCGTACTCGTGTCGTAGTAATGTCGTCACATGTCGCCGTGAAATCTACCACCGCGATATGTGCGCGAGTCTTTGCGAGCTTTTGCAACATCTTCACGAGTTTGCGCGACCTCTTTGCGACAATCACACGACATTATCGCGAGTTAAATATACTTCGGAAGAAATCTGTCAACATTCATTTCGATGAATATCTCTGGATGTAAACGCAGAAAGTTGGTAAACGATTTTTTGTCTTCTATTTCAAGCTCACGCATCAGACGGTCATAATGTCCAAAGTCAACCCTTCTCATAATCCATGGTCTAACCCAACACTGTCGGCGCGCTCTGCCAATACTATCTCTTGTTAAACGATTTTAAATCAATTTTGATATTTCAAGTTCATCATCGGCATCTTCTTCATCAACATGCGCCATCAATGCCACCAGTCTGATCATCCTGCATGTCTTTCACCTTTTGGTGCTCATGCGCTTTGCTTGCTATTTATTTACAGCCTTCGCAAGATGTCGTGTCATCTAAAATGTGTGTCGCACTACTCTCTCCACAGATCGTAATGAACTCGTTAACATGTCGCGTTTAAATCGGGATAAATCGTCGAAACTCGTAGTAGCTCGTATGAATGTCGTTAGATGTCGAGAGAATATCGTGTACATGTCGCTCGTATGTCGATCGCTATGAATCGTCGCTGACCGTCGATGATCGTGGACGTCTCGTGTGAGTGTCGTACAACACTCGAGCAGATGTCGTGCAAGACTCTTTATAAACAAATGTCGTGACAACTCTTTCATTTTGGCCACGAGATTAAACTCGCCCATCGTCGCGGAAACTCGCAGTACCAACTCGCGAATATGTGACACGGGCTTTAAAGTATTGTACGACTTCGTTTGATTTAATTGTGTGATTTAATATGATATTATTGCGTTTTAAGAGTTTAGCCATGTACCACTATCTTAAGCAATGCATAATTCATAAAACAGGTTATATTTAACTTAATTGTACTTTTGTACCCTTTGTTTGTGCCCACCTAATTAAAGTATACAGTGTCTAAAACTAATTTTACAGACAAAATATGACCAAACATCAGTTTTTCTGCATGGGAAGGTCGAAACATTACATTTTAAGAAGGGAGATAACTGTCAATTAAAGAAGTATATTAAATTAAAAAAAGGGGTAATTTCCTTAAGGTACACAATTTCATAGGTTGGAAGGAATTTTTTTTCAGTATTATGCTATGAGTGGGGGGGATTATTTTTTTTTACTTTGGTACTCATCAAATGAATGAAATGCCTTAAAATAATGGTATTGGTAGTTATTCACTTTTGCTGACACTTATTTTCAAGAAGAAAGTGATAATGTGACTGACAATTGAACAGAGGATTGAGTGTGCGGCCAAGTTCCAGCAAAGGGAGCTTGTTGTCAAGTTTGCCGAAGAAAGGGAGTAACAAGGTAAGGTTTTGCTTAGTATTTTCTTTCTTCTTTCACTTTCATTGTTGTTTTGACCTTAAAAAACCTTCGTTAGCAGATATCCAGTAGGGCGTTGTTGTCCAGGATAAGCCAGTATACAAGCGGAAATTTGATTGGGTTATTATCAGATTGAACCTGAAACTAAGTGCATTAAACTTTTGCCTATTTGACCCAAGTTTAATATTTTTTTCTATTGCTGAATGAGCAGTGAAGAAACCACCCCTGACAGCTGTTCATCAAGCAAAACGGATGGAATTTGCCAACAATCATGCAGACTGGACCAGGGTAGACTGAAGTGATGTACATCTGTGTACAGATGAGTCAAGATTCACTCTCTTCCAGAATGATGGTGGGTTTTACTTTCGCAGGAGAATGAATGAACACATAAACAGAAAGAGAATAATGACATCATGGAAACATAAACATCAATATTTGGAATAACAGTAATATAAAAATAGAAAACAAAACTGTCTTTTATAAAGATTGGTATGATAAAGGTATACAATACATTGAACACCTATTTGACTTCAGAAGCAAACAATTCTATTCATTCAATTATTTTTCTCAATTATATAATATTGAGGAGGAACAATTTCTTAAATATTTCCAAATCATCACCTCAATCCCACAATCAATAAAACTCATGCTGATGAGATATGATATTTCAAAAGCAAGACCTAACAATGAAACACTATATGAAAAATTAATTAAAAAAGATATCAATCTAAACAAATATTTATGTAGCATTTTAACTTCTAAAATAACTACAACTCATAACAATGAACAATTTTGGGAAAATCAATTGATAATCAACAATATCAATTGGACTGAAATATACCAGATGCCATTTAAAGCAACAATAGACACATACTTAAGAAGTTTCCAGTATAAATTATTACTTAATATATTACCAACAAATATCATATTAACAAAAATGAAAATAAAAAACAAAACAACATGTGATCTTTGTAACATACACGAAGAAACAATAATACACCTTTTTTGGGAATGTCAATACAGCAAAATGTTATGGTGCAAATTAGAAGAATACCTTCATTCGAAGGAAATCATTATAAAAATTACTAAAAATGAAGCATTCATAGGAATATTCAATCATAGGTTTAAACACATCTTGAACTATATGTTCCTTTCAGTAAAAACATATATTTACAGCATGAAATCACGAACAAAAATTCCGAATTTCGAACATTTCCTCAACTACCTAAAATCTAAACTAAACATAGAATCCAAAATTGCACTATCAAACAATAAATATGAGCTTCACTTAGATAAATGGAAAATTTTCACTGAATAAAAATAATAATATAACGTAAAAAGGGTCAATATCGTTAGAATATCTTCTTTAACTTGATTTTATAAACTCCACTTAGAATTCACAATCAAAATTATATTCGACTTAAGTAGGGAAAGCATACCAACCTCCAGTAAAATATGTTGTATATATATGTTAACAAAACTGTTTTTCCCCTCTCTCTCTCTCATCTTTCAGTTGTTTTTTTTTTAAACCAACAACTATTCTATTCTTTCTACTGTTCTATGAATTCAAAAAATTCATCTCTACTTCTCTTTAAAAACATTCTTATATTTTATAAGAAGAATTTTTTTCAATAAACTTACAAGTTAGCTAAGACGTTATAAAGAATTGACATGTATACATGGTGCATTATATTTATATATACAATATCCTTTAGATTAGTGAATTGTACAAGTAATACTATATATATATATATATATTTATTTACAATTGAATCATGTAATAATGTATGTTTTTGGTGTTTCTTTTCACTTATATTCTTTTTGTCTTGTATGTAAGAATGTATGATTATGATTTCTTCTTATAAATAAAATTAATTAAAAAAAAAAAAGATTCACTCTCTTCCAGAATGATGGTGGGTTTTACTTTCGCAGGAGAATGAATGAACACATAAACAGAAAGAGAATAATGACATCATGGAACTGATATGTTGGCCCCGAAGAGCCCAGACTTAAACCCTATCGAACACTTGTGGTTTAAGTTGAAAACAGCTGTGCGACAGTATCGCTGACGTAACGTTACAGAGATGGAAGCTAATCTTTGAACGGACAAGTCCAGAACCACTGTGGAGAAGTACCAGAGGCTGGTTAGAAGTATGCCACGCAGGATTGTTGTAGAGGGTTACACCAAATACTAACTGTGTTTAAGTGTTATTTGTATTGCCGTCGTGGACAGGCCTTTACGGACCTCTCCTGTAATTTTGATTGAAATTTGATAATTCAATTATATTGAATTTGTTGTTATTGTATTGAAATATAAATAAATGTTAAGCATGTTTTTTCCACTATGTAAAATAAAATTACAAAAGCAAAAGTGAAGATCATAAAATACTATATAATGAAAAAAAAATAATGGACTGTATACTTTTTTGTGGTCAGTGTATGAAAAGTTTTGTGTATCTACTGCTCTCAAGCTTACAATTGTTATTGTACAAAATTAAAGAGAAATATCTCCCTTATCTAAAATTCTACCAGAGGTTATATTCTTTATGCACATCTTCACAACATGGTCTACTTCTTTACTTCGGTGGCGGAAATGATAAAGAAACAAGTATATTATCATTAATTGATATCAATAGACATCGTACAGAATGTAACAAATCAAAAATTTGCATCAACAGAAGTCGTACACATCATTTTACATCACATCAACAGACATCGTACAGAATTTAATCTTATTTTACTTTAGTTTTCAGTGTTTAGGTTGGATATTGAAGAAAATCATGAAATACCGATCAACAGCGATCGTACAGTTTCGTTTTCGTTTATACACCGTGAACTATTGTACACATTGTACTCGTAGAGTTAAAGGACATAGAAACCAGAGGTGCATTCAACAATGCGAGCGCTCAGAGCGACATCTAGCGCTCTTGAGCGCTCGCGATTCAGCTTGAGAAGTGTTTAGCCTGGATATCAAAGATAGCGGTTGGAAAATTTTTAATTTTTATCTCAAAGAATTATCCCTGAAAAGTGGAAAGCAAACTTGTGTGTCACTTGTTTCACATAACATACATGCAATCCACACAATGTATATAAATAAATATAATCTATTAGGTACAGTAAATGGTATCATAATGATTTATGTATATATATGATTCATTATGATACAATTTACTGTACCTAATAAATTATTATGATAAAAATGTGAAAGATCTCATATATCAGCTGAAATAATTGTCCCCTCACCCGCTATTTTCAATAATGTGCTGTATGACGCCATCTTGGATTTTACAGCGAGCGATTGTAGTCGTTTAACAGCCTAACAAATCGCTAAGCAGGCGCTCGCTCGAGCGCTCACATTGTTGATCACACCTCAGTAAACATGTTGTATCTATCCATAGCAGATATGCTTAATGTACAATGAACTTACAAAATTTTGGTTCAAAAAATATTATCATTATGAAAGGAAAGATGGTTTTTTTTTTTTGGGGGGGGGGGGGGTGTAGTCTTCTTACTTAATTTATAGCAAATGTGTCCATTTTTAGACCTATACGACGAACGTAATGCCCCTCGGGACCAGCCTTAAAGTTACTACCTGAATGTTTACGACTTTCGGTGGTGCCTTAGCTACAACAGTAACTGTATTAATAAAATGTTCGCGGGTCTTTATTAAGGACTTATGACAGAGTCTCAATTAAGATCGGCATTACGACCGTTGATAAAACACGTATAAGTGTGTCTTTCATTTATTATTTGTAAGATCACGGTATTTCCAACGCTTTTGTCATTAAATATATAACATATAAGTACCTGGATTGATAAATATGGGAATTCTTCACAGTATAAGTTACATAGCGTATGTACTTCTAAAGTATTATTAATATAAGAGACAGCTTGCTGGTATAATAAATTTTCTTTAAAACATCCCACGTAGTCAGTACTATCACTCTTGACAAGTTGTATAACTGTAAAACAATACAAACATTTAAATCAAGTTTAGTCTGTTCTAAAAAAATCAACGGTAATATTTGAGCATGATAAATCCTTTCGTTTTTCTTTGAAATCAATGAGTTACATCACTTACGGAAAACTATAAATGTGTATTTTCTTTCAGCTCAATGAGTCATATCACTTACGGATAACTATAAATGTGTATTTTCTTTGAGCCCAATGAGTCATATCACTTACAGATAACTATATTGTGTATTTTCTTTGAGATCAATGAGTCATATCACTTACAGATAACTATATTGTGTATTTTCTTTGAGATCAATGAGTCATATCACATACGGATAACTAAATTGTGTGCTTTCTTTGAGATCAATGAGTCATATCACTTACGGATAACTATATTGTGTTTTTTTTCTTTGAGCTCATTGGGTCGTATCACTTACGGATAACTTAGTTTTCTTCTTTGAGTAAAATGAGTCAACTCATTCACGAATAACTATATTGTGTTTTTTCTTTCACTAAATTGTATATAAATATTGATATTTTTGGACTTCCAATACGGAAGTTATTTTTGGTTAATGTTTAGAATTAGGTAATAGACCTACTTCACTGCCATTTTACAAAGGGTTTTTGACGAAAATCCATTATTCCTACATCAATATTTTTGACGAAAAGAAATAATACAAAACAAGATGTAGATATTTCAAAGTGGGTCGAAATATGCATTGTATTAAGAATAAAGGTTCACATTTTAATCGTATTAACAATTTGGTCCATGTTTATTTATTCTATCTATAATATTTATTTGGATAGACATGTTGCAAGGTAACGAGAATTAGTCTGGAGTTATTCAGGAGCAATAACTTTGGATGTTATGGTTATTGTCTATTAAAATTGACGGAAAACTAATACTTATGCAAAAGTCAACATAACGTGATTAGTCGACATGGAGACCAAAGAATATTATGATGTCAGTTTTCAAGGACTTGAACATGTTGTCATCAACTGTACTTGTTGCCTAAACAGAAAATGACAAGACAGTAAAATACGGTTGCCAACCTATAGCAAGTCATAAAGCTGTAGATAACGAGCACGGTCAACATAGCAGTTTTTTACAAAATACGTTATGTCTTTTTCTTTTTAGAGGATAAGTTGAGTTCTGATATTACGTCATGATAAAGTTATCATTTCTTATTTGTTATGATTTTGGTGAGCTCATGTCGTCTTACAAGCACACATCTTTGCATGAAACGACATCATTAGGGTGTGCTATATACGTTTTCATAAAATCTGTATTTATGCCTCTCCCTATTAAATATGGAAAACTGTTTTTCACATACGTTTGAAATAAAAAAGAAATATATCATGGAATTACTGTGCCTCAAAAATGCTTTATAAAGTTTACATGAACCTCTAACACATTAATTTAATAAAAAATAATATGTTTTACTTCCTACCTATTTGTCCAATATAAAATAACATAAGATAAATCCATATCTTAGCCATGTTTAAGCACACAGGTTAATTTTCTTGTTTTGTAGTTGAGATCTACGACTGAATGGCTTGTTGAAATTATATTTAATTCAAGGAAAACATACCAAGTGACAGGGAAGTAATGTATAGGTATTAATTGATGATTCTGATAGTATGGTGGCCCTAAAGTGACATTTTGATATTTTTTTATCCTCTCCATTATAATTATAGAGGTTAAGTGTTATTATCGCATAATGGCGAGTAGCAACTAATTATTAACGTCTTTAATGCGTTTGTTCAGAACCCGGTCTCGATTTTTAAGTAAACTAAGAACAGTTTATTAAGGGACGAGTAAAATACTTTATTATTTAATGACGTAATGTTACAATGACGTAGAATATAATCTAAAATTTGTTGTCAAATGGCGGTCGTGTTTAAGTGCGTTTGTAGGATTTGTCGTTTAACGAAAATTACTTTCATGTCATGGATTAAAACGATATAATCGGACCCCCATGACCATGTGTCATTGATGTTCCGAAAATGGCATGGACGACGATGATGATTTTTAGAAGCCAGTTCTATTATATTTAATGTATGCATGGCCTTGCTTTGGTAAAACAATATATCTAGCCAGCCTATGCATTTACTGTATAATAGCTGGATATTCGTAAAATGAAATACAGAATGGAATTCGATGCAAATTTCGGTGTTTGGTATTTTACAGCGTCAACAGTTGAGTTAGGTCTATTGTTGAATTTGAATGATGAAGTAAGTGATTTAAAGATTTATAATAAAATTATTTGTAAAATCTCGTATTAGACTATTTTGTGTGTGTGTGTTTTTTTAATCTGTCTTAATCTAAAATTATGTTTGACTAAGATTCAAGAATTCTTTCGACCGCCATCTTTAAAGCAACTGCTACTTGATGACGTGAACGATGCGCGACTGTGCGTGCGCGCATTCAGCTCCTATTATGCATAATGGGCGAGTTGTAGGCGGCCGAAATCGCATAATACAGGAAAAAGTCGCGTAATGGCTTTGTGGACCTGTCAAATTTGTTACTATTTATTGTAACAAACGTATTAATTCGTTTTTACGGAATATTTATTTTATTTTATAAAGTATAATTTACGAAATACTCCTCTCATTCCTATCACCGGACGTTTTTTTGACATTTTCAGTGATAACTTTTTTGTTTTAACATGTATTGAATTAAAAATTTGACATAATATATTTTGGTCCCCGCTCAGTACATTTATACAGTGTACATCAAGAAAAAGACAAACGCACATATTTTTTTTGCTTCAAAATCGGGTCTAAATCTCGATATGAAATCGTCCGTACAATACGGACGTGCGACATATAAACCGGACGTTTGAGTCGACGTATGGTAGCATATTTCTGCCACCAGATAACCACATTACTTACTAGATAATTATCTGGTTAACTAGTTACGTAACTAGTTAACTAGATAATTATCTAGTTAATTAAGTAGTAAACTAGTTACGTTACTAGTAATTTTTTTTACAATAAAGAAAAGATCATAACAGGAAAAAATGCAAGTTAGTGCTTACAACTGCCATTGTGTTTTATTTTACCAATTTAATGTTAAGTGGTTAACTAGTAACGTAACTAGTTAACCACTTACCACTTATACAAAATATCGCTAACTGGTAAGTGGTTAAATATGCCACCATATCGACGGGAATTGGAATCAAACACCTTCACAATGCACTTAAAATTATTTAGCAAATCGATAAAGTAACAATTTATCGCTTACTGTGCAAAATTTGAGTTAAAATCAACCATCACTTACTTTAAAATCTAACATTTTCTCTTCTTACCCAACAGCGGTGAATGTACATGATAATAAAGCAGACATGTTTATGACATCATCATGGCGTAAATAAGTCAATAATTAAGTACAGGACAGTTCAAATGTTGAGAGCCAGCGATTAAACCCAGATGTGTTCAGTAAATGAAGATCTATACGGCTAACTTAAGATAATTTCGTTTTAAAGTGTTTTCTTTTTGCTCTAACATGCTTTAAATTGAGAGTCATCTCATCAGAAACGTGTTCGTACATATATAGCTCTAATGAACTATAGATCTATAACATACGCAGATCTAAGTTTATGTCAAAATTAATTAATGTTTAGTAGTATTTCGTTTTTTAAACGTAATATTATTCCGTAATCAAAGTACTGAAAGTACTATTGGAAGGAATTTTTGAACGATTTTAGGAGTTCAAAGTTACTACAGTAAAAGTTCGCTGGCTCGAACTCGAGGGGACATGAAAAATGATTCGAGAGAGCCAAGTGTTCTACCAGGCCGAATTTTGTCCAAGTACGACGTTATTACTTCCCTTGTTTCGTAATTGTTTTTAAATTTGTTATCTCCCTTGGTTCAATATATAACCCGAACACACGGTTCATTCATGTGTCATGTATACGTAGTTAGTAATTACTGCAAATTAATTTGCCAACTACATATTTGTTGCCCATTATTTTTACATTTATGAACATGATTACGATATAGGTGAGTAGTAGTAGATAAATTGATCATTTCTTTAATGTTGTTACATGTAAGTGAGAAAGGTTCGACGTGACCGGGTCCTCCAGTAAGTTTTTTTCCGCCGTTGTATATTCTCTTCTATCATTTTGATCCTTAATTTGGACTTATTTTAACCGAAATTTCACGAACTATTTTATCAGTTTTAATAAATTTAAACTAACAAACACGCTGTATATGCGCTAATTAATTTTTTTAGCGAGACCTTACTTGTTTTATCCTTTATTTTTATTCATACCATAACATTTTATAATATGTGCCTGTATACAGATTGCAGTCAACAAACAATTCTATTTTTAAGCAATTTTTATGCAATATTATGTATACTTTCAAAAAAAACCCTTGAAAAATAATATCAACCTCGGCTAGCGCCTCGGTTGATATTATTTTCCTCGGGTTGATAATCTGTACTGTCACCCTCACTGCCATGTGTTATTTATATTATATGAAATAACTGTATTAGGAGCAGGCAACTTTCATTACCTTTCTAACTACTCTACATTCAAGCATTAACTATTATGAAATCTTAAAACAATATGACATGACTTTTTAAATCTAATATTGAGTCTATAACCATATATGGTGTAATAAAATAATAAGTAGCTCTATGCAATATAAAGTAAGATAACAATTACTTCAGATTTAAGTCAAATTAAATTTAAAACTAGTCAGGAATAGGGGTGAAGAGGTATACACCTTCATGAATGCAACAATAAAAGCTAACATTGCATGATTTGTCTTTGGTATTTCTTTGATTATTACTAGATAACATAACTAGGATGCACAGAGTGATACCAATTATCAGAACCACACTGAAATTATAATGAACCAAACCTGCAGACATTTTTGATGTAGGAAAATAGTCTTAATAATTGGGTAAGTTAAGTTTTAGACTAAAACATCAAACATTTAATTGAATAAGTGTAAAATAAATAGGATCGGAACCCCTCTAAAATTATAATGGACCAAACCTGTTGACTTTGGGTGTATAAATTTAGTCTTGATAATTGGGTAAATTAGGCTATGGACTAAACAAAATTCAACTAAACTTAAGTTAACTTGTAGGAGAATTTTAAGATCTGAGCACCCCTATAAAACTTGAATGGACCAATCCTTACCTAATAACTTTTTATGTATGAATATATTATCTTTATTGGGTAAGTCATGCTTAGAAAAAAAAACCACACACACTTATTCTCAAGTTGTCATGAAAACTTTTTTTGCTTAGCATCCATCTAAAATTATATTGGACCAAACGTATTCACTTTTTTTGTAAAATAATATTTTTATAATTTTAGTGAATTATGCTAATTCTTTAGTCTCTAGAATCCACCATATTTAACTTAGCCTGTAAGATTAATTTGGGGCATCGAAATTTTAAGAATGTAAATTTTCTCTCATTCCTACCTGCCCTCTAAGTAATGGATCGGCCTGCATAAGTTTTACTCTGCAAGGACATTTTTGACGTCACACATAAGCTGTGTAGAGAGTATATGTATACGGAATGTCTTTGTCACACTTAACTGGTGTGAAATCAGTTTAAGAAGCGTAGCTCGCGTGTATATGAAAAGTTTATGAAAAGTATGCATTGACGTGTTTTAGAATAGTGACATGTATCAGATATTATTTGTAGGACTAAGAAAGAGTGTAGTTCAGCCGTTCTCCAGAAATCGTTACCATTTTGAAAAGTGAAATGTCGAAAAATGAACTTACTGTAAACATTTATTTTTTAACATAATTGCAAAATTCAAATCTTCGTGGTCTCGAAACAAAAATATAACGCACACCATTCTAAGACTGAGAAAGATATACGAGTTCAAAAACTATACGTTACGGAGCATAGAATCACGAGCTCAAGTAGTAGATACCTAGTTTTAAAAGGCAAGTCTGTATTTCTGTCCATGTAAGTATGGAATATCATTCAATGGTGAGTAGTGAAACAAATTTAAGCAAACTACTTCGCAATATATACATGATTGTCAGAATAGCGCATGTAGAAGTCATTATCATTTTTTGTTGTTAAGATAAGTTAACGTAACACAATTATGTCAACATGTGTATTTGTCACATACAGACATGTGGACCATTCTTTTCCAAATTGATGAAAACTACAACATATAAGGCACAAAATAAAATGTAAATTAGTTTGAAACATGACACTGTATGCTCATACATAATGACATATTTGATGTGCCATGGAATTACGGAACATAGTAAAAATTAGAAAGTCTTGCCAACTCGAACAAAACTGCATTTTAATATCGATTAAACAATACAAAAGTATGATTTATTACCAGAACAGAGTATTTCCTTATGTTTTTAACAAAATTTAAGTTTAAGTGTTGCCATATTACAAAATTACAATAATACTGAGCTTTGAATATAACAAATGAGACATATGAAGTAAGTATGATGGTATTAACCTAACTAAAATGCACTTTTACTGATATGTTCTAGTGTGTATACCATGTAGATATATGAAATATACGACACTGATCGTGATGAACATTATAAATAGTCAATAAATTAGCTATTTGCGAAAAATTACTACGCTAAGCGGCGTTATGGAACATATGCTAAGCACCACGATTGGAAATGATTATATTAACAACCCATTCGTTTGGGTTTGACATAATAATTTTTGGTGACCGTGTAGGCCAAATAACTATTATGCAGTAAAATGGGTAATTTTAAATCCGGGCGAATTAAAACTCGAGGACGCGATCAGACTAAAACTAGTGAGAAACATTTTTATATTAACAATCACATTTTGGAATGAAATCAAATCCAGAAACATTTTTTATAAATTTTATGCATAGTTTAGCTTAAATTTAACTTTGGTCAAACATTGCATTTGATATATACCTAAAATGAAAGGAAACTGTTTTGTCATGTGTATTTACAAAGTATTTCTAAAATTGAACTTGCAAACACTTTGGTATTGCTAAATTTATTTTGTAATATATTTTATTTTCATTAAAATACTGCAATCACTTGTTAAAGTATTTACTTGTTTTTTACCCCATGATAAAAGTTAATAAAGTAAGAATATCATTAAATAATAATAAATAGTATGGTATCTAAAGTTAGCTTAGCAGATGTGGTCTTTAAAGAAATTTGATAAGATATTCCATCATATTTATGCGTTCCGAAATTCCTAGCTGTTTTATTCGGATTTTGAATATATGTGTCGTAGGTGCAAGAAACGTTTAAAATTGTCTTTGTGCAACGTCTCTAATGGGTGCTCATGTTGATATTGGTCATCAGTGGTGAAGACATTTTTTCGAAGCAATAACTGGAAATTTCAACTGATAACGCACAAGATAAAATGAAACTTTTGAATGATATCAACATTCTCAAATCTTTAAACATGCTGATTTTTAGGTCATTGTTTTAATGTGTAAGAATCATTGTTAATTCGATTCAGACATTGCCAATTTGTTAAATATTCTATATTGTTGTTATGACCATAATTTTGCATAAATTGGTTACACAAATATTGTTTTGTTACAAATTTGAAACACATACAGGTGTGTCAAATATGAAAATCTCCACGGACGCAACTATTTTCATCAATTTTCATCATATAAGACCGGAAAACGTTCAGTTAGTCAGTTTACGTAGTAAAAGTACTGTGATAATGTTAAATGCATTCAATTTAATTCAATGATCGCATAAATCGTTATTATTACAATCTATGTTCCGTAACAAGCCCTCTATACTCCGTAACGAAATCAATTTTCATTCTCAATTAAAGAGACATCAACATTTTTTCTTTCCACTTAAAGAAATATGTCAATGAATGTATTAATAATTGTAATATAAATACTATGACAGTCATCCATTACACAGATTTCATATTTATCCTTCATCCTGTACCTGCACTAAAATATTTTTTCTTACACATGTACCGTGATTGTTAGTGCTAAGGCCTAATTTTGCTTTTAACATGATCAAATGATCAAAAGAGGAATATCGAAAACAATAACAGATTGTTTCTTCCATAAATTATATCATATAGCATGACAAATATTTGTTACGGAGAATAGTCGTTACGGAATCCCTGTGTTCCGTTAAAGTTTCCCTCAATAAATATAGAAGTAACAATAAATGTACGCGTTACTTGCATTTGATCACACAAATGTACAGTGGCAAACAACAATTCAATGTAAAAACACCTATATTGTCGCTAGCAACTGTGCTACGCTCGTTATGGAAGCATAGTTTCTTAAATGCGACATTTAAAAATTTGAGTTTGGGGTTAATTTGTTCATTCTCCTTAGGACAGATAAGATTCAAACTTTGTTTCCCATGATATTTGACTCATTGTAGTATTAGTAAACGGTTTAACAATTAACAACATCACCTTTTGGAAAGTAATTTAACCATGCAAAAATAGTTACGGTAACATAGGACTGTTTTGGAGACAACCCTAAAAAGTAGAAAATCTTAGAATTTCATATTCGTATCAGTAGAATATCTTTAAATCATACAATTCACTACCCATATATGGAAAATAAATACATATTACAAGCAATAACAAACCTTAGATTAATTATTTTTCAAAGCAAATATTAAAAATAGAGCTGGAGACACGGCCTTTTTCTACTTATTGAAGTTTTTGCTTAGCAAACTTTTGCCAAAAGGCGTAAGTTTTCAGTGTTTCTTTTGTACCACTTTAGCAACAACAATCTAAGTTAACATTTCCAAATGATTAAAACCATAAGTGTTGTTTCAAGTTGTGTATATAGTCGTATATAACCTGGAGACACGTGTTTTTCAAAATGGTAACCATTTCTGGAGAACGGCTGAGTTATCATATTTCTGAACAAAGGATTGAGTCGTCGTAATTTCTAAAGACGTATGTTAACAAGAATACATTATTGTTTTTACCGTAATAGTGAAATTAGGCTGATTTACATGGATATTATGACCTAAAATTATTAATTTTCTATGTAATTTAACTTGGTCGAGTGCCAAAATTTTTTCACCTTTCCGAAATTTTTGATGCGGTACAAATTTCAAGGTGCGGGAGCAAAAAAATTTTTTTTTTCCATTTTCGGATTTTTAGGTGCGGGAAATCCGACGAACATATGATCAACTTGTTGAGGCCTTACGTTCTAAAAATAAACTCCAACTATGCTAATCTCTTGCTTACGTTGTATATGTATATTACAAGCATGTGACAGATAATAATGAGCAATAATACAAAAATTCTATTTTCCGTACACAGTTAGAATAATGTTTGGTTAATGTGGAAAAAAACCGATTAAATATCATAATTTTATGAATTTGTTTGAATCAGTTTTTTCAACTCATCTACATTTGATAGTATACATATTTTTCTGCTGCACTAGTTTCTTGGTCGCATTGATTTCTATTGAGTTGAAAAAGAATTCAATTAGGTGCTGTTCGTTCTTTTCAAATTCTGCAGAGCGCTGACATAGAAAGGAATTTTTGGGAAAAAATCCTTTCAAAAATGAAATAATTGTGAAAATAAAATGGTAATTCAAAGCTGAGGTTGGAAGCTAGGATACAATGTCCGTGACATAAGCGTGTCTTTATTTAGTAACACTTGTCAATATGCTCAACAATTAGAAGAAAAAAATCACTAAACAAGGGGAAATGATTTTTAGGGGGGATTGGTTTTAATTGGGATTTTTTCTAGGAGTAGACGCTGGCTACCAGCCTCAGTTTGTTCCCTGGTGTGATAAAATGATGATGCGTACTACATAGATAGATATACATTATTTCAGCATTAGGCTACACATACATTTAATATAATATAACATGCAAAAGTGCAATTGAGAATGGTACCATGACATGCTTACCAATACCAAGGATAATACAAAAAAAAGAACTTGTCTTTGTTTCTATTGAGGTCCTTGGTTATGGTGGCAGGGCAAAGAGTGGCCAATACATTTATAATATCATTTTGTTGAATAAAATTTTAATATCACCTGAAGAATCACAGTAAATTGTAATATCATACATATTAAAAATTCTAAGTTATACAATTACTTTTACTTCAGTTTCAGTTTCAGTTTATTGTGTAATATCGACATTTACATGTCTTTGACACAAAACATATATACAATCATATAATACAAATCAAACAAATAAAGAAGAAAAGACATATCATATATATATATATATATATATATATATATATATATATATATATATATATATATATATATATATATATATATATATATATATATATATATATATATATATATACTAATACATATGACCATCTACGGGGTATCCGTCTATTTGAAACCATACTTGTGGGGTCGATATTTCGTAAGGGGCATATATCAAACCTCGCAATTCTAGCACCTTTTAAATGATGTAGGGGGGTGTAGGGTACCCTACTAAAATAGAGTGCATAAGGCGGTTTTAATAGTGAATGGTATATGCCCCATTAATGTGTATAATTTTTATGGGGTACTACATTTCTTGTCATATTGAAGTCACCTATTTAGAAATTAAATATATATTTGATGTATTTAAGTAAGTACCCCTCAGGTCTATGTTTTGATAATGTTCATTTTTTGCGTACATAGTGGCATATATCGAAACTGACTATGTGAAATAATGCCTCACAAGTCGGTCTTATATATGGGCCCCGTAGGTGGTCGTATGTCTAAATATATATATATATATATATATATATATATATATATATATATATATATATATTTAGACATACGACCACCTACGGGGCCCATATATAAGACCGACTTGTGAGGCATTATTTCACATAGTCAGTTTCGATATATGCCACTATGTACGCAAAAAATGAACATTATCAAAACATAGACCTAAGGGGTACTTACTAAAATACATCAAATATATATTTAATTTCTAAATAGGTGACTTCAATATGACAAGAAATGTAGTACCCCATAAAAATTATACACATTAATGGGGCATATACCATTCACTATTAAAACCGCCTTATGCACACTATTTTAGAAGGGTACCCTACACCCCCCTACATCATTTAAAAGGTGCTAGAATTGCGAGGTTTGATATATGCCCCTTACGAAATATCGACCCCACAAGTATGGTTTTAAATAGACGGATACCCCGTAGATGGTCATATGTATTAGTATATATATATATATATATATATATATATATATATATATATATATATATATATATGTTATGCAACATAATTTGTATCAAGCGTCGGTGAACTAAATCATGCCGATATTTGAATTGGCGCATATGACTCTTAGTTTCTTAATTTCACGAGTAACTTTTCCTTTCGTTCTCGGTAATAGTAAATCGGTTTACAATATAAACAATACTTTTACCACGAATTTTTAGATTGCACTGTATAGGATATCAATCTGATATTTGATACATTGTGTAATATTACTAGTACTTATTATATTTCGTAGTGTAGACGTACAACTTGTCAACATGGTCAAAGGTCAACAAGGCTCATTGTTATTGTAATTACAGTACATATATGCGTTAAAGCTGTTCGTTCACAGATTGTAACTTAAATAAGTCAACTTTTCTAAAACTGTCAGTATTGTAAGCTTCTTTTGGAAGCAGTAAAGTAACTGTACATAATGTTCTGATTATGACAATTTTGAAGCAAATTGACATGACAGCTTGAAAGGATCCTGACTTTTAGTATAAGGACATTCCCCGTTAGTAACGGTTTATAGATGATAACTTATTTTCTATATTAAATCTGTAATATAGATCGATGGTAGGTCCTTACAGTCGGAATCCTCGGATTTTATCATGGACTTCCTATGTAAGAATAACAAAAATATTTCATCTAATAACTTTCTTGTTAATGATGATATTTACAAAAATGATGTAATTTAGATAGGCATTTACCTTAAAAATACTTCTTATAGCTTGAATTTCAAACAAATTAAATGATTTACAAAAAAGTTATTTAAGATTAATTTTGGCAAATTGACATTGAAAAAAAGTAAGGGTAAAATTTGAGTAATCCAACTAATTGGACCTACCTATTTGAAGAGTATACAAAGGGGAATAACTGACTTTGGTCACTTATTAAAGTCAATCTGACTTATAGATTTTCAGAATTATTAAGTTACACAATTCACATTAAAATACCTGTAAGGTTTATGACAGCTTAGGTATTGTACACAAAATCACCATTCTTTCAGTTGTATGTCAATTTGTACTAAAATTGTCATCTAACACTGCTTCTAAAATGTATCATTAGTATAGAATTGTATAAAATACAGAGTTTAAGAAATGACATTTGTGTTAAAATCTGTAAACGAGCAGTGTCAAATGTCTGCTTTCTTAGATGATATATTACATAGTTTAGACCTAACTAAACATTTATGAATTGATTATAATACAGAAATATATCGTATACAGTATAATTATTTAAAATAAATAATGTATAACTATATACATGTTGTAAATTTTATTATAGTCCTGCTGATTTTTATAAATATAAGTTTTTGGGGGTGATCATGTATTTTGGCCAGATTTGTTTTATATGCCATAATAATGTCAGTCATATCCTCTTGTTATATGTTACCATGGAACGTAAGAGGCATAATTTAGACAAATGTGATATTCACGTAACTTTTGTTTCTGAACACAATATGACATACTTTTTATTCTGTGACTCAATTCACTCTAAATATTTCTCCTTTTTGTGTGTTTAACTCGTCTTACATTAGAAGCGCTATCTGTTTTAAAGCATGTTTTTATATGTTGTACAGAAGACTGTGAGTTTTCTTTCCAGACATTAGATAATATACCCTGTGATAGAATCTCAGGCGTTCGACTTCGTCAAAACCTATCAGATCACAGGTGACTGACTCAAAGTTTCCTTATTATAGTATATATAGACATAGGACGAATTTTATGCCTTTTGGAGGTTATAAAGGACCCTTTTATTAATTGTAGATCGATTTCCTTCAAATAAAAAAAATTATTTTTATGCAGAATGATTATTTATAGAACAGATAGTGAAAAAAATTTGACGATCTGGTCGTTTTTGTGAGCTTGGTGACGAGTTGAAAACTACGACCGTTGAACAGGCGTTAGATACATTTTCTCTATATATACTATAATATAGAAAATTTGAGTCAGTCACCTGTGTATCAGATTGTGATATATATGCTTTCTCTGAATATTTGCTTCCTGTCCAATGTGATATTTTGTTTATCCACGATGTTTTGATATTGTTAAAAGCCTATTTGAGTGTTACTCACAATTTGGTACTGTAATACTGTGTGGTGATTGTTTTACCTCTTATGTACCCTATTTAGATAGATATTGGTAATATAATGTGTCAGAGTTTAGATATTCTGTATTTCACGTACAATTGATGATATGCATGTGTACGTGTATGTCAATAATGATAAAGGTCCAGGTTACACCTTTCGACCTACATTGAAAACTATAGACTGTACTGTCATTATTTATTCAGGAATACTTATTAGTTGATCATTGATGATTATGTACTGGTGCTATTCCTTAGATTTGTTTCTTGCTTCATTTATAAAAACAACGGCTCACAACCATCACTAATTTGAAATAAATATAACACATATTAAAGACAAACATTGAATGGTTTATTTTTTGTTAATTTTCAATAAAGCTTGGCGAAATAGGCGGACTACTGTTTTAAAGTTTAAAACTTTTACTCTTTAACTCAACTTCAAATTATACATTTTACTTGATATTCAAGTATTTTATATTACATGAGTAACACACAACACTATTCAAATAGCACAACTAAGCTACGCTGATCGTCTTATACCAGCCGCTGACATATATAAGTAAAGGTTCAGACAAACGCAACCCAACAAATTTGAAAACCTGAGACATAAAATTGCTGCGACCAAATAAAAATGTTAGCACCATTTTTCAAATGTCATATTTAAAAAATGTGAGCATTACTTGCATCACTTAAAATCCACAAATATCATAATAGCCACAAATTCAACTTCAAATCAAATTCACACGATGACCATAGCAAAGCAAATTTCAAATTCACAAATAATAGCGCATAAAACAGCCTAAATGCACACATTCAGCATCAAACGCAACAAGTCATACACATGAGCATTGTACGCTGGGCAAATTAATCAGTTGAATAAGATATTTTACAAAGTAAATAATGAAACATATCAAAGTATCAATGTTGTTCGAGGATGCTGGATGTTTTGTGAAATGAAAAAGCTGACAACCGCCAAACTTAATTTCTCATAAAAATCCCATAGATTTTAGTAGCGAACAACTTACAACACATTTACATTATACACCGTCGCACCAATTTTAATCTTTAACAGTATAATTTTTACATAACAAACATTCTAATATTGATTTTCTTATTTTGTTCAATGAAGTTCTAGTTTCATATAGATAAACGCTATCTTTTTCAATTATAAGTTTTTATTGCTACACAGAGCATTATGTCTTACATGAAGTTCACCGGTTGTTATAACTAATTTACCAGTTTTAATCAGTACGTATTACCGACTGAGGCTCATTGTCCTTACGAAGTTGTTTACCATTGAGTGCAAACAATAGTGTATTTGATTTCCTGCTTCCATTTTGTCCTTACGAGGTTGTTTACAATTGAGTGCAAACAATGGTGTATTTTATTTCCTGTATTTATTCAACATATGAAACTAAAATGTCAGTTTACAGCCATTCTCCAGGAATTGATACTATTTTGAAAAAATCGTGTCTCTAGGTTGTATACGACTACTTACACAACGTGAAACAATACTAGTTGATATAATCACTTTGAATTATTAACTTAGATTAGTGTTGCCAAATTGGTACAAAATAAACATTAAAAACTTTCGGCTTTTTGCAAAATTTTGCTTAGCAAAAACGCCAATAAGTAGAAAAATGCCGTGTCTCCAGCTCAATTTTTAATATTTGCTTTGAAAAATAAGTAATCTAAGGTTTGCTATTGCTTAGAATATGTTTTTGTTTACAATATATGCGTAGTGAATTGTATGATTTTAAAGATATTCTACTGATACAAATATGAAATTCTGAGATTCACCACATTTTAGGGTTGTCTCCAAAACAGTCCTATGTTACCGTAACTATTTTTGCATGGTTAAATTACTTTCCAAAAGGTGTTATTCTTAATTGTTAAACCATTTACTGGCATTACAATGAATCAAATATCGTGTGAAACAAAGTTTGAATCTTATCTGTCCAAAGGAATATGAACAAATTAACTCCAAACTCAAATTTTCAAATGTCGCATTTAAGAAACTATGCCTCCATAACGAGCATAGGACAATTACTAGCGACAGTATATGTGTTTTAACATTAAATTGCTGTTTGCCACTGCACATTAGTGTGATTAAGTGCAAATTACACGAACATTTATCGTTACTTTTATATTTATTGAGGGAAACTCTTACGAAACCCCTGTGATCCGTAACGGCTATTCTCCGTAAAAAGTATTCGACATGCAATATGATATAATTTGTGGAAGAAACAAACTGTTATTGTTTTCGATATTCTTTTTTTGATCGCTTGAACATGTTAAAGGCAAAATCAGGCCTTAGCACTAACAGTTATGGCACGTGTGTAAGAAAAACATATTTTAGTGCAGGTACACGATAAAGCATAAATCTGAAATCTGTGTGATGGATGACTTCTGTATTTGTAATTTTACAATTAATCTTACATCCATTGACACATTTCTTTAAGTGGAAAGAAAACAATGTTGATGTCTCTTTAATTGAGAATGAAAATTCATTTAGTTACGGAGCACACAGAGCTTGTTACGGAACATAAATTGAAATAATATCGATTTACGTGATCACTGCATTAAATTGATTGCATTTCACATGATCACAGTACTTTTACTACCTAAACAGACTAACTGAACGTTTTCCAGGCTTATATGATGAAAAATGATGAAAATGGTTGCGTCCGTGAAGATTTACATACTTGACACACCTGAATGTGTTTCAAGTTCATAACAAAACAATACTTGTGAAACCAATTTGTACAAAATTATGATCATAACAACAATGAAGAATATTTAAGAGAATGGCAATGTCTGAATCGACTTAACAATGATTCTTACACATCAAAACAATGACCTACGAAATCAGTATGTCTAAAGATTTTAAGATGTTAATATCATTCAAAAGTTCCATTTTATCTTGTGCGTTATTAGTTGAAATTTCCAGTTATTGTATTTAAAAAAAAAACCCACTGATGACCAATCTCAACATGAGCCGCCATCAAGACGTTGCACAAAGACAATTTTAAACGTCTTTTGCACCTACGCCACCATTCGGAACTACCTCGGATATTACTGCGTAACATACTCTCGGATATATCTAGGAGGCCGCCATTGAAGAAATGGCACTACTTTCGGTATCACATGATCGACAAAATGGCGGTGATTGTAAACAATTCGTTAAAAATATTGATGTTTAGTTAAAAATTTGGAAAAAGCGTGATAATTCCGGAAAGGAGTGATATATTTGGACGGAAAGTGATGCCATTTAATTGATTCAAATTGGTTTTAACTTTAGAATCGGTCGGATTTTCTTATTCGACAAAATCTTCAAAGTGGATATATATTCGGATAAACTGTCATTAGTGCAATTTCGGACACATCTAGGAAAATAATTATCATGAGGATTTAAAAACTTAAGCTTTGTAATCAAGTTGCTATGAAAAATATGTTTTAGAAAAGAACATTTAATTCAATAATTAAATATTAGATATAATATTGTATGTAAATCTAAAATATAGAATCTAATTATATATAAATAAATACAGTTAAAATTGATATCAATCTCTGTTGTTTATTTATGTTTGCATTCTTTGTTATTATAACCCATGCAAATTCCATGATTCTCATAGTCGAACCCAGGTAGTCTAGAGATATAAGCAGACACCTGTCCTTGTCGCCTTAAAAACTAGCTTGAAGGCAAACAAGTGCTGTATCATAACTTGGCGACATACACCTACTCCTTTCAGAATTGTTATCAAATTCTTGGAGTTTGATTGCCTTTGTGACTATTTAAGGGTGCCATTACATTATTCCTAGCCGGGTTGTTTACATTTGGTGCCAAATGTAACCCAGTAAAAGTCCACGGTCCAAGTTGAGATTCGAACCAACAACCTCTTGAGTTGCAAGTGGTCACTCTACCTTGTATTCATAAAATCTAGTTTTTAGTTAAGGGCATACTAGTGCTGTATTATAACTCTGCTACATTATAAAGCCTCTCAGTCACTAGATTTGTACCATCAGGGTGTTAGACCAATCACATCATAAAAAAGACTTGATTACATGTATTATCATTGAAATATATACTGAGAGTCATTTTTACCACTCAACCATCAGGACTGAAAGCAAAGGAGACTGAACTATTACAATGTTCATAATCATTGTATGTTCTACATGCTCTAGTTTGTTCCTAAAAGACTTCTATGGCCATTATAACTCTGCCTATCAAGCAGGGCAGTTGTCGGCCACAAGTAAAGGTTATACCAAGGACCCTATTTAAATGTGTAAATGGGGTCCATGGTTTTACTAAGTATCGATTGAAGCCTCAAGGCCAAGATCTAATTAAGCCTCTCCAGTGACATTGGATTAGGATGATGAGTAATTAGAGTCATAGACATACCTGTAGATAACATACAATAATATCTAATTCCTTGTTGCAATATAACTTAACTATTTTCTGTTGAACATATAAACCACCTTTTACTAAACCACATTCAAATTGATGTAAACCTCTCACAGAGGGTTTGTGAGCTTACGGTAAGCTTTAGCCAAAGCATATTTTAGCTCTATCTATAAGATAGATATCAGGTAGTTACATGGCAAATGATTGCCATTGAGTGCTTGACTACTAGCTACCTTTTATTAAGGCCTCATTCAGTCTGGTGTCTAAGATTGTAAACAACTGCATATTTACATGTCCCACATACTGCTTGCCAAGTTGATGTAACTTGTAAACATTAATGAAGAATCTCAATATTGTATAAAGACATGTCTCAAGTCTTTATGTACCTACTGGCAGTCAGTTATCCTATGTAGGATGTTTGTCTGTAATATATCTACAAAGTAAATGGCTAGTTAATTGATTGATTCTCACACATGACCAACTCCTTCTAAAAGCCAGCATCCAATTATAATTTACTTAAGATTCTAGCAAAATTTTTGACAGATAAATAACTCCTTTTTAAAACAAGACTCTAGTGTTTACTACAATTTTTCATTGCACTAAAATACAAAATCAAGAGCCCCAATGAACCATTTACTTCCGAAAATCTGCAGCATGAGAATCAAACACCTAACTTACATGGCTTTGCTAGTCATAACACACAGATCTGTTAGCACTATACAAAATAGGGGTGCAGACAAAAGTCTTGAAAATGAATAAATTTCTGAACAACCTTTTTATTAATATTTTTCTAATTAGATAAGTAATAACATAAACTAAATGAATACATAAAAGGTAAAAGTTAGATTTTTTTAAATTTAATGTCTAATTTTTATTGTTATATTAAAAAATCAACTAATTATTCATCAAGAAAGATTTTTTAACTATGAACAATTACTCTTGAATGCTTAGTTTGAAATATAGAAAAAACTTTGAATGAAATTAAAATTACTTTTAAGTCTTGGGGTTATATGAATTGAAACACTAGTAGTAAAATTACTAGCGGGCTTCAGTAGACAAAATAAAATGCAGTCTTTTATGCCATTCGTCAAGTCTATTCAAACCTATATCCAGCTGTTAAAGGAACATTTTACAGTAAAAACATCTATGATTCTGTCCAAGTGAATAGTGACAAAATTGCTAATTACGAATAGAAAGAAATGGTGTAAAATACAAAAATATTAACTATAATACAAATTATGACATAATTCAAATTAACAATTTATTATTGGCATTGAAAATCATGCTTTGTTAAACAGTAAATTCAGCAATGATCAATCAAATTTGAAAGTCTGCTTGAACCAAATAAATTTTACACTGTTTAATTTGAATAAAGTTAAAGCTAGGTTTTTGAAGTCTACTTCTAGTATCACTATTCTGCCAACTAATGACATTATCTTTCCTGACCATCAATTCAAAATGGTTTACAGTTGAATAGTTATTTAGTCAAACACTCTAAGCTCAAGTGAATAGTTTTTTTAAATAATACCATATTAATAAACTAATTTGAATAAATAGATCATCTAGTGAAACTAGCCATTGTAGTCAAACAATAAATAAATAAAACACAAATCAATAATTTAGCAGATACCCAGACTCAACATTTAAGGGCATACTATTAACCCTGACAACTTATATTTGGGTTCTGACAACTTGTTACTACTAGAAGACATTGGGTTTGACCAAGTTAATAATAAATCTGATTGTCTAACTGGGCAAATTACTGAGCATTGTCTAGCCCTGAATAGATTGTACATAAGTTGAACAAAAAGTGAATGATTAGAAGTATTTAAAGTATGGAAACATATCCTAACATTTCTTTTCAAATAATAAAATCAAAACCATAATGATATACATGCAATTATAGTTTACAGTCAACTTTATTCGGAATGATTTTGCTCTAGGCATGTTCCACTTAAAATGACCTATTTTTTATGTATTGTTATCATGAATTTAAGACATCTAGTGTCAACTTCTTCTTTCTAGAGCTGTCATTGATTCCATTGCTGTACTGTCAATCAATTTGATCAATTTTCAATCAATAATTGAAAAGCATTTTGAAATATCAATAAAAAAACATATAGGTAAACAAATAAAAGTCACTCTTAAGGGTCAAATTTGTGAGACAAACCTTCAATTGTAAGCAAAAACAGGGCGCTGTCATGATATTAACTGATAGGTCTAAAACACTGACAGCATCCAAATTGAGGAAAAAGCACTAGACCACAGACATTCATGACAATTATACATCTAAAATGAGTAAAAGACAACATAAATGGTCTGAATAGTACAGCAAGGAGGGAATGGATATATATCCATGTATTGTCAATATTAATTTCTCAATATATTGATATCGTCAATACATTTCAAGCCCATCAATGACAGCTCTAGATCTTTTAATTGTCACATTTATTACATGCATATTCATTTTTCAATTTCTCAAAACAATGAACTTTTTTAGCGTCAAATATCCACTTTTCTTCTCCAGAGGGTTCATTTTCACATGGATGATTCTTCATAATTGATCAATGTTTTCTTCAAACTACAGATTAATAAGCACTGTCTTGAATTCTTTGAAGTCATGTATGATAATATCTTTAAAACATCTAATGTTCCTAAACTGTCATGTCTGTTACAATCAGTATGATAAAACAAATAGTCTATATCCTTGTTGATCTTACAATATGCTGGCACCTGAAAATGTTAAAAAGTACAAATGAAAACTCACAACAGGAGACCCATTTATTTCAATATTTTTAGTGACAGAATTATCAGTATGCATCCGAATTTAAAAAAACATTAGCAGAAAAGATCATCAAATATCAAAAGAATAAGACTTGGCAGGTGGAATTGAATTAAAACAGTACTACCATACAGAAATCTTTCATAAAGGCTATTTTTTCAACTAGAACTACTAGATATATATTGCTTTAAACAATGTGATATAATTCAATTACCGCTTGTCATCAATATCTATAATTCATCACTATACTTACAACCAAAAGAGTTTTTTTCCACCATCTGAAGCCACAGAATCAAACACTTATAGAACACAAAATTTAATTATACAAACATGTACTTGAAACATATATATGTGTATTCATTAAGTAGTGTTTTAATACTCTTGGTAATTCTTATTATTAAATTAGAAATAAAAATATGTTAAAAATGATACTATCACATAAATATAAATAATTTGTCAATCAAATTACTTACTGATTGTTATTAAATCACTGAACTCCTCAATCTTCACCAAATGTAGTATGCATTGTTGAATGTAGAATATCCATCTATGGTGTTATACAGCATCTGAAATATCAATTGTATTAGTCGGGTAAAACTTTCATCACACATACCATTATTTCATTTCAACAAGTTCATTTATATGCATTGAATATTGAAAGCTCAAACCTAAAGCTTCGTATTAAGTAAACTATCATAAATGCAATCAGTAGTTTTGGTTTCACTATAAGACATTTGCTTTGGTATAAGTATTGAAGTTTACATATTTTTAAGGCTTGTTATTGAGTTATGGAAAGCTGCTAGCTCAACTTATCAACTTCCCTTGAATCCTAGATTTACCTGGTTTTCCTTATCTTTCTACAAGGAGCAGACACCTTCTCCCTCGATACAATAAATATTTATTATATAGAAGGTAGGAACCAGTTATGACCTGGAATACAATCCAAATACACTAAATATGAAATCCCTAGTTACTATTAGTAATTCTACTTGTGCATTACAACCTTAACTTGCATAAATTTCAGTGTCTTAATCCAATGATGTGGGGATCAGGGCTAGCTCTGGCTTTCTTGTCTTTGAGTCAATTTCATGACAAAAATGCAGTCGCAACTAAAAAAGAAGTCACCTAAAAAAAAAGAAGTCGCAACAAAGAACTTGAATGGATGCTTTTTCTTGCCTCATTTGATGATGATATGAATAGCTTAACAGACCTAGTGCTCTACAAAGATACATGTTCAATTGCAATTACTTTGTCAATTATTTTCTATTGTCTATTTAGGACAGCATATTTCTAGATGTTTTATAGCATTTTGGGCTACTTCCACATGTCTGTTGAAAGCCAAATGCCATAGAAAAAATCTGATAATACAGCAGCTTTTGATCTCCACTATCAGCATGTTTTGTGCTCTTTGATTTTGGATAAATTTGATGGTGTTCTAATTTTCTAAATAATGAATAAAATAATAATGAATAAGATATACCGGTATTCATTTCTGACTATGGCACAAATTAGTCAAGATTGTAAATTTTGTCAAAGTGAAACATCGATGAATCAAAATGTTAAATAAAAAAAGTAAAATCACGGATGCAAAAATGTGTAATGGGAGATTGACAAATATAAATGAATCTTTTACCTTTGCCAATATCTTAAGATAGTATTGTTGCTAACTGTGTTACAGCTAGTTTTTTCATCACCAGCTTTATACTCTTATTATTTTTCATTTATTTTCATTAACAACAATTGTTGACACCATTTAATGACTTATGGTTCAGTTACTCTTTTGTGACCTGAAAAAGATGCAAGTCATGAAATATAACAAGTCTAACTTCTAAGTAATCAAAATAATATCACAAAGTAATAAGGCTTAAACAAGGCTACATATTTGGATATACACAAATCTTTAATTTCGACCAATGTGAACATTATTATCAACAAAGTATCAAATAGGCAACTTAGAAGCCATCAGTTCAATTTAGTACCTGACCAGTTCTCCTTTTATGACATTTGATGCTAAAAATCTGATGCTGATTCAGGACCTAAGTTCTTATCACTTAGATTACTTAGTGACTAGCTCTTAATAGTTAAATATTTTTGTGATAATCATCAGCATGATTGGTTCAGTCTAGCTTAGAGTCTTTAGTACATGTATATCTGTGGTTAAACAGAAAATGGTTCAGTCAGTTAAACTAGGAGTCACTTTGCTTGATCAATCTCCACTTCACAATCAGGAGAACAGCCGTAGGGCAAGAGGGTTAATTGTAATAAAGTCATAGGCTGTCAATTAGGAAGACTTACCTTTGTGCCTTAGTTATTGATATCTAAGCATTTTGAATCCTCACACCCAACAAATCTGACATGTACATCCATATCAGTGGACAAGTATAAGTAAATATTTCTATCCAACTTGCCTGTATATGTGTAATAGTTTGAGCTATAAATATACAAAATAGAATGTAAAGCAATACTTATTCAAGAGAAATTTTTAATGATCAATTATTTTCAACAGTGACATTTTCATTGTCAATTAATATTTAACAGTAGGTCTTTAAGATATTATTTTTCAATATTTCTTCTTGAATCTTGAATTTCTACTTGCATTATGATCCAAGACATGTTGAGTTTTAGAATTCCCTTGCTTGTTGATTAGTAGGAAAAAATTGGAATTCCGCATCCCTGCATAACTGCCCGATTATTTGCATTACACATTGGTTTTAACTTTTATCATAACTCATTAGAGTGGAGCTGGCATGACCCAGCAGTTACAACATTGGACTGGTTATCAGTCGATAGTTAGCTCCATGTTGGTTAGAATCTAATCTAAAACCTTTCATGTTGTTTCCATGAACAAGAAACTATATCCTACTGGCTTAGTACCAGGAAGCACTCAAAAGTGATTAATACAAGTTGTAAGTACTTGTTTAACAGTCGGGTTGAAAATAAAAAAACAACAACATTAAAACAAACCGTTAAAGTGGAGAAATGACTACTAAAAAGTGGAGAAATGACTACTAAAACGTGGAGAAATGACCAGGGGAGAAATGACTTAGTGGAGAAATTACCTGTTCCCATGAGACTTCTGACACCAAGCAATAGTATTTGCCTATTAAGACGATACATTTGTTTCATTATTTACCAGAATATCAGGTGAAAACTTGATACGACTCATGCATATTTCATTATTTTTTAAGCCTCAAGGTTCAGTGCATCCGTGCACCAATGTATGGAACGCGTCAATTCTACTTTCAGTTTCACTTTACAATTAATACAATGAAATGATGCAAAAAAACCGGCTTACCGTCATCATTATAAAGCCATGCAGAATCGATCAAACACTTTTAGATCGCTTAAACACTTCTTTGATCATATTCAAATCAATTACAATCGAAAACAAATCCATCTATCCGTCTAACTACACAAAATACCTCCATAATTTCAATGTGTTGACATTCTTTATCTTCTCGGCAGCCATCTTTAATAGCGTTCGACACTTTCCGGCAACTTCGTTCATCTCCGTAGGGATTACTTTTTAGCGTAGGCTTAAAACCGAACAATAATGCTGTGATTTTCGACATATTCATCCACCAAATATATCCGAGGGTTGATCGTCAGTTTACGGAATCACCCGAGCGGTTTTCCGAATGCTACGCCACAGGTATTCAAAATCCGGAAAAACAGCTAGGAATCTCGGAACGCACAAAATATTATGGCATATCTAATCAAATGTCTGCACATACCACATTTGCTAAACTACCAAAAGATATCATACTATTTATCATTATTTAATAATATTCTTACTTTAATAACTTTTATCATAGGACAAGATACAAGTAAGTATGTTATTAAGTGATTGCAGTATTTTAATGAAAATAAGATATATTACAAAATAAATTTAGCACTTTCAAAGTACTCGTATGTGCCAGTTCAATTTTAGAAATACTTTGTAAATACACACATGGCAAAACTGAGTTCCTTTCAGTTTAGGTGTACTGTTTTTACATGCAACGTTCGACCAAAGTTAAATTCAAGCCAAACTATGCATAAAAATTAATTAAATATTTCTGGATTTGATTTCATTCCAAAATGTGATTGTCAATTAAAAAAAATGTTTCTCATCAGTCCAAGTCTGATCGCGTACTCGAGTTTTAATTCGCCCGGATTAAAAATTTCCCATTTTACTGCATGCATAATAGTTATTTGGCCTACACGATCACCAAAAATAATATGTAAAACCCAAAGGAATGGGTTATTTACATTATTGGTTCCCATCGTGGTGCTAAAGTTTTTCCATATCATATGTTCCGTAACGCCGCTTAGCATGGTAATTTTAACAAATAGCTATTTTATTGACTTTTTTTATTGTTCATCGTGATCAGCGTCGTCTATTTTATGTATCTACATGGTGCATTTGAGTTAGATTAATACCATCATACTTACTTTATATATCTCATTTGTTATATTGCGGGCGCAGTAGTATTCTTATTTTGTAATATGACAGAACGTAAACCTAAATCTTGTTTCAAACATTAAGAAATACTCTGTGATGTTAATAAATTTTCCTTTTGTATTATTTAATCGATATTAAAACGCAATTTTGTTCCAGTTGGCAAGACTCCTAATTTTTACTAC